>CM062297.1:736830859-738030859 GCA_031216915.1 Pictodentalium vernedei
AACTTCCAGTTCAAATCTCTTCAATTACAAATTCAACAGAAATTGGAGTTCTCTGAAAAGCTGTCTTCCTTTAAGTTTGTTACCATTGAGACTTCTAGATCCTGTACATCTGAATAGACACCATTTCATGTTCAAAGAGTTTTGATTCATACATGGCCCAGTTAATCATTAAGAAAACACAAGACATACATGGAAAGCTATTACCTTGAGAAATATCCTCCAAGTCAATGATATCAAGACTGCAATTGTTCAGCAGCGTTGTCGGCAGAAAACTGAATTCAGTTATATTTCTAGTTGATAATATAATCCAGGCTATTCTCCAAACCGGCAAAATTCAGAGGAGTTGGCAATTTGAAATTCTTAATAGGTCTGCAGGTGACTGTCTTGGAATCCTATCTCTTCCAGTCTGCGGTCATTTCTGGTCCTCTTTCCAGCTAGCTGATAACCATTCATCGAGTTTCTTTCAAAGCAGTGGAACTCCAGGCACATTTCCAACTTCCAGTACAGATCTCTTTAATTCCAAATTCAGCAGAAATCTGTGCGTTCTCTGAAAATCTGTCTTCCATTCAATTTGTTACCATTGAGACTTCTAGATTCTGTACATCTGAATAGACACCATTTCATATACAAAGAGGAGTTTTGATTCATACATAGCCCAGTTCATCATTAAGAAAACACAAGACATACATGGAAATATATGTACCTTGGGAAATATCCTCCATGTCGATGATATCAAGTCTGCAATTAACCATTGTAAGATCTCATTTCAAATGAAGTAAAATAGCTCCATACATATGTTTCTCAACACATGAGACCAAATTTCTGCCCAAATGGCTTAGCGGCGGTCTCGGCACAAAACTGAATTCGGTTTTGTTTTTAATATAATCCAGGCAATTCTCCAAACCGGCAAAATTCAGAGGAGTTGGCAATTTGAAATTCTTAATAGGTCTGCAGGTGATTGTCTTGGAATTCTATCTCTTCCTGTCTGCGGTCATTTCTGGTCCTCTTTCCAGCTAGCTGATAACCATTCATCGAGTTTCTTTCAAAGCAGTGGAACTCCAGGCACATTTCCAACTTTCAGTACAGATCTCTTTAATTCCAAATTCAGCAGAAATCTGTGCGTTCTCTGGAAATCTGTCTTGCATTCAATTTGTTACCATTGAAACTTCTATATTCTGTACATCTGAATAGACACCATTTCATATACAAAGAGGAGTTTTGATTCAAACATAGCCCAGTTCATCATTAAGAAAACACAAGATATACATGGAAAGATATGTACCTTGGGAAATATCCTCCACGTCAATGATATCAAGTCTGCAATTAACCATTGTAAGATCTCATTTCAAATGAAGGAAATAGCTCCATACATATGCTTCTCAACACATCAGACCAAATTTCTGTGCAAATGGCTTAGCGGCGGTCTCGGCACAAAACTGAATTCGGTTTTATTTCTAGTTGATAATATAATCCAGGCAATTCTCCAAACTGTCAAAATTTAAAGGAGTTGGCGATTTAAAATTCTTAATAGGTCTGCAGGTGATTATCTACGAATTCTATCTCTCTATCTCTTCCAATCTGCGGTCATTTCTGGTCCTCTTACCAGCTAGTTGATAACCATTCATCCAGTTTCTTTCAAAGCAGTGGAACTCCAGGCACATTTCCAACTTCCAGTACAGATCTCTTTAACTCCAAATTCATCAGAAATCTGTGGGTTCTCTGAAAATCTGTCTTCCATTCAATTTGTTACCATTGAGACTTCTAGATTCTGTAATCTGAATAGACACCATTTCATATACAAAGAGGAGTTTTGCTTCATACATAGCCCAGTTCATCATTAAGAAAACACAAGACATACATGGAAAGATATGTACCTTGGGAAATATCCTCCACATCGATGATATCAAGTCTGCAATTAACCATTGTAAGATCTCATTTCAAATGAAGTAAAATAGCTCCATACATATGCTTCTCAACACGAGAGACCAAATTTCTGTCCAAATGGCTTAGCGGCGGTCTCGGCACAAAACTGAATTCGGTTTTGTTTCTAGTTGATAATATAATCCAGGCAATTCTCCAAACTGTCAAAATTCAAAGGAGTTGGCAATTTGAAATTCTTAATAAGTCTGCAGGTGATTTTCTTGGAATTCTATCTCTTCCAGTCTGCGGTCATTTCTGGTCCTCCTACAAGCTAGCTGATAACCAATCATCAAGTTTCTGTCGAAGCAGTGGAACTCCTGGCACATTTCCAACTTCCAGTTCAAATCTCTTCAGTTCCAAATTCAACAGAAATAGGAGTTCTCTGAAAAGCTGTCTTCCTTTCAGTTTGTTACCATTGCGACTTCTAGATTCTGTACATCTGAATAGACACCATTTCATGTACAAAGAGGAGTTTTGATTCATACATGGCCCAGTTAATCACTAAGAAATCACAAGATATACATGGAAAGCTATTACCTTGAGAAATATCCTCCAGGTCAACGATATCAAGACTGCAATTGCTCAGCAGCGTTGTCGGCACAGAACTGAATTCAGTTATATTTCTAGTTGATAATATAATCCAGGCAATTCTCCAGACCGGCAAAATTCAGAGGAGTTGGCAATTTGAAATTCTTAATAGGTCTGCAGGAGATTGTCTTGGAATCCTATCTCTTCCAGTCTGCGGTCATTTCTGGTCCTCTTTCCAGCTAGCTGATAACCATTCATAGAGTTTCTTTCAAAGCAGTGGAACTCCAGGCACATTTCCAACTTCCAGTACCGATCTCTTTAATTCCAAATTCAGCAGAAATCTGTGCGTTCTCTGAAAATCTGTCTTCCATTCAATTTATTACCATTGCAACTTCTATATTCTGTACATCTGAATAGACACCATTTCATATACAAAGAGGAGTTTTGATTCATACATAGCCCAGTTCATCATTAAGAAAACACAAGACATACATGGAAAGATATGTACCTTGGGAAATATCCTCTATCAAGTCTGCAATTAACCATTGTAAGATCTCATTTCAAATGAAGTAAAATAGCTCCATACATATGCTTCTCAACACATGAGACCAAATTTCTGTCCAAATGGCTTAGCGGCGGTCTCGGCACAAAACTGAATTCGGTTTTGTTTCTAGTTGATAATATAATCCACGCAATTCTCCAAACTGTCAAAATTCAAAGGAGTTGGCAATTTGAAATTCTTAATAGGTCTGCAGGTGATTTTCTTGGAATTCTATCTCTTCCAGTCTGCGGTCATTTCTGGTCCTCTTACCAGCTAGTTGATAACCATTCATCCAGTTTCTTTCAAAGCAGTGGAACTCCAGGCACATTTCCAACTTCCAGTCCAGATCTCTTTAACTCCAAATTCATCAGAAATCTGTGGGTTCTCTGAAAATCTGTCTTCCATTCAATTTGTTACCATTGAGACTTCTAGATTCTGTACATCTGAATAGACACCATTTCATGTGCAAAGATGAGTTCTGATTCATACATGGCCCAGTTAATCATTAAGAAAACACAAGGTATACATGGAAAGCTATTACCTTGAAAAATATCCTCCAGGTCAGCGATATCACGTCTGCAATTCCTCAGCAGCGTTCTCAGCACAAGACTGAATTCGGTTTTATTTCTAGTTGATAATATAATCCAGGCAATTCTCCAAACTGTCAAAATTCAAAGCAGTTGGCAATTTAAAATTCTTAATAGGTCTGCAGGTGATTATCATGGAATTCTATCTCTTCCAGTCTGCGGTCATTTCTGGTCCTCTTACCAGCTAGTTGATAACCATTCATCCAGTTTCTTTCAAAGCAGTGGAACTCCAGGCACATTTCCAACTTCCAGTCCAGATCTCTTGAACTCCAAATTCATCAGAAATCTGTGGCTTCTCTGAAAATCTGTCTTCCATTCAATTTGTTACCATTGAGAATTATAGATTCTGTACATCTGAATAGACACCATTTCATGTACAAAGAGGAGTTCTGATTCATACATGGCCCAGTTAATCATTAAAAAAAACACAAGGTATACATGGAAAGCTATTACCTTGAGAAATATCCTCCAGGTCAGCGATATCAAGTCTGCAATTCGTCAGCAGCGTTCTCAGCACAAGACTGAATTCGGTTACATTTCTAGTTGATAATATAATCCAGGCATTTCCCCAAACCGTCAAAATTCTGCGGAGTTGACAATTTGAAATTCTTAATAGGTCTGCAGGTGATTATCTTGGAATCCTATCTCTTCCAGTCTGCGGTCATTTCTGGTCCTCCTACAAGCTAGCTGATAACTATTCATCAAGTTTCTTTCGAAGCAGTGGACCTCCAGGAACATTTCTAACTTCCAGTTCAAATCTCTTCAAATCCAAATTCAACAGAAATCGGAGTTCTCTGAAAAGCTGTCTTCCTTTCACTTTGTTACCATTGAGACTTCCAGATCCTGTACATCTGAATAGACACCATTTCATGTTCAAAAAGTTTTGATTCATACATGGCTCAGTTAATCATTAAGAAAACACAAGACATACATGGAAAGCTATTACCTTGAGAAATATCCTCCATGTCAACGATATCAAGACTGCAATTGTTCAGCAGCATTGTCGGCACAAAACTGAATTCAGTTATATTTCTAGTTGATAATATAATCCAGGCAATTCTCCAAACCGGCAAAATTCAGAGGAGTTGGCAATTTGAAATTCTTAATAGGTCTGCAGGTGATTGTCTTGGAATCCTATCTCTTCCAATCTGCGGTCATTTCTGGTCCTCTTTCCAGCTAGCTGATAACCATTCATTGAGTTTCTTTCAAAGCAGTGGAACTCCAGGCACATTTCCAACTTCCAGTACAGATCTCTTTAATTCCAAATTCAGCAGAAATCTGTGCGTTCTCTGAAAATCTGTCTTGCATTCAATTTTTTACCATTGAAACTTCTATATTCTGTACATCTGAATAGACACCATTTCATATACAAAGAGGAGTTTTGATTCATACATAGCCCAGTTCATCATTAAGAAAACACAAGATATACATGGAAAGATATGTACCTTGGGAAATATCATCCAGGTCGATGATATCAAGTCTGCAATTAACCATTGTAAAATCTCATTTCAAATGAAGGAAAATAGCTCCATACATATGCTTCTCAACACATCAGACCAAATTTCTGTCCAAATGGCTTAGCAGCGGTCTCGGCACAAAACTGAATTTGGTTTTATTCCTAGGTGATAATATAATCCAGGCAATTCTCCAAACTGTCAAAATTCAAAGGAGTTGGCAATTTGAAATTCTTAATAGGTCTGCAGGTGATTATCTTGGAATTCTATCTCTTCCAGTCTGCGGTCATTTCTGGTCCTCTTTCCAGCTAGCTGATAACCATTCATCAAGTTTCTTTCAAAGCAGTGGAACTCCAGGCACATTTCCAACTTCCAGTACAGATCTCTTTAATTCCAAATTCAGCAGAAATCTGTGCATTCTCTGAAAATCTGTCTTCCATTCAATTTGTTACCATTGAAACTTCTAGATTCTGTACATCCGAATAGACACCATTTCATGTACAAAGAGGAGTTTTGATTCATACATAGCCCAGTTCATAATTAAGAAAACACAAGATATACATGGAAAGATATGTACCTTGGGAATTATCCTCCACGTCGATGATATCAAGTCTGCAATTAACCATTGTAAGATCTCATTTCAAATGAAGGAATTCTGTCCACATGGCTTAGCGACGGTCTCGGCACAAAAACTGAATTCGGTTTTATTCCTAGGTGATAATATATCTTGGAATCCTATCTCTTCCAGTCTCTGGTAGTTTCTGGTCCTCTTACCAGCTAGCTGATAACCATTAATCCAGTTTCTTTCAAAGAGGTGGAACTCCAGGCACATTTCCAAATTCCTGTATAGATCTCTTCATTTCCAAATTCAGCAGAAATCTGTGCGTTCTTTGAAAATCTGTCTTGCATTGAATTTGTTACCACGGAGACTTCTAGATTCTGTACATCTGAATAGACACCATTTCATGAACAAAGAGGAGTTCTGATTCATTAAGAAAACACAAGATATACTTTGAAAGCAATGTACCTTGGGAAATTTCCTCCAGGTCAACAATATCAAGTCTGCAAATAACCATTGAAAGATCTCATTTCAAATGAAGGAATGAAAATAACTCCATACATATGCTTCTCAACAGATCAGACCAAATTTCTTTCCATATTGCTCAGCAGCCTTCTTGGGAAAAAGAACTGTATTCGGATATATTTCTAGTTGATAATAATAATCCAGGCATACATACCGCTCGTCTTAAGCTATACAATATACTCCATACATACATCAAGTTGACAATAGAAAATGCTGTATTTGTCGTAGGAAAGATCTCTTTGTTTTAATACAATTTTCCTGTCACAATTCCAGTTTACTAAAAAATATCTGTTATATCTTTTAAATAAAGCCTGGATTGTTAAATTCTCGATTTTCAACTCTTTTCTTCTATTATATTGAAGTAATAAACCTCTTATTATCACATATATCTAATAAAGGCTCTTGTAATGAAAATATATAACTTCTAATTCTGATCTGATCATGATGTTAATTTTACACAGCATTATGCTGATAATTGTGTGTCTTGATAAATTCCTCTGGAAAGACCGGTCAGGTACTTATGATAAATTCCTCTGGAAAGACCGGTCAGGTACTTAAAGTGAGAATTTCAATCTTGTTGCTATTTATTATCCAACATTCCGAAAGTGGCTGTACAATGTACTTTTTTATACAATTTGAGATCAGATAAAAACCAGTACGAATAAAAAAAAGATAATGTAAATACAAGCAGAGCATTTGATTTGAAGAGAGCTGAATTATGCTCCAAAGGTGATTTTTATAATTATTATTCTTGTCAAGTGTATGTAAATAATTGTTTAGTTACAATTCATTGGAGAGTGGCTGTGAGTACTGTCCACTTGATTATAACAAGACTACTTTCTGTAACATTTTTTCCTGCCTCTGAACAAACTTGTTCATGTATATAGCAAAAAGTCAGTAAATTAGCTTTGCTTATGTTTCCATTCTGCCATGACAGTGTATTCAAGCAGCCAACCAGTTAATATACATACCAAGAGTTTAGAGATCAAATATCTACACATTCATATTCATTTAGGTGAAATGTGAGCGCCATACAAAAATTCATTTTGATGATAAAGCCAAATCTTGGGTTCCTTTTTTCTAACAAAGTTGTTCACCTGTTAAAACATTAATCAACTTCAAGATCCTCTCCAAACCAGTAAACACCACTTGATGAAAGATGAGTTGTTTCATGTATCACACAATTTGACTTTCAGTCACCATTCTGCAATGTCAATAATTTGAAATCTGTACATATCCATTGCTGGATCTGTTGCTGAAAAAAGCTGCTCCATACAGAGACTAGTTAGCGGATATTGCTGGTGTCAAGACATATCTTTAAAGAACTCTCGCAAAGCCGAGGCATTTAGCTCCATTTCAATCGATATAAAGTACTGCCGTTACTTTGAAAGCTCTGTTGTAAAAACGACCACTGAGTTCCTGTTGACATACTGGCTTACAGAAAAAATTCCTAAGGAACACTTTTGAATACATGTCAATTTTCTGTTCTCTTGCAAGTTGATAATTATTGATCATGTCCCTGTGCGCAGAAGCAAGAATCTCTCATGGCATATAAGTGAGCTCCAGTCCCAATACAACAAATTAATCATCATAAATACTCCTGAAAATAGGGAAGTTGCATTAATACTGAACAGACTATTCCAGATACAGATGTCATTATGAAGACTACAAAATGTAGAATGCAACATGACAAATTCTCTGAATATGTTCATGGAAAGGTCTCCTACTTGACATATCTCGCTCACACTAAAAACCACTTCATCAGTAAAAGCAAATCTTGTACAAATAAAAAAGATTTCTTGCCCAAATTTTTGGTTTCTAGGATTCTGTCACAACATTCCAAAATCTGGTACCTTGTGATATAATGCTGCCTGTGTAGAAAAACTTCTCTTCTTTCTTGAAAGGCTTGGTGGAAATGCAGAGCTTCTGATTTACTAGTTTATTCCAAAAATGCCCATTTCTACACATTTCCTTGAAAAGTTCACGTCAAACAAAATAAGGTTTCTGGACCAGATTATTATTAAGAGAATGAGATTCTGTCATCTGCTGTAGGAAAATTTCTTGGTATCAATTTCACATCCAGCCAAATATTCTGCCCTTGTCATGGAAAGTTTTTTGAAAAGCTGTTTTCTATTCAATTTGTTACCATTGAGACTTCTAGATTCTGTACATCTGAATAGACACCATTTCTTGTACAAAGAGAAGTTCTGATTCACACATGACCCAGTTAATCATTAAGAAAACACAGGATATACATGGAAAGCTATGTCCGTTGGTGAATGTCCTGCAGGTCAATGGTATCAAGTCTGCAAATAAGCATTAAAAGATCTCATTTCAAATAAAAGCAAAACAGCTCCATACATATGCTTCTCAACAGATCAGACCAAATTTATGTGCATATGCCCACCAGCCTTCTTGGCACAGATCTGTATTCAGATATATTTCCAGTTGATAATACTAATTCAGGAAATTCCCCAAACAGTAAAATTCGGAGGAGTTAATAATTTAAAATTATTAAAGGAGTTGATATCTAAGATGACTTTAAAGTTTTCTGAGCATGTTCATGGAAAGCTCTCCCAGTTGACATACATCCCTCACACCAAACCTCTTCATGAACAAGAGGCTCTAAAGAGCCTATATTCACTTACCTGTAAGAACTACATATCCCTTAATTATTCTAATCAGAATCAAAGAATGCATATTGTGGAGGTTTTTGTAAAGTATTCTCTCCAGATGTATCTTTATTTAGTTATTGGGGTTTAATGATACTTTTGACAGCCAAGGTCAACCTGTGTAAGTTTTATGGATGCAGAAAGCTGGAGTACCCAAAGAGAATCACCAAGCAGTGGCAAGCAACAGTCAGGACCCTCAATGCACTAATCCTTTACAAGCAGGGTTTGCATTGGATGAATGCATGAGATGTACCATTGACCATCTCTCCATTCAGAGGGGCAAAAAATAATGGTTGCAATTTTCAGATAGCATTTTTTCTCTTGGTCAAGTTCATTTCAATAGAATTACCTTTTAGTTATTCCAGTACATTGTATTTTAAAGTTAAATTTTAATACGCATGAAAATAAAAATGATTACTCACAGATATAAGTGTATCCAGGCATATGATTCAGAGACATCATACAAACTGTATGAATGCTTCAAAAGCATTATCCACCAGTAAGTATTATTTCCTGAAAATGAAAATCACAGAGCATCAGAAATTGAATTTAACAAACTCTTACAGAGTTGAGGGTTTAATGAAAAGCTGGAGTGGGTTATCTATTAGATGACCACTGATTGAAAATTATTGTGTGATGCACACTTCACAATATTATTATATTATTATTATTTATTAATGTTTAAGGTCACATATTTCTGCACAATGGCTAATCATGACCATGACAGTTTTACAGGTGGAGGAAGCCGGAGTACCCGGAGAGAACCACCGAGCAACGGCGAGCAACTGTCAGCTCCCCAACATACGAACTCCACACAAGCAGGGTTAGCATTGGCTGAAGACAGGTGCACCATCGACGTGCAGTACGCTTTAGCACACAGCATCACCGTGCCCCCACATGGGCAATGGGGGTGAAGTGTCTTGCCCAAGGACACAACATGGTTGCCACAGGTGGGATTACACTTCACAATAACATACAAGTATTATAACAAGAGGTCCCAAGGAACCTTAATCTCTTACCTGATAAAATTGTTTAAAGAAGGATTTAAGGTCACATTCAGCATGTACATATTAATATACTTCTACTTTAGATGGGTCGGTGGGGTGATTTTTTTCAGTGGGGTGGGGGGGGGGGGGGTGGTCTAAACTCACGAGCAAAGAGGAAAATAATCTCCAGTGCAATCCCTCTCACTCAACCCTCCATATCATCTTCTCAAGCAAAAACAAAAAAAAAACCACAAAAAACAAGAGGCCCAGGGGGCCTGAGGGCACTCACCTGACATGGTAGCTTAAATATCAACCCAGGGAATTGATTTGAACAAGTTTCATCTGCGCCTCCTAAGAAAAGCTTATACCAAATATCCAAACATTCTGACCAGTGGATCTAAAAAAAGAGTATTAAAGAATATTCCTCATATTGAACTAAGTAATAATTCGGGCTCCCACCTTCCTGTGGGAGTCCGAATATGAACCCAAGGACTTGGCTTGAACACACTTGAATCTCACCTCCGTAAGGATGCTGTATACCAAATATCAAAAGATTCTGACTAGTGGTTGTGAAGAAGAAGATTTTTGAAGAATATTCCTCATATCGAACCAAGTTATAATTCAGGCTCCGGCAGGGAGCTCAAATATCAACCCAGGGGCTTGGCTTGAACAAACTTGAATCTCACCCCCCTAAGGATGCTGCATATCAAAACATTCTGACTGTTGTATCTGAAGAAGTTGTTTTTCAAAGAAAATTCCTCATTTTGAACTAAGCAATAATTTGGGTTCCCACAGTGAGCCCAAATATGAACCCAGGGACTTGGCTTAAACAAACTTGAATCCCCCCACCTCCTAAGTATGTGCATAACAAATATCAGAAGATTCTGATCAGTGGATCTGAAAAAGATTTTTAAAGAATATTCATCATACTGCACTAATTTAAGCATCTGGGCTCTCATAGATATAAAGAGCCCAAATATGGACCCAGGGATTAGATTTCAATGAACATGTGAAACATCCTTCCAAAGATGTTATAAGTGAAATTTGAAAGCTTTTGGAGCAGTGGTTTGGGAGAAGAAAAATCTTAAATGTTTTTCCCATTACCCACAGTAATGTTACCCACCGTGTTAAAAAAAATGTGGACTCAGCACTTTTTCAAAGTCCTGGAAGAGTACCCTATGATAAAAACAAAGGCAATTATTTCGGACCATTCCTTTCTGCTGTTCCTCAGGAAGCTTCACACAATAAAAAAATTCTGTAGTTTGAAGATATGGAGTTTTAAATATTTTCTATTTTTAGGTCCTGCAGTTCCCATGGAGTGACTGGAAAACATTTTTTGCATAAATTGGGTACTTACAACCAAATAAGCCCTCATATCAAATTTGGTTCAAATCGGCCTCTCAGTTCGGAAAATAAATACTCTGGTACGATTCAGGCTCCCACAGGAAGCCCAGCTATGAACCCAGAGACTTGGCTTAAACAAATTTATATCTCACCTCCCTTAGGATACGGTATATCAAATATCAAAAGATTCTAACTGATGGATGTGAAGAAGATTTTTGAAGAATATTCCTCATACTGAACTAAGTTATAATTCAAGCTCCCACAGTGAGCCCAAAAATGGACCCAGGGACTTGGCTTGAACAAACTTGAATCTCACCCCTAAGGATGTTGCATGCCAAATATCAAAAGATTCTGACTGATGGATCTGAGGAAGATTTTAAAACAAGAGGCCCCGAGGGATTTTCCTTCTATTTTCAGTTCCTGCACTTTTACATCCCAAAATTGAGATCAACGCACAAAAAACAGATTTTTTTCCCAAACAAAATATTTTCAGCCTAAAATTTTTTCTTCTTCTTAAAACGCATAAAAAACCACAAAACTAATTTCCGGATATTGGTCCCACCCGGACCCCAAATTTTCAGTGTTAAAAAAAAAAAAAATTCTCTTAAAATTGACCGAAACGCATAAAAACCCCCCCAAAAAAATTTCCGGATTTTGGTCCAAAATTTCTAAGTCCGGAACAGGGCCCCAAATTTTCAGCCTAAATATGAACCCAGGGACTTGGCTTGAACAAACTTGAATCTCCCCCCCTAAGGATGCTGTATACCAAATATCAAAAGATACTTGTTGCTAGATCTGAAGAAGATTTTTATAGAATATTCCTCATACTGCACTAATTTAAACATTTGGACTCCCATAGACAGCCCAAATATGGACCCAGGGAATTGATTTCAATAAACCTGTGAAACAATCTTCCAAAGATGTTATATGTGAAATTTGAAAGCTTTTGGAGCAGTGGTTTGGGAGAAAAGTAGTCTTACATGTTTTTCCTATTACCCACAGTGTTAAAAAATGCTGACTCAGTACTTTTTCAAAGTCCCCAAAAAGTACCCCATGATAAAACCGATAGCAATTTTTTTTTTTACCATTCCATTCTGTTGGTCCTAAGGAAGCTTCACACCAAAGAAGAATTCTCAGTGCCATGTAGTTGTAGAGATATGGGCGTTTTAATTTTTTTCTACTTTTAGCTCCTGCGGTTCCCATGAGGCGACGGGAAAAAAAATTTGGGCATAAATTAAGTACTTATGACCCAATAAGCCCTCATATCAAATTTGGTTCAAATCTGCCTCTCGGTTTGGAAAATAGAAATTTTGGGAGTGGCAAAAATTCTTGCCCCTCCCATAACGAAGGCAAATAATGCCCGATAAACTTTTCTTGAACAAACTTGATTCTAAACCTCAAAAGGACTCTTGTGTACCACTTATCAAGTCTCTGCTACTGGTGGTTCATTAGAAGATTTTCAAATGAAAGAGTCAATGACTCTGTAGCTCAACTTGGATATGACAGGAATTAGTACTTGCTGTGACCAAGACAACTGAATAATGAATATGACAGGAATTAGTATTTGTTTTGGCCCAGTCAACAATAATAAAAGAATTACAAGGTGACTGTAATGGACTACAGATTAAGACCAATAATTGTAGATTATTATTTTTGTGTGGAAATTTTCAGTCCCAAACAAAATATTTTCAGACTAAAATTTGTTCTTCTTCTTCTTAAAATTGACCAAAATGCATCAAAACACAAAAAACTAATTTCCGGATTTTGGTCCAAAATTTTCTAAGTCCCACCCGGACCCCTAATTTGCATAATTTATTCACGAGAAAAACTCTGTATTATATGTAATGTATCCCATGGTACTAAACATTCATACAAAAATTTATTCAAATCAGATCTTTCATTTGGAAGTTCTGCGCAAAAATCTGATTGCACTTAATTTTGAACAAAATGGCTGCTAGCGGCCATCTTGAATTTCACACTGGACCCAAAAACACTCCTTCTCGTCCCACAGTGATAACAAAGGTACCCAAGAAGTTTCGTGAAGATCGGTTCATAAATACGGCCTCTAGCCCGAGCCGTATTGGGATTTGCACTCACAGTGCTGAAAGTAACACTAAATAAATCAAAGTTAGCCTAATTTGCATAATTTACGCACAAGAAAAAACCTGTAATATATGTAATGTATCCCATGGTACTAAACATTCACACAAAAAATTATTCAAATCAGAGCTTTCATACAGAAGTTCTGTACAAAAAACTGATTTTTGCATCATCGGTACAAAATGGCCACTGGCAGCCATCTTGAATTTCGGACCACACCCGAAAACACTCGTTCCCGTCCCAGGGTCATAACAAAGATACCCAAGAAGTTTCGTAAAGATTGGTTCATAAATACGACCTCTAGCCCGAGCCATAGCCAATTGTTGACGTACGGACAGATGGACAGACAGACAGACAGACGGACGGACGGACAGACGGACAGACGGGCCATGACAATAGCTCAAATTTGACTTCGTCAAAGTTGAGCTAAAAATTGGGCCATTTCCCCCCACACCTCTGCTCAATATGAACCAAAACATAATTTGCATAAAAATCAAAATGCCCCTATATAACCACCACTTACATGAAATTTAATTAAAATGTGGCCAGTGGTTTAGGAGGAAGAGGCTCAAACACCACCTTCACGCAGGACGACGGACAGACAGACAGACGATGGAGAGTGGTAAGAAAAGCTTGCCCTGACTTTCAGTCAGGTGAGCTAAAAATAAATATTCCTCATGTTACACTTGGTTACAACTTGGGCTCTCACAGTGAGCCCGAATATGACAACAGAGACTTGATTTGAACATACTTCAAGCTGACACCCCAAAAGATGCAGTATCAGACCTTTAGATTATCCCAATTTCACACCTTCTGCAGGTGTCCCCAAATGAGAGGTGTGAAGGCATCAAGAAAAATATGTATATTCTCTATGACCATAGAAACCCATAGAAAAGCGTAATAATAAAACATAACAGGATAAAAGTGTTATTTCTGTTTTTAATATCTCCAATTTAGGGCAAAACAGTGTCCCCAAAATAAATGAATTTGAAGACCCCGGCAGTATACCAAACATCCCGAGACTGACTTGTAGATCTGAAGGAGATTTTAAAATATATTTCCTCATATTGCACCAAGCTGAAATTTGGGTTTCCTTGGGGACTTGTGTCACACAAGCCTGAATCTGCCCCCCCCCCCCCCCCCCCCACCAAGAATGTTGTATACCAAGTATCAAAAGATTCTGAGTGGTTCTAGAGAAGAAGAGTTTTTAATTTAAAAAAATAAATTTGCAGGGTGTTAACAGAATTATGCCCCTTTTGGTGCCCCCTGTGGGCATAGCAACTTTATTTGAACAGACTTGAATTGACACATGAAAAGGAACATGCATATCAAATTTAGGGATGTATACTTCTGGAAAATTAGTCAATAGCTAATCATGACCACAACATGGAGATAAAGTCAAGTTTAGTCCATCATTTATACCCATCATGTGCATTTTTGAGGACTTCCACCACAACTGTAAAACAGAGCTTGTAATAACAAGAGGCCCCAAGGGGCCTGAGGGCGCACACCTGACATGGTAGCCTAAATATCAACCTAGAGAATTAATTTCAACAAGTTGCATCTATCTGCTCATCCTAAGAAAAGCTTATACCAAATATCCAAAGATTCTGACCAGTGGATCTAAAAAAAAAGAAGATTTTAAAGAATATTCCTCATATTGAACTAGGTTATAATTCGGGCTCCCACAGGGAGCCCATATATGAACCCAGGGACTTGGCTTTAACAAACTTGAATCTCACCCCCCTAAGGATGCTGCACACAAAATATCAAAACATTCCGACTGCTGGATCTGAAGAAGAAGATTTTTAAAGAAAATTCCTCATTTTGAACTAAGTTACAATTCAAGCTCCCACAGTGAGTCCAAATATGGACCTAGGGACATGGCTTGAACAAACTTGAATCTCCCCCCCCCCCCCCCTCCTCCTAAGGATGCTGCATATCAAACATCAAAACATTCCATCTGCTGGATCTGAAGAAGATTTTTAAAGAAAATTCCTCATTTTGAACTAAGTTATAATTCGGGCTACCACAGTGAGCCCAAATATGAACCCAGGGACTTGGCTTGAACAAACTTGAATCTCACCCCCCTAAGCATGGTGCATACCTAATATCAAAAGATTCTGCCTGCTGAATCTGGAGAAGAAGATTTTTTAATAAATTTGCCTGAAATGCACCAAGTTCAAAATCAGGCTCCTATACTGAGCCCAAATATGATCCCACGGGGCCGATTTGAACAAACTTGAATCAGATCCACCCTACAATGTTGCATACCAAATATCAAAAGATTCTGCCTGCTGGATCTGGAGAAGAAGTTTTTTTTAATCTTTTTCCCATTGCCTATAGTGTTAAAAAGTGCTGACTCAGCACTTTTTCAAAGTCCTGAAAAAAGTACCTTGTGATCGAACCGATAGGGATTTTTTTTTAACCATTCTATTCTACTGGATAAAAAGTAAGATTTATACAAAATAAGAATTCTCTGTGCCATATAATGTGGCCAGTGATTTAGGAGAAAGAGGCTCAAACACAACCTTCACGCAGGACGACGGATGACAGACGGCAGACGGCGGACGACGGACGAAAAGTGATAAGAAAAGCTCACCCTGACTTTCAGTCAGGTGAGCTAATAAACAAGCACAGCTTCACTTCCCAATGTGTCAACAGGGACCATGGGCATGGAACATTACCAAATAACTAACAACACCTTTTGTAAAATTAAAACAGTATCTTAGAAAGATGTATAATAATATCTAATGGATCATCATTTTTTTTACTTTTCCTGAAAGGAAAAGACATTTGTTGTTCTAATGAAATTTTTTCCCCTCTTCTTTCTTTCTCTCTTTTTTCCCCCACACTTTTTGGGAGCAGAATTCTGGAGAACACTCTTACAGATTTTGCTAAAACTTTGCATGTTCTTAGATGGCTATAATTCATACTTGTAAGGCCTCACAAAGTAGATCCTCTGTTTCTCAGGCCATTTTTTGTAAAATTGCATGTGTGCGGGCGTTTTTTTATTTTATTTTTTATTTTTGTAATTATTTCTTTGCCATTAAAAAGTTCATGTTCTTGGTTTGTTTTATGTTTAAGCCCAATAATCTACATAACAGCATGGGTGGTGGTGTAAAGCTAAAGCATTGCAAAGCCTTCCTGCACTCAAGGGACAATTTTATTAACTTGGGTAAAATATAAGACATAATCTATTCAATTTTTTTTTTTTTAAGTTTGGATATGTTATAAATAAAAAGAGAGCATGGGGCAGCCAAAAGGATCATGCGGGAGGGCCTGAGAAACAGATTTTTCTTTTTCTTTTAGGCCTAATAAGCTTTACTTTAGGCATTAACTTTCTTCTGCCAAAACTGGCCTCAAAACACCAACATTTTCAGTGACCTATATAACTGGGTCCAAATGCGCAAATGAACTTAAATTTTCACAGTTTTGGCAGAAATACACTTTTTCATAACCAAATGTTAAAAGTTTACCGAAATTATTTTTTCGGCCCAAACTTCAAAAACATGCCTAAAAAAATTTGCCATTTTCGTCTACAATCTCAGGACTATGAATTGGCAGAACCACAGTAATGGACTGAACAGTAAGAATACAATGTATGACTATTCATAAACACAAAAGAAATTTTGATTTTATACATGATGAGTCCAAATATTGTGATAACTGGATCATTTTTTAAAACCTTATATCTCATAACTGACAAGTGATCAGTGAACATATCTTACCTTGTACACAGCATCCATAGTAAAAGATATAAAGATTATTCACTGAAGTTTGGGATCAGTTTGGGGGACCAGAAGGTGCTCCCAGTAGTGCTGAAATGGTTGGCCCATTTTTTGTAACTGGCTAACCGTCGGGCATAACCAGATTTCAACCGGATATCCGTTAATTTTAACCACTGGTATTATTGCAATGTCCACGATGCAAAAACTGTAAGGAATGGTGCAAAAACAGTTCAAAACACTGCCACCTGACTTCCGCAAAGCATAAACAAACGAACACCATCAATTGCCAACAGGAATCATCAATGTACAAATGATCATTAACAATTTGTGACTGCAATGGTCCCACATAATAGTGATGATACATCATAACTGTGGCCACCCTGCATTGCCCAGTCACAAAAACAGGCATTGCCCTTTGAAAATCACAGGCACTACATGTGAAAATCACAGATGCACAGCTTGCAACACACCTGAAACAAAAATTGTGTGAGCAATTTGTTCCCACAGGTGCTCATTTGAAGTGAGAGACAAATGTCATTGATAATAGTTAAGAATTTTCCCACCAGTTTGTATATGGTAGTTAGGTATGGTTATTAGTTAACTGTATTAGCAAAGAGCCTCTTACCTTGAGTGGCTAGAAACTGATATGATCATACATGTACATGTAGGGTAAATATGTAATCCCAATTTTTGGAATACCTTTTCTGTTCAATGCCTAGACAAAAGTCATGAACATTTCCACATTTACATTTACCAATTCTTCGCAATGAAACTCCTGGCGGGAATATGTTGCAAGTCATACATTGACAATTGAAAAAAGGAATTATAAAATGCTAGATTTTAAAAGTTTTTTATGACATACATGCACGTTCATACTTTTAAACAGTTCAATAAAATCAAAACGTGTTTTTTTCTGAAACGCGTTTGTAAAGTACCAAACAGTCAATTTAACCCCCCCCCCCCCCCCTCAAAAAAAAAAAATAGAAAAAAAAATTACATATTAACCCTTGACCACTGGTTGAACCAAGGGTCTACTGGTCTATTTTTGTGGCGTATTTTGCTTTAAAATGAGATTTGAAGGATTTTATGAAAAACTAGAGTGCACTGTCACAGTGCCGAAGCTGCGACGATTCGTGCAATGCCAATGTTTTAAAACTCGGTGACAAAAAAATTGTTGGTGACAAAAAAACTTGTTGGTGACAAGTCCATTAATGTGATAGAAATTATCAGAATGACATGTCCTATTGAGAGGGTGTAGACATCATGAAGATAAACTTGCAAACCAAGCATGGTGTCATTCCATCAAGCATTTTATAAGTTATGGTGTTTTTTAAACTCATTGATGACAGACCGAACGACATTGCCATATACAGAGCTGCTCGTCGCAACTAAAAAACTGGACAGAAGCATGCCGCTACACAGCACATGGATACAGGAGGTTGAGGACTGTGATTTGTTATTCATACATGTGCTGTGTCTGTAAAGACACATATGATGTCCCGCAAGTTCTATCATGTAGTTATATTTACATATGTATTGTGGGAGGAATTAGCTGGACAAATCATGTATATTCAAAATTTCACAGAAATTTACTGAATTCAACAATCTGTAATTTTGTGAAAAATTTAAAAAAATTCCTGCCAATATCAACACCTTTGGTATATTTATAAATACCCTGTAAAATATATAAAGGGTTCTTGTTTGAAAACTGTGGAAGGAGTTAAGCAGACAAAGCTTGTTCCCTATATTAGAAATTTCACAAAAATTTACTACGGTTCCACTCTAGTTTCGCACTATTGCACAGGGGGGAAATTCTAAACATAAGGCATATGTTGAAACTAAGGCCATGTAAAACAGAGATGTATTTTCAGTATCAGATATATGATTACATTAGGCTGTTTGTTGGACAAGAGAATCTGAAGTTTTGGACCAAAGTTGGAGTCTGATAATTCGCGAAAAATCGGTCATTTTTACAGAGATTTGTTACCAGACATATAACTAAACTCGAGCGATGTCATGCATGCAGCCCGACTGTCCCAGGAATGGCAATGCTTAAGACGCAAAATAGTCGCAGCCATTTTTTGTTAACAGTTTACCTAACGAATCTGCCATATCTGCACTCATGATATACAAAATTTGCTATTCAAATTTTATTTTTTTCATTTCTCTACTTCAAAACATACCTCTTGACCTATTAATGGAACAAACTTGATGAGCTTGTTCCAATAAGGAGTAATAAGCCATGGTTAGAAGTAAATAAATGAAAGTGTCAGTGAAACTGTAGCTCAACTTGTTAAGACATGTACATGTATAGTATGTGACACAGCAATGACAAACATCTAGGTAATGACCTGATAACAAAGGTACATATAAAGTATTGTAACGGTCTGTACATAAATACTGACAGTAGCCTGTAACAAATGTACAGGTAAAGTATTGTAAAGGTGGATGACAGTCAGATGCTAAACTAGAAAAGAAATCTTTGAGTCCCAGAGTGGGTCTGACTGAACCCCCAAAATATTTGTTCTCATAGCACAGTGATAAAAAAGGCACCCCAAAACACACTCGTTCCTGTCCCAAGGTGAAAACAAAGGTACCCCAAGAAGTTTCGTGATGATCAGTTCATAAATACGAGCTGTATAGAAGTTGTGACATAAAAACTGATTGGACCTAATTTCGGTACAAAATGGTCACTGGCAGCCATCTTGAATTTTGGACCGCACCCAGAAACACACATTCTCGTCCCAAGGTGATAACAAAGGTATCAAAGAAGTTTTGTAAAGATTGGTTCATAAATACAGCCTCTAGCCCGAGCCGTATTGACATGTGCACTTACAGTGTATAAGTAGCACTGAATAATTCAAAGTTCATCCAATTTGCATAATTTCTGCACGAGAAAAAAACCCATACTATATGTGATGTATTCCATGTTACTAAACATTCATACAAAAATTTATTCAAATCAGAACTTTCATACAGAAGTTTGGTACAAAAGACTGATTGCACTAATTTGGGTACAAAATGGCCACTGGTGATCATCTTGAATTTCGGACCACACCCAAAAACACTTGTTCTCATCCCCTGGTGATAACAAAGGTACCCAAGAAGTTTCGTAAAGATCGGTTCATAAATACGGCCTCTAGCCTTAGCCATATTGGTATTTGCACGTACAGTGCTGAGAGTAACACCACAAAACATCAAAGTTAGTCTAATTTGCATAATTTTCACACGAGAAAAAAACCCATATTATATGTGATGTATCTCATGGTACTAAACATCCATACAAAATATTATTCAAATCAGCACTTTCATATGGAAGTTCTGCGCAAAAATCTGATTGCACCTAATTTTGTACAAAATGGCTGCCAGCGGCCAATTTGAATTTTGGATTGGACCCAAAAACACTCGTTCTCGTCCCACGGTCATAACAAAGGTACCCAAGAAATTTTGTAAAGATCGGTTCATAAATACGGCCTCTAGCCCGAGCCGTATTGAATTGTTGACGGACTGGCCATGGCATAAGCTCAAATTTGGCTTCGCCAAAGTTGAGCCAAAAATGAAAATATCTGGGGGGTATGTGAGTTTAAAAAAAGGTTCTGCATGTAGTGACTGTAAGTAGTTCAAAATGCATATTAGAGGAAAGAAAAGAAAAAATGCCTAATTGGGGGGGGGGGGATGATTTCTGTCTGGATTTTTAACCACAAACTTTAACCAAAATAGTAAAAAAGCATTTTTGACAAAAAGGACAAGAGGCCCCAGGGGGCCTGAGGGCGCTCACCTGACATGGTAGCCTAAATATCAACCCAGAGAATTGATTTCCACAAGTTGCATCTGCTCCTCCTAAGAAAAGCTGAAACCAAATATCCAAATATTCTGACCAGTGGATCTAAAAAAAGATTTTTAAAGAATATTCCTCATACTGAACTAAGTCATAATTCGGGCTCCCACAGAGAGCCCATATATGAACCCAGGGACTTGGCTTTAACAAACCTGAATCTCACATCCCTAAGGATTCTGCACACCAAATATCAAAACATTCCGACTGCTGTATCTGAAGAAGAAGATTTTTAAAGAAAATTCCTCATTTTGAACCAAGTTACAATTCAAGCTCCCACAATCAGCCCAAATATGGACCTAGGGACATGGCTTGAACAAACTTGAATCTTACCCCCCTAAGGATGCTGCATAAAAAATATCAAAAGCATTCATCTGCTGCATCTGAAGATTTTTAAAGAAAATTCCTCATTTTGAACTAAGTTGTCATTCAGGCTCCCATAGTGAGCCCAAATATGAACCAAGGGACTTGGCTTGAACAAACTTGAATCTCAGCCCCCTAAGGTTGCTCCATGCCAAATATCAAAACATTCCAACTGCTGAATCTGAAGAAGAAGATTTTTAAAGAAAAATTCCTCATATTGACTAAGTTATAATTTGGGCTCCCACAGGGAGCCCAAATATGGACCCATGGACTTGGCTTTAACACACTTGAATCCCCCTCTCCCCACCAAGGATGCTACTCACCACATATCAAACCATTCCGACTGCTGGATCTGAAGAAGAAGATTTTTTTAAGAAAATTCCTCATTTTAAACAAAGTTACAATTCAAGCTCCCACAGTGAGCCCAAATATGGACCTAGGGACATGGCTAGAACAAACTTGAATCTCACCCCCCTAAGGATGCTGCATACCAAATATCACAAGATTCTGCCTGCTGGATCTTGAGAAGATGATTTTCAAAGAAATTTGCCTGAAATGCACTAAGTTCGAATTTGGGCTTCTATAGTGAGCCCAAATATGAATCCAGGTGGCCGATTTGAACAAACTGGAATCAGATCCACCCCACAATGTTGCATACCAAATATCAAAAGATTCTGCCTGCAGGATCTGGAGAAGAAGATTTTTGAAGAAATTTGCCTGAAATGCACTAAGTTCAAATTCGAGCTTCTATAGTGAGCCTAAATATGAATCTAGGGAGCCAATTTGAACAAAATAGAATCAGATCCACCCCACGATGTTGCATACCAAATATCAAAAGATTCTGCCTGAGGGATCTGGAGAAGAAGATTTTTTAAGAAATTTGCCTGAAAAGCTCTAAGTTCAAATTTGGGCTCCAATACTGAGCCCAAATATAAACCCAGGGAGCCGATTTGAACAAACTTGAATCAGATCCACCCCACAATGTTGCATACCCAATATCAAAAGATTCTGCCTGCTGGATCTTGAGAAGAAGATTTTCAAAGAAATTTGCCTGAAATGCACTAAGTTCAAATTTGGGCTCCTATACTGAGCCCAAATATAAACCCAAGGGGCCGATTTGAACAAACTTGAATCAGATCCACCCCACAATGTTGCATACCAAACATCAAAAGATTCTGCCTGCTGGATCTGGAGAAGAAGATTTTTTAAGAAATTTGCCTGAAATGCACTAAGTTCGAAATCGGGCTCCTATACTGAGCCCAAATATGAACCCAGGGGGCCAATTTGAACAAACTTGAATCAGATCCACCCTCCAATGTTGCATACCAAATATCAAAAGATTCTGCCTGCTGGATCTGAAGAAGATTTTTTAATGTTTTTCCCATTGCCTACAGTGTTAAAAAGTGCTGACTCAGCACTTTTTCAAAGTCCCGAAACTGTACCCTATGATAAAACCGATGGCAATTTTTTTTTACCAATTCTTTCTGTTGGTCCTAAGGAAGCTTCACACCAAATAAAAATTCTCGGTGCCGTGCAGTTTTGGAGATATGGTAGTTTTAATTTTTTTCTATTTTTAGCTCCTGTGGTTCCCATGGGGCTACGGGAAAAAAAAAATCAGCATAAATTAGGTACTTATGACCCAATAAGCCCTCACATAAAATTTGGTTCAAATCAGCCTCTCGGTTTGGAAAATAGAAATTTTGGGCGGGGCCAAAAATTTTGCCCCTCCCATAACGACGCCAAGTATAGCCCCACAAACTTCTCTTGAACAAATCTGAGTCTACACCTCAAAAGGAAGCTGCACACCAAATATCAAGTCTCTGCTACTGCTGGTTCATGAGAAGATTTTTTAAGATTTCAGCACACTTTTTGGGTGTGGCCCTACCCACGGGCAGGGCAACTTGATTTGAACAAAATCAAATTGCGATGTCATAACAAACTATTATCTCAAATATCAATTAAATTGGTTCAGCGGTTTGGGAGGAGAAGATGCAAACACCATGTTCACGGACGACGGACGCCAGACGATGGACAGTGAGTGATCACTATAGCTCTCCTGACTGAAAGTCAGGTGAGCTAAAAAAAAAGGCTAAGCATGTAGTGACTAAATAGTTCAAAATGCATATTGGAGGAAATAAATAACAAGAGGGGTATTACATCCCAACGCTCACCTACATTCGCGCTTGATAATGTCGTTCCAATGTAACATGCCTAATATTTAGTTAATATAAATCATTAACTAGGCATCAAATGATTAATGTGGTTTATGTGATGGCTTTGGAAAGTCTATATTTCTGCACTTATTATATATCAATTCAACATAAAATCATTGGATATAAAAGCATTTTTTTCTTTTAGAAATGTTTATGATTAAGAATATGAATCGTGAGGCCAGATGTTAAATCCTAAATAAGAATTAGGAAAGGCTTTCATAAATCACTGAAATTGTAAGTACATTCATTGGTTAAAGAGGAGTTGCAGAAAAACATTCATTCAAGGCTTTCATAAATCACTGAAATTGTAAGTACATTCATTGGTTAAAGAGGAGTTGCGGAAAAACATTCATTCAAGAAAGTGACTATAAGTCCCAACAAAAATACATCACATCAACAACTAAAATAAGCCTTAATGTTACTAGTAACAAGTATGAGAAAGTATTAAAAAAAAAAGTTAAAAAAAATTTTTTTAAAGAAAGTGAATATAAGTCCCAAAAATCCCCCTCACCTTAACACAAACTTTTAGAACTTAAAATTGAGTAAGTCAGACAAAAACGTGAACATTGTGACTGAAAAAAAGAAAAGAAATCAGTTAAATTTCTGCATACAGTAGGGTTAATACCTACAGTTGTTATTGAAATGAGAAAATAAACAGTAATGAGAGGTGAAGGCACCACAATCTGCACAAAAGCTGACTTTAACGCAAATTCTTACAACACCTAAACGCTAATTCTTACAACAAGTTTTGGCAGAAAATCAGCCTCAAATTCCTCAAATATGCATGTAATGAGGGTTAAATATTACTGCAATGGAGTTCAGTAACCCAAGCGTAGAATATTAATCGCCTGGAAACAAACATAGAAACACAACTCACCTAAACACAAAGTTTACAAAGTTTTACAACTTAAAATTTACTAAGTCCGAGAAAAACATGAAAATTTTGACTGAAAAAAAAGAAAATTTCCATTAAATTTCTGCATACAGTAGGGTTAATACCTACAGTTGTTAATGAAATATGAAAATCAACAGTAATGAGAAATTAAAGTAGCACAAGCTGCACAAAAGCTGACTTTAACGCAAATTCTTACAACACCTAAATGCAAATTCTTACAACAACTTTTGGCAGAAAATTTTAGGTGAAATTTGGAAAAAAGTTGTAGTATCAGGGTTAAATACTGTTCTGATAGTCCCCTACAACCTACATATGCAATATCAAAGGCCTGAGCCCACTGATCTTTGAGAACTCAGCTTAACACCTCACCTTAACACAAACTTTTAGAACTTAAAATTTACTAAGTCCGAGAAAAACATGCAAATTTTGACTGAAAAAAAAAAAAAAATTCCGTTAAATTTCTGCATACAGTCGAGTTAATACCTACAGTTGTTATTGAAATATGAAAATCAACAGTAATGAGAAGTTAAAGCACCACAATTTGCACAAAAGCTGACTTTAACGCAAATTCTTACAACACCTAAACGCTAATTCTTACAACAAGTTTTGGCAGAAAATCAGCCTCAAATTCCTCAAATATGCATGTAATGAGGGTTAAATATTACTGCAATGGAGTTCAGTAACCCAAGTGTAGAATATTAATCACCTGGAAAGACACATACAAACACAACTCACTTAAACACAAAGTTTTACAACTTAAAATTTACTAAGTCCGAGAAAAACATGAAAATTTTGAGTGAAAAAAAAAAAAATTTTCGTTAAATTTCTGCATACAGTAGGGTTAATACCTACAGTTGTTATTGAAATATGAAAATCAACAGTAATGAGAAGTTAAACCAGCACAATCTGCACAAAAGCTGACTTTAACGCAAATTCTTACAACACCTAAACGCAAATTCTTACATCAACTTTTGGCAGAAAATCTTAGCTGAAATTTGGAAAAAAGTCGTAGTTGCAGGGTTAAATACTGTTCTAATAGTCCCCTAGAACCTACATATGCAATATCAAAGGCCTGAGCCCACTGATGCTTGAGAAATTCACCTTAACATTAACTCTTACAATACTGGACACGCCGGACGCCGACGCCCGAGGTTATCACAATAGCTCACCACATCTTACAGATGTAGGTAAGCTAAAAAAACAAAAATGCCTAATGGGAGGGGGGGGGGGGGGAGGCGGTGGTGTTTGTCAGGGTTTTTAACCCAAACTGTAAAGAAGCATTTTTGATGAAAGAAGAGAAAAGTGCCTAATTGGCCCCGGCAAAGGGGGGGGGGGAGGGTACGTAAGTTTAAACAAGAAGGATGCCAACGCCCTATAGCTCACCAACATTCCTCTTTGATAGAAACTTTGGCAAACACAAGAACTGTATCAAACAGGGTCATAACATGCGACAAAGCTTACCTAAACACAACCTCGTAAAAGTAAAACACAGAAACTGACATAAACACTAAGTGAAACATGAAATTCTGAGCGAAACAGAAAACTAAACGCAAATAAAAATGTCAAGAAAAATGTTTAAAATGCAGGTATGAGGGGTTAATCATGCAACAATGATACTGAAGAACATGTATGATGAATATAAGTGCCATGGGAAGAGAAGGAGCACAGCAGTTGACCTAAACACTTAGTTAAACATGAAATTCTGAGCTAAACAGAAAACTAAACGCAACTAAAAATGTGAAGAAAAACGTTTAAAATGCAGGGTATGAGGGGTTAATCATGGAACAATGATACTGAGGAACATGTATAATGAATATAAGTGCAATGGGAAGAGAAGGAGCACAGCAGCTGACCTAAACACTAAGTTAAACATGAAATTCCGAGCTAAACAGAAAACTAAACGCAACTAAAAATGTCAAGAAAAATGTTTAAAATGCAGGGTATGAGGGGTTAATCATGCAACAATGATACTGAGGAACATGTATGATGAATATAAGTGCCATGGGAAGAGAAGGAGCACAGCAGCTGACCTAAACACTTAATTAAACATGAAATTCTGAGCTAAACAGAAAACTAAACGCAACTAAAAATGTCAAGAAAAATGTTTAAAATGCAGGGTATGAGGGGTTAATCATGGAACAATGATACTGAGGAACATGTATAATGAATATAAGTGCCATGGGAAGAGAAGGAGCACAGCAGCTGACCTAAAAACTAAGTTAAACATGAAATTCCGAGCTAAACAGAAAACTAAACGCAACTAAAAATGTCAAGAAAAATGTTTAAAATGCAGGGTATGAGGGGTTAATCATGGAACAATGATACTGAGGAACATGTATAATGAATATAAGTGCCATGGGAAGAGAAGGAGCACAGCAGCTGACCTAAACACTAAGTTAAACATGAAATTCCGAGCTAAACAGAAAACTAAACGCAACTAAAAATGTCAAGAAAAATGTTTAAAATGCAGGGTATGAGGGGTTAATCATGGAACAATGATACTGAGGAACATGTATGATGAATATAAGTGCCATTGGAAGAGAAGGAGCACAGCAGCTGACCTAAACACTTAGTTAAACATGAAATTCTGAGCTAAACAGAAAACTAAACGCAACTAAAAATGTCAAGAAAAATGGCTAAAATGTTGGGTATGAGGGGTTAAATCATGGTAAAATGATAATAATCATCATATAGCAGCATTATAAAAGCCATGATATGGAAATAGGGCGAATAAGTGACCTAAACAGAAACGTTAACATTATTGGACACGTACGCTGACGCCGACGCCGACCGATCGAGCCATGCCATAAGCTCACACAACTAAAGTTGGTGAGCTAAAAAGGTTCTGCATGACTGCATGTAGTGACTGTAAATAGTTCAAAATGCATACTGGAGAAAAGAAGAAAAAAGAAAGCCTAATTGGGGGTGGGGGAGGTGGGGGTAGGGGTGGTGGTGTTTGTCTGAGTTTTTAACCACAAACTTGAAGTCATCCTACCAAGCTACAATGAAATCCCTTCATAATTATGGCCTGTGGAATATTGTAGAGGTTTTGGGCTTCGGGCCTCTGTTGCTGTCACAATTGCCCAAAAGGGGACGTTCTCATCTTGACATTATATGAAGTCAACCTATCAAGTTACAATGAAATCCCTCCATAAATATGACCTGTAGACTGTGCTAATGGTTTTCGGGCTTCGGGCCACTGTTGCCGTCACAATTGCCCAAAAGGGGACATTCTCATCTAGACATTA
Organism: Pictodentalium vernedei; assembly: GCA_031216915.1. Taxonomy (NCBI): domain Eukaryota; kingdom Metazoa; phylum Mollusca; class Scaphopoda; order Dentaliida; family Dentaliidae; genus Pictodentalium; species Pictodentalium vernedei. The sequence goes on from CM062297.1 coordinate 736,858,361, forward strand.
TATGAACTCAACCTATCAAGTTACAATGAAATCCCTCCATAAATATGACGTGTAGACTGTACTAAAGGTTTTTGGGCTTCGGGTTCAGGAATGATCGCAACCAAAAGAGGACATTCTCATCTGGGCATCATGTGGATTGATCCTACGAAGTTACAGTGAAATCCCTTCATAAATATGACCTGTAGACTGTGCTGAAGGTTTCCAGGCTTCGGGCACCTGTAGCCGCTGAGTTGCCCAATCACGTCCAAAAGGGGATGTTCTCATCTAGACATTATATGAAGTCAAACTATCAAGTTATAATGAAATCCCTCCATAAATATGACCTGTAGGCTGTGCTAAAAGTTTTCGGGTTTTGGGCTCGGGCAGTCGTGACGGTTGATTGATAGATCACGCCTAAATGGGGAAATTCTCATTGAGACATGACCTAAAACCTGCATATGAAATTTCGTGATGATCAGACAAGAACTACCGGGTATAGTCTGTACTTGAAGGTTGAATAAAAAACTTTAACCACAAACTTTAACCATAATTCCAAATGTCAACTAAACAGGAAAAGAAAAAAAAAAAAAAACCCACTTGAACCTTCAGTAAAAAACTTTAACCACAAACTTTAACCAGAACTGTAAATGTTAACAGATGGACAGACGGATGGATGGACGGACAAAAGTCATTATTATAGCCCTCACTGTAAACAGTCGGGCTAAAAATTAAATGGAAACCTAGAAATTTTTTTTTGCATTTTAAAAATAGGGGATGCTCTGCTTGGTGGGAAAATTCTGCTTTTGAGGCTGCTGGGTGGCTGAAAATGACAGGTTTCGGCATTTTTACATGCAGTTTTTCAGGTTGAAGTCTTGCCTTTGACAATAAATTATTCCACCCACATTCAGATTGTTTATTTCTACTTAGTCATATATAGTGTTATGTTTTTTTGTGGATTTTGGAAATGCAATACATGTTATGGGTTAGATAATTAAGTTACAGAATATTTGCATTTGAATAGAGTGTATGGCTTGTCATTTTTGGAAATGCTTGGACAACTGTGGAGTGGAACCTAAGTTCAAAAACCTGTAGTTTTTGTGAAAAGTTCAACCTAATCAAATTCCTGACAATGCACACCTCTGGTATATGTAGAAACATCCGGTAAAATAATAAAGGAGTCAGCCAGACAAACAATGTACTCCAGATGCACATACAATGTACTTTAAATGGAGACAGATGGACAGACATACAGCAGATGGCGGGCAAACAGGGGTAAAACAATATGTGCCCGACTATTCGTTGTGGGGGCATAAAAATTTCCATATGAGCTTTATTACCCTTTGACAACTATTGGGGTGAGGGTCTATTTGAATAGTGTTTTTCTGCTTTAAACTGATTTTTGAAGGATTTCCAAGCGATTTTATGCAAAAAAACAAAAAAAAAAATCACCATGACCCTCAATAACCTCAGTTGGGGCGAGAGTCAATTTGATTGAAGTTTTTTTTTCTGCTTTAAAATAAATTTTGAAGGATTAAGAGCGTTTTTTCGCAAAAAAAAGAAAATCATCACTGTCCCCCAGGTTATGGGGAGGATCAATTTGGACAGTGTTTTTTCTGTTTCAAAATGAGTTTTGACGATTTCAAGTTATTTTATGCAACACCACAGTATTCCGGACCAAGGGTTTCAAAGTTGAAAAAAGTGGGAAAAGGCCCATAACTCTGGAAAAAAATGGACAACACCTGTTACAAGTGAATATCTTTTCCCCATGGGGGTGTATCAGCACACCAAAGATTATTTAAGTCCAACATCCACCGACTGAGATATGAAGTTCCAAAGTTGTACGGATGGACGGGTGGACAGACATATGAATGGATGAACAGACCCCATTCCTATATCTCCGCAAACTTCATTTTGGTGGGGTATAAAAAAATTCACCTTGAATTTTAGACCCCTCAGCCCCAGTTGGGGAGAAAGGCAATATGGGTGAAGTTTTTCCTGCTTTAACATGTGTTTGGAATGATTTCGAGTGATTTTATGCAATTATATTGACCCCGGATTGGGGAAAAGTATAGTTGGATTATGTTCTTTCTGCTTTAAAATTATTATTGACGGATTTCAATTCATTTTTACGCAACAGAAAAAGAATTTTATCACGACCCTTTTGACTCCTTGACACCAGTTAGGATGAGGTCAATTTGGGTGAGGTTTTTTCTGCTTTAAAATGAGGTTTGCAGGATTTTGAAAGATTTTTGCACAAAAGATTGCCACATGACCCCTTTAGAGACCTCCCACCCTAGAGGGTCTCTTTCAATGATGTATTTGATTTAAAATGAGTTTTGAAGAGTATTGAGTTATTTTATGCAAAAAAAGAGGAAACTGACACACAATCTTTATGACCCCCTCAACTCCAGTTTAGGGCAAGTGTATTTATGTTATTCTTGTCTTCTGCTATGAAATGCATTTTTATCTTAATTTAGTTAATTCAATGATAGAAATGAAGTGATTCATAATTTATTGGTGCTTTATGCCACAACAGAAGCTAAGGCTACATTATGGAGCAATTCCTAACATAAATGAAAAGACTGAGAGGGGCTTGCTGTAAAGATTTTTTGTCAGCGATTCAATCCATCCTTCCAACTTCTACAAACCCAACATTGGGACTTACACATACCAGGACTGTTGAAATTGGAACATTTTTTAGTTATTGTGCAATGGAGGAGTGGGGGGAATGGGGTGGCTGTGGCAAAAAGCAGAGTTTGTGATTGACAGCCACAATAGAGAATTTCCATCGTAAGCCTATGGCACATGATCTGTTTCCTATGCATTCATTATAATTTGTTCAATATCAGTGAAAACGTAATTTCATTTCCAACTGTACACAGAGGGATGGAGAGAAGGGGAAAGACATTTGCTGATTTCGTGATTTAATTTAATTCTGATCTCAATAACCTTTTTACCTACTCCTGGCAGTCATTTGACCAGGACAGTAGCATGGTAGAGCTGCATGATATTCAAAACAGAATACCGGTATCGGTATTCAAAAAAATATTGCGGAAAACCGGTATATCGAAAACCTGTTCAGATATCTGAACATAAGTACCACAATCGACACTTGAGGCATCACAGTCGGAACGAATCAGCATGCTTTGATGATGCGGTTCGAAAAACCCTTACACAACGCAGATGATATCAAAATTTATTATTTTAAATCAAATTTTTCCAAAAATTTCTTCAAAACAATATCATGTGACCCCTCATTGGAACGAGCTTGTTAAGCTCGTTCCATTGAGGGGTCACATGAGATAGTTTTGTTGACATTTTTGAAAATTATTTTTTTAAATGCTGAATTGGTATATCACGTGGGCACATGCAGACGATTCCTTGGGTAAAGCGATATATTATTCATTCTGAACTAGTTAACAAACTCAAGACATCTTGAAAATTAAATTGTGGGTAAATAAATAATGACGATAAACCGATATTTTTGTAATTACACCGGTATTCAATCGATATTGGTTTGAATACCGGTATATATCGGTTTATCGAAATACCATGCAGCCCTATAGCATGGCATGGACCCCGATTGCACTTGATGGCGCATTAACCCTTCAACCAACACATTGCCATGCACAGTTAGACTCTGCTATGCCTTCTTACTGAGCATTAACCCTTCAACACATACAGCAACCCCTCCACATTTATTTGTATCGCCAATGTATCTCAACCCTGTCAAAACATGTGGCACATATGGGTCATCTGACTAGGTGGTATGAGATATGCTCAGAATTATCCTCAATGTCACATTATTCCTTCAACAACTGCAATGCCATGCACAGTTCGACTCAGCTATGCCTCAGCCAAATTTAGCACCTAAGGTAAATTGACAAGGGAAGGGACATGGTGTGGTACTCAAATGCCAACAGCGTTGTAACCCTTCAACCCATCCGTTGCTGGATATCATTTAATTCTGCTGTGCCTCAGCCAATCTACAAACACATTTCCTATCTGCAGGTCATTTGACTATGAAGGGTAATTTGACCAAGTGAGAGATATTTGATGGATCTAGATTGCAAATGACGATGCATTAACGCTTTAACCACAGCATTCCTACATTTTCACATGTCAATCACTGCAAAATTTAGCACTCATGGGTAATTCGACCAGGAAGGGGATATGGAGGGATCTCATTTGTGCCCAATATCACATAACTCTTCAACTCGTGCAACAAAACACATTATTCGATTCAACCATGCCATAGCTGAGCTAGATTTTAATTTGATACCTACTGGTAATTAGACCACAAAAGGTAATTTGACCAACAAAGGGACATTAGATGGGACACAATTTCATCCGATGTTGCTTTAACCTTAACCCTCTAATTAAAGCACTCCTACATCTTCAAACACAAGGACTTGAAAACTGTCACCTACACTGACCTAGAGGTAATGTTTTATCCGAAATAACATGGACAGGGTGAGTTGTCTGTGAGACAAATCATTAACCTTTCATCCATTAAATATTCCAGCAGAGCACTACAAAGTTGCACACCTACAGATACTAGCCAAGATATTGAGCTGAACTTTATGTGTGGAGTTCATTTTTATCAGGAGTTACACAGGTTGGACAGATTTTTCTTTCAATGTTGTATTGCCACTTCAACCAGAAAACCTGTATGCACACCAACATGTGAGATATGGAGTTGAAATCTAGTACATCTCGCAGCACTTGGGGGAGGATATTAGGACTACCATGGCAGGAGAGTTTTAGGTTTTGGGTTTGGAGCTGAAATTTGTCACCTGAGATAATTTTACCAGAAAAGGGTCATGAGATGGGTTCTGATTGAATTTGTTGCCTCAACAGGAAAACCTTCAACAAGTCTGGTTGTCTGGAGAGCTGGTTGAATAATCTTGCTTAGCAGAGAGACCTCTGCTAGTTGTAAATAAGCATGAGTTTATCAAAAGTTTGTTGATACTCAAATATGGTGTTTTGAGTAGCACTGTATGGTGATATAAGTCCACACATTTCTCCAGAAAATTGATTTTCATTTAAATGCAGTTGTAACTGAATTATTTACAACTGATAGAAAGAAAAGCTGCATATGTCATGAAGCAAGAAGAATCTTTTATTTCAGAAAATTGGTTTGTGCTCAATCACCCGAGATACAGTATGCATTAGACTGCTTTGTTTTTAGTTGGTAACTACAGAAGTTTTGAAATGCCAAGTATATTTTAGTTAATAGAGTAACAAATTTTGCTATACAGTTTTTAATAATGTGCAATCCCACCCCCTCCCCAGCCCATCCACCAAATACAAAAACAAGAACTAAAAGAAATATCTGTATGACCTGAACACATGTTGGGTGAGGGTCTATTTTCGTGATATTTTCTGTTTTAATAAGGGTTTTGAAGGATTTTGAATGATTATTGATTATATGAAAAAAGAAGAAAATCCCTATCCAGCTTTATGACCCCTGACATTGTTAGGGTGAATGTCTATTTGATGGACAATTTTCTGCTTCAAAATGAGTTTTGAAGGATTTCGAGTGAATTACATTCAACGTTATGAAAACACTTGGACCAGAACAACATCGGTACACACCCCTTCATGTTCAGAAATATGGAGCTGAAACTTAAATCTGTGTCTTGGGGTAATTTTTGGGGACTAACATGATATGGGAATTTTAGGTACACAGTTGTTTTAACTCTTCATTCATCAACCTTTCACATGTAGGCTGCACACCTAAATTTACAGATATGGAGTTGTATCACCTGAGTTAATTTTACCACAAAAAGGACATGGGATGGGAACTGATTGCATTTGTTGTTGCCGTAATGATAAAAACCTTCAACCACGGCAACTCAGAGCTTGGAGAGCAAGTTTTAAATAAGCGTGAGTTTATCAAGAGTCTGTTTTTATGCTGCAATAAGAGCTACATATGACTATGGGAATACATTATATGAACAGAAAATAACACATAGATGTGTTTAAGGACTACACTGTAATGTAGAATTTATTACTTAAATCATTTTGGATAACGTACAGTGTAACCAAACAGATAATTCACTAACATGAATGTCAATTACAGTAGTGAGGAGTTTCAAAGGGAAAACTAGCCTGATAAGAGCAAAGTGGGTGGCATAAATAAAACGCCCAAAATGCTCCTATCCAGCCACAGAGAGCAGCATTCCACCCACAAGGACAAAAGAGGGAGAAAACCCTACAAACAGAACACCAAACGTGAAACAATAGCTACATCGAAACTCCTCCAGGAACAATTGATGATGGTAAAAAAGTGAGTCCAAATGAGTCCCAAGCCAGGCCCAAGCACCGTTAAGGCCATAAAAAAAGAACCTCTGTTTCTCAGGCCAGCGCGCATGGTCATTTTTGGTGCGCATGCAACCTTTTTATGACACCAAAAAATCTTCAAAAAAAATTTGAGATATTGTGCTCATTTCGGTAAATCGATATCGATGTGTTCGCAAATTTTAAATTAACACACTTCAAGCTTTTTCTACATCATACTTTAATAAAGTGGGTGGATTTTAGCAATATTCACGACAGAAAGTGTTTTATTCTGTAAAAGGTAAGTCATAATGACAGCAAGAAGGAAGGTGTCTTTCAGTCTGACAACAAACAGCCACAAAGGGGTATGGTCGATTTGCACCACGTTTGATTCGCACCAACCCTCAGAAAGTCTGCAAAGTCAGGTGCTATGTTGAATGGAACAAGTCTCCTGGCATTTATTTTTAGTAACATTTGTATTGTAAATGGCCGTCATTGGGAATTTGTATACTGTTATTTGAAACCGTTAGGAGTTTCCCGTTAATTTAAATAAATGCATTTGAGATGGAGGATAATTAGATAACTAATAGTAACCGTTGCTTGATATAAAAGTAACCGTCATAGTTGAAAATAAATCGCATATAGGCAGGTATGTGCGGTCTAATTGGTTAATAAAAACACGCAAACATTCGTTTTGTATTTCATTTTCAGATTTCAAAAAAATATGATTTATGGATGAACTGCCCGTTCAAATGGGTTGTGATAATTTTGAATATAATGGGGAAAAATTGCGATTCACTATTTTATTAGGCAGGTTGTGAAAGGATTTTTTTTTTTTGGTAAAATAAATCTCTGAAAGTTGGCACTTCGACATTTGATTTGTCCCAGACACATTTCAACCCGAGACGTTTCACCCACGAGGCATTTCGTGACTTTCGTCCTGTGTTATAATTTTCATGTTCACTGAAAAACAAACATTCAAACCCTACTTCATTTACGACCCAACACCCCTATGGTGAATAACCAATATATTTGCAAAATTCTGCGTGGTCCACCAGGCGTTTGGGTGGGCGTCAAATTACCACAAACAACCTCTCGGGAAGAAAATAAAAATAAAAAAAAAACCCGCCCTTTTTTGGAAAAAATGGCCTGAGAAACAGACAATCAACTTTGTATGGCCTAAAGAATGAGGGATACGAACCCTACCGCACGGAGATAGCATGCACCAAGCATAATGTGTAGATGTGTAAAGCCAGACACAACTTGCACAACCGACTGCAGAACGTGGCCAACGATAGCCAACAACGGGGAAACACCTGCAACAAAACAAGCAGGGAGGTCTGTGACAGAATCCCCAAGAAAAAGGGGTGAACTATGCCTGGACATGACTCAGGAACCATCCAGTCACTAACAAAGACAATTCGACATTACTGACCTATGTGGTCCATAGAATCAAATATAAAACAAAATTCGCAATGTAGATATATACAAAGATAGAACATAGAGCAGGCCCCAAAGATAATAACCCAAATGATGCCCAAGCACCATGGGTATGCAGGACCAGTATAAATTAAACACACCCAACACAACAATATTCAAATAACACAGAAAGTGCACATAGCTCATATCTCTAAGCCAACTATACACACAGAGCCTAAGCACTCTGAGCAGCAGAACCTTCAGTAAATATTCAGAACTATAACGATTCATAAACACATAATTATACAGTGTCTAGCTCAAAATTGCAAATCAACAGCACAAATGGTGCCCAAGCACCATTTGTAACATGTACAAAACATTAAAGAACAACAATCAGCACGAGGATAGGGAAGGTATACAAATACAGAAAGCGCCTATTGCTCAAGTCAACAAGTCATCAGCACACAGTGCCCAGGCACGATGTGCAGGCTATATCAGCACGAAAAAAGACAATTCAACATGCAAGAGGCACACAGCTGAGCCTGCAGCTCAGGTCTCCAAACCATCCACACAAACAATGACCAAGTAAGGGCAAAGTGAGAGGGAGATGGATATCACTTGATGGATGCAAAATGCTGTATTCCAGCCAACAGTGTCTTGACAAGAAACTGCCAAATTGGATCAGGCAAATTATAAATGTTGTGAGTGCTAGTCTCGAGAAATCAGCAACTTGTAAACTGCATGAAAGGGAATCGGCTAATACATTCGACTTTCCTGGAACATGTTTAGCTTTGAACAAAATGTTCTGTAAACAAACTAAAACCATTTGTTGTAACAGATGGAAAAGAGATACAGTTTTTTAAGATTGGGAATTGACTCATACACTGTACAATAGACATATTATCACAAAAGAAGAGCACACACTGATTACATAAGGATGGTGAAAATAAATGTAATGACAAAACAATGGGATTCAACTCTAATATAGTGATACTATTATTCTTGTCCGATGAAGCAGAAGCTCCCTAGAACCACTGACGCTCAAAAACTCCCCCTCAATCCAAGGAAGCTGCTGAATCTGTGAGGAAAACTAATGCATCACTAGACAACTGCTAACATTTGAGAAAAACAGATTTACCGTTAAAACTGGGTAAGAAAATTAGCCACAACTGAAGATCCAACTTCACCTGTGTAGTTATTCATCTCTGATGAGGAGCCTTGGACAGACATGTTCATAGTGTTAAGGGCAATACCCAGTAAAATTAAGCTTGTAGGTGGTGGCGAAGGTCTTTTACAAGAGAGCACACACAGACTGTAATGATGCTTCCATACAAACATTCTCCTGGCATTGCCCCTCATGGTAGTTTCCAATAATTGGAGTGCAAATATATGAGTACAGTCCATTTCTGACAAATCTTACTGACTGACAAAGTTACTCTGCACATTGTTAACAACACCTCTCTGACAGTGTTAGGAATAAAAGAATAAAAGGGACCTACCACACCCCTATCATGCACAAACTAAGCAAATTTCATGAGGAAGAGTTTCATACACAGTAGACTATTATTTCCATACTTTTTCAAGGAGCTGAAGTGTTTTGTATGCCAGGGAAAGCACGTGATTCTAGAGAATCGTTCATCTACAAATAATTATTGACAAGATGCGGTGATGAGGTAGATTAACATACTATGACATTCATCCCCTATCATGAGAAAAGCTCTGAACACTGTGTAGAATACATATGAGGTGAATTAATTAATTCATTTATTGGTGTTTAAGGTCACATACATGTATTTCTGCCACATTTATTCATTTATTTATTTATTGGGTTTTAACACTTTTGACAGCCAGGGTCACCAGGTATATGACAGTTTTATGGGTGGAGGAAGCCTCACTTCCCGGAGAGAACCACCAAACAATGGCAAGCAAATGCCAGACTCTCTAATGTACTAACTCCACACAAGCAGGGTTAGCATTGGTTGAAGACAAGTGAATCATCGACGTGCAGTATGCCTTAGTACACAATGCCACCGTGCCCCCACGTGGGCAATTGGGATTAAGTGTCTTGCCCAAGGACACAATGCGGTTCCTGCAGGTGGGATTTGAACAAAGGACATCTCCACCGACTGTGTCACCATGCTCCCATTTCTGCAAAAAGAATAATTGTGGCCTCAACATGGATATAAAATAAAATTCATCCAATCATGCATATTCATGTTGCCTTTTTTATAGAACTTACACTGGTTACCAGGTTCTCTTTTACCAGTAAAACAGAGCTTGTTGACCACAGTAAACAAGCACCAACTCACATAGTTGAACTACAAAAAATAACAAAAAACAAGGACAATCAGTTGGCACAGCCAACAGATGCTCCCCAAACACAAAGGGTGGCTATACACCTGCCCCCCCCCCCACCTCCCCCACCATCGAGCATGAGTTTCTAGTTATTTGTCTTTGTTGATACTGAATTAATAAATATCTTATCTCCATTAAAGCAGGCGACTAATGTGTCCATGAGACTCAAATGCTCCCGCTTTATAAATGAAAGTGTCAATGACACTGTAACTCAACTTGACAAACTTGAACATGGTAAGTTATAAATGAAACGGCAAAATTGAAGATCATTGGTATCAATGTTATTTGATGAAATTTCAACATAACAGAATTGTGTGTGCACAATGTCAGAGTTTTCCATGCATCTTTAAATGTAGTCTGCAAGACTGGCTGAAGGAAGAATGTTGATACACAAATGCAGTATGTTCAGAGGTTATTGTAAATGGCAACTTTTTTCACAGAAATCAATGCTAATCAATAGCTCTCATCTAAAGGTCTTGCCTAATGAGCACACCAAGTTCAAAAACAATCCTATGATAAATGTGGCCTGTTGGCCATGTCAAAGAATGTTGATGCACAAACGCAATAAATTCGAAGATTGTTGCTAACAGCAACAGTTTTTGATGGAAATGAAAAGAAAATCAATAGCTCCTATCTTTGTCACCCTGCATAAGCATACAAAGTTTCAAAACAACCTGATAATGAATGTGTCCTCTGAGGAATGCCAAACGAAGATGTTAATGCACAAATGCACTAAGTAGAAGGTCATTGCTTGTGGCAATATTTTTTTTTATGGAAATTCATAAATATACCCTGCAGAGACAATAATTTTTTATGGAAATGAAAAAAAGCAATAGCTCAAATCTAGAGGTCACCCCGAACACACATACCAAGTTTCAAAGTGATCGATCATAAATGTGCCCTGAAGGGTGTGTTAAACGGAAATATTGAGGTCTGACTAAACTAGGTTCAAAGGTCAGCGGAATTTTTACAGAAATGAAAGAAAATCGACAGCTCTCATATAGATGTCACCCCAAACAAGCACACCAAGTTTGCGAGTGAGCCAATCATAAATGTGCTCTGAAGTGTGTGTCAAAGGGAAATATTGATGCTTAACTGCACTAAGCTTTTACTAAGTTCATTGAAGGTCATTGCCAGTGAAAACATTTTTTGACGGAAATTGAAGAAAATCAATAGTTCCCATCTAGAGGTCACCCCAAACAAGCATGCCAGGTTCTAAAGCAATCCGACCATAAATGTGCCCTGTAGGGTGTGCCGAAGGGAAATATTGAGGTCTGACTAAACTAAGTTCTAAGAACGTTGGCCGCGGCCACATGTTTTGATGGAAATGGAAGAAAATCGATAGCTCCCATCTAGAGGTCTCCCCAAACAAGTCTGCCAGGTTTCAAAGCAGTCTGATCATAAATGTGTCCTGTAGGGTGTGCCAAAGGGAAATATTGAGGTCTGACTAAACTAAGTTCTAAGAACGTTGGCCCTGGCAACATTTTCTGATGGAAATGGACGAAAATTGATAGCTCCCATCTGGAGGTCTCCCCAAACAAGCATGCCAGGTTTCAAAGCAATCTGATCATAAATGTGCCCTGTTGGGTGTGCCAAAGGGAAATATTGGGGTCAGACTAAACTAAGTTCTAAGACTGTTTGCCGTGGCAACATTTTATGTCGAAAATGGAAGAAAATCGACAGCTCCCATCTAGAAGTCACCCCAAACAAGCATGCCAGGTTTCAAAACAATCCGATCATAAATGTGCCCTGTAGGGTGTGCCAAAGGGAACTAGAAACTGTTCTAGTACACTAAAACATATGTCTCCCCTTCCTTTCTATTTAATGCACTGCAAATTATATATACATGAATAATATTGACAATCATACCAAATATCTAAGGACTAGGTCAAAAGACAAAAAAGTTCTGGTCCGGACGAAGTTTCCCTTAAAAAAGTACATAAATCTGACCTTCAGGTGAAAGTCACATGAAGGTCACTATGGTAGCGACACACTGGCTCATGGTGATACATCCACATGCCAAATATCTATGGTCTAGGTCAAAAGACAAAAAAGTTATGCCCCAGGCACAGTTTCCCTTAAAAAGCACATAAATCTGACCTTCAGGTCAAAGGTCAAGGTCATATGAAGATCACTATGGTACGCGACACACTGGCTCATGGTGATACATCCACATGCCAAATATCTATGGTCTAGGTCAAAACCCAGATAAAGTTTCCCTTAAAAAGCACATAAATCTGACCTTCAGGTCAAAGGTAAAGGTCACATGAAGGTCACTATGGTATGCGACACACCGGCTCATGGTGATACATCCACATGCCAAATATCTAAGGTCTAGTTCAAAAGACAAAAAAGTTATACCCCGGACAAAGTTTGTATGAGAAGAAAAAAATGAAGAAGAAGAAGAAGAATATGCACTAAAACAATATGTCTCCCTTCTGGGAAGAGAAGACATAAATATTGAGGTTTGACTAATCTAAGTTCTAAGAACGATGGCAGCAGCAACATTTTTTGACGGAAATGGAATAAAATCGATAGCTCCCGTCTAGAGGTCACTCCAAACAAGTATGACAGGTTTCAAAGCAATCCTATCGTAAATCTGCCCTGTAGAGTGTGCCAAAGAGAAATATTGAGGTTTGACTAAACTAAGTTCCAAGAACACTGGCCGTGGCAACATTTTTTGATGTTAATGAAAGAAAATCGATAGCTCCCATCTAGAGATAACCCCATACAAACATACCAAGTTTCAAACCATTCTGATCAAAAATGTGTCCCGTAGGATGTGCCAAAGGGAAATATTGAGGTCTGAATAAACTAAGTTCTAAAAACGTTGGCCGCGGCAACATTTTTTGACGGAAATTGAAGAGGTCACCCCCAAACAAGCATACTAAGTCTCAGAGCGTTCTGCTCATAAATGCGACCTGTGAGGTATGCCAAAGGAAATTGTGGACATACCTACGTACGCCATACATACGATACGTACATACGTACGTTACGTACGTACGTACACGTACGTATGTACGTACAGACATACGTACACACTAACATACGTATGTACGCCAACGGATGAGAAGTGATGGCAATAGCTCAGCTTGACTTTGTCAAGTTGAGCTAAAAACTATATTTTAGTGGTTAATAAAGTCCAAAAGGGGCCATAACTCAGAGAAAAATTATTGCACCACACTAAAAATCAAACCTGACTGGTATAGTATTAACAGTAAGCCATATTCCAAGTTTGAATAAAATCGGACTCCTATAACTCATATTACCATCCTGAAACCAATATCAACATGTCTTCAAAGTCGACCCAAGCCCACTTTCAATCCCAACATGTATTACGGGGTTATAAACATTATTGTGTAACATTTTGTTTCATTTGGTTCAGTCAAACTAAAGATATTGACCAGAAACCAATATCAACATGTCTAAGTTGGAAAAGGGCCATAACTCTGCAAAAAAATACCATACCAAGCCCACTATCAATCCCAACCTGTATTATGTGGTTATAAACATGGGTATAAAAATTTGTTTTGTTTTGTTCAATCAAACTAAAGTTATCGTCTGGAAACTATAGACTTTCCTTTTCTAGCAAATGGACAAGTTGATAAGAAATTTATGATCATTTAAAAGTGGTCATTTACCAACAGGGACAAAAAGATTTCATGAAAATCTGAGTGAAAAAAAATATACAAGTTGAAAAAAATCCCAGGTAAGAAGGTGGGGGCAGGATGGGGTAGATATTCTAGGTTTACACAGATGTGAATTACCTCATTTACCTTCTGTCATGGAGAAGATACAGATGACAACACAATTCCGAAGCATTAGATATTTTTTATCCTCCAACATCTGATTAAACTGCAGCCAATAATAAAGAGTGCTGGTACAAGAGAGAGAAAGAAACACAGTTCACTACATCATACCACTCTTGTCCAGGCCTGTCAATCTGAGGTGAAATGCTGTTTGGGACATGTGGAGCTTACCTAAAAAAGACAAGAGCAATGCTAAAGTGTGTGCTGATGCCCCCAAAGGTAGCAAAGTTGGACTTGCATGTAAATAAATAACTTCTGAATGTTTGAAGAGAATTGGTTCATCCAAACAACTTTCAATGAATGGAATTAAAAAAAACTATGATTCTTGCGTCATCCATATTTATATGAATATATCGATATGTAGTAGGTTAAAATGACATGCAAACCTGCCCTGCAAACACTGGGCAGTACAGAAATAGTGGACTAGAAAAAACTGGGATAGTGGACTAAAAAAAAAATTGGTCAGCACTTCCCCCCAATAAGACACTGGCCAGTAAGAGTAAAGCTGAAATTGGCATCCATATTTATATGGTTATATTGATATGTAGTTTAAAATGACATGCAACCTCCCCTGCAAGCACTGAGCAGTACAGAAATAGTGGACTAAAAAGAAAATCAGGCAGCACTTCCCCTATAGGCACTGGACAGTAAGAATAAAGCTGAAATTGGGAACTTTGTTATTTTGTAATTCACAAAGAGGTATAACTCTTGCAAGAATGGTCGGAGTGAACCTCCAAATTGAACTTGACCTGTATTTTGACATTAGTGATAAGCAAATAAAATTTGAAATCGATTGGTGCAGTGATACAATTTTAAATGGTCTGGAACCAAAATCACTATAATTCTTGTGTCATCCATATTTATATGGATATATTGATATGTAGAGGTTAAAATGTCATGCAACCTCCCCTGCAAGCACTGGGCCGCAAAAAAAAATTGAACTAAAAAAAAATTGCCCTGTAGGCTATGTTACAATTTGCCTTAGTCAGAAACAGAGGCCAAAAACAAACAGGGGTCATAACTCTACCAAACATGAATGGACGAAACGCTAGGTATAAGGGCATCCATTCCCCCAAGCTGCCTTATCACCATACTAAAGAACAATAAAATCTGACAACTGATGCTCGAGTTCTAATACAAAATGTTCATTCAAACAGAGGATGGAGACCTTGACTATATACCCCTTCGAAAATTTTTCAGGGGCATAAAAAACAAGTGAACTCAAAATGGAACATTCCAAACTGTCGTCAGGTCATGCAAAATTTTTGTCAGGTTGAATGATCTAGTACAAATGAATGGTGGAATATTGTTGTGCATCAACCAATCATCAGCTGTACAGGTGTTTGCATCTTTGTTAAGTATAGCTGCTCTGTTGGTCAATTATTAAAACACCTATGCTGATGATTGGTTGATGATCAACATCATTTTAAACTGTTAATCATCTTGAGACGTAGCATACGTACAAAATCAGAAAATGGCAATAATTCATAAATGTATCTCTGTCACAAATAGTGATTATGGATGACTTACTCTTCTGTAGCATTAATTCATGTCAAAATTAGGCTATAATTGCAACTAATTTGTATCCGAATTGCTGGAACACAGCCTCCTTATTGTTCCTGAGGATTTATCTTTATTCATCAGGTTATTTTACCCATAGGAGCAAGAACTTGGCTATACAGTTCATACATCAGCAAAATTGCGATACATATATATTTAGGTTATCTAATATGCTACCTGAATCAAGTTCAGGAAAACGAACAATAAGTCACCAAAAATCAGACCAGGTGAACGATAAATGGGTTATGCAAAGTTTTGAAAACAGCAGGCCTGCTTGTCCTGATGAAAAACATTCCCAAAATATACTTAATGAAATCAAATTACTCAGTGGGGTTTGTTGGGTGTATTATCTAATGGATAATAATTTTCTTTAATTTCTGTTAATTATACATGTATTTGAAAAAATGTGGTGAGGTGTCAGATTATCACATAAAGATAACTGCTGTTTCAGTAAAATCCAAAACAAACTTTGGATGAATGGCTGTGTGGATGGAAAGATGGACAGAAATATGGATGATGTAAAGTTCTTTGTTGGAACCCTTCCTAATAAGATAATAATCTGGAGTTATTAAGGGGATAGCATTACCTAATAGTATACCAGTATTTTATTATTGGCTGTACTGTGAGTTAGTATTGAAATAGTTAACCAGATCACCATTTTGAAACCAGTTACCTACTGACCGAGTAGAAAAATCATCACCCGGTTATATGAAATATCAATAGTGACTGTCATTCCACGGTTAAAGCATAGAAAATCTGCTGCCTCTCGTTTGGGATAGATTACATCACACAGTTGTGTTATATATATTGAGAAATAATCAACTTTGGTGTTCAAGACTTCAGTAATGATTGGCAATTTCCATGAGTACTGAGCTAACTGTCCCAGCCATACTATGAGTACATGTATTTAATCCATTATATCTTGCTTCAATGCCTGACAGAGCTCTGAGGTGCTTGTAGATGACAGGCCAATTTTTCATTCAATAAATATTCATGCTAAACAAATACTTTTTAACAGGTGAATTAAATATTCAGTTTAGTTAGCATTGTATGTGAATTGAACTGCATTCCGAACCATGTAGATCAAGTCAAGAGATATTGATGCTCAAATGTATTTAAAATCATTTCTGCTTTACTATTATCACAACTAGATAGTTAGCTAGACTTTATGATTCTGGAGAATCATGACTTTTCCAGATGAGATTCCATGATTTTTCATGACCCCAGAGTGTTTGATGAATTGTTTTTAACTGTCTCCCTGATGTTCCTTTATTGATGTTATGAGACATGTGGGTATAGTAGTCTCAAATGACTCAGTTTGATAAAAAAAATGTTTAGGTAAAAACCATCATTAATGGTGGAGAGGTTAATATCAATATCGTCGTCCAACAAGTTAACAACCAACAAAAGGAGTTATGTTTGTTTGACACCCACCCACCGAGTGTTGTGGCTATTTGAATATGGTCCATTTTATCTCAAATATATCCAAAATACTGATGTCTGGCAGACTGTAGACAGATAGCAAGTGCTAAAAGAAATATTTTTAATAAGCACACCAAGAACCGCAAATGATCATTTTATCTTAAAAATCTACAAGATGTTTTCAGAGAAATCCAGGGAGAACATGAATTTCAAGCTTTTGATGGGCATCATTGTTTACCAAGCCCAAAACAGGTTAAGGGTTGTTTTTTGAGTACCATTATTACTTACAAAAATAATTCTCAGTGAATTCTACTTCCATTTTTGTTGATCTCTCCTCTTACCTTTGGGTGCTGTGGGTATGCAAACACAGACCATTTTATCAAAATTTTGATGTTTGAGAACCAGCACAGGGTTAACAAATGCTTACTGGAATATTTTGTACATGCAACTTGAAATGTCACACTAAGATCTGAGAATGGCCAATTTTTGTTGAAAATCTGCTAGAGGTTTTTAGAGAAATCCCCCGATAACATGAATGTTTAACTTTTTGAGTGGTATTGCTCTGTAACCAGCCCTAAATAGGTTAATGCTTGGTTTTGTAAATACCATCATTACTTACAAAGATGATCCTCGGTGAATTCCACTTCCAATGAAGGAGGTTATGTTTATCTCGCAGGTAGACATTGGGTGTTACGGGTATCCAAGAACAGTCCATTTTCTCAAAATGTCTATATTTTGCAGCCTCTGGAGGATAAACAAATGCTTACCATAATATTTGGTCCATGCAACTTGTAATGTCACTCCAAGACCTGTGAATAGTCAATTTTTCTTGAAAACTTACTAGATTTTTTGGAGAAATCCAAAGAAAATGGGAATTTCAAGCTTTAAAGGGGTATATCTCCTTAACCAGTCGAAAAGGGGTTAAGACCTCGATTTTTGAATACCCTTACTACTTAACAAACAATTTTCCCTATCAGTTTTGAGACCGGTAAAAGTTATGTTCCTCTGTGGCATTCCCATTTGACGTGGTTGGTGTCCAAAAACAAGATTATTTTTTCAAAATTTTGACATTTAGCAACCCATGGAGGGTTAACAAATGCTTACCGGAATAATTTATCCATGCAGCTGGTAACGTGACACCAAGACCTATCAATGGCCATTTTATCTTGAAAACCCTACAAGATATTTATAAAAAAATCCAGAGAAAACATAAATTTTTTAAGCTTTTGATGGGTATCACTATTAAGCAACACAAAAGGGGTTAACGCTTGGTTTTTTGAATACCTTTATTACTTACAATGAAAGTGTCAATGACACTGTAGCTCATCTTGTGTAAGACATGTACATGTATAGTATGTGACACAACAATGACACACATCTAGGTAATAACCTGATAACAAAGATACATATAAAGTATTGTAACGGTCTGTACATAAATGCAAACCGTAGCCTGTAACAAATGTTTAGGTAAAGAATTGTAAAGGTGGGCGACAGTTGGATGATACACTAAAAAAAAATCTTTTGAGTCCCACAGTGGGTCTGACAGAACCCAAAAATATTTGTTCTCATAGCAGTGATAACAAAGGCACCCCAAAACACTCGTTCTCATCCCAAAGTGATAACAAAGGTACCCAAGAAGTTTTGTGAAGATCGGTTCATAAATACAGCCTCTTGCCCGAGCTGTATTGACATGTGAACTTACTGTGTACAAGTAGCACGAATAAATCAAAAGTTCATCTAATTTTCATAATTTCTGCACGAGAAAAAAACCTGTATTATATGTGATGTATTCCATGTTACTAAACATTCATTCAACAAGAGGGATGTTACATCCCAACGCTCACCTACATTCGCGCTTGATAATGTCGTTCCAATGTAACATGCCTAATATTTAGTTAATATAAATCATTAACTGGGCATCAAATGATTAATGTGGTTTATGTGATGGCTTTGAAAAGTCTATATTTCTGCATTTAATATATATCAATTCAACATAGAATCATTGGATATAAAAGCATTTTTTTCTTTTAGAAATGTTTATGATTAAGAATATGAATCGTGAGGCCAGATATTAAATCATAAATAAGAATTAGGAAAGGCTTTCATAAATCACTGAAATTGTAATTGAAGAACATTCATTGGTTAAAGAGGAGTTGCGGAAAAACATTCGTTCAAGAAAGTGACTATAAGTCCCAACAAAAATACATCACATCAACAACTAAAATAAGCCTTAATGTTACTAGTAACAAGTATGAGAATGTATTAAATAAAAAAAAAAAGTAAAAAAATTTTTTTTTAAAGAAAGTGAATATAAGTCCCAAAAATCCCCCTCAAATTCCTCAAATATGCATGTAATAAGGGCGCAAAGTTACCGCAATGTAGTTCAGTAACCCATGCGTACAATATCAATTGCCTGGAAAGACACATAGAAACAGAACTCACCTTAACACCTCACCTTAACACAAACTTTTAGAACTTGAAATTGAGTAAGTCAGAGAAAAACGTGAACATTGTGACTGAAAAAAAGAAAAGAAATCAGTTAAATTTCTGCACACAGTAGGGTTAATACCTACAGTTGTTATTGAAATGAGAAAATAAACAGTAATGAGAGGTGAAGGCACCACAATCTGCACAAAAGCTGACTTAAACGCAAATTCTTACAACACCTAAATGCTAATTCTTACAAGTTTTGGCAGAAAATCAGCCTCAAATTCCTCAAATATGCATGTAATGAGGGTTAAATATTACTGCAATGGAGTTCAGTAACCCAAGTGTAGAATATTAATCGCTTGAAAAGACACATAGAAACACAACTCACCTAAACACAAAGTTTACAAAGTTTTACAACTTAAAATTTACCAAGTCCGAGAAAAACATGAAAATTTTTAGTGAAAAAAAAGAAAATTTTCCTTAAATTTCTGCATACAGTAGGGTTAATACCTACAGTTGTTATTGAAATATGAAAATCAACAGTAATGAGAAGTTAAAGCAGCACAATCTGCACAAAAGCTGACTTTAACGCAAATTCTTACAACACCTAAACGCAAATTCTTACAACTTTTGGCAGAAAATTTTAGGTGAAATTTGGAAAAAAGTCGTAGTATCAGGGTTAAATACTGTTCTGATAGTCCCCTACAACCTACATATGCAATATCAAAGGCCTGAGCCCACTGATGTATGAGACATTAACCTTAACATTAAATCTTACAATATTGGACACGCCGGACACCGACGCTGACGCCCGAGGTTATCATCTTACGGATGTAGATGAGCTAAAAATGAAAGTGTCAATGACACTGTAGCTCAACTTGTCAAGACATGTACATGTATAGTATGTGACACAGCAATGACAAACATCTAGGTAATGACCTGATAACAAAGGTATATATAAAGTATTGTAATGGTCTGTACATAAATGCTGACCGTAGTCTGTAACAAATGTATAGATAAGTATTGTAAAGGTGAGCGACAAATGCTAAACTATAAAAGAAAACTCTGAGTCCCAGAGTGGGTCTGACTGAACCCAAAAATATTTGTTCTTATAGCACAGTGATAACAAAGGCACCCAAAACACTCGTTCCTGTCCCAAGGTGATAACAAAGGTACCCAAGAAGTTTCGTGAAGATCGGTTCATAAATACAGACTTTAGCCAGAGCCGTATTGATGTGTGCACCCACTGTGTATAAGTAGCACTGAATAAATCAAAGTTCATCTAATTTGCATAATTTCTGCACGAGAAAAAAAACTGTATTATATGTGATGTATTCCATGTTACTAAACATTCATACAAAAATTTATTCAAATCAGAACTTTCATACAGAAGGTCTGTACAAAAAACTGATTGAACTAATTTTGTACAAAATGGCTGCTGGTGGCCATCTTGAATTCCGGACCAAACTCCAAAACAATCATTCTCGTCCCACGGTGATAACAAAGGTACCCAAGAAGTTTCGTAAAGATCGATTCATAAATACGGCCTCTAGCCTGAGCCGAATAGAAGTTGTGTACAAAAAACTGACTGGACCTAATTTCGGCACAAAATGGCCACTGGCAACCATCTTGAATTTTGGACCACACCCAGAAACACTCGTTCTCACCCCAAGGTGATAACAAAGGTACCCAAGACGTTTCGTGAAAATCGATTCATAAATACAGCCCCTAGCCCGAGCCATACTGACATGTGTACTTACTGTGTGTAAGTAGCACTGAAAAAATTAAAGTTCCTCTAATTTGCATAATTTCTGCACGAGAAAGAAACCCGTATTATATGTGATGTAATCCATGTTACTAAACATTCATTCAAAAATTTATTCAAATCAGAACCTTCATATAGAAGTTCTGTACCAAAAACTGATTGTACCTAATTTTGGTACAAAATGGCCTCCGGCAGCCATCTTGAATTTTGGACCGCACCCCAAAACACTCGTTTTCATCCCAAGGTGATAACAAAGTTACCCAAGAAGTTTTGTGAAGATCGGTTCATAAATACAGCCTCCAGCTCTAGCTGTATTGACATGTGCACTTACAGTGTATTAGTAGCACTGAATAAATCAAAGTTCATCTAATTTGCATAAATTTCTGCATGAGAAAAAAACCTGTATTATATGTGATGTATTCCATCTTACTAAACATTCATACAAAAATTTATTCAAATCAGAACTTTCATACAGAAGTTCTGTACAAAAAACTCATTGCACTAACTAAAGTACAAAATGGCTGCTGGTGGCCATCTTGAATTTTGGACCGCACCCAAAAACACTCCTCGTCCCACGGTGATAACAAAGGTACTCAAGAAGTTTCGTAATGATCGGTTCATAAATACGGCCTCTAGCCCGAGCCGTATTGAATTGTTGATGGCCAGACAGACAGACGGACAATGGGCCATGGCATAACCTCAAATTTGACTTACATCAAAGTTGAGCTAAAAATATGACTTACGTCAAAGTTGAGCTAAAAACACTCCTTTTTCGATGGTAGATGATTGTTGTGCAACATGCAAGTCACAAACACGTTTTCAGTTTGTGAACATTAAATAATATATTCTGACGTCGCGTGAACAATGCACCTGACAACTTCACAACACACATTAACATTACAGTTATTATTCAATTAAGACCCAAAGTATGTGTGTTCAGTATCTTCGGATCTTCCTGGTTAATATAGCCAAGATTATTGTATTCTTACACAAAACCGTATTAACACTATTTACCAGAATAACAAACAATCATCACCAGAGACCAATATCATGTGATTGTATTGTTTATAACGATCTTCCCCCAACCCAATTTCCAAAAATGCAAATATTATTTTGGCTAATATTGCCCAGAACTAAGCATGCATATTCTGAGAACTTATGTGGTATTAAACTTTCGTAATTGGCGATTTATCAACGAAATACTGCAATAATACCAGTATGATAGGCACTAACAGATTTTCTTCTGGGTCCTATTTCGGAATCGGCATTATCAGCAGAGAAATAATCGGTAATCGGTTCATAGGAAGTTTTGATAATCAGTTCATCACTATTTACAAGGTGCAAAATGTAGGGGAAAGTTGAGTGTTTCTTTCGAAAAACAAACTGGTATTGGTAGATAACATTTTGTTAGGCAAGGAAACTGACCACTCCTACTTGCGTTATATTTCAAGTACTTTTGAGAAAGCAGGGAGAATGCTGATCGGACGATAGTTATTGAACATCTGCTTATCGCTTGATTTGAATACTGGAATAACCTTGGCAACTTTCATTTTTAGCTCAACTTTGACGAAGTCAAATTTGAGCTATTGTCATGGCCCGTCGTCCGTCTGTCCGTCCGTCCGTCTGGCCGTCTGTCCGTACGTCAACAATTGGCTATGGCTCGGGCTAGAGGTAGTATTTATGAACCGATCTTTACAAAACTTCTTGTGTACCTTTGTTATGACCCTGGGACGGGAACGAGTGTTTTTAGGTGTGGTCCGAAATTCAAGATGGCTGCCAGTGGCCATTTTGTACCGATGATGCAAAAATCAGTTTTTTGTACAGAACTTCTGTATGAAAGTTCTGATTTGAATAAAGTTTTGTATAAATGTTTAGTACCATGGGATACATCACATATAATACGGGTTTTTTTCTCGTGCGTAAATTATGCAAATTAGACTGACTTTGATTTATTTAGTGTTACTTTCAGAGCTGTAAGTGCCAAGCTGCTATGGCTCGGGCTAGAGGCTGTATTTATGAACCGATCTTTACGAAACTCCTTGGGTACCTTTGTTATGACCGTGGGACGAGAACGAGTGTTTTTGGGTGTGGTCCGAAATTCAAGATGGCTGCCAGCTGCCATTTTGTACCGACAATGCAGAAATCTGTTTTTTGTACAGAACTTCCATATGAAAGCTCTGATTTGAATAATTTTTTGTATGAATGTTTAGTACCATGGGATACATCACATATAATACGGGGTTTTTTCTCGTACGTAAATTGTGCAAATTAGACTAATTTTGATGTTTTTTGGGGTTACTTTCAGCGCTGTAAGTGCAAATGCCAATACGGCTCGGGGTAGAGGCCATATTTATGAACCGATCTTTATGAAACTTCTTGGGTACCTTTGGTATCACCGTGGGACGAGAACGAGTGTTTTGGGGTCCGGTCCGAAATTCAAGATGGCCGATGGCAGCCATTTTGTACAAAATTAGGTGCAATCAGATTTTTGCACAGAACTTCCATATGAAAGCCCTGATTTGAATAATTTTTTTGTGTGAATGTTTAGTACCATGGGATGCATCACATATAATACGGGTTTTTTTCTCGTGCAGAAATTATGCAAATTAGATGAACTTTGATTTTTTCAGTGCGACTTACACACAGTAAGTACACATGTCAATACGGCTCAGACTAGAGTCTGTATTTATGAACTGATCTTCACGAAATGTCTTGGGTACCTTTGTTATCACCTTGGGACGAGAATGAGTGTTTCTGGGTACGGTCCAAAATTCAAGATGGCTGCCAGTGGCCATTTTGTACCGAAATTAGGTCCAATCAGTTTTTTGTCACAAGTTCTATACAGCTCGTGTTTATGAACTGATCTTCACAAAACTTCTTGAGTACTTTTGTTTTCACCTTGGGACAGTGTGTTTTGGGGTGCCTTTGTTATCACTGTGCTATGAGAACAAATATTTTGGGGTTCAGTCAGACCCACTCTGGGACTCAAAGATTTTTTCTAGTTCAGCATCTGACTGTCACCCACCTTTACAATACTTTACGTATACATTTGTTACAGGCAACGGTCAGTATTTATGTACAGACCGTTACAATACTTTATATGTACCTTTGTTATCAGGTCACTACCTAGATGTTTGTCATTGCTGTGTCACATACTATACATGTACATGTCTTTGTCTTGACAAGTTCAGCTACAGTGTCATTGACACTTTCATTTATGGTACCGTCCCGTTTAAAAACAAGGAATTAATTGTATGACAAAAAGGGCTTGCAATTTCATTGACCACTTTTTTCAGAGAGTTTGGTGGATAGATTAGAATCATTTTGTCACTTTTGTAGGTAAACTTTTTGCACAGGAAACTACTTCTTCAATATAAGTTGGAGTCATGAAGAACGAGTCTTGGTTGCATTCTGTAATATAATCAGAAAAATGGTGTCTGCTCACCAGTATATTATCACCTAACGGTCACCTAACGTTTTGCCAATATTCGCAAAAAAAAGTGTTGAATTTATCAGCAATCTGATGTGAGTTTGTTAGTTAAATATTCCTGTCGATAAAAGAGGAGGGCAAAGTAGTGCTTCAATTTGTTTGGTTTATGGCTTTCCTCAAGATTTCTGTTTTTTTTAATATTTTTGTTTTTCAATAATACTGTGTTATAATAATCTGTCTTACATTTGCATTTTAATCGATTAAATATTTGGCAATAATTTTTACAAGACACTGCATTCTCATTGGAGAGTGTTTTTGATTCTTTTAACGTATAATTTTTTCTTCTGTATGGACGATTGCATAAGGCCAGCTGTAATCCATGGCTGTCGTTTAACGTATTTCTTGGGCTTTGGCGAATGCTACATCAAAGGACCTGCTGAATGCATCAATAAATAGGTTGTATGCTTCATCTGTATTTCGGGCGTCGTATACTCAAATCACACTCAAACAACAGGTTTCTAAATTTATTGATATTATCCTAATTAAATGAGGGAAAGGGAAAATGTTCTTTGTCAGTGGCGCAGTTGGTAGCGTCCTCAACATAAAAAGTACCAAAATGATCCCTCACATCTGAGATAATGATTCCAGATGTGTAGTCCTTTAGATTGTTGCAGAAGATGTGGTCAATCAGAGTCGCTGCGGTATCTGTGACTCTTGTGAGTTTTGTTATGGCTGGGAGATAACCTGAACTGAACACTGTCCATGTATGTATTTGTTTTATGATGGTTATTGAATTTGAGATGGTTAATATTAAAGTCACCCATTAGCCAATTCGTTTTGTTGTCTATATTTATTTTGTCCAAAAGTTCGGAAAGCGTAGATAGAAATTTATCAATGTCTGCTTTGGGTGCTGTGTTTGGTCTATATATTATCCCAATTGTTTTTTGTTGTTGTTGTTGTTAGTTCAAACTAGAGGGGGTATCAGTACCCCGTGGCTCACCAACAGGTGGCCAATGTAAAGGGGTGGTTGGAGTAAAAAAAAAAATGTTCAAAACTTGCACACAACCTGTACATAAAAGTAAAGTAAAAAGCTGTACATAAAAGTCCAAAATTGAAGTAATTCAGCAGGAAAAGGGTTAAATAATACAAACATAGTCCTAAGATGCATGTATACATACAATAGAAAGCATGGACATATGCTGCAAGGTAAATCTCCACTTGGAAGAAAGGAAAAAAAACAACATCAAAACCTGCACGCAAACATCAAAATAAGTCTAAAATTTGATTCAAAGGGTTAAAATGAAGACAAAATACCCTGGAAAAGAGTTAAATGTTATAGTGAACCACCATAGCAATATGCAGAAACTCTACACTTGGAAGAAAGGAAAAAAAAAAAATCTATTGAAGGGGTTAAAAAATGTTTAAAAATGCACTGGAAAGATATCAATGTTACAATAACCACCACTGCAATATGCAGTGAGGTCAACCTCACTTGAAATTGTTTTTTTTTATCACAACCTGTACATAAAAGTAAGAAGCTGTAAGCCTAAGTCCAAAAGCTGTACATAAAAGTCCAAAATTGAAGTAATTCAGCAGGAAAAGGGTTAAATAATACAAACATAGCCCTAAGATGCATGTTTACATACAATAGAAAGCATGGACATATGCTGCAAGGTAAATCTCCACTTGAAAGAAAGGAAAAAAAAAACATCAAAACCTGCACGCAAACATCAAAATAAGTCTAAAATTTGATTCAAAGGGTTAAAATTACGACAAAATACCCTGGAAAAGAGTTAAATGTTATAGTGAACGACTATAGCAATATGCTGAAAGTAAAAAAAAATTTGAAAAGGCAAAAAATCAAAACCTGTACACAAAAGTTCAAAATATTTGAGAGTGGACGCCGACGCCGACATGAGGGCTATGCCATAGGCTCACACAACTAACGTTGGTAAGCCAAAAATTTATTCAAATCAGAACCTTCATATAGAAGTTCAAAACAAAAAACACTCGTTCTCAGCCCACGGTGATAACAAAGGTACCCAAAAAGTTTCATAAAGATCGGTTCATAAATACGACCTCTAGCCTAAGCTGTATAGAAGTTGTGTACAAAAAACTGATTGGACCTAATTTCAGTACAAAATGGCCACTGGCAGCCATCTTGAATTTTGGACCGCACCCAGAAACACTCGTTCTCGTCCCAAGGTGATAATAAAGGTACCCAAGATGTTTCGTGAAGATCGGTTCATAAATACAGCCCCTAGCCCAAGCCGTATTGACATGTTTACTTACTGTGTGTAAATAGCACTGAAACAAGAGGCCCCAGGGGGCCTGAGGACACTCACCTGACATGGTAGCCTAAATATCAACCCAGAGAACTGATTTCAACAAGTTGCATCTGCTCCTCCTAAGAAAAGCTTATACCAAATACCCAAGGATTCTGATCTGTGGATCTTAAAAAAAAGATTTTTAAAGAATATTCCTCATATTGAACTAAGTTATAATTTGGGCTCCCACAGGGAGCCCATATATGAACCCAGGGACTTAGCTTTAACAAACTTGAATCTCACCCCCCTCAGGATGCTGCATACCAAATATCAAATCATTCCGACTGCTGGATCTGAAGAAGATTTTTGAAGAAAATTCCTCATTTTGAACTAAGTTACAATTCGAGCTCCCACAGTGAGCCCAAATATAGACCTAGGGACATGGCTTGAACAAACTTGAATCTTAAGCCCCTAAGGAGGCTGCATAAAAAATATCAAAAGCATTCATCTGCTGGATCTGAGGAAGATTTTTAAAGAAAATTCCTCATTTTGAACTAAGTTGTCATTCGGGCTCCCATAGTGAGCCCAAATATGAACCAAGGGACTTGGCTTGAACAAACATGAATCTCACCCCCCTAAGGTTGCTGCATGCCAAATATCAAAACATGCCGACTGCTGAATCTGAAGAAGATTTTTAAAGAAAAATTCCTCATATTGACTAAGGTAGAATTCAGCCCAAATATGGACCCAGGGACTTGACTTTAACAAACTTGAATCTGCTGCCCCCCTCCCCCAGCTGCACACCACATATCAAAACATTCCGACTGTTGGATCTAAAGAAGATTTTTAAAGAAAATTCCTCATATCGAACTAAGTTACAATTCAAGCTCCCACAGTAAGCCCAAATATGGACCTAGAGACATGGCTTGAACAAACTTGAATCTCACCCCCCTAAGGATGCTGCATACCATACATCAAAACATTCGACTGCTGGATCTGAAGAAGATGATTTTTAAAGAAAATTCCTCATTGTGAACTAAGTTATCATTCGGGCTCCCACAGTGAGCCCAAATATGGACCTAGGGACATGGCTTGAACACACTTGAATCTCACCACCCTGAGCATGGCGCATACCCAATGTCAAAAGATTCTGCCTGCTGGATCTTGAGAAAGATTTTTAAAGAAATTTGCCTGAAATGCACCAAGTTCAAATTTGGGCTCCTTTACGGAGCCCAAATATAAACCCAGAGGGCCGATTTGAACAAATTTGAATCAGATCCACCCCACAATGTTGCATACCAAATATCCAAAGATTCTGCCTGCTGGATCTGGAGAGGACGATTTTTAAAGAAATTTGCCTGAAATGCACTAAGTTCGGATTCAAGCTTCTATAGTGAGCCCAAATATGAATCCAGGGGGCCGATTTGAACAAACGTGTATCCCATGTTACTAAACATTCAAAAATTTATTCGAATCAGAACTTTCATACAGAAGTTCTGCACAAAAAACTGATTGCACTAAGGTACAAAATGGCTGCTGGTAGTCATCCTGAATTTCCCACACCCAAAAATGGAGCTGTGCGGTACTGAAATTTCAGGTTTTTTATCTCATAATTGGAAAGTTTTTGCACTGTTACGCATCTAAAGTTTAATGTATCTGGGCCCTTGTTCTGAATCCGTATCAAGGCCCCCTGATACAAGCGCATGATTCTGCTGTTGCCAAAACAACGGCATTAATATCATTTTTCGATCGCTTTGCACTTTTCCCTTCAAAGAAAACAATATTAGGTGAGGTGAACCCAAACCTAATATTGTTTTCTCTGAGCCGTATATGACACTGTATCTGCCAACTAAATGCCCTGTAATGTATTTATTATGCACAGCATGCTAAAATGTCAAATGGGGAAGTTAACTCAACGAATAGTTAAATTATGCTCACTTTTCGGCATCTTGGGCTGGTTTGTAGCCTATTACTGGGATTTTCCTGAACATTCAAGTCGAGGCTTCTCTCTTGAAGTTAAAGGATTAGCTTTCGCTATGAAATGTGGAAAACTCCACCTCAATAAACGATGAACGGCATATTTTAAAATATAATAAACCTTTACACCCAGAGGGATATTTAATACAACAATAATTATTGCAGAAGTAACAAACAAATTCACGTTGACAAAACACACAGTTGCTCCACTTCGCAAGACAGTATTCAGTAAAGTGAATCCCAGTGACTAATTTTCTCTAAAGTGTAACGTCACCACTGACATCAATATTGAGATCAATGAACGCTATTCTATTTTTCAAGTTGCATCTTTCCATTGATAAGGCAAATGAAAAAGTTCCTCTAAAAATAGTTTTATAGCACATTTTGTGGTCAATATTGTGAGATAAATTTATCATCACCACAGTGTGTGTCTCCGGAAATTGTGATCAAGTCTCGTTGTAGTCACAGAATCGCATTACGACTCGCCCTAACAGGCTTGTCGAAATACTATTCTGTTCCAACAACTCGACTTGATCTGAATTCCCGGAGACGCACACTGTGGTGATAATCTGTATGTATTGGTATTTTTCGTGTAAATACCTCGGTTTCGGTACGGTATTTGGTATATGCATAGAACACAGAAAATAGTAAAAAAACTGACCCAATTTCCCAACATGCAACCACATTGTAACTTAACAGATTTGGCACTGACATCTCATGAACTTCACAAGTTACTATGATAACTGATTAGTCTAGCAAATTATTTAATGAATCACTCTCTTCATTGTGAATCATCACACTACATCGAGTGATTCATTAAATAACTTGCCAAGTTGATCAGTTGGCCTCTCTGTTCTTCAGGCATGTACCATGACCCCCCCTCCCCCCACCCCAATTGAAGTGGGTAGAAGCAACATATATGTTCAACTTCAGGGCTTTTCAGTAAGTTTTCACTGGTAGCAACAGCCTTGGACAGGCTCTCCACCCCCCCCCCCCCCCCCCCGCCCACCTTATCTTTCAGAGTTGCAACAAGATTAATGTCCACTGTCCAGTGAATTCAGTGTCCCATATACACACAAATATGCAAGTAAATT
This sequence comes from Pictodentalium vernedei, assembly GCA_031216915.1. Lineage (NCBI taxonomy): Eukaryota > Metazoa > Mollusca > Scaphopoda > Dentaliida > Dentaliidae > Pictodentalium > Pictodentalium vernedei. Next base: position 736,888,150 of record CM062297.1, read on the forward strand.
GAAGTATTTCAACTGTAATTAATCTTTCTATAATAATCCCAGTTGTGAAAACATTGTGCAATTATTGCCATCATCATGCAAGGCATCAATGACATGGTGTTATCCACCTTTCATTGCTTGGGTTCATCCTTGTTTGTTTGTTTGTTGGTGGTTAACGTCACATATTTATGCACCATGGCTAATCGTGACACAACATGGAGATGAAGTCAAGTTTAGTCAATCGTTGATCTACATGTTGCCCAGTTTAGAGGACTTTCACCCCAAGCATTGGTGACTGGGTCCTATTTTACTAGTAAAGCGGAACTGGTTTACCACAGTAAACAAGTGCTGCTTACTTCCCGGGGTGGTTCATCCTTGAAAAACATTTAAAATAACATGTTTGATGACATTCACCTAGTTGCTGTTATAGGGGATTTTGAATGGAATCACTCTTATCAGTGTTCACCAAATTCACTTCTGGTTTTTTGCCTCATACACGTTTCTGAAAATTCAAGAGAATCCGTGATTTTCCATGACAAATTGGGTAAAATTTTCATTTTCCATGAGAAAAAAAATGTACAAATCGATTTTCCATGATAAATCAGGTAAAGTTTTCATTTTCCAAGAGAAAAAAATGTACAAATTGATTTTTTACTTAAAACAGCTAATCATTTTCAAAGCCTTTGCTGCGCTTCAATGGACCAAATGAACTTTGATAATGCTAAATCTAATGTCGCCTGTTGGCTTATGTACATTGTTTTTGAATGTGTCATAAAATTAAGGTCAATCGCATCTTTCCTTTGTGTGCTGGCGCGCAGAATAAACTATTTACTCGAAAGAATACAAAGCAGATGATTAGGTTTTAAAGTTTTGGGGCTTTTATTTTAATAAAATGATCAGTTGTTAAAAGTATCTGCAACTTAAAATATTAATGCTGAATTGAAAGAAATGCTATAAAAAATATCGCGGAGATGCGATAAGCAACGGCAAGTTTGTATGTCAAGTTGTCAGCGTATTGAATTTTCAAAACCAGTGGATTATTTCCAACCAAATGTCAACCAGCCAACCACTCACCCGACCCCCAATGTCCCCTGTGAATAAATCACACAGTAATTTCCAGAAAATACATTGAATCAGCCAGAATGTTGGAAACATTGGAACCAGGCCGTATTTCTTCAAAAACAGAAGTACAAAGTTAACAACTTGTCGTTTTTCTGTCGTCCCTTTTTTATTTCTTTCTCTGACGTATTCGCAGTGCCTGCTGCTTACCTGTTGCTTACACAATTCACATTTGTGCGTTTTCTGATCAATTTGATCAAAATATGCGGCCCACAGACTTTTAGATTTACGATCCACCTTGATGAGTTGACTTTCTGTCAATTTAGCAGAAAAATATAAAAACCGAAATGAGCGGTATTTTCATTTGGTTTCGGTACAGTTTTCGGTACCACTATGATACCGAAACCATACCAAAAATTTGGTATACCGCACAGCACTATGACCAAAAACACTCGTTCTCATCCCACGGTGATAACAAAGGTACTCAAGAAGTTTCGTAAAGATCTGTTCATAAATACGGCCTCTGGACCAAGCTGTATTGAATTGTTGACAAACAGACAGACGGATGGACAGTTGGACGACGGGCCATGGCATAACCTCAAATTTTACTTACGTCAAAGATGAGCTAAAAATGGTCATTAGTGAATCCCACTTCCAATAAAGGAGACAATGTTTTTCTCTCCGGTACACATTGGGTGCTGTGCATGTCAGAAAACAGCCCATTTCAACAAAATTACGATGCTTGGCAGCCTGTAAAGGGTTAATAAATATTCAACAGAATATTTTGTGCAAGCAACTTGTAATGTCACACAAAGACCTGTGAGCAGTCAATTTTTCTTGAAAACCTACAAGATGTTTTTAGAGAAATCCACAGAAAATGGGAATTTTAAGCATTTAAGAGGTATCTCTCTTTAGCCTGTCCAAAATGCAGTGCTCCAGATAACGGGCGTACAGGCGTATTTTACGCATCGAAAATTGCCGAATACGACCCAAATAGAAATTAAAGGAGTACAGATTACTCCTATGTTTTCGGTTTTACGCCTTCAGTCATTTCTGTTGTCGTATTCGTCGGTCTTGTTTTAAAAGTTGTGTAATATCGTTAGTCAAAATACAGTGTAAAAAGACCGATTTCGAATTCTCTCCAGAAGTAAACTATTATGACGACGAATCCCTTGCCACTTAGTGTTCGAAATTACGTATGTTTATGTTTCGATCAATTCCACGTGAAACCTCCCATAAAATCAACCAATCAGTGACAACATATGCCTAAAGGCGCTCTTATCACGCAGCCAGAGTCAGAATTTTCACATGCGCTGCAGCGGAGAAAGTAACTGGATCAGACATGAACCAGAGTAAAATTACCGGATTTTTTTCAAAATTCCCCGAATCGGTCGACAATTCGGCTACAGTCGCACAACACATTTTAAAATGTATATTGGATAATGTGTTCAAAAAGGTTAAGAGACATACGGACGCACCTCAAAGCTCAACAAAAAAACTTTGGATCAAGCAGTATCCACAGTAGTCTTTGTAAGACTGTGACCTGGGGCCCTCCTGGCCCTCACAGTCTTTGAGAAACCCGTTCAAATTTCATCTGACTAAAACTGAAAGAAACTGGCCGCATTTGGGTCAACTCAGTTCACGCTTCATATCGAAGTCAAAAATCACATAATCAACATACTACTTGTCGTACTCAGCCCAAATATCATTTATTTACGTGTCTGCATCATTGTTTAACACAAACACAACATCAAATTCAAGAAATGTTGAAAAATATCCGACTTCACCACGTTAAAAAACACCATTTCAAAGATAAACAAATTGTACTACATATCTGTGTGCATGCGTAGTACAATTATTTATCTTTGAAATGGATGTTCAAATTGAACGGGTTTCTCAAAGACTATGAGGGCCAGGAGGGCCCCGGATCACAGTCTTACAAAGACTATATCCCAAGGAGTCTGAAATTCTATCAGTATAGCTATAATTCACTCTCTACGTGATATTTACGTTCCCAACGTAATCCCCTTCTTAAGAAAAAACAGAAGGGGATTACGTTGGGAACGTAAATATCACGTAGAGAGTGAATTATAGCTATACTGATAGAATTTCAGATTCCTGTGCAGTATCCATGGGTGGAAGTACAACAACTTCCAGAAAGAAACCAGGAAACACGCTTGTTTTGTACAACGTGCCGGGAAGAGAAAAAGCAAAATGCTATGGGTACAGTCGGACCCACAAATATTCAGATTTCGACTATAAAAAACACGACGCAACATATGAGCACCAGGCAGCTTCTGCTAAACATTTACGACGCCAGTTAGAACAACAAGAGGTACTGATATTATTATTTTTACCGATTTGGGGGGGGGGGGGGGGGTGATGATAGGATTTCATTTTCAGGTCCTATTTTAGTTTCGCCAGTTTTGAAACTTGTTGGAGAAGACGGATTCAGTCAGAACTATAGTCCTGTCGCATTTTATATTTTATTATTATCCACGTATCAATATTCTAAGGCTAAAAAAAATGTGTTTGATTCTCAGGCATAGTCTCGTTGAAAAGTATGACCCTCGTTGATCCTTTTATTTCATTTCCTATAGAATCATAGAGTTTCAGACCCATTCTTTGAACCGAAAAATTGCTTCCATTTCGTTCTAGGCAATCGGTAATTAATGTACAGGTGACATTACATTGTATTTCATCAGTTTGTTGCCGGAGTACCAGAATGGTCTGTGCCCCACTAGCACGCAGTTTTTTTTAATGATTCCTTTTGAATAAAATAAAAAAAAACTTTTTACCTAATTTAGAATTGTATCTTTTATTGAATGAAATTGGAAGGTAAATAATACACCTGACATTCTGTGTAAGTCTTTATTACAAAATGATACTGAATTATAAATGGTTGCAACATAAAAATCTTGTACTCCTCCAATAAGTTGCCAAGGAGTACACGATACTTCTGGATTTAGTCCAGGTACTCCCTCGGGTCAAAATGGGGGATTAATTACTCCTTTGAAAAAAAAATTATCTGGAGCACTGCAAAATGGGTTGACTTCGACTTTTGAATACCTTTACTACTTGCAAAAATGTTTCCCTATAAATTCTGCGCTCGATAAAAGAAGGCACTTTTCTTTGTGGCTTACTCATTGGGTGCTGTTTGCGTCCAAACACAGCCCATTTTATCACACTTTTTACTTTTAGCAGTATGTGGAGGGTTAACAAATGCTCACCAGAGTATTTTGTCTATGCAACTTCTATTGCCACACCAAGACCTGCGCATGGCCAATATTTTTCTTGAAAATCTACAAGACACGTTTAGAGAATTCCACAGAAAACATGAATTTTTAAGCTTTTGAGGGGTATTGCAGATTAACTAGCCCAAAACGAGCCAACAATTGTTTTTTTTAATACCCTTCTTATTACTCACAAAAATGATCCACAATGTATCGTGTATCATTTGGGTGGTTTTGGAGCCGCAAAACAGACCATTTCATCAAAATTTTGATGTTTGGCAGCCTGTATAGGGTTAATATATGCATTGCATAATATCTCTTGTATATGAATGGTCGTGTCAGAGACAGGTCTAACAATGATGAATGTTTTAAAAAAAAAAATAGGCCGATGAAATCGTCAGATGTGTAGCCATATGCGCAACTAGTAGAAAGCTGTATGATGGAGGGTCACCACGGATGCCGACATTATGTACACCATACATGGTATGGGTACATATAGAAATGGATTGGAGGAGTGCCTAATTTGATGGATAAAGGGTTATTATCTCCGGATCAAATTATCAGATTTACATAAAAAACTATACAGCACAGCACATCAGTAACCTGAATATATATATAAAGTAACATGACAATCGGATTGATATTTTTTTAGTTATCTCATGCTAAAGGGATTGGAGAAATTTTCACTTTGAAGGATAAAGGGTTAATACCTCAGGATAAAATTATCAGATTTACACCAAAAACTATACAGCTTGGCACATCAGTAACCTGAACACAAATATAAAGTAACTTGACAATCCAAGCAATATTTTTCAAGTTATCGAATGCCAAAGGGATTGGAGGAATTTTCAATTTGAAGGATAAAGGGTTAATATCTCAGGATCAAAATAACAGATTTACACCAAAAACTATACAGCTTGGAACATCAGTAACCTGAACGCAAATATAAAGTAACTTGACAATCCAAGCAATATTTTTCAATTTATCGAATGCCAAAGGGATTGGAGGAATTTTCAATTTGAAGGATAAAGGGTTAATATCTCAGGATCAAAATAACAGATTTACACCAAAAACTATACAGCTCGGCACATCAGTAACCTGAACACAAATATAAAGTAACTTGACAATCCAAGCAATATTTTTCAAGTTATCGAATGCCAAAGGGATTGGAGAAATTTTCAATTTGAAGGATAAAGGGTTAATACCTCAGGATAAAATTATCAGATTTACACCAAAAACTATACAGCTCGGCACATCAGTAACCTGAACACAAATATAAAGTAACTTGACAATCCAAGCAATATTTTTCAAGTTATCGAATGCCAAAGGGATTGGAGGAATTTTCAATTTGAAGGATAAAGGGTTAATATCTCAGGATCAAAATAACAGATTTACACCAAAAACTATACAGCTTGGAACATCAGTAACCTGAACGCAAATATAAAGTAACTTGACAATCCAAGCAATATTTTTCAATTTATCGAATGCCAAAGGGATTGGAGGAATTTTCAATTTGAAGGATAAAGGGTTAATATCTCAGGATCAAAATAACAGATTTACACCAAAAACTATACAGCTCGGCACATCAGTAACCTGAACACAAATATAAAGTAACTTGACAATCCAAGCAATATTTTTCAAGTTATCGAATGCCAAAGGGATTGGAGGAATTTTCAATTTGAAGGATAAAAGGTTAATATCTCGGGATCAAATCATCAGATTTACATCAAAAACTATACAGCTCGGCAAATCAGTGACCTGAACACAAATATAAAGTAACTAGACAATCCCAGCAATATTTTACAAGTTATCGACTGCAAAAGGGATTGGAGGAATTTTCAATTTGAAGGATAAAGGGTTAAAATCTCAGGATCAAATTATCAGATTTACACCAAAAACTATACAGCTCGGCACATCAGTAACCTGAACACAAATATAAAGTAACTTGACAATCCAAGCAATATTTTTCAAGTTATCGAATGCCAAAGAAATGAATACGGACGCCAGATGGACAGACGGACGGACAAAGGATGGACGAACAACAGATGGCCACCCCGGATGCCAGCATTATGTGTACCATACATAGTATGGGTACACATAAAAATCTACAAGACGAGTTTGGAGTAACTGCAATAAACCCTAATTTTGACAGAGTAAAATTTATTTATTTATTTATTGGTGTTTAAGGTCACATACTTATGCACAATGGCTAATTGTGACCGTGACAGTTTTTATGGGTGGAGGAAGCCGGAGTACCTGGAGAGAACCACCAACCAACGACGAGCAGCTGTCAGCTCTCCAACATCGTAACTCTGAACTCTGCACCACAGCACAGGCAGGGTTAGATTGGTTGAAGACATGCGCACCATCGACGTGCAGTACGCCTCAGTACACAGTGTCATCGTGCCCCCATGTAGGCAATCGGACAGAGTAAAATTGAAAATTCCTCTTTGGTTCATTTTTAGATTTTGTGCGATGCATGTACAAAATTGTGTGAAAATTGGTTTGAAAATGGCTTCTGTATTGTATGGACAAAATGTGTGGAAACAAACCAGCCCCCCCCCCCCCCCCCCCCCCCCCCCCCAATAATAATAATCTGCTGAAAAAACAATAGCCTTTTCCAAAGGGAGAAGCCTAATAAGTGTTCAATGGTGTCTATGTTAAGAGATTTAAGGTAATTCAGCATCTACATGTACATCTAGATCACAACTCCAACACAAATATAAAACTGAAGTGCAGTCAACTAAATGTGCACTGCTATAACCATCTACTCAAGTGCCAAGCTTTTCAAGTTTTCATAAATGATAAATTTTAGTTTTACTTTGATGCATGATGCATATGTTACCTTCAGAGTTTAATATCAGTCAATTTGTAAAATGACAGAGTTTCATTCCATTTGTAGTTCCCGGTGCCCTCAGTCAATTTATAACCTGACAAGAAATTCAAACAAGAGGCCTAAGGTGCCACCTGACGAAAGTACTTTAAAGAAGTATTTAATCAGCATCTATGGTTAGACAACACTACAGAGGAATGAGGTTATTCAAATTATTTTTAACTCTATTGTCCATCTCAGATGATTTTTTTCTAGTATTGGGATGCTATCATAGGAATAAAGCCCAGGTATCTGGTAATGGAAAACCAGGAAGTCCAAGTATAACCTGGGTATTTAACTTGAACAAACAAATCTGAGCCTTTCTCCTCCACCCCTCAGAATGGCATATACAAAGTATATGACCTAACAGTTAATGCATGTGGCCCTCACAGTTAACATATGTCAATGAAAGTTACCAAGTTACAGTGAAATTATTTCAAAACTAGAGGTAGTGGTACTGTGAGTGAGCTCACAAAGTGATACCCCCCCCCCCTGTCAGAACAGAATTATATTGCTTCATGCACATCTTCATATGGAGTTCTTCCACTGTGTAACGTTTCATGAAAATTCTTCAAATGGTTTTGGAGTTGCGCTTATAAGGATGGACAGATGGACAGATAGGTGGACATCCACCCCCTCCACCCTAGACAGATGGACGGACGGACAGTTGGATGGATGGACGGACAGGGCGATTCCTATATACCCCCCACAAACTTTGTTTGCGGGGGGTATAATGAGTCATCCAATCAAGTTACATTGAAATCCCTTCATAAATATGGCCTGTAGACTGTACTGAAATTTTTCGGGCTTCAGGCCTGTGTAGCCATGATGGTAGACCAATTGCAACTAAAAGGGAACGTCCTCATCTCGACATTATACTGAGTCATTCTACTAAGTTACAATGAAATCCCTTCACAAATACGACCTGTAGTCTGTACTAAAGTTTTTGGCTCATGAAGCCATCATGGTTGAATGATCGCGACCAAAAGTGGGCGTTGTCATCTGGGAATAATCTGGAATGATCCTACGAAGTTACAATGAAACCCCTTCATATATATATGACCTGTAGACTGTGCTAAAGGTTTTCGAGCTTTGGGGCCCTGAAGCAATCACAGTTGACCAAACACAACCAAAAGGGGATGTCATCATCTAGGCATTATATGGAGTCAACCTAACAAGTTACAATGAAATCCTTCCATAAATATGACATATAGACTATGCTAAAGGTTTTTGGGTTTTGGGCCCGGGCAGCCATCAAGGCTAAATGATAGCGACCAAAAGGGGAAGTTCTCATCTAGACATTATTTGGAGTCATCCTACCAAGTTACATTGAAATCCCTTCATAAATATGACCTCTAGACCGTGCTTTAGGTTTTCGGGCTTCAGGCCCCTGTAGCTATGACAGTTTCCCAATTGCATCAAAAAGGAGATGTTTTCATCTAGACATTATATGAAGTCAACCTTCCAAGTCACAATGAAATCCCTTCATAAATATGATCTATAGACTGTGCTATAGGTTTTCAGGCTTTGGGCTCAGGCAGCCATCATGGTTGAATGAGCACAACCAAAAGGGGACATTCTCATCTGGGCACCATCTGGAGTGATCCTACGAAGTTACAATGAAATCCCTTCATATAAATATGACCTGTAGACTGTGCTCAAGATTTTCGGCTTTGGGCACCTGTAGCCATCACAGTTGACCAATCATGACAAAAGAGGATGTCATCATCTAGGCATTTTATGGAGACAACCTTACAAGTTACAATGGAATCCTTCCATAAATATGACTTATAGACAATGCTAAAGGTTTTTGGGCTCAGGCAGCCATCAAGGCTGAATGATCGCGACCAAAAGAGGATGTCATCATCTAGGCATTATATGGAGTCAACCTAACAAGTTACAATGAAATCCCTTCATAAATATTACCTGCAGACTGTGCTAAAGGTTTTCAGGCTTCAGGCTCCTGTAGCCATCACATTTGCCCAATCGTGTCCAAAAGGGGCTGTTCTCATCTAGACATTATGTGAAGTGAACCTACCAAGTTACAATGAAATCCTTTCATAATATGGCCTGAAGACTGTGCTAAAGGTTTCTGGGCTTTGGGCTCGGGCAGTCATCATGGTTGAATGATCAAACAAAAAGGGACATTCTCATCTGGGCATCATCTGGAGTGATCCTATGAAGTTACAATGAAATCCCTCCATAAATATGGCCTGTAGACTGTGCTTAATATCCCACCACGCTACAATGAAATCCCTTCATAATTATGACCTGTAGACTGTTCTAAAGGTTTTCGGGCTTCGGGCCACTGTTGCCGTCACAGCTGCCCAATCGTGTCCTAAAGGGGACGTTCTCATCTAGACATTACATGAAGTCAACCTATCAAGTTACACTGAAATCCCTTCATAAATATGACCTGTAGACTGTGCTAAAGGTTTTCGGCCTTCAGGCTCGAGCAGCCATCTTGGTTGAATGATCACAACCAAAAGGGCACATTCTCATCTGGGCATCATCTGGGGTGATCCTACGAAGTTACAATGAAATCCCTTCATAAATATGACCTGTAGACTGTGCTCAAAGTTTTCGGGCTTTGGGCACCTGTAGCCGTCACAGTTGACCAATCACGACCAAAAAGGATGTCATCACCTAGGCATTATATGGAGTCAACCTAACAAGTTACAATGAAATCCCTTTGTAAATATGACCTTTCGACTATGCTAAAGATTTTTGGGCTCGGGCAGCCATCAAGGCTGAATGATCAAGATCAAAATGGGACATTCTCATCTAGACATTATTTGGAGTCATCCTACCAAGTTACAATGAAATCCCTTCATAAATATGACCTGTAGACTGTGCTCAAAGTTTTCGGGCTTTGGGCACCTGTAGCCATCACAGTTGACCAATCACGACCAAAAGAGGATGTCATCACCTAGGCATTATATGGAGTCAACCTAACAAGTTACAATGAAATCCCTTTGTAAATATGACCTTTTGACTATGCTAAAGGTTTTTGGGCTCGGGCAGCCATCAAGGCTGAATGATCGAGATCAAAATGGGACATTCTCATCCAGACATTATTTGGAGTCATCCTACCAAGTTACAATGAAATCCCTCCATAAATATGACCTGTAGCCTGTGCTTAATGTTTTTGAGCTTTGGGCCCCTGTAGTCATCACAGTTGCCCAATCACGTCCAAAAGGGAACTTTCTCATGTAGATATGATATGAAGTCAACCTATCAAGATACAATGAAATCCCTTCATAAATATGACCTGTAGACAGTGCTAAAGGTTTTCAGGTTTTGGGCTCGGGCAGTCATCACGGTTGACAGATCACGCCCATATGGGGAAATTCTCATCTTGACATCATACGGAGTCATCATAGCAAGTTACAATGAAATCCCTCCATACTAAACATGACCTGCAGACTGTACTAAAAGTTTTTGTGCTTTGGGCTTGGGCAGCCATCACGGTTGATAGATCATGGCCAAAAGGGGACGTTATCATCTAGGCATTATACAGAGGCATCTTACTAAATTACAATTAAATCCCTTCATAAATATGACCTGTAGACTGTGCTAATGGTTTTCGGGTTTTGGGCTCGGGCAGCCATACTGGTTGACCGATCACCACCAAAGGGGGATGTTCTCATCTAGACATGACCCAACACCTGCATATGAAATTTTGTCACGATCAGACAAGAACTACGGGGTGTAGACTGTACCTGAAGGTTGAATAAAAAAACTTTAACCACAAACTTTAACCAAAACTCCAAATGTTAACTAAACGGAAAAAAAAACAAAAAAACACTTAAACCTTCAGTAAAAAACTTTAACCACAAATTTAACCAAAACTCTAAATGTTAACAGACGGACAGACGGACAAAAGTCATGACTATAGTCCTCAGTATAAACAGTCAGGCTAAAAATGCTCAAAATCTCCAAAAAATGTTTGGCCAATGGTTAATGTCACCTTATATTGATGCATTTAACACATATATGAAATAAAAAATCCACACCATACCGGTGGTAGCCTCCACTCATATATCACAAAACAGGACTGAAATTCCACACTTACAAAAAAATCTAACATTGCAAAAATAGTAAAAATCGAAAAAATATCACTGGGTAAGGGTCTGTGGGTAAATTGTAAGCTATTGAAACAGTATGAGGTGCATAGTGACAGGGCGGAAAGTCAAAGTGGACTCTTACAATAACTTTAACACAAGTGTTAACACTGACATGCCTCGGGTCATGGCATAAGCTCACACAACTTAGTTGGTGTACTAAAAATACAAGAGTAAAATACAGAGTAATGGGAAAAAGATTAATCTTTGTTCAAATGGGTTTTGCAATTTTGGGGGCATAACCTTTGTGGAGTTATCTTTTCAATTGGTGCATCTCTATTTGAACCTAACCTTTCCTAAATTAAGACTCTCCTCATTAATAGCATAGTATCATTGTCAAGAAAAATACTCAGGTCACCTTTGTCAAGAACTCTACAATTTCAATAATTTTTTTTATAGAAAATATCATTTTTTTTCTGCCTTCTAACTGTCAGTGAGTGATTTGTATAACTCTATGTTAACTTTATTTTGGTTGTTACTGCTTCACCTTTTAATAAGGCCTGAATATTTATTTATTTATTTTATTTTATTGGTGTTTAAGGTCACATACTTATGCACAATGGCTAATCATGACCGTGGCAGTTTTACGGGTGGAGGACGCCACAGTACCCGGAGAGAACCACCGAGCAACGACGAGCAGCTGCCAGCTCCCCAACATCGTAACTCTGCACTGCAGCATAGGCAGGGTTAGAGTGGTTGAAGACATGCGCACCATCAACGTGCAGTACATCTCAGTACACGACATCATCGTGCCCCCATGTGGACCACCGGGGTGACGGTAAGTGCCTAGTCCAAGGACACAATGCAGGAGTCCTAGTCGACCGCTCAGACGGTCACTCATCCAAGGACTAACCGGGCTCGACATTGCTTAACTTCGATGATCTGACGAGAACCGGTTACCACAATGCCAGGGACCAAACTAGTAATAAGGCAGTGCGAATTTGACTCAAAAAATTCTGATCTGGCTCCTGAATCTTAAATATATGCTTCTCAGTTGGCTCATAACCGTAAGACCCCATGTCCTCCATTGCACATTCAGGTAGCCAAGACTTGACTTGGAACTATTGTGAAAATGAATGGTTATTAAGTAATAAAAATATTTTCAGAAACTACTTGAATTATTCCAAAAATGAATGTAATTAAATCATTAAATGTATGCTCTGCATAGCTGAAAGCTTCAAACAAGAAGACAATTGTCCAAAAGCAATATAACTGCGTGTACAGTTAATTGATTGAGTGCTTGATGCCCATATTTGAGCTTTATGCTGGTGTGAAGGTGCTAAAACATAAAAACTTCATGTTCTGTTCATGTACTTCATATTATCTTTGAAGTAACATTATATCTTCTGTGTGGATTTGCCTTGTTACAATTTATGGGAGAGTGTAGGCGCTCTCCCATAAATTCTACCAAGGGAAAAACAAACAAATTTTGAGTGTCAACAATAATTTAGCACTCTACCAGATAAGAAGTAACTCTGGCTTTTAGATTTCAGAAGTAGGCTCCAAGTCTGGCTCTTATTTGTAAATGCTCAAATCGGTCCCTGATTACCTTTGGGCACTGAACAAGTTAGTGTGAATTTATTGTCTGTGAAAAATTCCGGCTTGTCATTTTGAAAATTTCAGGAGGGCCATCATGGTTTGCCTCAAATCACCACAGGAGGGCCATTTTGGGTTCACATAAAATGCCCCCAGGAGGGTGATTTATGATTTGCGGGGGCCATTTTGTTTCAGCCTGATGGGTAGACAACTAATATCATTTTAAGGTACAGTACGTGGAGAGTGGATTGTAACTAAATCACTCGTGGAGTGGATTTATCACCCAAACTATAACTTTCAAATTTTATACATATGGCCAAAAAAACACAAGCAATGTTTCAGCCAATGGACCTCTGGGTTTAACCCGGAGTCCACTGGTTGAAACTTCGCCTGTGCTTGTTATGCTTTGCAACAAATTTGCAATTATTGCTTGGGTAGAATCTCCACTCTGCGGGTGATTTAGTGATAATACACTCTCCACATACTGTACATGGTTTGTGTAATTATGATGTATGTCATCACATAATGTATATTTGGAAAGTTATTTACTGTCTCAGGGTGACTGCATTGACGACACACCATAAACTTCACAAACTGCGCTTTTGTTACATGTACCGTACCTCCTTCAATCCGCAAAAATTAAATTGCCATTTGAGGCAGCCGATTTTGAGGTGCCTTCAACTGAATTAATAGAATTAATAGAAACAGAAATCGGGGTTAGGCTGACGTTTACCATCCACAGAATTCTGAACTCAGGCAGGCGACTGTGGCCCTGGGTGATCGCCCGCCTCAAAATGACAAGCCTGCCAATTACACTGAAACCCTGTTAATTAAAAAAAGAAAAATATTCATTTAACAAGAGTATACAACTGATAGGAGTTGGATCATTCTCCTATCTTCTAGTTATAAACTGACCATTTATTCTATTCCATATTGTCTGACAAGTTCACTGAGCTTGTTCAAAACAAGATATAACAGACTAAATGTCTGAGTAATTCTTCACAAGATTATTTAATTAACAGGTGTTTACCCAATAACCTATATGCAATTAAAATGTCAAATTTGTAATAATGGTATGGTAAATAGGGCTGCAACGATAAGCATATGATACATATTGTATCATGCAGATTGAATCGCGATATGTATCGCGATTCAATCTGCACGATACGATATGTATCATGATACACATGATCTCTCATGCCATGCAATTACAACTATCAAATACTTTGAACAACATGTATTCATTTCCAGTAACGTCCTTTTATTACAAATCTTTGAATGCACTCTTTAAACATTATGTAACTTCTCAAAGTGATGACCATTGGCATTTATTTATTTCAGGTTTAGATTTTTTATGACCCTTTTTCCAGTGTTTTTGCCCTCAGAATTTTCAGAAAATATGTTCAAACAATTTAATCCCTTATGTCTTGTTTTACAGAGTTCACAGAGCCCTGACAAACAAGATATAATGGATTAATCAAATAAATATTTAGCAAATTAGAGGGAATTCACCAACCTTTGGTTAACTGAATAATTCTGTCTAAATGGCCTACTTAGCACTGTCAATGCTTTTATGCAAAAAAACAGGGTTTCACTGCACCAGCTTTCAAAATCTACGAAATTGTTTTGCCTGTAATTATTTATATTTTTTGTATTGCGATATACAGTGAACAACAATACGTACATAAAGTGGGCTCCACTTAAATAACAAGAACAATTCAAAGTATGGGCCACTCATTGCCCCGACCCACAGGCATGTTTGAAGTTGCCTCAAAGGTATTGTGGGACATAAAAAAAATTTCTAAATCGAAAGAGTGAAAAAGTAACGTAACTCTGGTAAATATTATTGGACGGAATATGTTCCTTGTGCATATCCCTTCCCCCATGCTGGTGTATCGGCAAACCAAGGAGATCTAAATCTAACCTATGGCTTTGGAATTACAATGCAAAACATCTGTATGGACAGACGGATGGATGGATGGACAGAGGCTTCTCTACATACCCCCAAATCCTCCTTCAGAGGTCGGGGGCATAATAATTAGTTGTTTGGAAATTGGAATCACAGTGCAGAACAATTTAATGAGAATTTATTGTCAGGTGTCAATTTGTAAAGTGGTATAAATTTTCTATCAATCTGCAAAATGACTCATTAATTTTACAAATTTTCTATCAATTTATAAAATGATGGATTCACATAGTTTAGAATGTGACCCAAAACTCCTGTCATTTAGTATTAACCCTCTACAAATTACTATCAAAATGAAACTATGAACAGAAACCTTTCCCCATACAATACAACACCCCACTGAAAACAGTCCTCATTAATGCACAAACTAACACTTTT
Organism: Pictodentalium vernedei; assembly: GCA_031216915.1. Taxonomy (NCBI): domain Eukaryota; kingdom Metazoa; phylum Mollusca; class Scaphopoda; order Dentaliida; family Dentaliidae; genus Pictodentalium; species Pictodentalium vernedei. The sequence goes on from CM062297.1 coordinate 736,903,297, forward strand.
ATAATGTATATTGCTCTGAAAATACCGTCCTCAAGAGGTGGGCAAAAAACAAAAAAAACTGAACTGACACCAATATCAAGACGTTACTGAAAAGCTTAGCCAAACCAATCGTTGAATACTGATACCTTCTGAATTTTCAAATTGTCCTCCATTCACTCTTAACAAGTCCCTGTTTAGGCTTCATAACAGTTAAAAGGTTCATTTTCATGTAAGAACTAACTTATTTTCTTTTAAGTTTTGTTTAACCCTCAGTGGACTGGGCAACTGTCCTGAATTCCCACTAGACTACAACCTGTACATGTCCAACTGCTTAGTAGTGATTTCTAGTCAAGTCTTGGCTGAACAGGCAGCCAAGACCTGTCTAGAAATCACTGCCCAAGTGTTCTGTCTATTGTCAGCAGGACAGCCTTAAGAAGGCATGCTCAGAGCACATGCTCTGAGGTTGGAAAAGCCAAAAATATGTCTTCAAACATTAAGGTGTGTTTAGAACAAGTTACAAAATTACTGTAGGTCTGATTTGTGGTCTGAAAAGAATGCCACTATTAACCTCGTCATTTAATGTGTTGAGGTACAAATGTAGAATGGTACTACAACAACTTATTCTGTTTTTCCAAATGTGAATGCCTCTTTGGTAGTATCAGCAAATCTCAGTCAAGTCAGATATCAAACACCAAACCAATAGAGGTGTAGCTGGTGTACCCCCTAAAACTACCAAAACAAAAGGATAATTCAAAATTAAATTACCTCTCATCTCTATCTCAAGTATATTCTTCCTTGACAACTATACCTGTAGGATGCATTTATCGTGACAGTCTTTTTTACCTCATTACTCTTGAGTTCCAAATAAAAGTGCAGGGTGGAATAAAGTACGGGGTTGAAAATTGGAGGAAGGAATACAAATGGAAGTACAGGGCAGAATAAAAGTACAGGGTGGAAAATCATGAGAGAGTTATTGTCATTTCTGTAATACCTCTAACACATACAGGACTGTTACCTGGGCTTTAAAGCCCGGGTAACAGTTCTGTTTGAGTTGGGTGTTCATATGAAACAGACTAAAGTATCCACAGTATGTCTCCAATATAAGGCATTTACTTGACACTGATGGTATTGTTAGTAAACATACAGTCCCGAAATAAACTTCATACAGTGTAACAAATATTCAGAAAATTGATAAACATTCAGGTACAGTAGATCCTGCCTGGAGACACCACCCTTTTTGATATGCAATGGTGGTCTCTCAAAACAGGTGGTCTCTCATTACAGTGTAAAACAACCAAACAGTACAAAGTCACAGCAGTCTCTCAAGACAGGTGGTCTCTCAAAACAGATTTTATGGTATGTTCATTTGGAAACCAAGAGTAATGCCCAATGGCATTGCCCATCTGTGCAAATAACAATAATGTTGAAAAACTTAAGTCATCTGCAGGTTTGTACTTACATGTATACTAGTTATTAATATAAAATTATTCTGAAGACTTGAAAGTTAACCCTTTCCCTAACAACATAGTAGTCAAAACCGGCCAGAAATTTAATACTGTGTTACGTAAAGGGATAACAAAATCAATTTTGTTTGACAGAGCTCAGTGTCAAGAGCTCAGATTTCTAGTTGTTATATATGGGAAGAATTTGCAACTTGAATTTCTTTTATTTCTTTGACATCAGTGTGACAAGTATTGAGGTTAAATAAAAAATGTAATCACTTGTTTGATCTTTTGACAGAAATAATTTAGCATTTGGAAATGTTAGCTTGGTTTTCAAAACAGATATACATGAGTGAATATACATGAGTGAAAATAGCTTATTTGACTTCATCTAATCTGAGCATTACAAACTGGCTTCAGAGAAGAAAAAAAATATTACAAAACATTATTTTTGTAATTTTGTAACAAAATGCAGTTGGATGGATTTAGATGAGTTTCGATGTGTACTAGCAAGATGTTAAGAAAACAGACCCAGTGAGGTTTGTTTTTCCAACTCTACTGACTTTACAGTCTCTTTTAGAAGATGAGAATGGAGGCTTGGAGACCAGATATCATTCATGATTTGGGGGTTTTTTTTGAAGGGATTTTTAAATGCACCCCCCACACCCTCCTGTATGCAAAATTCAGATGACCACTACATAATTTCAAACAAGTGGGATATTCCATAAACAAAAACACCCACCACCACCCTTGACTAAACTTTTTCAACAACAGGTTTTAAGATGCAGAATTCCATTTATGCTCCTCTTTGTCTGAAGTATCTGACAAAGGCTCTCATTAGTCACAAATTCAAACTGCAAATCAATATTTTGAGGAATTTTTATCACTTTTCAATCAATATTTTTGGGGGCTTTCACTAATTTTCAGTCAAAAAACTCTATATTTTGGCCAAATTATGGACATGTTTGGAAAAATTCCACAAGCACCCTGTCTGAAATTGCCAATTTTTCAAATTTGGAGCTTCAAAATTCCAACTATTGGAAATTTGGGAGGAATAATAGTTATCTGAAAATGGGGGGTGGGGGTGGGGTGGGTGGGGGGTGGGGGGGGATTTGAGGAATAATGGGTGCCCCCCCCCCCCCAGCTTCTTTCAATGTACAGCAGTCCCCAACAAACACACACACACACACACTTAACTCTTATGAATGCAAGCCTTTGGTGGAATTTACATCACCAATCCAGTTACCTGAAAATGGGGGAAAACAAAATGGGAGGGAAATTCTGAAGGTATGGGTGGTGGACTGAGATTACCAAGTAAAAAAACTGTAGGCCCAAATCGACTTAGTTTTCCCAAGAGCAATACACAGTAATGGCCATTTCTCTTTTCTACTAGGCTGGGTGTTTGTAGTATATAGTTTCAAGGCAACATAGGTCAGATGCAAATGCAACAGTGGCGTAGCTGCCCCCACCCCCGCACCAAAACAAAACATCGTCCCAACTGGCCCCAATGCAACTTTCAGTTCTCCACAGGCACAACACAGATCCCCCAAATGGTCTCCGTCCAACATAATTTGGGATTGCGCACGCTGCAAAAAATACCTTGGATTCGCCCTTAGAACACTAAATTTTGCAAAAACATCCAGGAGGTCGTGGCGGGGGGGGGGGGGGGGGGACTCCTAAGACCTTTCTGGTCTTTGTTGTGTCCTTCCTCCTTCGTCCATGTTAGTGGGAGGAGGCAACGTCCAGATGGTCCTGGTTAGGAATAGAGGAGGCCCACAACCCCCTTTCAAATATAACCTTTTCCACCCCCACCCTCCCCAAAACTAGTTAGGTTACACCCTTTAAAGAAACCATGCCATGCACAATTCAGAGGCAGAGGGTGAAACTTAAGTTTAATTATCTGCAATTGTAATAAATTTGCATTTTACAGACAGGGACGAGGTACGCTATATAACTTACATAAGTTACACACGGTCGATGCCGTTGGTATTTTAGAATAGAATATATAAGGCTACTTCAATGATCTTGGAAGTTATATACATTTCTGTCAACTTTGTTGGAAACAACTTTCAAGTGTCAGCATTATTGGAAACACCTTTCAAAATGGGCGATTGGTGTAAACTGTCAGAGAAATGGCGGAAAACAGAAATGACCATGCAGCGAAGAGCGTTCTATTCACTCGTCAGGTTTCGGTCAACTTCGTTTTTGCAGAAATAACCCAAATCGTGCCGACACTGTTATCACAAAGGGAAAAGGAACCAGCATTGAAGAGACCTGTGTGGATTACGGATGCCAACCTTGTTGCTTCTGTAAAAAAAAGTATTTGCAAGTAAATTTCTGCAGAAAACTGCCAATTTGATCTTCAAATAAAGCTGCACAGCTGTTGGAAATCCTAAAGACACGGGCGGCAGGGTACAACTTGGAGGCGCGGGTATTTTCCAATGTTGTTCGGCTGCCCCAACGTCGTCTCTACCTCACTGCATCAGTGTATGGACTTTGTGAGATAGTCTCGATGCTCGGATAGTCGAACTACCCCAATGGTATACACAAACTAAAATTACAATGTTGGGCTCAACGAACAAAAAGTTATGATTTATGATTTTCCAATCGAAAAATTTCCACCGGTGTGGTATTTGGGGAAAACGTTCCATCGGGAAGGGTGGGGCTGCAAATGGACTTCCCTAAAGCTGGAAATTTGGTTGCCATCAGGATGGGGGTGGGGGTGAAATTGTAATTCGAAGCTCCCCCACCCTTCGCATTCAAGACCCTCTCGCAACGGCATTGCCATGAAAGAACCACCGAGCCGCGACAAGCAACTGTCAGCATTTCGTGTACAGTCCATTTAAAATTAGGCTTCACACTGCACTGCGGAATTGCACAACAGGGTGTCTAAAATTAGAACACACTGTCTCATTGACAACTGTGGGATACCAAATTCAAAATCGCTTTTTCAAACGTTGATATCTGAAGCAAATAAAATTCAGAGGGACGGTTTTGGTAGAAGGCTGGTTTTTTCTGCATCACAAAGTCTCGATGATATTAATCTCAGATCTGATAACGCCTTTATGCAACTATGAGAATAAGCATTATGGAGTATTGAGTATTGCCTATGAATACAGTAGTATATATCACGGGGTGGGGGTGGGGGTCTTATAATGGCTGAGTTGATTTGTATTCACCCTGCTGCTATACTAATAGTAGCATATCCCAAGCCAGAAGTCTACTCTATTTTAGACCGCTCGCCCAACGAACTATGCCGGGTCATCTTAAAAAACTACTTTATTAAATCCCATACAGGACTAAGGCCTGAAATAATCGACGGATTTTTGATTCGTCGAATCTATTTGTATTAAATCCGTCGCTGAAGCGACGCGGAGAGGTTTTAAAATATACAGACGCATCATTCTCGCGTCGAATCTAATTGATCAGCCAATCGTGATCGACCGGCATACTTTTGGTTCCTTGGGTCATTTTGTTTTTGCACCCCGGGCGCGACATTTATTGATTTATTTGTTTGTTTTCTGGGCGCACTGACATTTTCGAAAGCCAGCTACTAACTCGGCACAAGCAGGGCTAGCAGTGGTTGAAGGTGTTTGTACCATCGACGTGGTGAACGCCTCATCAAACTGCAACCATGATCCAGTGGAACCTGGACCCCCTCCCCTCCGCAAAAGCCCCCAAAATCCAGATGCCTGATACAGGGAACATTGGACAAGAAATCTTAAAATCTTGATATTTATACTTGTAAAATGTTTGAGTGCAGGGGGTGCGTAATAGCAAATTTATACGCGAATAGCAGGGAAAGTAAGATTAGCATCTAGATTTCCAATTATAACTGCCTTCTGTTGAACACAGTTTCACTTATATATCACGTCAATTCTCACAATAAAATATTCAAACACGGATGCTTCGTACGCCTATGGAAAATAATTCTTCCATAATTTATATCTTCCGTGATTATTTTTTATCTAATTCATTCGAAACTTCACATGGACAATATTTGAGGTGAATTTTATTACGAACGTGACAACCATTACTTATTCGACAGTCTTCATGAATCTATTTGTGCCACCCCACAATGCAGTTTATTTGGCGAAAATCGGTTAATGGCGAATGTCGAATAAGGAACCGGGAATAAGTAACGGTTGTCACGCCCCCTCCCGGAATGTGAAAACCTACACACATATCACTTTGAAAAACCTCAAAATATCCCCCATATGCAACGAAATGGGTTTTTTGGAAACCTTGAATTTAAACTTTTCCTACCACTGGCCAAACCCTGGTCCACCCGTGGTAGTGAGGACTCATGGTTGCCGCATTGTACGGCCTCATTTATTTTCCTCAGGCGAAATCACTGGTATAAAGGATGGGAAAGTTCTGACATTTGTAGCCCTGTGTATAAATTACAATCTGTTGGCATGTAGTTTATTTAGTTTCTGGCCAAGTTGTGAGGCTCCATATTAAATTTCATCCAAATTGACCCAGTTGTTAACCTGTTGCTAAGGGAGCACACTGGTTGGTATGGTGATCACGTGGTCAGGTTGTCGTCTTATTTTAGTTCTTTATATTTTTATATGGATTTGAACAAACGTGGACCCACAGACCCCCGCCCACCCACCTATCCCTCTCCCCATGGAGGGCCCAAATTTTAAGACAGAGACTGAATCTGATCTTCCCAGAGATGTGATATATCAAGTATCAAAAGATTCTTCTGATTGGTGATTCTAGAGAAAAAGAGTTTTGAAGAAAGTCCCTCATATTGCACCAAGTTAATATTCAGGCTCCCATCGGGAGTCCAAATATGAACACAGGGACTCGATTTGAACAAACTGAATTTGCCCCCCCCCCCACCCCCCCTCCTAGAGATAGATGTTGTATACCAAATATGAAAGGGCTCTGACAGGTGGATCAGAAGAAGAAACTTTTTTTTTTAAATTTCCTCATATTACACTAAGTTAAATGCCAACAGAGAGTCCATATATTAACCCAGTGACCCGATTTGAACAAATTTGAATCTGCGCCCCTTAAAGATGTTGCATACCAAATATGAAAGCATTCTGACGAATAGAGCTGAAACAAAAGATTATCTAAAGAAATTCCCTCATATTGCAATAAGGGCACCCATATCGAGCACACATATTAACCCAAAGACTCGATTTTAACAGACTTGAATCTCACTCCCCTAGAGATGTTGTATATCAAACATGAAAGCACTCCAACAGGTGGATCTGAAGAAGAAATTTTTTACAGAAATTTCCTCATATTGAACTAAGTTAGACTTTGGGCTCCAATAGAGAGCTCAAATATTAACCAAGGCGCCCGATATGAAGAAATGTGAATCTGAACCTCCTAGATATATTATATACCAAATATGAAAGAATTCTGACTGGTGAATATGAAGAAGAAGAGTTTTAAAGAAATTTCCTCATATTGCACTAAGGTAAAATTTGGGCCCCCATAGAAAGCCCAAATATTAACCCAGAAAGTCGATTTGAAGGAACTTGGATCTGACCCGCCTAGAGATGCTGTATACCAAATATGTATGAAAAGATTTTGACTGGTGGATCTGAAGAAGATTTCTAAAGAAATTTCCTCATATTGGACTAAGTTAAAATTCGGGGCCCCCATGGGAAGCCCAGATATTAACCGAGAGACTTGATGCAAACTAATTTGAATCGGACTCTCGTAACAATGATGTTTACCTAATATTAAAACATTCTGACCAACGGTTCTAAAGAAGAGTAATTTTAAAACTTATTTCCCATATTGCCCTAAGTTAAGGTTTGGGCTCCTGTATTGATTACTGAGCCCAAATATGAACCGCAGGGCTTAAACTCAGTGGCGGCGCCAGAGTTACAGAAGTGAGGGGGGTACAGTTGGGTATTGCCCGCCGTGTAGCTTCGGCCTCGGCGCGCAGCGCCTTGCCGAGGTGGGTTTGGGGAGGGGTGTCCCCTCCCGAGGTTGAGAAAATTTTTAAAACTTACGTTGTAAATGGTGTTCTCTGGAGCATTCTCAGACAATTAAATTAAAACAGTTTTATCCTTTTGAAACTTATTGGTTAGGTCTTTCAGTTATAGAAAACGTCGTTCATGGTGACATTTTAACGGAAGAACGCTGTTGTAAAGTGCGAGCACAAAGCAACAAACGACATTCAAATCGAAAATGAAAGTAGGCTGCATTCCAAACGGATGCGTTGTGCGCTCTCGATTCTATAGCATTCCTCGAATACTCGTAAGCGGCATGTTTCAGACCGTTTGAACGCGGCACGCCTTGTTGCAATTTGGGCCCTCGGCTCTTGTTTGTTGTTTGCAGCTAATGTGTGTGTGTGTGGGGGGGGGGGGGGGGGGGGGGCTCACACAAACACAATTTAAAAACTTCTCTGATTTAGTGCACTTGGGAATATGGAATTAAGCATACCCACCATTACACCGCAACGTTCAGTACAAAAATTAAAATAATCGTATTTTTTTACTACGCTTGGCGAAAAAAGTGGGGGGGGGGGGGGGGTAAGTACCGCCCCATACCCTCCCATGGCGCCGCCACTGCTCATTGCAGGGTATCTTGTGTACGTGTAATGTGGCATGAACAGGCAGGTGGTCGCTACCTAAATCATCCCCCCCACCCCCATGTCTTGCATTTGATTAGTTAGTGATTTACTGGTTATAATAAGGTCAATAATGTCGGTCGGATTGGCGGAGTGTGTTGTTACTGACGTGGGTAATGTCTTGGACGTTATTTAATACAAAAAGATCAAATTGTTCGATGATATTGAAGAGGGCGTCGCCATTGGGCTCCGTTTTATTGCATCCGAAAACCTGATGTTTGGCATTGAAATCACCCTAAGAAAATACAGTGTTTGTATTTCTTCACAAAGAATTTGCTGTCAACTGTTTTTTTTTTCGGTTCATTATAATATGAGATTACGGCAACTTTTTTGTAATCTAGTTCAATCTCAGCGGTAATCACCTCTGTGACAAGGTGATCGCTTGATATCGTTTTATATTTTAAGTCCTGCCTTATGAGAAAAGCCACTCCGCCTCCACGTTGTGTGGAACAGTCTCGTCAAATATGTTGAATCCACTTAGCAAAAATGTCTTGCTTGGCCTTAAACATGTTTCGCTGATACCAATTACATCAACGTTTGTGAAGTAATCGGACACCTGCGAGCTTTTGCAGTTAACGCTTCGAGCGTTCCACTGAATTATTTTCATCTCATCCATAATTGGTCAGTACCTGACGCAATTGTACTAGTTAACTTGTTGTGGGTGTGATTTGAATTTTATTCCTGGCGGCTTCCATTAGCGAAGAAGAGATCTGAGTTCGATATAGCTTGGATGCTGTTTTCACAACTTCTTTACATATGTCGGAAAGACTGACGTCGAAGTGTCTGTTCATTGTATTAAAAATTGAACCAGCCATTAGACTGCACATGGAATGAGGAGAGGTAGAATTTTCTACGCTGTTGACATTCAGCTTTGAGGTCTATGTCGGTTTTTACTTTTTAGCTCACCAACTTTAGTTGTGTGAGCTTATGGCATGGCTCGATCGGTCGGCGTCGGCGTCAGCGTACGTGTCCAATAATGTTAAAGCTTCTGTTTAGGTCACTTATTCGCCCTAGTATTTCCACATCATGGCCTTTATAATGCTATATGATGATTATTATCATTCTAATTTCTACCGTGATTTAACCCCTCATAATTGCATTTTAAACATTTTTCTTGATATTTTCAGTTGCATTTAGTTTTCTGATTAGCTCAGAATTTCATGTTTAACTAAGTGTTTAGGTCAGCTGCTGTGCTCCTTCTCTTCCCATGGCACTTATATTCATCATACATATTCCTCAGTATCATTGTTCCATGATTAACCCTCTCATACCCTTCATTTTAAACATTTTTCTTGACATTTTTAGTTGCGTTTGGTTTTCTGTTTAGCTCGGAATTTCATGTTTAACTTAGTGTTTAGGTCAGCTGCTGTGCTCCTTCTCTTCCCATGGTACTTATATTCATCATACATGTTCCTCAGTATCATTGTTCCATGATTAACCCTCACAAACTGCATATTAAATATTTTTCTTGACATTTTTAGTTGCGTTTAGTTTTCTGTTTAGCTTAGAATTTCATGTTTAACTAAGTGTTTAGGTCAGCTGCTGTGCTCCTTTCTTCCCATGGCACTTATATTCATCATACATGTTCCTCAGTATCATTGTTCCATGATTAACCCCTCATACTCTGTGTCAGGGCAAAGCCAGCCTAAATATAGGGGCAAGGGGCCTCATATTTTAAAGATATTGTAAGTTCAAAATATATTCCGCATCAAGGTGAAAAACCTACATGAATTTCACTTCTCTGTAAAGCTGGAAAAAACACACGTGGTGTATATCCAGTTTTAGCGCAGGGACCCAGGGGAGAAAACGGTATGTTAGATAAGGTTTAATCTCATTTAATTATACAGTAGTCGCGAATCTTACGAGACGTAATCGGTTTTCGTCACAGCCAATTGAGAAACGAGATTCTAAAAGATAGAAATGTCGTGTCATCATTAGTTATAGCAATGCGTGTCAGGAACGAATCACCGTTAAGTCACGCGCGAGATGACTTGTATTGATTCTGCCTCGATATACGTCATCTCGCCACCGTTTTGACAGATGGATGGATGAGCGTCCGTCCACCTGACAGTTTAGGGTAAAAAGTATATATACCTGGAAGAGCAGAGCATTAGACACACACTTGGGGTCACACACGCGTTGGTGAAGTCCAGGACAGGCGGACTCTGTTTCCTGGCATAAGGGTACCTTCGATCACAGGACCCTGACATGGCTGGAATCGCCAGAGAGGGCATTCCATGATTGATTTAGCTTAACGTTGATAGAGAAGGAATCACGGCGTCGGTCTAACTCAGCTCTCTGCGCCGAGTTCGCGACACTTGGATTCCGACCCTCCACGTTGGTCTAATTTTCCCGCAACTCCATCAGCGGGACTAAATAACCCCACGTCAGCCCAGGCCTTACGGGGCCTCAGGTGCCCAGACACTCTGCATTTTAAACATTTTTCTTGACATTTTTAGTTGCGTTTAGTTTTCTGTTTAGCTCGGAATTTCATGTTTAACTAGTGTTTAGGTCAGCTGCTGTGCTCCTTCTCTTCCCATGGCACTTATATTCATCATACATGTTCCTCAGTATCAATGTTCCATGATTAACCCCTCATACTCTGCATTTTAAACATTTTTCTTGACATTTTTAGTTGCGTTTAGTTTTCTGTTTAGCTCGGAATTCATGTTTAACTTAGTGTTTAGGCCAGCTGATGTGCTCCTTCTCTTCCCATGGCACTTATATTCATCATACATGTTCCTCAGTATCATTGTTCCATGATTAATCCCTCATAGGCTCATACCCTGCATTTTAAACATTTTTCTTGACATTTTAGTTGCGTTGGTTTTCTGTTTAGCTCGGAATTTCATGTTTAACTAAGTGTTTAGGTCAACTGCTGTGCACCTTCTCTTCCATGGCACTTATATTCATCATACATGTTCCTCAGTATCACTGTTCCATGATTAACACCTCATACCCTGCATTTTAAACATTTTTCTTGACATTTTTAGTTGCGTTTAGTTTTCTGTTTAGCTCGGAATTTCATGTTTAACTTAGTGTTTAGGCCAGCTGATGTGCTCCATCTCCTCCCATGGCACTTATATTTATCATACATGTTCCTCAGTATCATTGTTCCATGATTAACCCCCTCATACCCTGCGTTTTAAACATTTGTCTTGACATTTTTAGTGGCGGAAATATGTTTTTCTGTTTAGCTCGGAATTTCATGTTTAACTTAGTGTTTAGGCCAGCTGCTGTGCTCCTTCTCTTCCCATGGCACTTATATTCATCATACATGTTCCTCGGTATCATTGTTCCATGATTAACCCCTCATAGTCTGCATTTTAAACATTTTTCTTGACATTTTTAGTTGCGTTTAGTTTTCTGTTTAGCTCGGAATTTCATGTTTAACTATGTGTTTAGATCAGCTGATGTGCTCCTTCTCCTCCCATGGCACTTATATTCTTCATACATGTTCCTCAGTATCATTGTTCCATGATTAACCCCCTCATACCCTGCATTTTAAACATTTGTCTTGACATTTTTAGTTGCGTTTAGTTTTCTGTTTAACTCAGAATTTCATGTTTAACTAAGTGTTTAGGTCAGCTGCTGTGCTCCTTCTCTTCCATGGCACTGATATTCATCATACGTGTTCTTCAGTATCATTGTTCCATGATTAACCCCTCAGACCTGCATTTTAAACATTTTTCTTGACATTTTTAGTTGCGTTTAGTTTTCTGTTTAGCTCGGAATTTCATGTTTACTTAGTGTTTAGGTCAGCTTCTGTGTTTTACGCCGGCGTCGGCGTCAGCGTACGTGTCCAATAATGTTAAAGCTTCTGTTTAGATCACTTATTCGCCCTATTTCCATATCATGGCCTTTATAATGCTGCTCTATGATGATTATTATCATTCTAATTTCTACCATGATTTAACCCCTCATACCTGCATTTTAGACATTTTTCGTGACATTTTTAGTTGCGTTTAGTTTTCTGTTTAGCTCGGAATTTCATGTTTAACTTGGTGTTTAGGTCAGTTTCTGTGTTTTACTTTCAAGAGGTTGTGTTTTAGGTAAGCTTTGTCGCATGTTATGAGCCTGTTTGATACAGTTCTTGTGTTTTCCAAAGTTACTATCAAAGAGGAATGTTGGTGAGCTACAGGGCGTTGGCGTCCTTCTTGTTTGTAGTGTGGGCAGCCCCGATAACTGCTTGGGTGCTGCCTGTTTCAATTTGGGCATTTCAGTGTTGAAACCCTGAATGACTTTGTTAAATGTTTTTCGCCGCATTTCATGCAACTTTCATTTGTTCGACATATGGCCAAAATTTCTGGCATTTGTGACACTGTGTGGGCTGAGGCAAAACACGATACTCCTTAGTCTCATATTTTTTACCGTTTATACAAACACTCCACCCCGGCCAGGGATAAAACTGGTGAGAAAGTTGATGTAATTCTAGTCGAAGAAAGGTAAGCACAGGGAGTCAAACTACCAGGCGGCGACATATGATATTGTTTAAACCTTGCTTGTGAATGAAGGAAAAGGTGAAAAGAAAGTACAAAGAAAAGGAGCAACAGAAAACAGGGAATGCCACCTTGAAAGCACAATACATTGCCTTAGCATTCAAGACAATCGCAAGTAGGCAGCAGAAGCACTGTTAGTGAGAAGTGAGACGGAAGCAGCCTTCATGGTGATCCATGCGAAGAAAACGGAAAGGAAAGCAGGATTATAGGATTGGTGGTAAATTCGTCATATAGTGGTAGTCGCACGTGGTGGTTTGATCCTCAGCAGTCATTGGAACGCCCACTTGACAAAATGAAGTCATGCACCACTTCAAAAACAAGATGATTTTCCCGACTATTTAAAAATTCAGATCCAAAAAGAAGTGTCGATGTGTTTACAGTAAATGGCAGAAGATTGATAGTACTATTACGGACATTTGAATACATTGGACAGTGTAGGAAAAAATGCTCTGGTGTCAGATGATTGTCATACAAATGAGAATTAAGGTTACTACAATGAAATCGCAACCTGCAGTGATATTTTAGGAACCTGAAGTATGCCGGTCGACCACGATTGGCTGGCTGCTCAATTAGATTCGACGCGACAATGATGCGTCTGTATATTTTCAAACCTCTCCGTGTCGCATCAGCGACGGTCGACGGGTTTAATACAACAATAGAGCACGTATCGCTGAAGTAAGTCATCGTTCTATAGTAGGTTACCAACAATGAAATCATTCCGTTGAAGCATTTCCAAAAAAGGCCGGAAAACTGATATTTTGGCGCTTTTCCATATTTCCAATGGCCATAACTCACACAAGAATAATGCAATCACCACGAAACTCAACTTGATCTGTAAGTCATCGTTCTATAGTAGTTTACCAAAAATGAAATCATTTCAAAGCGTTTCCAAAAAAGTCCGGAAAACTAAAGTATGACCGACAGACTGACTGACAGACCGACGGATGAATGGACAGAGTGTAAATGACACTTGATCTGTAAGTCATCGTTCTATAGTAGGTTTCCAAAAATGTAATCATTCCGTTGAAGCGTTTCCAGAAAAAGTCCGGAAAACTGATATTTTGGCGCCTTTCCATATTTCCAAGGGCCATAACTCACACAAGATTAAGGCAATCAACATGAAACTCAAACTTGATCTGTTATGGCATCGTTCTATAATAGTTTACCAAAAATGAAATCATTCCGTTGAAGCGTTTCCAAAAAAAACCCCCGAAAAACTGATATTTTGGCGCTTTTCCATGTTTCCAAGGGCCGTAACTCACACAAGAATAATGAAATCAGCATGAAACTCAAACTTGATCTGTAAGTCATCGTTCTATAGTAGTTTACCAAAAATGAAATTATTCTGTTGAAGCGTTTCCAAAAAAAAACTCCGGAAAAAACTGATATTTTGGTGCTTTTTCTCATATTTCCAAGGACCGTAACTCACACAAGAATAATGCAATCAGCATGAAACTCAAACTTAATCTGTAAGTCATCGTTCTATAGTAGTTTACCAAAAATGAAATCATTCCGTTGAAGCGTTTCCAAAAAAAAAAAAAAAAACTCCGAAAAACTAAAGTTTGACTGACAGACTGACAGACTGACGGATGGACGGAGTGCAAACCTATAGTCCCCTCCGGCGATGCCGGTAGGGGACTAATTAGATTCGACGCGTCAAAAATCCGTCGACTATTTCAGGCCTTAGTCCTGTATGGATTTACTGTAGTAGTTTTTTTTAGGATGACCCAGCCTAGTTCCGCTCGCTCAGCGGGTCGAGCGGTCTAAAATAGAGCGGACTTCAGGCTTGGGATATACTACTAATTAGTAGGCCTATAGCAGCAAGGTGAATACAAATCAACTCAGCCATTATAAGACCCCCCCCCCCCCCCCCTCCCGTGATATATACTCCCATATTCATTGGCAATACTCAATACTCCGTAATGGCTTATTCCCGTAGTTGCATAAAGGCGTTATCAGATCTGAGATTAATATCATCGTGACTTTGTGATGCAAAAAAACTCAGTCTTCTACCAAAACCATCACTCTGAAGTTTTATTTGCTTCAGATATCAACATTTGAAAAAGCGATTTTGAAGTTGGTATCCCACAGTTGTCAATGAGACAGAGTGTTCTAATTTTGGACACCCTGTTGTGTAATTACGCAGTGAAGTGTGAGTGAAGCCTATAATTTTAAATGGACTGTACACGAAATTCTGATAGTTGCTTGTCGCGGCTCAGTGGTTCTTTCATGGCAATACCGTTGCGAGAGGGTCTTGAATGCATAGGGTTGGGGAGCTTCGAAATTGTACCCCCCCTCCACCCCATCCGATGGCAACCAAATTTCCAGCTTTAGGGAAGTCCATTTGCAGCCCCTCGCCCCTCCCGATGGAACGTTTTCCCCAAATACCACACCGATGGAAATTTTCCGATTGGAAAATCATAAATCATAACTTTTTTGTTCGTTGAGTCCAACATTGGAATTTTAGTTTGAAACTTGTATACCATTGGGGTAGTTCGACTATCCGAGCGTCGAGACTATCTAAGTCCATACGCTGATGCAATGAGGTAGAGACGACGTTAGGGCAGCAGAACAACATTGGAGGATACCCGCGCCTCTCAGTTGTACCCTGCCGCCCGTGTCTTTAGGATTTCCAACAGCTGTGCAGCGTTATTTGAAGACTAAATTGGCAGTTTTCTGCAGAAATTTACTTGCAAACACTTTTTTACAGAAGCAACAAGGTTGGCATCCGCAATCCACACAGGTCTCTTCAACGCTGGTTCCTTTTGTGATGACATTGTCGGCACGATTGGGTTATTTCTGCATATACGAAGTTGACCGAAACCTGACGAGTGAATAGAACGCCCTTCGCTGGTCATTTCTGCTTTCCGCCATTTCTCTGACAGTTTACACCAATCGCCCATTTTGAACTTTCAATGAAAGGTGGTTTCAATAATGCTGACACCTGAAAGTTGTTTCCAACAATGTTGACAGAAAAGTATATAACTTCCAAGATCATTGATGTAGCCTTATATGTTCTATCCTGAAAACACCAACGGCATCGACCGTTTGTAAGTTATATAGTGTACCATGTCCCTGTCTGTGCAAAATGAAAACTTATTACAATTGCAGATAATTAAACTTAGTTTCACCCTCTACCTCTGAATTACCAATAGATGCATGGCCTGGTTTCTTTAAAGGGGGGTAACCTAGCTAGTTTGGGGAGGGTGGGGTGGAAAAAGTGATATTTGAAAGGAGGTTGTGGGGCCTCCTCTATTCTTAACTAGGACCAGCTGGTCGTTGCCTCCTTCTCCCACTCCCAGAAAGATCTTAGTTCGGAGTAACCCCCCCCCCTCGACACGGCCTCCTGGAAGTTTTTGCAAAATTTAGTATTCTAAGGGAGAATACGAGGTATTTTTTGCAGCTTGCGCAATCCCAAATTATGTTGAACGGAGACCATTAGGGGGATCTGTATTGTGGGGAACTGAAAGTTGCATTGGGACAATGTTTTGTTTTGGGCGAGGGGGGGGGGGGGGGGGCAGCTACGCCACTGTTGCATTTGCATCTGACCTATGTTGCCTTCAAACTGTATACTACAAACACCTAGCCTAGTAGAAAAAAGGCCATTACTGTGTATTGGTCTTGGGAAAACTAAGTCGATTTGGGCCTACTGTTTTTTTTACTTGATAATCTCAGTTCACCACCCATACCTTCAGAATTTCCTACCCATTTTGTATTCCCTCCATTTTCAGATAACTGGATTGGTGATGTAAATTTCGCCAAAGGCTTGCATTCATAAGAGTTAAGTGTGTGTGTGTGCGTGTTTGTTTGTTGGGGACTGCTGTACATTGAAAAAAGCTGGGGGGGGGGGGGGGGGGGGCACCTATTATTCCTCAAATTCTCCCCCCCCCCCCCCCCCCCCCCATTTTCAGATAACTGTGCATTTGGTGATGTAAATTCCACCAAAGGCTTGCATTCATAAGAGTTAAGTGTGTGTTTGTTGGGGATTGCTAGACAATGAAAGGGTGGGGGGGGGGGGGGGGGGCCTCCCAAATTTCGAATAGTTGGAATTCTGAAGCTCCAAATTTGAAAAGTTGGCAATTTCAGACAGGGTGCTTGTGGAATTTTTCCAAACATGCCCAGAATTTGGCCAAAATATGAAGTTTTTTGACAGAAAAGTAGTGAAAGCCCCCCAAAATATTGATTGAAAAGAGGTAAAAAATTCCTCAAAATATTGATCTGCAGTTTGAATTTGTGACTAATGAGAGCCTTTGTCAGATACTTCAGTCAAGGAGGAGCATAAATAGAATTCTGCATCTTAAAACCTGTAGTTGAAAAAGTTTGAGTCAAAGGTGGTGGAGGGGGGGGGGGGGTTGTTTATGGAATAGCCCACATGTTGGAAATTATGTAGTGGTCATCTGAATTTTGCATACAGGAGGGGAGAAAGGGTGCATTTGAAAATCCAGGGATGGATATCCCTATCCTATCAAAAAAACCCCAAATCATGAATGGTATCTGGTCTCCAAGCCTCCATTCTCATCTTCTAAAAGAGACTGTACAGTCAGTAGAGTTGGAAAAACAAACCTCACTGGGTCTATTTTCTTAACACCTTACTAGTACACCCCAAAACTCATCTAAATCCATCCTACTGCATTTTGTTACAAAATTATTTTCTCTGAAGCCAGTTTGTAATGCTCAGATTAGATGAAGCTAAATAAGCTATTTTCATTCATGTATATCTGTTTTGAAAACCAGACTAACATTTCCAAATGCTAAATTATTTCTGTCAAAAGGTCAAACAAGTGATTACATTTTTTATTTTACCTCAACACTTGTCACACTGATGTCAAAGAAATAAAAGAAATTCAAGTTGCAAATTCTTCCCGTATATAACAACTAGAAATCTGAGCTCTTGTCACTGAGCTCTGTCAAACAAAATTGATTTTGTTACCCTTTTACGTAACACAGTATTTAAAAAAAATAAGTTTCACATTTTTTTAAGACAAGTTAATTTTCTGGCCAGTTTTGACCACTATGTTGTTAGGGAAAGGGTTAACTTTTAAGTCCTCAAATTAATTTTATATTAATAACAAGCATACATGTAAGTACAAACCTGCAGATGACTTAGGTTTTTCCTACATTATTATTTGCACAGATGGGCACTACTCTTGGTTTCCAAATCAACATACAGTATAACCTGTTTTGAGAGACCACCTGTCTTGAGGGACGCAGTGACTTTGTCCTGTTTGGTTGTTTTACACTGTAATGAGAGACTACGTCAAAAAGGGTGGTGTCTTCAGACAGGATCTACTGTACCTGAATGTTGATTAATTTTCTGAATATTTGTTAAACTGTATGAAGTTTATTTGGGACTGTATGTTTACTAACAATACCATCGGTGTCAAGTGAATGCCTTATATTGGAGACATACTGTGGATACTTTAGTCTGTTTCATATGAACACCCAACTCAAACAGAACTGTTATCTGGGCTTTAAATTCCAGGTAACAGTCCTGTATGCGTTAGAGGTATTACAGAAATGACAGTAACTCTCTCATGATTTTCCACCCTGTACTTTTATTCTGCCCTGTACTTCCATTTGTATTCCTCCAATTTTCAACCCCGTACTTTATTCCACCCTGCACTTTTATTTGGAACTCCAGAGTAATGAGGTAAAAAAGACTGTCACGATAATTGCATCCTACAGTTGTCAAGGAAGAATATACTTGAGATAGAGATGAGAGGTAATTTAATTTTGAATTTGCCTTTGGTTTTGGTATTTTCAGGGGGTACACCTCTATTGGTTTGGTATTTGGTATCTGACTTGACTGAGATTTGCTGATACTACCAAAGAGGTATTCACATTAGGAAAAAAAGAATAAGTTGTTGTAGTACCATTCTACCACAACACTATAAAATGACTTGTGCCATGAGCTCAATAGTGGCATTCTTTGCAGACCACAAATCAGACCTACAGTAATTTTGTAACTTGTTCAAAACACACCTTAATGTTTGAAGACATATTTTAGGCTTTTCCGACCTCAGAGCATGTGCCCTGAGCATGCCTTCTTTAGGCCGTCCTGCTGGCAATAAACAGAACACTTGGGCAGTGATTTCTAGACAGGTCTTGGCTGTCTGTTCAGCCAAGACTTGACTTGAAATCACTACGAAGCAGTTGGACACGTGCAGGTTGTAGTCTAGTGGGAATTCAGGGCAGCTGCCCAGTGCACTGAGGGTTAAACAAAACTTAAAAGAAAAAAAGTTGTTCTTAAATGAAAATGAACCTTTTAACTGTTATGAAGCCTAAACAGGGACTTGTTAAGAGTGAACGGAGGACAATTTGAAAATTCAGAAGGTATCAGTACTCAACGATTGGTCTGGCTAAGCTTTTCAGTAACCTCTTGATATTGGTGTCAGTTCAGTTTTTTTGGTATATTGCCCACCTCTTGAGGATGGTATTTTCAGAGCAATATACATTATAAAAGGGTTAGTTTGTGCATTAATGAGGACTATTTTCAGTAGGGAGTTGTATTATGTATTAGGAAAGGTTTCTGTTCATAGTTTCATTTTGATGGTAATTTGTAGAGGGTTAATATTAAATGACAGGAGTTTTGGGTCACATTCTAAATTATGTGAATCCATCATTTTATAAATTGATAGAAAATTTGTTAAATTAATGAGTAATTTTGCAGATTGATAGAAAATTTGTACCACTTTACAAGTTGACACCACACAATTAATTCTCATTAAATTGTTCTGCACTGTGATTCCAATTTCCAAACAACTAATTATTATGCCCCCGATCTCTGAAGGAGGATTTGGGGGTATCTAGAGAAGCCCTCTGTCCATCCATCCATCTGTCTGTCCATACAGATGTTTTGCATTGTAATTCCAAAGCCATAGGTTAGATTTGGATCTCCTATGGCATGCCGATACATCTGCATGGGGGAAGGGATATGCACAAGGAACATGTTCCGTCCAATAATATTTACCAGAGTTACGTTCCTTTTTCACTCTTTCGATTTAGAAATTTTTTTATGTCCCACAATACCTTTGATGCAACTTCAAACATGCCTGTGGGTCGGGGCAATGAGTGGCCCATACTTTGCTTTGTTCTTGTTATTTAAGTGGAGCCCACTTTATGTTATATCTATTAATTGAATAATCTTATGAATTGTATATACCTTAAACACCAAAATATTTACAGTTAGGGCTGCAACGATTAATCACGATACACCTAAACCACGATACATTGCTTACGATTCATATTGTTGTTCACTGTATATCGCAATACAAAAAATATAAATAATTACAGTCCAAACAATTTCGTAGATTTTGAAAGCTGGTGCAGTGAAACCCTGTTTTTTTTTTTGCACACTGGCACTGACAGTGCTAAGTAGGCAATTTAGGCAGAATTATTCAGTTAACCAAAGGTTGGTGAATTCCCTCTAATTTGCTAAATATTTATTTAATTAATCCATTATATCTTGTTTGTCAGGGCTCTGTGAACTCTGTCAAACAAGACATAAGGGATTAAATTGCTTGAACATATTTACAGAAAATTCTGAGGGCAAAAACACTGGAAAAAGGGTCATAAAAAATATAAACCTGAAATAAATGAATGCCAATGGTCATCACTTTGAGAAGTTACATAATGTTTAAAGAGTGCATTTAAAGATTTGTAATAAAAGGAAGTTACTGGAAATGAATACATGTTGTTCAAAGTATTTGATAGTTGTAATTGCATGGCATGAGAGATCATGTGTATCATGATACATATCGTATCGTGTAGATTGAATCGCAATACATATCGCGATTCAATCTGCATGATACAATATGTATCATATGCTTATCGTTGCAGCCCTATTTACCATACCATTATTACAAATTTGATGTTTTAATTGCATATAGGTTATTGGGTAAACTCCTGTTAATTAAATAATCTTCTGAAGAATTACTCAGACATTTAGTCTGTTATATCTTGTTTTGAACAAGCTCAGTGAACTTGTCAAACAATATGGAATAGAATAAATGGTCAGTTTATAACTAGAAGATAGGAGAATGATCCATCTCCTATCAGTTGTATACTCTTGTTAAATGAATATTTTTCTCTTTTTAATTAACAGGGTTTCAGTGTAATTGGCAGGCTTGTCATTTTGAGGCGAGCAATCACCCAGGGCCACAGTCGCCTGCCTGAGTTCAAAATTTTGTGGATGGTAAACGTCTGCCTAACCCCGATTTCTGTTTCTATTAATTCAGTTGAAGGCACCCCAAAATCGGCCGCCGCAAATGGCAATTTAATTTTTGCGGATTGAAGGAGGTACATGTAACAAAATCGCAGTTTGTGAAGTTTGTAGTGTGTCGTCAATGCAGTCACCCAGAGACAGTAAATAACTTTCCAAATATACATTATGTGATGACATACATCATAATTACACAAACCTTGTACAGTATGTGGAGAGTGTATTATCACTAAATCACCCGCAGAGTGGAGATTCTACCCAAGCAATAATTGCAAATTTGTTGCGAAGTTTCAACCAATGGACCTCCGGGTTAAACCCAGAGGTCCATTGGCTGAAACAGTGCTTGTGTTTTTTTGGCCATATGTATGAAGTTTGAAAGTTATAGTTTGGGTGATAAATCCACTCCACGAGTGATTTAGTTACAATCCACTCTCCACGTACTGTACCTTAAAATGATATTAGTTGTCTACCCATCAGGCTGAAACAAAATGGCCCCCGCAAATCATAAATCACCCTGCTGGGGGCATTTTATGTGAACCCAAAATGGCCCTCCTGTGGTGATTTGAGACAAACCATGATGGCCCTCCTGAAATTTTCAAAATGACAAGCCGGAATTGGTTCACAGACAATAAATTCACACTAACTTGTTCAGTGCCCAAAGGTAATCAGGGACCGATTTGAGCATTTACAAATAAGAGCCAGACTTGGAGCCTACTTTTGAAATCTAAAAGCCAGAGTTACTTCTTATCTGGTAAAGTGCTAAATTATTGTTGACACTCAAAATTTGTTTATGTTTTTCCCTTGGTAGAATTTATGGGAGAGTGCCTACACTCTCCCATAAATTGTAACAAGGCAAATCCACACAGAAGATATAATGTTACTTCAAAGATAATATGAAGTACATGAACAGAACATGAAGTTTTTATGTTTTAGCACCTTCACACCAGCATAAAGCTCAAATATGGGCATCAAGCACTCAATCAGTTAACTGTACAGGTAGTTATATTGCTTTTGGACAATTGTCTTCTTGTTTGAAGCTTTCAGCTATGCAGAGCATACATTTAATGATTTAATTACATTCATTTTTGGAATAATTCAAGTAGTTTCTGAAAATATTTTTATTACTTAATGACCATTCATTTTCACAATAGTTCCAAGTCAAGTCTTGGCTACCTGAATGTGCAATGGAGGACATGGGGTCTTACGGTTATGAGCCAACTGAGAAGCATATATTTAAGATTCAGGAGCCAGATCAGAATTTTTTGAGTCAAATTCGCACTGCCTTATTACTAGTTTGGTCCCTGGCATTGTGGTAACCGGTTCTCGTCAGATCATCGAAGTTAAGCAACGTTGAGCCCGGTTAGTCCTTGGATGAGTGACCGTCTGAGCGGTCGACTAGGACTCCCGCATTGTGTCCTTGGACAAGGCACTTACCGTCACCCCAGTGGTCCACATGGGTGCACAATGACGCCGTGTACTGAGACGTACTGCGCGTCGATGGTGCCCATGTCTTCAACCAATCTAACCCTGCCTATGCTGCAGTGCAGATTTACGATGTTGGGGAGCTGGCAGCTGCTCGTCGTTGCTAGGTGGTTCTCTCTGGGTACTCTGGCGTCCTCCACCCGTAAAACTGCCACCGTCATGATTAGCCATTGTGCATAAGTATGTGACCTTAAACACCAATAAAATAAAATAAATAAATATTCAGGCCTTATTAAATGGTGAAGCAGTAACAACCAAAATAAAGTTAACATAGAGTTATGCAAATCACTTACTGACAGTAAGAAGGCAGAAAAAAAATGATATTTTCTATAAAAAAAATTATTGAAATTGTAGAGATCTTGACAAAGGTGACCTGAGTATTTTTCTTGACAATGATACTATGCTATTAATGAGGAGAGTCTTAATTTAGGAAAGGTTAGGTTCAAATAGAGATGCACCAATTGAAAAACTTAAGAAACTCCACAAAGGTTATGCCCCCCAAATTGCAAAACCCATTTGAGCAAAGATTAATCTATATCCCATTATTCTGTATTTTACTCTTGTATTTTTAGAACATCAACTAAGTTGTGTGAGCTTATGCCATGACCCGAGGCATGTCAGTGTCAACACTTGTGTTAAAGTTATTGTAAGAGTCCACTTTGACTTTCCGCCCTGTTACTATGCACCTCATGCTGTTTCAATAGCTTACAATTTACCCAGTGATATTTTTTCGATTTTTATTATTTTTGCAATGTTAGATTTTTTTGTTAGTGTGGAATTTCAGTCCTGTTTTGTGATATATGAGTGGAGGCTACCACCGGTATGGTGTGGAGTTTATATTTCATATATGTGTTAAATGCATCAATATAAGGTGACATTAACCATTGGGCGAACATTTTTTGGAGATTTTGGGCAATTTTAGCCCGACTGTTTACACTGAGGACTGTAGTCATGACTTTTTTCCGTCCGTCCGTATGTTAACATTTAGAGTTTGGTTAAATTTGTGGTTAAAGTTTTTTACTGAAGGTTGAAGTGTTTTTTGTTTTTTTTTCCGTTTAGTTAACATTTGGAGTTTGTGGTTAAAGTTTTTTATTCAACCTTCAAGTGCATTCTACACCCCGTAGTTCTTGTCTGATCGTCACAAAATTTCATATGCAGGTGTTGGGTCATGTCTAGATGAGAACGTCCCCCTTTGGTCGTGATCGGTCAACCAGTATGGCTGCCCGAGCCCAAAACCCGAAAACCATTAGCACAGTCTACAGGTCGTATTTATGAAGGGATTTAATTGTAATTTGGTAAGATGCCTCTGTATAATGCCTAGATGATAACGTCCCCTTTTGGGCATGATCTGTCAACCGTGATGGCTGCCCCAGCCCAAAACACAAAAACTTTTAGCACAGTCTGCAGGTCATGTTTAATATGGAGGGATTTCATTGTAACTTGCTACGATGACTCCGTATGATGTCAAGATGAGAATTTCCCCATATGGGCGTGATCTGTCAACCGTGATGACTGCCCGAGCCCAAAACCCGAAAACCTTTAGCACAGTGTACAGGTCACATTTATGAAGGGATTTCATTGTTTCTTGATAGGTTGACTTCATATTATGTCTACATGAGAAAGTTCCCTTTTGGATGTGATTGGGCAACTGTTATGGCTACAGGGGCCCAAAGCCCAAAAACATTAAGCACAGTCTACAGGTCATATTTATGGAGGGATTTCATTGTAACTTGGTAGGATCACCCCAGATGATGCCCAGATGAGAATGTGCCCTTTTGGTTGCGATCATTCAACCATGATGGCTGCCCGAGCCTGAAGGCCGAAAACCTTTAGCACAGTCTACAGGTCATATTTATGAAGGGATTTCATTGTAACTTGGTAGGTTGACTTCATATAATGTCTAGATGAGAACGTCCCCTTTAGGACATGATTGGGCAGCTCTGACGGCAACAGGGGCCCAAAGCCCGAAAACCTTTAGAACAGTCTACAGGTCATAATTATGAAGGGATTTCATTGCAGCGTGGTGGGATGACTCCAAATAATGTCTAGATGAGAACATCCCCTTTTGGTTGTGATATTCAACCTTGATGGCTGCCCCAGCCCAAAAATCTTTAGCATAGTCTATAGGTCATATTTATGGAAGGATTTCATTGTAACCTGTTAGGTTGACTCCACATAATGCCTAGATGATGACATCACCTTTTGGTCGTGATTGGTCAACTGTGATGGCTACAGGCGCCCAAAGCCCGAAAATCTTGAGCACAGTCTACAGGTCATATTTATGTAGGGATTTCATTGTAACTTCATAGGATCAGTCCAGATGATGCCCAGATGAGAATGTCCCCTTTTTGTTGCGATCATTCAACCATGATGACTGCCCGAGCCCAAAGCCCAAAAACCTTTAGCACAGTCTTCAGGCCATATTTATGAAAGGATTTCATTGTAACTTGGTAGATTGACTTCATATAATGTCTAGATGAGAACAGCCCCTTTTGGACACGATTGGGCAAATGTGATGGCTACAGGAGCCCAAAGCCTGAAAACCTTTAGCACAGTCTACAGGTCATATTTATGAAGGGATTTCATTGTAACTTGTTAGGTTGACTCCATATAATGCCTAGATGATGACATCCTCTTTTGGTCGCGATCATTCAGCCTTGATGGCTGCCCAAGCCCAAAAACCTTTAGTATAGTCTATAAGTCATATTTATGGAAGGATTTCAGTGTAACTTGTTAGGTTGTCTCCATATAATGCCTAGATGATGACATCCTCTTTTGTCTTGATTGGTCAACTGTGATGGCTACAGGCGCCCAAAGCCGAAAATCTTGAGCACAGTCTACAGGTCATATTTATATGAAGGGATTTCATTGTAACTTCGTAGGATCATTCCAGATGGTGCCCAGATGAGAATGTCCCCTTTTGGTTGTGCTCATTCAACCATGATGGCTGCCTGAGCCCAAAGCCCGAAAACCTATAGCACAGTCTACAGATCATATTTATGAAGGGATTTCATTGTGACTTGGAAGGTTGACTTCATATAATGTCTAGATGAAAACATTTCCTTTTGGATGCAATTGGGAAACTGTCATAGCTACAGGGGCCCTGAAGCCCTAAAACCTAAAGCACAGTCTAGAGGTCATATTTATGAAGGGATTTCAATGTAACTTGGTAGGATGACTCCAAATAATATCTAGATGAGAACTTCCCCTTTTGGTCGCTATTATTTAGCCTTGATGGCTGCCCAGGCCCAAAACCCCAAAACCTTTAGCATAGTCTATATGTCATATTTATGGAAGGATTTCATTGTAACTTGTTAGGTTGACTCCATATAATGCCTTGATGATGACATCCCCTTTTGGTTGTGTTTGGTCAACTGTGATTGCTTCAGGGCCCCAAAGCCCGAAAACCTTGAGCACAGTCTACAGGTCATATATTTCATTGTAACTTCGTAGGATCATTCCAGATTATTCTCAGATGACAACGCCCACTTTTGGTCGCGATCATTCAACCATGATGGCTTCCTGAGCCAAAAACTTTAGTACAGACTACAGGTCGTATTTGTGAAGGGATTTCATTGTAACTTAGTAGAATGACTCAGTATAATGTCGAGATGAGGATGTTCCCTTTTATTTGCAATCGGTCTACCGTCATGGCTACACAGGCCTGAAGCCCGAAATATTTCAGTACAGTCTGCAGGCCATATTTATGAAGGGATTTCAATGTAAATTGATTGGATGACTCATTATACCCCCCGCAAACAAAGTTTGGGGGGGGGGTATATAGGAATCACCCTGTCCGTCCATCCATCCGACTGTCCGTCCGTCCGTCTGTCCGGGCCAACTAAACCTGTTTATGAGCTATAATTTTGAGGAGGTTAGTCGAAATTAGGGTAGTATTAGGGTTAGGAGAGGGTTTTGGTTAGGGTTAGCCCCAGGGCAGGACTAAAGGTTTAAGGGGGTTAGGACCCGGGGTGTGGGGGTTGTGGTCAGGGGTGGGGTTTTAGTTTTTATAGCCCCTAAACCAAAAAAATAGCCCCTAATCCTTTTGGTCTGGCTAGGGTGGGGTTAGGTTCAGGGGTGGGGTTGGGTTAGGGGTAGCCCCAGAGTAGATCTTAAGGTTGTGGAAGGTTAGGTCCCAGGGGGGTGGGGGTTAGGGTCAGGGGTGGGGTTTTAGGGTTTAGGGTCAGGGTAGGGTTAGGGTGTGGTTTTTGAGTGGATGGGGTGGGGTTAGGGTTAAATATAAGTTCTAGGGTGGAGGGGGTGGATGTCCGCCTGTCTGTCCGTCTGTCCATCCTAAAAAGAACAACTCCTAAACCGTTTGAAGAATTTTCGTGAAACTTTACACAATGGAAGAACTCCATATGAAGATGTGCATGAAGCAATATAATTCTGTTCTGACAGGCGTGGGTGGGGGGGGTATCACTTTGTGAGCTCACTCACAGTACCACTACCTCTAGTTTTGAAATAATTTCACTGTAACTTGGTAACTTTCATTGACATATGTTAACTGTGAGGGCCACATGCATTAACTGTGAGGTCATATTAACCCACCCCTCAGCTCTTTAGTACCGTGTACACCTCATATTATTTTTTTATTAAAAATGTAGCATACAGGGACCAGAAATTAACATATTCCCAAGTATCCCAATTCTTGTCTTATTTTATAATGCTTTCATAAACATTGAACATTATCCTTTTCATCAAACACAACACACAGACAAGTTAAGCTACAGCGTCATTGACACTTTCATTATCCCTTCCCACAAGGGAGGGATATAGCTCAGAGCTCGCTCGTTCCGTCTGTCTATCTGTCAGTCCATCTGTCTATCTGTCAGTCCATCCGTCAGTCCATCCATGAGTCTGTCCGTTTGTTCATCAGTCCAGCTGTCTGTTGGAACTTTATGCCATAACTTAAACAAAAGTTAACACATTTCAATTCTTTTCAGTACATGTCTCTAGGCCAAGTTTGATGACCACAATCATCCAGTGAAAATTGTTATTGCCCTGCCCAGCCCCCGCCAATTAAGCATTTTTTTTCTTCCTTTCCTCCAGTATGCATTTTGAACTATTTACAGTCACTACATGCGTAACTTTTTTTTTAAACTCACATACCCCCTTCCCCCCCCCCCCCCTCTTAAAAAATTAGGCACTTTTTTTCTTTCGTCAAAAAGCCACTTTTGCAGTTTTGCTTGAAAGTTTGGGGTTAAAAATCCAGACAAACACCCCACCCCCACCCCACCTCACCCCACCCCCACCCCCCTTTGCCAATAAATTTTATTCGACTCTGTTACAATGTCATTTCTTTTTTTCATTCCCGGCAAGGTGTACTGAAGCTGTACACAGTGGTATATATTTATAATATTGGCATTCATTTAACCCTTTTCACAATGCTTTTTGAACTTAGTTTCGTTAAATTTCAAATTGGGCTTCTACCACATACTTTATTACTTTTTATCCCCTCCCACAAGAGATGGATATAGCACAGAGCTCTCTCCGTCCATCTGTCTGTCAGTCTGTCTGTCCGTCCATCAGTCCATCCGTCTGTCCAAACTTTCTTTATGCCTCAACTTAAACAAAAGTTAACAGATTTCAATTCTTTTCAGAACATGTCTCTAGGTCCAACCAATGAAAATTGTTGAAATTATTTGTATTGATAATACAGGTCAGGTTTGAATATTGAATATAGGTTCCACAACTCCATCCCCCCTCCCCCCCCCCCCCCCCCCCCCCCCCCCACACACACACACACACACACACACACATCACTTACATGTAGGCAATTATTCCCAAGATGCATTTTGAAGGATTGGGAGTTATTACATGCAAAAAAAGGAAAGAAAATTGACTCCTATAGCCCAACATTGCTTTATGTTCTGCATCTTTAATCCTTTACCTAACACAAGTTGAAGCCAACATTACAAATTATTTTTCAGAAACATCAGATTTATGGCTTATTAGTCCTTATTAAGCCCATCAAGCCTGTTCCATTAATAGGTCATGAGGTATGTTTTGGAGTAGAGAAATGAAAAAATAAAATTTGAATAGCAAATTCTGTACACCACGAGTGCAGATATGGCAGATTCGTTAGGTAAACAGTTAACAAAAAATGGCTCTAACTATTTTTTGTCTAAGCATTGCCATTGCTGGGACAGTCGGGCTGTATGCATGACATCACTCAAGTTTTTCCTGTTTAGTCATGACTTTCTTCTGTCTGTTAACATTTGGAGTTTTGGTTAAAGATTGTGGTTAAGTTTTTTAGTCAACCTTAAAGTTTTTGGGTTTTTTTTTTCTTTTAAATTGATATTACTATTGATTGTATCATTTACATTGTGTTTTTATTTTTTTTTATGTTTCATGTTATTTTGGCAAATATTTAACCCTTTTTAGCTCACATGAGCGAAGCTCAGTGGGAGCTTTACTGATCACATTCTGTCTGTCGTCGTCCGGTGTTAACTTTACATTATCGACTTCTCCTCCAAAACTACTTGCCCAATTTTATTCAATTGATGGGTAAATGTTTATTACTTAATGCCAATTCGGATTTGTTCAAATGAAGTTGCGCCTCCTCCTGGGTGGTGCCATGCCCCCAAGGGGCACCAAAATCTTTGAAAATCTTCTCATAAACCAGCAGTAGCAGAGACTTGAGATATGGTATGCAGCTTCCTTTTAAGGTGTAGACTCAGGTTTGTTCAAGAGAAGTTTGATGGGTTATATTTGGCATCGTTATGGGAGGGGCAAAATTTTTAACCCCGCCCCGAATTTCTATTTCCAAACCGAGAGGCTGATTTAAACCAAATTTTATGTGAGGGCTTATTGGGTCATAAGTACCTAATTTATGCTGAATTCTTTTTCCCCTGTAGCCCCGTGGGAACCGCAGGAGCTAAAAATAGAAAAAAATTAAAATGCCCATATCTCCAAAACTGCACGACACTGAGAATTTTTATTTGATGTGAAGCTTCCTTAGGACCAACAGAAAGGATTGTTAAAAAAAAATTGCCATCGGTTTTATCTTAGGGTATTTATCTTAGGGTACAGTTTCAGGACTTAAGTGCTGAGTCAGCACTTTTTAATACTAGGCAATGGGAAAAACATTAAAGAATCTTCTTTTTTCAGTTTCACCAGTCAGAATCCTTTCAGATTTTCAGATTTGGTATACAACATCAAAAGGAGGGTCAGATTCAAGTTTGTTCAAATTGAGTCCCTGGGTTCATATTTGGGCTCCCTATGGGGGCCCAAATTTCAGCTTAGTGCAATATGAGGACTATTCTTCAAAAATCTGATTTGAACCAAATGTTATGTGAGATATTACTGGGTCACAAGTACTTTATTTAGGAATAAAAATTTTTTCCAGCTGCACAGTGGGACCCCACGAGCTAGAAGCTAAAAATAGAAAAAACGCTCACATTTCCTAAACTGCACAGCGCTGACATTTTTATTTGATGTGAAGCTTCCTTACGACCAGCATAAAGGAATGGTAAAAAAAAAAATGCTATCGGTTTCATCACTTGATAGATACAGTTTCAGGACTTTTTAACACTGTAGGCAATGGGAAAAACATTAAAGTATCTTTTTTTTCAGATCCACCTGTCAGAATCCTTTCATATTTGGTATACAACATCTCTAGGGGGTTGGGGGGGGGGGGGGGGGTCAGATTCAAGTTTGTTCAAATCGAGTCCCTGGGTTCAGCCCCAATTTTAACTTAGTGCAAAATGAGGAATATTCTTTAAAAATCTTCTTCTTCAGATCCACCAGTCAGAATTATTTCAATTTTGGTATACAACATTTCTAAGGGGGTCAGATTCCAATTTGTTCAAATGGAGTCCCTGGGGTGATATTTGGGCTCCCTATGGAAGCCCGAATTTCAACTTAGTGCAATAAAGAATATGAGGACTATTCTTTAAAAATCTACTTCTTCAGATCCACCTGTCAGAAATCTTTCATATTTTGTATACAACATGTCTAGAGTGGTCAGATTCAAGTTTATTCAAATTGAGTTCCTGGGTTCATATTTGGGCTCCCTATGGGAGCCTGAATTTTAACTTGGTGCAATATGAGGACTATTCTTTAAAAATCTTCTTCAGATTCATCAGTCAGAATTGTTTCATATTTCATATACAACATCTCTAGGGAGGTCCGATTCGTGTCCCTGAGATAATGTTTGGGCTTCCTGTGGGAGCCCGATTTTTGACTTAGTGCAATATGAGGACTATTTCTTATCAACCTACCCACAATTGTTTACTACAGGCTTGCACTACAGTGGAAGTCCCTAACTCGGATAATATACTCTCTATTTTTGTCTTTCCCATGCAATTTGGGAAAGAAAAGTGGTGCAAAAGCACCAAGAAAAAATAAGCCGAAACTGGGTCGAGTGCAACCGGCGCAGACCCAGTACGGGACACTATCTTCGAAGTACAACTCCACGACTTCCGTTGCCAGTGCGCATATGCGAGGCTAATGACTCATTCTTCTTTTATCCGAGACACGTGAAAGATGTGTCTCCGCCATATGCATTATGAAACAGTGATAATTCAACTCGTTGATAATGGTTTTCCTGTGACTGGAATTATGGATCTGAAGATCGTATAATAACAGGACTGTGTTTTATATATTCTCGTTAATATTTTCAACCACATTCTCATTGTATATTATTTACTATTCCGTTTTCGCGAATGTTTTGTTTTCGACATCATGTCAACGCGGTTCGACAATGAATTTTTCGGTTGATAAATTTAATTGTTATTGGAGTTAGGTGTCAATCAGGGACTGTCTGGACAGGATTTCTTCACTCTGTTGAGGGCTGAATTTCTGTTTTTTCGGTCCCTGTCGGCCGTGTGGGTTCTGTTGTGTACCCACTGTTTTTTTTCTGCCGCCTTCTCTCGTAGTTGAGGGTGTTCTTCTACTGTCTGTTTCTGTTCAGTTCACCTTTTTCTTCTACTGCTCTCACCTCTGTTATTTCCAGTTTGGTTCCTTTAGGGCAATTCCTTTTGCCCTAACCTTGGTGCATTCTCGTGGCCGTTTCTTCCGCACCTGCGGGTGGTGTGGAACGCTGTCGTTATGGGAGCCTCCTGAATCAACCACGTCTGCTAAGAATTGCTCCCCCTCCATGGGGGATGTGCAGCTCTTACCGCACCCACGCTGGGGGGTGGGGGGGGGAGAACGCTGTCGTTTCAGGGCTTCCTGACTCGACCATGTCTGGTGAGAGTTATTCCCCTTCCGTGGGGAATGTGCAGTTTTTTTTTATCGTGGTGGATACTGCGGAAGCTGTTGGATTTCTAGTGAAGAGATGCCTATTTCCGGGACTATGCCCACTCTCCAGTCGACATCTGAGGCTGTCACTAGGGTTGTGACTCCTCCTTTGGAGGCCGAGCTAGGTGGCTCTCTCCGCTTTTCCGTCAGTTCCAACAGCTCCCGTCGTATATGCTGCTATGTTGCTACTGCTGTTCCTTCTACAACATCATTGGGCACCGTTTTTAGCCGACCTCAGATTATGCCTGCAAGGGTCTGCAGGGATGTCTATAGTGTGGTTGTGGGGTATCGGCCCCAGCCTCAGCCTTCCCCGACTTCAACTCGGCGAAGTCGGAAGTGGCTGCCATTGAGCGCAGTAGTTTTATACCTGCAGTGGTTTGCAGCAGTATCTGGGAGTGTAGACGTGGGGGGTATCGGCCTCAGCCTTTCCTGACTTCAACTCGGCGAAGTTGGAAGTGGCTGCCGGCCGGACCCTCTACTGTGATCTCTGCGCCGTCGAGTACCACAGATTTGTCATTGGTGTTTTCCGTCCACTCATTCTGGTCACACGGCCAGTTTTGCGGGACCAACGCCTTCTGTGCAGCCTGGACCTTCTGCCCCACAGAGGTCTGCGACAACTCTCCAGAGTTCCCGCTATGTTGATCCTCGGGGTGTGTCATACCCCTATACATGTCTGTCCTCAGATGTTTCGGCTGCCGCCCGTCGCCCTGCTTCGGGTGTATTGGAGGATCATGACCCTTTGCTGGTTAAGAGGGTCAGGTGTGAAGCCACTTTGCAGCTTCGTTCCCATGTCAAACCGGCTGGTACGGGCAGTGATTTTAGGGAGGCCCTCTCCTTACTCACTCAGGTTCTGTCCAAGAGCCTTCCCGTTGCTTCCAGCGAGGCAGCGAGTGTTTTTCAGGTGCCCCCTATGGCGCCGCCTCCCGGGATTCGGATCCCCCTGGTGCCGACACCATGGGAGGCGTCAGATGGTTTGCCCACGATGGGCTATGTGTCTTCCGACTCCGTGGAGGAGTCAGACATCCTTGATGTCGAGAGCCAGCAGTCTTCTGACTTGGGGCCAGCTCTTGACATTGTGTTTAGGTTCCTTCCGGATCTCAAACCATCAAACCAGCTGGCAGTGTCAGCCAGGCCGCGATCATCGGTCGTGCGCCTACAGCCTGTGGAGCAACCTGCTTCTGGGCGTCTTCGTCCGTGCCAGTCAGTACAAGTGGTTGAAGCATTTTCAGCACTGGACTCTAAGCTGAGTTCCAAGGCTATGAAGGCTCCGTTCTTCACCAGGGTTGACACCTTTTTGCCTCTGGTGCATTATCGTTTCTCCGATTTCGCCAATCCGTTAGTCTGCCAGACTTTGATGGTTTTGGATCAGGACTCCAATTCCCTCGGGCTTTCCAAGCCCAAGTCGGCCGTCATTCCTATGACGACTCTGGAGTCCATGTTGGGCTTATCGAGAGAAATGCTGGGTATGCTTTCTCTCTCCAATCAGGTCGTATCTGCCTCCAGATAGGTTTGACGATGTACAGACTCCTTTGCGTGTGCTGTCCAAGGCGCTCATGCATCTTACTCACAGGCATGTCTGTGACATGGCTATTTTGGAACTAGTTTGAAGGGACTCTATGCTGGACACAGGCCTATCCCTTCCTGGGGGCAGCGACCTGCTCTTCGATCTGCTTCTTTGGCAGGTCCGCTACTGTTCCATGGGTTCTGTATCGATGGTCCAAGATGACATCCAACGTCATTCCAAAGATCAGCTGCTGCTACGTCAGCTTGATCAGCCTTCTAGGGGAGGCAGGGACCGTTCAAAGCCTAACAAGTACCCTTCTGCTTCCTCTGCGAAGCAAAGGGCTGATCCTTCTGCCACCGCTTCTACTTCTTACTCATGGGGTAAGGGTAAGTGGCGAGCGCCGACAGGCTAGAGGGAAGTCTCAGGATTCTTCATTCAGTAAAGGAGGTGGTTTCTCCTCTCGCGGGTCTCTTTGGGGCTCGAACTGAAGGTCCTCACTTCGATTCATCCAGGTTGGAGGAAGGATCGTAGAGTTTGCAGACCGTTGGGCCACCATCACATCCGATCCTTGGGTGTTAGATGTTTTTCGGTCCGGGCTGCGAATATCCTTCCGAAGGCACCCCACTCTGTCCAGAGTGCCTCTTCCAACCACAGTTCCTTCAGACGTTTTACGTCGGGAGCTTTTGTCCATGGAGAGAGACAATCTCCTGGCTAAGGGGGCGATCAAGGT
This sequence comes from Pictodentalium vernedei, assembly GCA_031216915.1. Lineage (NCBI taxonomy): Eukaryota > Metazoa > Mollusca > Scaphopoda > Dentaliida > Dentaliidae > Pictodentalium > Pictodentalium vernedei. The sequence continues at coordinate 736,937,004 of CM062297.1, forward strand.
CGTCAAGAACATTCAGTCAGTGGGGTTTTATTCCCACCTGTTCTTGGTACCGAAGAAGGGCGACTGACTCCGACCGGTTACCGATCTGAGTATCCTGAATCAGTCTATCATTGCTCCCATGTTCAGCATGGAGACTTTCAGGTCGGTCAGCCGTTCCATTCACCAGGGAGTTTTCGCTTCCAGCATCGACCGGCGAGACGCTTACTTTCACGTTCCGATTCATCGGGTGTCGCGAAGTATCTCAGGTTCGCTTCTCTGGGGCGAGTTTACCAGTTGAAGGCCATGCCTTTCGGCCTCAACCTGGCTCCTTGGGCCTTCACCCGACTGATGTCGCATGTGATAGCCTTCCATCGCACACAGTCCAGGGTGACTACTTCGGCATATCTAGACGATATCCTCCAGAGGCATTCCAATGTTGTCTTACTGGAGTTGGATGTCGACACTCTTCACGTCGCTAGGATTCAGAGCCAACGCAGAGAAGTTGGATCTGGTCCCTTCTCCGTCGTTTTGTCATCTGGGGATGGCTTTCCGCACTCAGTTCAATATGGTGGCAGTTCCCCAGGCCAGGGCTGTGATTCTCTCAGCTTTTGCTCTGACTCTGTTCCCAGTCCACATCTGCGACAGCACGGGGTATTCTCCAGCTGCTCGGTATCTGCGGTTCGGTGACGGATCTCATTCCTCTTGGCCGGCTGCATGTCAGACCTCTCCAACACTTATTGCTCAGTCGTTGAGGCCGAATGTCGATTCTCTGGATCTGGTGCTTCAGTTACCAGAATCTCTTATCCTCACCTTCTCCACTGGACGAATGTTCAGTGGATCACGCAGGGTGTCCCGTTGGACTTACCCATCGCATTCTGATGGCAGATGTCAGCAATCTTGGATAGGGTGCGACGTTGGATCCTCTAGGTCTTTCCCTTCAGGAGATGTGGGACCAGGATCGGGCATCTCTACACATCAACCAGAAGGAGCTTCTTCCTCTTCTTCTGAGTTTCAGGCAGTGGATCCCTCACCTGTCGAATCGTCAGGTCCTTCTGTTGTTCGACAATTCGAAAGTGGTTGCTTACATTCGGCACCAGGGAGGCACGCACTCGGTTCCAATGTACGAATTGGCTTGGGATCTACTGCTCGCTCAGGATGTCAACGCCGGGGTGGTTGTTCGTCACATTTCCGGTCGTCTGAACGTCCTAGCCAACTCCCTGTTCCGACGGGGCAGGTTCTTTTCCACCGAGTGGATGCTCCACATGACAGTGTTCCATCGATCTCTTTGCGACTCGTTGGAACCATCAGGTGGACACTTTCGTGTCCCCGTGTCCAGATGCTCTGGCTTTTGCCATGGACGCTCTGGCCCTCCTTTGGGATGGTCTTGTCGGCTATGCCTTCCTGCCGGTTCCGATTCTGCCTCAGGTTCTCGCCCAGATATGAACCTGCAGTTGTCAAATCCTTTCGATCACACCCCTGTCGCCTCGGTGGGTGTAGCTCAATCTGCTCCGCTCCCTGTTAGCGGCGGTTTCGGCATGTCTCCCTCTATGTCGTGACTTTCTTTGCCAAAGTCCCCCGAGGAGGTTTCAAGTTGACCCGACTTAATTGTGTCTTCGCACGTCTTGTCGGGTCCTGTCTCCTCCGTAGTGGTTTTTAGAGACAAGCAGTGGAGTTGCTTTTCTTCTTCAAGGAGGCACTCACTCCACTGGTTTAGCCTCTGTGGCTAAGGGGAAGGTTCTTCTGTCGATGGTGTGCGATCACTCTGTTTCTTCTGTCACTCCTTCGATTACACCGCTTGCGGAGTTTCTGGTACTTGTTTGTTTCTGGGGGTCTCCAGCAATGGGTACAAGTCCGGACCTTTTCATATGTGGTACCGCATTGTTTTGACACTCATCCTTGCCTCTCCAAGCTTGTTCAGCTCTTTTCCTTGAAAAGGCCTAGGACTTAGGCAGTTTACTCCAAGGTGGACACTTTCTTGGGCGCTGCTCTGCTTGGGGGTGGGGGGCGTTCGTGCCTTTATCCTGGATGGATATGCATTTTCTCACATGCCAGATCTCTTCTGCATCCATTTCTCGATGGATTTGTCTTGCTATTCGTGCAGCTTCCGCTCGTCTAGCTACGAGGTGCGTGCATTGTCTTCCTCTTGGGGCTTTTACTAACTCCGTCATGTTGTCAGATGTTATACTGGCAACCTACTGGAGAAATGCTACCTTCTCCATTTATCTGCGACAGTTGCAAGAGCTGACAGAGGACCTTTGTCCTAGGGGCCCTCTTTCTTCGGCTCAGGCTGTTGTCTATTCCAGCCATTCAGCTTTTTACAGGGTCAGTTCCAGCTCTGTGCCTCGCACAGAACCAATCGCCTCATCTTTCATTGTCTTTTACTAATGTTTGTGATGCTATGGTTGATAAGCCTCGGGACCTCTTCCATCTGTTCATGGTTCCAGGGCACTTGCGTTATGTGTAGGGTTGGTTATGCGATTCCCTCCAGCCTATTGTCTATTCAGCCTGTAGTAAACAATTGTGGGTAGGTTGATAAGAAATTTGAATTTTATAGTAAATTTCCTTATTATACCTACCACAATTGTTTACATGGAGGCCCTCCCGTCTTCTTATACGGGTAAGAATCCTTCCTCCCCGCTGATCACGTAACTCGAACGTTGGCGGATTCAAAAGAATGAGTCATTAGCGTTGCATATGCGCACTGGCAACGGAAGTCGTGGAGTTGTACTTGGAAGAGAGCATCCCACACTGGGTCTGTGCCTGTTGCACTTGACCCAGTTTTAGCTTATTTTTTCTTGATGCTTTTGCACCACTTCTCTTTCCCAAATTGCTTGGGAAAGACAAAAATAGAGAGTATATTATCCGAGTTAGGGACTTCCACTGTAGTGCAAGCCTGTAGTAAACAATTGTGGGTAGGTTGATAAGAAATGGGGAACGCCACAATATGAGATATTTGTATACCCACAGGTCTGATAGAGGTTGGGGTGGGGTTACTTTTTTAGACAGTGTAGTTTGCTGGTGAAATGTTCTTGTTAGGAGAGAGTATCTTGATAGCATCCATTCTCTCCCGAGCTCTTGAAACATTTTGGAAACATCTTTATCTTGTTTCAACATTCGTAAAACAGACACTTTCCCGCGACCAGTGAAAGAACTAACAGTATTGCATCCTGTGAAGGCATGTAGTCCTAGCAAACTTCATTTTAATGTAAACCTCGATACACACTGCCTGTGGTAGAGAACATCTGGAGTATATTATCCATGTTAGGGACTTCCACTGCAGTGCAAGCCTGTAGTAAAAAATTGTGGTAGGTATAATAAGAAAGGAAATTTACTATAAAATTTACTTTTTTTACTAATTTCTTCTTCAGATCCACCAGACTGAATTCTTTCATATTTGGTATACAACATCTCTAGGGGGTCAGATTCAAGTTTGTGCAAATCGAGTTCCTGGGTTCATATTTGGGCTTACTGTGGGAGCCCGAATTTTAACTTAGTGCAAACTTAGTGTAATATGAGGACTAATGTTCTTCTTCAGATCCACAAGTCAGAATTCTTTCTTGTTTGGTGTACAACATCTCTAGGGAGGTCAGATTCAAGTTTGTTTAAATCGAGTCCCTGGGTTGATATTTGGGCTCTCTGTGGGAGTCTGAATTTGAAGTTAGTGCATATGTGGAAAATGTTTAAAAAATTCTTCTCTTTCAGATCTCCCAGTTAGAATCATTTCATTTTTGGTATACAACATCTCTAGGAGGGTCAGATTCACATTTGCTTACATTGAGTCCCTGGGTTCATTTTTATGCTCGCTATGGGAGCCCGGATTTTGACTTAGTACAATATGAGGACTATTGTTTAAAAATCATCTTCTTCAGATCCACCAGTAAGAATTGTTTCATTTTTATATGCTCGTTTGAAAAACGGGACGTATTATAGTTTGGCATTGTCCATCTGTTCGTCAGTCTGTCTGTCCACTTTGGTTTCCAGATGATAACTTTAGTATTTCTTTTCCGATCAACTCCAAACTTGGTATGTGGATTGATCACAACAAAATACAAATCCAGTTCGAATATGAGTCGGTCTGATCAATTTTCGCATGAATTATGGCACCCTGTTGGACTTAGAATGCATCAGATATTTGCTTTATGGATGATAACATTAGTATTTGTTTTCTGATCGGTTCCAGAATTGGTACGTGGATTAATCACAACAAAATACAGATCAAGTTCGAGTATGGAGTCGATCCGATCAATTTTCGCCTGAATTATAGCCCCTGTTGGAGTTAGAAAAATGTGGCAAATATTTGGTTTCCGGATGATAACTTGAGTATTTATTTTTTGATTGGTTCCAAACTTGGTATGTGGATTAATCATAACAAAATACAGACCACGTTTGAGTCTGGAGTTTATCCGATCAATTTTCGCCTGAATTATGGCCCCTGTTAGACTTCGAAAAATGCGTCAAATATTTGGTTTCTGAATAATAACTTTAGTATTTGTTTTCTGACCGACTCCAAACTTGGTATGTGGTTTAATCACAACAAACGACAGATCCAGTTCGAATATGGGGGTCAGTCTTGATAAACTTTTGCCTGAGTTATGGCCCCTGTTGGACTAAGAATGTGTCAAATATTTGGTTTGCAGATAATAACTGTAGTATTTGTTTTCTGATAGGCTCCTAACTTGGTATGTAGTTTAATCACAATAAAATACAGATCAAATTCGAATATGGAGTCGGTCCGATAAATTTTCGCCTGAATTATGGCCCATGTTGGACTTAGAATGCTTCATATAACTTGTTTCCGGACGATAACTTTAGTATTTGTTTTTTTTCAATCAAGCTTCAAACTTAATATGTGGTTTAATCGCAACAAAATACAGGTCATGTTCGGATATGAGGTCAGTCCGAAAAATGTTCGCCTCAATTATGGCTCCTGTTGGACTTGCACAAATAATACGATAACTTTAGTATTCCTTTTTCGATTGGCTCCAAACATGGCACATGTATGTACTTTAATCACAACAAAATACAGGTTCAGTTCAAATATGGAGTCAGTCCGAACAATTTTTGTGTGAATTATGGCCCTTGTTGGACTTGTTGTTGGAATGCATCAAATATTTGGTTTCTGGACAATAACGTTGGTATTGGTTTTTTAATCAACTCCAGTTTTGGTATGTGGTTTAATCGCAACAAAATACAGCTCAAGTTTGAATATGGGATTGGTCCAAAAAAGTTTTAGCTCAACTTTGACGTAAGTCAAATTTGAGCTTATGCCATGGCCAGTCGTCCGCCGGCCGTCCATCTGTCCGTCCTGTCCGTCCTGTCCGTCAACAATTCAATACGGCTCAGGCTAGAGGCCGTATTTATGAACTGATCTTTACGAAACTTCTTGGGTACCTTTGTTATGACCGTGGGATGAGAACGAGTGTTTTGGGGTCCAATCCAAAATTCAAGTTGGCTGCTGGCAGCCATTTTGTACAAAATTAGGTGCAGTCAGATTTTTGAGCAGAACTTCCATATGAAAGCTCTGATTTGAATAATTTTTTGTATGAATGTTTAGTACCATAGGACACATCACATATAATACAGGTTTTTTTCTCTTGCATAAATTATGCAAATTAGACTAACTTTGATGTATTTAGTGTTCAGCACTGTAAGTGCAAATGCCAATACAGCTCAGGCTAGAGGTCGTATTTATGAACCGATCTTTACGAAACGTCTTGGGTACCTTTGGTATCACTGTGGGACGAGAATGAGTGTTTTGGGGTTCGGTCCGAAATTCAAGATGGCCGATGGCAGCCATTTTGTACAAAATTAGGTGCAATCAGATTTTTGCGCAGAACTTCCATATGAAAGAGCTGATTTTAATAATTTTTTGTGTGAATGTTTAGTACCATGGGATACATCACATATAATACGGGGTTTTTTCTCGTGCAGAAATTATGCAAATTAGATGAACTTTGATTTTTTCAGTGCTACTTACACACAGTAAGTACACATGTCAATACGGCTCGGGCTAGAGTCTGTATTTATGAACCGATCTTCACGAAACGTCTTGGGTACCTTTGTTACCACCTTGGGACGAGAACGAGTGTTTTTGGGTGCGTTCCAAATTCAAGGTGGCTGCCAGTGGCCATTTTGTACCGAAATTAGGTCTAATCAATTTTTTGTCCTCAAGTTCTATACCGCTCAGGCTAGAGGCCGTATTTATGAACTGATCTTTACAAAACTTCTTGGGTACCTTTGTGTTATCACCGTGGGATGAGAACGAGTGTTTTTGGGTGTGGTCCAAAATTCAAGATGGCCACCAGCAGCCATTTTGTACCAAAATTAGTGCAATCAGTTTTTTGTACAGAACTTCTGTATGAAAGTTCTGATTTGAATAAATTTTTGTATGAATGTTTAGGAACATGGAATACATCACATATAGTACAGGTTTTTTTCTCGTGCAGAAATTATGTAAATTAGATGAACTTTGATTTATTCAGTGCTACTTACACACAGTAAGTGCACATGTCAATACAGCACGGGCTAGAGTCTGTATTTATGAACCGATCTTCACGAAACTTCTTGGGTACCTTTGTTATCACATTGGGACGAGAACGAGTGTTTCTGTGTGTGGTCCAAAATTCAAGATGGCTGCCAGTGGCCATTTTGTACCGAAATTAGGTCCAATCAGTTTTTTGTCACAGCTTCTATACGGCTCGTATTTATGAACTGATCTTCACAAAACTTCTTGGGTACCTTTGTTATCACCTTGGGACAGAAACGAGTGTGTTTTGGGGTGCCTTTGTTATCACTGTGCTATGAGAACAAATATTTTGGGGTTCAGTCAGACTCACTCTGGGACTCAAAAGATTTCTTTTCTAGTTTAGCATCTGACTGTCACCCACCTTTACAATACTTTACCTATACATTTGTTCAGGCTGCGGTCAGTATTTATGTACAGACCGTTGCAATACTTTATATGTACCTTTGTTATCAGGTCATTACCTAGATGTTTGTCATTGCTGTGTCACATACTATACATGTACATGTCTTAACAAGTTGAGCTACAGTATCATTGACACTTTCATTTGTCTCAAAAACATAGGTTATGACACCTCTTTGGAACAAGCTCGTCAAGCTCGTTCCAAACAGTGGTCATAACCTATGTTTTTGAGACAAAAAATTAAAAAATAATGAAAATTAATTGGCGATTATTGTGAATAGCACTGGCCGGTTTTGGCCGTTACGCTGGGTAAAGCGTTAAAATCACTTCAGGTATTGATGTTAGATACTGAGAATCGACACAGTATTTTTCTTAACTGGTTGAGGACTGCATTATTTTTGGTGATCTGAATTTGTTCATCAAAATTTGTTTCTGCTTGACCGATCAAAACCAAACTTGACATGTGAGTTAGGTGTGATGAGGGGAAGGGCACTATATATTTTTGAGTCATGCCAAAGGTGAAGATCACAGTGACTTTAACTTGAAATTGTTTATTGCTCCATTTCTTCAGATATTTGAAGTTTGCTCTTTTGGGCTTTATTTCAAGGGATTAGCCATCCTCAGTGAGCCATGAAACCTGGCAGTTTATTTGCTCCTGCCCTGAGAAGTGTAGCACTGCCTGTTTACTGTGGTAAACAAGTTCTTCTTTACTGGTAAAATAGGACCCTGAGTCATTATTGCCTGGGGTAGAAGTCCTCTAAAGTGGGCTGAATATGTATAAATGATCTGCTAAACTCGACTTCATGTTGCGGCCATGAGATAGCCAAAGATGCTGAAGGTGATCTTAAACATCAGTAAATAAATAAATAATTAATTTCTAATTGCAGCCAGAATGCAGAGAATGGTGTGGAGTTGAGTGTGGCTATCCAGGAGTCATCCACAGCACTCATGCTCTTTTTGAGTAACGGGTTTACTGAAGCAAGAGAACGGTTTGAACCATGGTAAGATATATTTTTTTAAACCCTCTTTTCTGTTGAGTTGTGAAAACTTGCCTTCTGGTTTGATGAGGTCAGTCTCTTAGCATGATAACTCGAACACCAATGGATTCCAGTAACTTTCCATATGAGAGTCCACTGCTTTAATTTCTTATCAACCTACCTTACAATTGTTTACAACAGGCTTGCAGAACAGTGGAAGTCCCTAACTCAGAAAAATACTCTCTATTTTCTTCTTTCCCAAGTGATTTGGGAAAGAAAAGTGGTGCAAAAGCACCAAGAAAAATTAAGCTAAAACTGTTTCGAGTGCGACCGACGCACACCCAGTAGGGGACACTCTTCTCCCTTACTAATCCATGGCTTCCAGAACCAGTGCGCAGATGTATAACCAACAAGGCTTTCTTTTTTTCTGCCATCTTGTCAGGATGCGGATTGTTTTGCTCATCAACAGTGATACCTTTTAACTCAATTTTAACGATGTTCCTGTTCTTAATTATGGATTCATAGCTGTTTCTTCACCATCCAGACATACAGGGCTGTGTTTTCAGCTCACCTAAAAGGCCATGTGAGCTTTTCTCATCACTTGGCGTCCGTCGTCGTCCGTCGTCTGGCGTCCGACACCCGTAAACTTTTCACATTTTCATCTTCTCCGGAACTACTGAGCCGACGTGAACCAAACCTGGCAGGGATGGTCTATTGGAGGTCCTCTACAAATGATCCTCATTTTGTTCCCGAGGGTTGAAATACATGGCCGCCAGAGGCATTCTTTGATTCTGATAGGTGGATTTTCAAAAATCTTCTCCTCTGAAACTGCCAGGCCAAATGTTTTGATACTTCACACAAGTGATGACTGGGACCCCCTCTACCAACGATCCTCATTTAATGTTGATCGGGTTGTAAACATGGCCACAATTGCAGCTTATAGTTACTATAGAAACCCTATGGGAAATCACATTTTCATCTTTTTCTCTGAAACTACTGAGGCGACGTGAACCAAACTTTGCAGGAATGGTCTATGAGAGGATGGCAATATGGGGTCACCAGAGGCTATATTCTAATGCTTAACCCAATGCCTCTCTGTCTGCACGAAGATCGGTACTGTCAGCAAAATACTTGTTTTTTGAGAATCTGGTATGTGTTGCTTCTAGTTTTCTCCACTGAGAACTGGCAAAAAACCCTCCAAAACATTGTGTATTCAGTACAAGTCAAAATAAGCTGCAGCATAACTGCAGTAAACTAAGTAAACTGCTGCTCCTGCCCTGACAAGATCAGAATCTGACATCTTCTGGAAAGCTATTAGTGAGAGCTTTCCAGAAATGATGTCAGCTTCTTATCAGTGTAGGAAGAGAAAAAAAATACATAGTTTATAGGATTATCCTACACAACTTATTTTGACTTTACTGTAAACCATTGCAACTGTATCTTGATATATGCACCATTAGTCTTCTGGTTTTCCAAACACCTGTCATCATCAATCAGTATTTTCTGATAAGTAACATGAAAGTTTTTGTTTGTATTCTCTTGCAATCATGTTAGCTTAGATGACAGTAATTATTGTATATCTGTTAAAATTTGACAAAACTTGGAGTAAAATGTGTTGACTGTAACCCTTTAACTATCCAAAGCTATTTTGAAAAGAGAATACTGTCTGAGAAAATTGTAATTTTCAAAATATTTAAACTTCTTTTACTGATTTTTTTTTGTTGAAACAGAATTAAAAAATGTGTGCATTTTCAAGAAAATCTTCTTTGAAACTACAAGGCCAAATGGTTTGAAAACTTGCATGGTTGATAACTGGGACACACTCCACAACGTTCCTCATTTTAATGTTGATCATATTGCAAACCTGGCCACAAATGCGGTTTATACTTACTATAGAAAAAAAACCTATGGGAAATCACATTTTCATCTTCTCTCTGGAACTACTGAGCTGACGGAACCAAAACTTGGCAAGAATGGTCTATAGGAGGCCCTCTACAAACGATCCTCTTTTGTTCCTGTTAGTTGGAAAATATGGCAACCAGAGACATTCTATGATTCTGTTTGATGGATTCAAATGTTTTGAAATGTCATATGATTGAAGACTGGGACACCTACCAATGATCCTCATGTAATGTTGATGTAACCATGGAAAGCCTATGGGAAATCACATTTTTAGTCCGACTGTTTACAGTGAGGGCTATAGTAATGACTTTTGTCCGTCTGTCCGTCCATCTGTCCGTCTGTCCGTCTGTTAACTTTTAGAGTTTTGGTTAAAGTTTGTGGTGAAAGTTTTTTACCGAAGGTTCAAGTGTTTTTTTTTTTGTTTTTTTTTCTCCTGTTTAGTTGACATTTGGAGTTTTGGTTAAAGTTTGTGGTTAAAGTTTTTTTATTCAACCTTCAAATACAGGCTATACCCAGTAGTTCTTGTCTGATCGTCACAAAATTTCATATGCAGGTTTTAGGTCATGTCTATATGAGAACATCCCCTTTTGGTCGTGATCGGTCAACCGGTATGGCTGCCCGAGCCCAAAACTCGAAAACCATTAGCACAGTCTACAAGTCGTATTTATGAAGGGATTTCATTGCAACTTCATAGAATGCCTCTGTATAATGCCTAGATGAGATCGTCCCCGTTTGGGCATGATCTGTCAACCGTGATGGCTGCCCAAGTCCGAAACCCAAAAACTTTTTTAGCATAATCTGCAGGTCATGTTTAATATGGAGGGATTTCATTGTAACTTGATACGATGACTCTGTATGATGTCTAGATGCGAATTTCCCCATTTAGGCGTGATCTATCAACCGTCACGACTGCCCGAGCCCAAAACCTGAAAACCTTTAGTACACTCTACGGGTCATATTTATGAAGGGATTTCATTGTAACTTGATAGGTTGACACCATGTGACGTCTACATAAGAATTTCACCATTTGGGCGTGATCTATCAACCATCATGACTGCCCGAGCCCAAAACCCGAAAACCTTCAGCACAGTCTACAGGTCATATTTATGAAGGGATTTCATTGTAACTTGATAGGTTGACTTCATATAATGTTTACCCGAGAAAGTCCCCTTTTGGACGTGATTGGGCAACTGTGACGGCTACAGGTGCCCGAAGCCCAAAAACCTTCAGCACAGTCTACAGGTCATATTTTTTAAGGGATTTCATTGTAACTTCGTAGGATCAATCCACATGATGCCCAGCTGAGAATGTCCCCTTCTGGTTGCGATCATTCAATCATGATGGCTGCCTGAGCCCGAAGCCCGAAAACCTTGAGCACAGTCTACACGTCATATTTAGGAGGGATTTCATTGTAACTTGATAGGTTGACTTCATATAATGTCTACATGAGAACGTCCCCTTTTGGGCAACTGTGACCACAACAGAGGCCCGAAGCCCGAAAACCTTGAGCACAGTCTACACGTCATATTTAGGAGGGATTTCATTGTAACTTGATAGGTTGACTTCAAATAATGTCTAGATGAGAACGTCCCCTTTTGGGCAACTGTGACGGCAACAGAGGCCCGAAGCCCAAAAACCTTCAGAATATTCCATAGGCCATAATTATGAAAACCTATATTTTAAAACCCGTCCAGACTTAGAAGTCCCGGGTCTTGAAGCCGTATGGGCTGAAATAAGGCACACTAATAAAAAACTTCTATTAGGCACTTTTTACAGACAACCTTCTGCGCTCTCTCTTTATTGGGACCTCATTGATGAATCGCTATCACTGGCGAGAAACGATTTATCAATGAAATGTGTAGTTGTGGGCGATTTTAATGCAGACTGCTTGATAAATATTCACCCTAAAATTGCACTTATTCAAAACAATCATGGTCTACGGCAAATGATAACTTCGGCCACTCGTGTCACAGAAACTACAAAGTCATTACTTGATCTGGTACTTGTTTCATGTCCACTTTCAGTGACACAGTGTGATGTAATACCACCCGTATGTAGTGATCACCACGCGACGTTTGTGTGTATAAAATCCACTAGATCTACACTTAAGTCATACCAGCGTCAGATTTATAACTATAAAGAAACTGATTTCAATGGCATAAATGAGGTCTTTGCTCTTACAGAGTGGACAAGCCTCATCGAATCTACCGATGTTGATAAGACGGTAAGAAATGTGTCTACTTATATCACAGAAGCAACCCAAAGGTTTACCCCCTCTAAACTTGTTACAATAAGACCTAATGATAAACCCTGGATGAATAACCATATACGCAGATTAATGAGAAAGCGTAATAAAATTCATAAAGTGGCCAAATTCAATGATCGCCCCCAGGACTGGGAAAGTTTTCGTCGAATCAGAAATGAAACGATTAATTCCATCAGAGCGGCTAAAAGGGAATATGATATCAAACTTGAAAATTATGTGTCTACCAACAGCTCTGCCTCTAAACATTGGTGGAAGATTGTTAAAAACTTCTCGAAGCAACAATGTAATTCTGACGTTCTCTTTCCTCCACTGTTTGAGGGCGATTCTGTTGTTGATGATCCACATGAAATAGCCAATATCTTAAATAATCATTTTGCAAGTCAGAGCAGTACAGTCAAAGATATCCCATTACCCATTATCCCTGTTAATGATCTTTCTATTGGGCAGTTAGAAATTAAGGAGGAAAATGTTAAATCTATACTAAATAAATTAGATATTAATAAGGTTACTGGTCCTGACCTAATAAATAACACCATTTTGAGAAAATGTTCTTCAGAACTAGCATATCCACTAACTCGTATTTTTAACATGTCTTTGACATTAGGACATTTTCCAACTGATTGGAAACATGCCCACGTGCAGCCTATTCATAAAAAGGAATCTGTTAATAATAAAAAGAACTACAGACCCGTATCTTTGACTAGTAGCGTCAGCAAAGTCTTTGAAAAGGCTGTATTCAACCATGTTTACTCGTTCCTCAAAAATAATAATTTGTTAACAGACCTACAATCAGGTTTTATTCACGGGGACTCAACAATATATCAGTTGTTACTAACTGATAATTACATAAACACTTCCTTAGAAAATAGCAAAGATGTTAGGATTGTTATCTGTGATATAAGTGAAGCATTTGACAGAGTGTGGCATAAAGGGTTACTACATAAATTACATGCTATTGGTATAAGGGGCGCTTTGTTGTCATGGTTCGAAAATTATCTTGAAAACAGAACTCAGCAGGTAGTTGTTAATGGACAAAAGTCTGATATTAAACATATTCCCGCTAGGGCCCTTGCTTTTTAATATATATATAAATGATATTGTTAATAATATTACATCTAATATCCGTCTCTACGCTGATGATACCTCGCTATACCTAACAGTTGATAACCCGACACTTGCATCTATTGTTTTGAATCAGGACTTGAACAAAATAAGCTCCCGTGGGAACCCCGGGAAGTAAGCAGCACTTGTTTACTGTGGTAAACCAGTTCCGCTTTACTAGTAAAATAGGACCCAGTCACCAATGCTTGGGGTGAAAGTCCTCTAAAATGGGCAACATGTAGATCAACGATTGACTAAACTTGACTTCATCTCCATGTTGTGTCACGATTAGCCATGGTGCATAAATATATGACGTTAACCACCACCAACAAACAAACAAACAAACAAACAAACAAACAAACAAACAAACAAACAAACAAACAAACAAACAAACGAACAAAATAAGCTTATGGTAAAAAACACGGCAAGTTCTGTTCAGTCCCGAGAAAACAGTATCAATGTGTATTAGTCGCAGAACACCCCACAGGTATATCCCACTTTATTTCTTTTAGATACCCCAATAACAGAAACAGATATGCATAAACACTTGGGATTAATTTTCCACAAATCAGGCACCTGGGACACTCACATCGAGGTCTGCGTTAATGACTCTATACAAATCCTTCATATTACCATTATTTGATTATGCTGATGTTATCTGGGATAACTGTTCAGCAGGTAAACTGGACCAATTTGAGGCCTTGCAACTAGATGCTCTACACACTATTTGCGGGGCTTCAAGAGGTACTAGTCATCGTCTTTTATACGAAGAAACTGTTTTCATAACGTTGAGAGAGTGCAGAAGTCGTCACAAATTAACAACACTTTATAAAATGAAAACGGGCATTGCCCCAAGATACTTATCATTATTACTGCCAGAGCAGTAATTGTGCAAATGCCAATACGGCTCGGGCCAGAGGCCGTATTTATGAACCGATCTTTACGAAACTTCTTGGGTACCTTTGGTATCACCGTGGGACAGGAATGATTGTTTTGGGGTCTGGTTTGAAATTCAAGATGGCCACCAGCAGCCATTTTGTACCAAAATTAGTGCAATCAGTTTTTTGTACAGAACTTCCAGATGAAAGCGCTGATTTGAATAATTTTGTGTGTGAATGTTTAGTACCATGGGATACATCACATATAATACAGGTTTTTTTCTCGTGTAGAAATTATGCAAATTAGATGAACTTTGATTTTTTTAGTGCGACTTATACACAGTAAGTACACATGTCAGTATGGCTCGGGCTAGAGTCTGTATTTATGTCTCCTCTTCCCAGAAGGGAGACATATTGTTTTAGTGCATATTCTTCTTCTTCTTCTTCTTCTTCTCCTCATACAAACTTTGTCCGGGCCATAACTTTTTTGTCTTTTGATCTACACCTTAGATACTTGGCATGTGTATGTATCACCATGAACCGGTGTGCAGTGTACCATAGTGACCTTCATGTGACCTTGACCTTTGACCTGAAGGTCAGATTTGTGTTTTTTTAAGGGAAACATCACACAAACTTTGTCCGGGCCTTAACTTTTTTGTCTTTTGACCTACACCTTAGATACTTGGCATGTGGATGCATCACCATGAATCGGTGTGCAGTGTACCATAGTGACCTTCGTGTGACCTTCACCTTTGATCTGAAGGTCAGATTTGTGCTTTTTTCAAGGAAACTTTGTCTGGACCAAAACTTGTTTGTCTTTTGAGCCAGGCCTTAGATATTTGGCACGTGGATGTATCACCATGAGCCGGTGTGTTGCAATACCATTGTGACCTTCATGTGACCTTGACCTCAAGGTCAAATTTATGTACTTCAAAGAGGGAGTAATTGTCCAGACCAGAATTTTTTTGTTTTTTGACCTAGGACTTGGTTATTTGACATGTGGATGTGTCACCATGAGACCGCATGTTGTGACTTTCATGTGACTTTGACCTCAAGGTCAAATTTATGTACTTCAAATAGGGAGTAATTGTCCAGACCAGAATTGTTTTGTTTTTTTACCTAGGACTTGGTTATTTGACATGTGAATGTGTCACCATGAGACCACATGTCGTCTACCTCGATGACCTTCATGTGACCTTGACCTCTGACCTTAAGGTCAAATTTATGTACTTCAAATAGGGAATAATTATCCCGACCAGAACTTTTTTTGTTTTTGACCTAGGACTTATATATTTGACATGTGGATGTATCGCAATTAGACCGCATGTCACATGCAATCATGACCTTCATGTGACCTTGACCTCAAGGTCAAATTTATGTACTTTAAATAGGGATTAATTGTCCAGACCAGATTTTTTTTTGGACATGTGGATGTGTCACCATGAAACCGCATGTCCGCTACCTTGATGAACTGCATGTGACCTTGACCTCTGACCTCAAAGTCAAATTTATGTACTTCAAATAGGGAATAATTGTCCAGATCAGAACTTTTTAGTTTTTTGACCTAGGACTTAGATGATTGACATGTGGATGTATCACAATGAGACCACATGTTATCATGACCTTCATGTGACCTTGACCTCAACGTCAAATTTATCTACTTTAAATAGGGAGTAATTGTCCAGACCAGAATGTTTTTTTTTTTGACATGTGGATGTGTCACCATGAAACCGCATGTCCGCTACCTTGATGAACTGCATGTGACCTTGACCTCTGACCTCAAAAGGAAGGGGAGACATATGTTTTAGTGTGATAAAACACTTTCTAGTTATGAACTGATCTTCACGAAATGTCTTGGGTACCTTTGTTATCACCTTGGGATGAGAACGAGTGTTTCTGGGTGCGGTATAAAATTCAAGATGGCTGCCAGTGGCCATTTTGAACCGAAATTAGGTCTAATCAGTTTTTTGTACAAAACTTCTATACGGCTCAGACTAGAGGCCATATTTATGAACTGATCTTTATGAAACTTCTTGGGTACCTTTGTAATCACCGTGGGATGAGAGCGAGTGTGTTTTTGGGTGTGGTCTGAAATTCAAGGTGGCCACCAGCAGCCATTTTGTACCAAAATTAGTGCAATCAGTCTTTTGTACAGAACTTCTGTATGAAAGTTCTGATTTGAATAAATTTTTGTATGAATGTTTAGTAATATGGAATACATCACATATTGTAAGGTTTTTTTTTTTCATGCAGAAATTATGCAAATTAGATGAACTTTGATTTATTCAGTGCTACTTACACAATGTAAGCACACATGTCAATATGGCTCAGGGTAGAGGCTGTATTTATGAACCGATCTTCACAAAACTTCTTGGGTACCTTTGTTATCACCTTGGGATGAGAATGAGTGTTTCTGGGTGCGGTCCAAAATTCAAGATGGCTGCCAGTGGCCATTTTGTACCGAAATTAGGTCCAATCAGTTTTTTGTCACATCTTCTATACAGCTCGTATTTATGAACTGATGATGTTTTCACCTTGGGACAGGAACGAGTGTGTTTTGGGGTGCCTTTGTTATCACTGTGCTATGAGAACAAATATTTTGGGGTTCAGTCAGACCCACTCTGTGACTCAAAAGATTTTTTTCTAGTTTAGCATCTGACTGTCACCCACCTTTACAATACTTTACCTATACATTTGTTCAGGCAATGGTCAGTATTTATGTAGACCGTTACAATACTTTATATGCACATTTGTTATCAGGTCATTACCTAGATGTTTTTCATTGCTGTGTCACATACCATACATGTACATGTCTTTGTCTTGACAAGCTGAGCTACAGTGTCATTGACACTTTCATTTATTTACTTCTAACCATGGCTTATTACTCCTTATTGGAACAAGCTCATCAAGTTTGTTCCATTACTAGGTCAGGAGCTGCAAGCCAAGAGGTCCTCAGTTCGAATCCTACCTGTGGCAACCGCGTTGTGTCCTTGGGCAAAACACTTCACCCCTATTGCCCATGTGGGGGCACAGTGATGCTGTATACAAAGGCGTACTGCACGTCGATGGTGCACCTGTCTTCAACCAATGCTAACCCTGCTTGTGTTTAGTTCGTATGTTGGGGAGCTGATAGTTGCTCGCCGTTGCTTGTTGGTTCTCTCCGGGTACTCTGGCTTCCTCCACCCGTAAAACTGTTGTGGTCATGATTAGCCATTGTGCAGAAATATGTGACCTTAAACACCAATAAATAAATAAATAATAGGTCAGGAGGTATGTTTTGAAATAGAGAAATAAAAAAATAAAATTTGAATAGCAAATTTTGTATATCACAAGTGCAGATATGGCAGATTCGTTAGGTAAACTGTTAACAAAAAATGGCTCTGACTATTTTTCGTCTAAGCATTGCCATTCCTGGGACAGTCGGGCTGCATGTGTGACATCACTCTAGTTATATGTAGTTCCAGGTGAGCAATTACAGGCTCTGTAGAGCCTCTAGTTATATATTCTCTTCATTATTCACTGTATTTTTCTTGATAAATCTCTATTCCGATTTCGTACGTAATTTTCGCGTACCCTGCTGTTTCGGGCTTTTGTTCATTAATGCTAACCCTTTGGGTTCTGCTTCTATCTGAATTAGGTGTCAGCTGTTGTGGCAGCTTTTCTCCCCTCTGGTGAGGGTAAAATTTCTGCGAGTTCCCGTTTTGGCTGTTGGGATACTTTTCTGTTCTCGTCGGGCCTTTGTTTCCTGACTCCTTACTCTGGTAGCTGGAGGTGTCCTGATTTATTAGCTCAACTTTGGCAAGGCCAAATTTGAGGTATTGTCATGGCCTGTCGTTTGTCTGTCCGTCGCGCCGCACACACAGCTGGGCTAGAGGCCGTATTTATGAACCGATCTTTACAAAACTTCTTGGGCACCTTTGTTATCACTGTGGGACGAGAACGAGTGTTTTGGGGTCTGGTCCAAAATTCAAGATGGCCACTGGCAGCCATTTTGTACAAAATTAGGTGCAATCAGATTTTTGCGTAGAACTTCCATATGAAAGCTCTGACTTGAATAATTTTGTGTATGAATGTTTAGTACCATGGGATGCATCACATATAATATGGGTTTTTTTCTCGTGCGTAAATTATGCAAATTAGACTAACTTTGATTTATTTAGTGTTACGTTCAGCACTGTAAGTGCAAATGCCAATACGGCTCGGGCTAGAGGCCATATTTATGAACCGATCTTTACGAAACTTCTTGGGTACCTTTGTTATCACCGTGGGATGAGAACGAGTGTTTTTGGGTCCGGTCTGAAATTCAAGATGCCGGTTGTTTTGAAACTTTGTATGCTTATGCAAGGTGACAAAGATTGAAGCTATTGATATTTTTATACTGTACCAATGACCCAGACATAGCTGGTGCTAACTCTTAAAATATAGGGCCAAACACAAATTTTGCTCCCCAATCCCCAAAATTTGCATCTAAAACTAAAGAAAACATGTCCTGAAAGGCCCTCCACACTTCGCCCCTACTGCGCATGCGCAGTGTCAAGGACGTTCCGAAATTGGCGCCATTAATCATTCTAAGTTTGGCCCTTCATCAGTTAACATCTGACTGATCTTTGTGCTTATAAATCTCAGTTTAAATGATGCCAGACACATAAATATTAGTGAAATGGTGATGCTAAGGAGGATAGAAAAGGAGGAGAGGAAAAGAATGTGTGACAGAATATTATCAGGGCTGTAACTTAAAATTTTTTAATGAAATTAGGTTAAGTTACCTATTTTCAAGGCAGCAGCCATTTTGTTGTCATTCTGATTATTTAGTTACACTGTTTTTTTAAGTGTTTTCCTCTCTCCCTGTCCTTTAAGTTCCCTCTTGCTATTCTCCCATGCTTTTGGCATAGTTTTTGTAATTATTATTACTAAATTTTCTTGGGAGTTTTAGCTGAATAACAGAATGAATTCTGTTCTTTCCCCATGTTTACGTCTTCACCTAGGGGTGGTTAGGCGTTGTGTTCTGCATCTACCATCTGATGTTCTGCAGTTTCTTCCCTGGAAGTCTCTGTTTTGCATCAGATAGTGTATTTTGGTAACTGATTTCGTGCCTGGGTGCCTGGAGTCTTATTTTAGTGTTTTTACACTCATTGTTTACATTTTCAACAGCCCTCTGTGTGAGGGGGGGATTTCTAAAAATAATATCTTGATGTTATTTTAATCATAACTAGATACATTATTATTGTTCGTAAGTGTTGAATAAATTGTTTAAAATATTTTTAAAATTTTTGTCCACACTTAGGCTTGGGATCCATTGGGGCTCAACGTTACTTTTCAGAAACTTGGGCTGTTCTGAAAAAATATTTTTTCAAAATATTTTGATTTCAATTATTTTTTCTATATCAATGGATCATATTATTATTATGTATTTTGATTGCCAGGGGTTAGTGCGAGTACCAGGACTTGTTTTCTTTTCACATTGAAAAGATATTGATCAATTGTTTTAAGAGGAAGTCTTCCTCTGACTTTATTATCATTCTATATGTGGTCAGTGTACTCGCATTAACTCCTGTTCTGTATCGTATGATTTCGATGACAATATGGGAAGCGTTTGTCACGGTATGTTGTTGGGGATTTGGACACTCCGGTCCTTTCCCCGCAGGGTCACTCTACTTTATCAATTTCTATTTCAGACGATCAAGATTAGGGTGATGTATCTGTGATGTCTTCCAACAGTGTGCCTCCGTCGTCACAATTAATGAAGGGCTAGCGGAAAAGTGCTCATGTAATACGCCAATTGCCTAAGAGGACCCTAGTAGGTTCGACGGCCTTTGACGTCCGCTAGCTCGCCCGGTGTAGCGTCCATTCACCGAATGGTTCGGCAGCCGGGTTCGTCCGTTGCGGTCTAGAAGGAATTTTGGGGTGATGCGAGCACTATAAACTAACCTAATGCACACCCAGTGACGGCGGATCGGAGGGAGAACGCAGGAAGCCTTTTAGTCCGGTTCATAGCTCGTTCCGGTCCATCCGGACGGCAAGCGAGAGAGGCCCCTCTCTCGTTCAACAACATCTGGCCCCAGATGTTGTGGTACAAAATGTGTCGTAAGCGGAGCATACGTCCGTCGCTCGGGACGCTCCGTTGTATAGGCAGTCCGCTGAGACTGCTAAGGCTTCCTCTTCTCGTCAGCGCACACGACCGCACCTTGGCTGCGTGACCGCCGATATATTACCAGCTTCGCCGATCAAGGATTCTTCGGTGACCAGGTCACACCATCCGGTAGCCAGGGACACGAGGCCTGCAGACTCCGGACGTTCGCATAGGAAGTGTGTGGGAGTCAACGTACACGGAGCTTCCGGCGGCAATGCATCGTAAGACCGCTACTGCACAGGCCTCGGGAACGGACGTGCTTTCCTTAATAGCACAGTTTATCGCAGCATCCCAGCATCAACTGAATCTGTCGCATATATTTTATCCGACGATGCTGGGTCGGGACGCTCCGCGGAAGCGGGTACGGACGTCCGAAAGTTTCATCCGGTCCGACAGGATACCGAAAGGGATTCGGAGGATTTCGAGCTTTCCCTTTCGGAACAACATATGCTGTTGCGTATGTCATCTGACTTGGTCTTCTCCAGCTTCTTTCGTCGGACCAGAATGCTGCGATGCCGGATAAGAAACTGATAGCGTCGGTGGACTTAGAAATTTTTGGTTCGGTTCAGGGACATCGTCCCTCAGTTCCGACATAGTCCAATAATGTCACACAAACTTTTGAATTATTGAACGACGCTATATATATTATTATTTTATGCTT
Organism: Pictodentalium vernedei; assembly: GCA_031216915.1. NCBI lineage: Eukaryota > Metazoa > Mollusca > Scaphopoda > Dentaliida > Dentaliidae > Pictodentalium > Pictodentalium vernedei. The sequence continues at coordinate 736,957,823 of CM062297.1, forward strand.
GCTAACCAAGCATTTCTGGTTTCTTGTTCGAAGAGTTATGGAGATGTCTTTCAAAAGTGTGCCTCTGTCGTCATAGTTAATGAAGAGTTAGCGGCAATAAGTGCTCATGGAATATGTCTATCGCCTACGGAGTGACATTCGCTAGCTCACCCGGTGTAGCGTACATTCATCGAATGGTTCGGCTGCCGGGTTCGTCCGTTGCGGTCTAGGAAGGAGATTTGGGTGATGCGAGCACTTTAATTACTTTAGTACTCACCCAGTGACGGCAGATTGAGGACAGATCGGAGGAAGCCTGTTAGTCCGGTTCCTGGCTGGTCCAGGTCCGGCCGGGCTGTGAGCGAGAGAGGTCCCTCTCTCGCCCAACAACATAGGGGACCGCATGTTGTGGTTCAGATATTTTACATTCGGAGCATATGTCCGTTGGTCGGGACGCTCCGTTATATTGACAGTCCGAGAGAGTGTCTTTAATGCTTCCTCATCCTCACACCAGGGCACACGACCGCACATTGGCTACGTGACCTCGAGTATCCGATCAGTTTCGGCATTCAGTGATTCCACGGCGAATAGGTCGCGCCATCCGGTAGCCAAGGGACACGAGGCCTATACACTCCGTTCGCTCGCATATTGGTAGTATGCACAGGGTAGCGATCACGGAGCTTCCAGCGGCAATGCATCGTAAGACCGCTTCTCCTCAGGCCTCAGTGACGGACGTGCTATCCGAGTTAGCACAGTTGTTTCGCAGCATCCCAGCAATTGACAGTTTCTCGGTCGAATCAGGAATTATCCGACGGCGCTGGGTCGGTGCGGTCCGCGGTTGCATCAGGTACGGACGACCGAACGCTTTATAGGGTCCGACAGGATGGCGAAAGGGATTCGAAAGATTTCGAGTTTTCCCTTTAGTAGTATCGGAAGATGCCTTTCATATCTTTTGGCATTATCTTCCAGTGATTATTATTTCGGACTTCATTGCTGCGATCTTGGATAAGAGACTTATAGCGTCATTGGACTCGGATTTTTCGATCGGTTCGGGGACATTGTCCCTGACTTACCGACGTAGTCCAATATTGTCATTACAACATGTGTTTTATTTTTCGACGCTATATATATATATATATATACAAGCCTGCTACTAAGCATGATAGTTTAGTTTCTTGTCCGTGTTGCTCATTTCTGCCATTTTATCACTTATTCAAATAGTTTATTTTGGCAGAGCAGGGCATACCGAGAGTTCATATGCGTCTAGACGGTGTGATTAAAAACTGCATATATTCTTTTTCGCCGTTTATGTCTTTTCCAATTCAATGTTGGGAACGACATTATGTATAGTAGACTTAACTTAGACGCTTTATTATACGTAATCCGCCTTACTGAGGCGTTATCATTACGTCTTCAAGAAAAGATTTACGGGATATTATTCTCAATGTAATTTCTTTTGAGGGCAGTAGTTTGTTCACGTATAACTCCGCCCTTCAGTGGCTGATTGGAGTTAGTTAGACGTGACGCAGCCCTAGCTACATCCACTCGCGTGGATAGTAAGGTTAAGAACTCTCTCAGAGTCGCTTCGTTCTCGGAGGAGCTTCTCTTCGACGGCAACTTTTCGGCAATCCATGAATTGCTCGATTTACACGTTCTCTTGTCTATCTAGTGTTACAAGAGATTCAGACTGGGGCAAACATTCGGTGGTTGACTCAGAGAGTGCCGCCGCAGTTGCTGGACCCGAGTGTGGCTGTTATGACGGTTGCCAGTCATACAGATTGGGATATAATACTGATCCCTACGGATTCGAAGTGCCAGGGTCTTTGGGTTCCGCAGTCTTTTAGCAATCAGTTTTCTTCCGCGGAATAATGTTTTTTAGGCTTGCTTTATGTCATTGCATGAACATTATTCAGAAACGCATGCCCAAATTCCTGTCCTTTAATTCGACAGTAGTGGCGTATCTCCGGAACCAGGGAGGCACTCTTTCGTTTCCGTTATTCAATTTAATGGAAAGAATCCGTCTGTTGGTTATAGTACACCAAGTTCAGTTTTGATCCGTCATATTCCGGGTCGTCTGATTGTTTTATCGGACTCCCGTTCTCTTACGGGTCGCTTGTTGCTGTCAGAATGGACTCTCAACAAACAAGTATTCAATCAGATTTGCTATCTATGGGAGCGCCCAATGATGATTTATTTATGACACAGCTTGCTAATCAATTGCAGACGTATGTGTTGGCTTGTCCAGATCTCTGAGCTAATATTCTTAACGCTCTATTGATCTATAGGACGGAATGATAGGATACGCGTATCCTCCGGCGCTGTTGTTTCAGCAGGTATTGCTAAGATAAACAACCACAATACATTTCTGTTGATAGCATCTCTATCTTCACAGAGATCATGAGTAATTTTCTCTCTTGTCTACTGTGGGTTTTAACATGAAATCTTCCTCTATGTGAGGATCTTTTTCACTGGGTAAATCGTGTCATCTTTATCACAACCTGCAAGGTCGCAACCTTCATGTATTCCGTTGTGTGGTCCGTATTGCATTGTAAGCACTGTACTGGACGAGCTTTGGACGCGATTTCTTACTATAGGAGATCCTCTTCGCTATTCTATGCGGCTAAAGTGGAGGCTCTTCCGTCGTGGTGTAGGGATCATTATGTTCATATTGTTGATCCCTCCATACTACTCATTGCTATTTTTTAGTATACTTGTTTCACAAGATCTACTGCAGCCTGTTATTATTTAGGTTATAGTTTTATGTTACCTCATACCTATGCACTCTACGATAGTTTACAATTGAGTCTTTTGTCTCTTTATCTAAGTCAGTTAGTAACTTTTTGATAAATAGACTTAGAATCTTTAGATTAAATTCCTACACGGATTTTAACTTCGGTTCTTATTTAGCTAAGTAATCATTTGAGACTCTGGAAACAGTAGTTTTCAAATTCTGACCTTTTTAGACAGTAATTCTGTTGGTTTCTCTTTTACTGTAGAGTCAGTGAGTTTCATGCACTATCGATGGATGATTTTCACTTTCATAGTTTCGGAATCAATACTTCCGTTACTATTTAGGTTGGATTGTTGCATAAGAGTTAGGCTCCTATTATCCGGAACCTATTATTTTAAGGTCCTTCCGTCTTCGTATGGGCATAGGCCTTTACTCTTTCCGGGTACAGTTTATGTATTTATAAACAGATTTCTGTTTATTACTATGGGCGTAAGCTTCTTCTGTCGTTGATGTCTAGTAGAAGGACGTTACGCTCCATTTTATTGTTAATGGATTCTATTAACTATCGGTACTGCTTATAGTATATCATTGACTTAGCAGTTGTGCTTAAGATTTCGGCTCATGAAGTAAGAGTTCTTCTACTTCTTGGGCTTACATTAATAGTGTCGCTATTATAGATTTTTGAAGGCCGCTCATTGCGCTCAGCCATCCACATTCATGAATTTTATCTCAGAAATATCGAGTCCATTTCTGGAGGCCTCTATTGTTAGGTCTATTATCTACTGCTCAGAATGTCATTCACTTAACAGTTGCTACTATAGCTAGGTAGGCTGTCTGTTTCGGCAGTGTCTCCGTTCGGCTGCCCTCTTCGCTCTGGGCTATTTGACCCAGGGCAAGAAAAAGGGGGGGGAGGGTGTTCCCTTGGGTCACCTGTTTTACTATGAAAACAAGAGGATACCTCCTCCGGAGTTAGTAATTCTGAGCTGTTATTGGGATGGTTGTTTAGTGAGAAGTTTAGGTTTTTTAAATTCATTCAAGTCTTAGTTTTTAAAGTATAGCTTTTGAATATTGCATATGTCAACGGACATGATTATGCAATCCTCAGACACTTTTAGGAGTATAAGAGTCTCTATTCTCTAGACTTACTTTATTTATTGGCTTACTTTAAAAATTATTAGTATAAGGATTATATTGGATATTAATAGAGTACATGGATGTATGAAGCTCAATTTTGGAAGGTGTTGTATCTTTCTAATTTAACATAAAATAAGAAAGATACATGTAAGGCCTATTACTTCTTTTCCCTACAGGGGATGACTCTATTTTATTTTATTGAGCGTATTCCATTTTGCTCTATGTCCTTGGCCCTCCAGCCTTTTTACTATTCAGCTATGTCTGGGTCATTGGTACAGTATAAAAATGTTAAAAAATTTATAGTAATTTATATATTTTTTATACTTACCAATGACCCAGACGGGGATGGCCCTCCCAGGAGTTGGGAACTCTTGCCTCCCCGCTGAGTACATAGTGCTTACCAGGCACTGGTTATTAGAATGATTAATGGCGCCAATTTCGGAACGTCCTTGACACTGCGCATGCGCAGTAGGGGCGAAGTGTGGAGGGCCTTTCAGGACATGTTTTCTTTAGTTTTAGATGCAAATTTTGGGGATTGGGGGGCAAAATTTGTGTTTGGCCCTATATTTTAAGAGTTAGCACCAGCTATGTCTGGGTCATTGGTAAGTATAAAAAATATATAAATTACTATAAATTTTTTAACATTCTTTTCATTTCTATCAAAAACTGTTGCTGTTAGCTGTTAGCAACAATCCTTGAATTTATTGCATTTGTGCATCAACATTCTTTGACATGGCCTACAGGTCACATTTATCATAGGATTGTTTTTGAACTTGGTGTGCTCATTGGGCAAGACCTTTAGATAAGAGCTATTGATAAGCATTCATTTCTGTGAAAAAAGTTGCCATTTACAATAACCTCTGAACATACTGCATTTGTGTATCAGCATTCTTCCTTTAGCCAGTCTTACAGTTTACATTTAAAAATGCATGGATTACTCTGACGTTGTGCTTACACAATGCTGTTATGTTGAAATTTCATCAAATAACATTGGTACCAATGATCTTCAGTTTTGCCATTTCATTTATAACTTACCAAGTTCAAGTTTGTCAAGTTGAGCTACAGTGTCATTGACACTTTCATTTACAGTTTTGGTGGACTCAACAATCAATCTGGAAGGGTTTATAATAATTTGTTTAAAACGCTAATTTGAACCAGTGTTTTTAAGAGGAGCAAGGAAAGGTGATGAAAGGAACTTAATTGCAGGGTTATCCAACTTATGCACCCCTGTTCATAAATAATTGGTTTGTGTCAGTTCACTGGGGTGTGTATCTTGATACTCTACAATAAATTGTAATGATACAAATATTAAACTGTGTTTTTTTTTTAACCTCTGAGAAAAAAGAAGTCAGTTCATTACTGTATACAACAACACTTTTTATTAGATCCATAATACAAAGCAGAAGCTTCCAGCACATTTCAGTAGAGCCATGATAGAAGTTTCCAGCACATTTCAGTAGAGCCATGATAGAAGCTTGAAGCACATTTCAGTAGAGCTATGATAGAAGCTTCCAGCACTTTTCAAATGATAATGGCTTATATCACATTTCAATAAAGCTATGATAATGGCTTCCAGTACTTTTCTGGAACTTCCTGGTAAGATTTTCATCAATTTTCAATCAAACCATGATAGTGGCTTCTAGTTATCTTTTCGAGGGATGTCTGCTGATTGTAGCAAAACAATCATCAACTAGCAAATTCTGTATTTCACATATACTCCAGTTTTCAACCTTATCACCTTTGCCTTGTGTAGCAACCAAACCTGTTTAGTGCTGTACACTGAAGTTAATCAAATTTTTATTTTATTCTTTCAATTTTACCTTCCCCAAAAACTTCTGTTATGCAGATTCTGTCTTGGAAGCAAAAGAAGGTAAGGGTTTTTAGCTCACCAACTTTAGTTGTGTGAGCTTATGGCATGGCTCGATCTGTCGGCGTTGGCGTGAACGTCAGCGTACGTACGTGTCCAATAATGTAAAGCTTCTGTTTAGGTCACTTATTCGCCCTATTTCCATATCATGGCCTTTATAATGCTGCTATATGATGATTATTATCATTAGACCATGATTTAACCCCTCATACCCTGCAGTTTAAACATTTTTCTTGACATTTTTAGTTGCGTTTAGTTTTCTGTTTAGCTCAGAATTTCATGTTTAACTAAGTGTTTAGGTCAGCTGCTGTGCTCCTTCTCTTCCCATGGCACTTATATTCATCATACATGTTCATCAGTATCATTGTTACATGATTAACCCCTCATACCCTGCATTTTAAACATTTTTCTTGACATTTTTTGTTGCGTTTAGTTTTCTGTTTAGCTCGGAATTTCATGTTTAACTTGGTGTTTATGTCAGTTTCTGTGTTTTATTTTTAAGAGGTTGTGTTTAGGTAAGCTGTGTCGCATGTTATGAGCCTGTTTGATACAGTTCTTGTGTTTGCCAAAGTTACTATCAAAGAGGAATGTTGGTGAGCTATAGGGCGTTGGCGTCCTTCTTGTTTCTTATTCTGGTCAAATTAAGTAAAGGGCTAAGTCTTACTTCCAAGTGGGAACTCTGAGAAGTGAAGCAGTGCTTGTGGGCTGTGGAAAGCAATCGTTGTTTGGGGGTAAAATAGAACCCAGTCACAGATGCCTGGGGTGGAATTTCTCTAAACCTAAAGTGGACAACAGGGATATAAATGATTGACTGGACTCAGGACTTTAGATTTCCCCCAAATCAAGGCTTCATTTTCTCTCATCCGTAATAAAGGAAACTTCCAGGCCTTGATTCACGTGAACCATAAAAAATCAGAAATGTTTTTAAAGAAGTTGAATTGCTGTAGAATAATAAAGGTCCATAAAAATATTCGTTAAAGGAACAGTAGGCTGTTAAAAATTGGTTTAGCATTTAACAATACCACATGTATCAGGGCTTATATTTCATCTGAATTTGGGACAATCCCTTTGGATTCTCGCAAAAATGGTTCTGAGAATCCATACCTGTTATGAGTGTCCCAGGTTCCCATTAGGTAACCATGGTTGAACCCCTGTTGTATACTGATAACACATGTTAATGTACACTGATTTTGATATTTAAAAAAAAAAAATAAACAATATATATCAATAAAACCTTACAAATATGGATGCTATTGGGATGGCTCATTCATTCATTTGGTTCCAATGACAGCTATATTTGTACAATTTTATTGACAAAGTGTTAGGATATTTCAGGTCATGTTAGCCTGGTATTGGTTACTTTGCTGCTGATATGTTTGGTGAAGGGTTAACTTGAAACAATTCATTTTGCACAAATCCTAGCAGAGGTGCAACGAGAATCTACAAGGATTCTTGTTGGCTTTGTTGCTTCTCCAGATCCAGCAGGCAGAATCTTTTGATATTTGGTATGCAACATTGTGGGGTGGATCTGATTCAAGTTTGTACAAATCGGCCCCCTGGGTTTATATTTGGGCTCAGTATAGAAGCTCGAATTCGAACTTAGTGCATTTCAGGCAAATTTCTTCAAAAATCATCTTCTCCAGATCCAGCAGGCAGAATCTTTTGATATTTGGTATGCAACATTGTGGGGTGGATCTGATTCAAGTTTGTTCAAATCGGCCCCCTGGGTTTATATTTGGGCTCAGTATAGAAGCTCGAATTCGAACTTAGTGCATTTCAGACAAATTTCTTAAAAAATCTTCTTCTCCAGATCCAGCAGGCAGAATCTTGTAATATTTGGCATGCAACATTGTGGGGTGGATCTGCTTCAAGTTTGTTCAAATTGGCCCCCTGGATTCATATTTGGGCTCACTATAGAAGCCCAAATTCGAACTTAGTGCATTTCAGGCAAATTTCTTCAAAAATCTTCTCCAGATCCAGCAGGCAGAATCTTCTTTTGATATTTGGTATGCAACATTATGGGGTGGATCTGATTCAAGTTTGTTCAAATTGTCCCCCTGGGTTTATATTTGGGCTCAGTATAGAAGCTCGAATTCGAACTTAGTGCATTTCAGGCAAATTTCTTAAAAAATCTTCTCCAGATCCAGCAGGCAGGGGGGGGGGGGGGGGGGGGGTGGGGGGGGGGGAGATTCAAGTTTGTTAAAGCCAAGTCCCTGGGTTCATATATGGGCTCCCTGTGGGAGCCCGAATTATAACTTAGTTCAATATGAGGAATATTTTTTTAAAATCTTCTTTTTTTTTTAGATCCACTGGTGAGAATCTTTGGATATTTGGTATAAGCTTTTCTTAATAGGAGCAGATGCAACTTGATGAAATCAATTCTCTGGGTTGATATTTAGGCTACCATGTCAGGTGAGCGCCCTCAAGCCCCTGGGGCCTCTTGTTCCTATACATGTAAAATTGAGATTAAAGCTAATCTAATAAATGAAAAAATGTTATGAAAATTGTGTTCTTATTGATCAACAGTATGCAATGTCCAAATAAAAGATATTTTTCTCTATTTGTTATCAGCCTTGGGAATTAGAAAATTCTGCCTAGGCAAAATTGTGTATCAATTTGTTGAGTTCCAGTACATTGTATGCAACAAAATTGCCTAGGAAAACTGAAAATTCCTAAGCAAAACCCTAGGCATTGAAGGACGCCTAGGCAGTAAAATGACCAGATGCCACACATAGGTTGTATACATGTACGTGTCTCTCAGAGCCACGTGTATCATGAAACCACACACGATTGGTCATTTTACTGCAACCTGTGTCAATGGAGTACAGCCTTCACATTTTTTCTGGTTTGAATTGGCGTTTGCTGCAAGTACGCTCATTTGTAAGGTTTGCATGTCATTTAATTTGAATATCCCATGAGGGGGTGTCTAGAGAAATTAAGAATATACATTGTGGTTATTTCTCAACTTTATTGAATGGTATCATTGACATCATTTTACATTAACAATTGAACAGTTGCAGAAGATAATAAAATATGGTTAATGAATCATCACAAAAAATGCTTGTCAACAATCGGTTGAATCGATGTTCCAGGAGCCATTGCTATTGTCATCCGATTGCCCACAATCGGCCGATTGAGGTGTCCAATTCTGATCATCAGTTGAACACTTGCACTCATGGGAAATTCTCTGTAATGTCTTTTTCAATAGTCATCGCAATTAGCTTTCTCAGAAGGAGAAGGTGAAGCTTGTGTTCACATGTTTCTATTTATAGCATACAGTACAGCCTATAACAAAGTATACCTTTAGGCAATATTCTGTTGTTAATGATGCCATGTTAGCACCTTATTTTGGCGATCTTCTTTTAGCATTAACGCAATATTTTCAACATGTTGTGGTGAATATCATAAGACCAATGTGTGCGGGGCGTGATATTTTCATAACTATCGTTCATAATTTTTCTGATGGAAAGAAGATGAGCAAATGCTAATTATAATATGGCTGCTTTGAGTCATGTTCATTTTTATGCTAAACGAACTGAAGTAGACGATGTATTCGTTGATATCGGTGAAATTAACGCTTTGATTTTTCTTGGCCTATCCGGTTTCACAAGTATACTCCAGAGTATGTTTACATAATTGTGGTTTAAACTTTTATAAATATAAAGCTCTCAATCTTTAAAATCAAAGGGAGAGTTGGAGTCTTCCTTTCACGATCGATAACAACAATATCAAGCACGAATTGGGGTGATGTCAAATGAAATAGAAATATTCGTGAAAGCAAAAGTAGTTTAGTTGCATTATTAATATGTGTGTGATACATTTTGGACACTTTTTAAAAGATCTATTTGTGGGAGCCGGGGCGGTGAATCATAAATTCTCTACAATATGGCTACCAAAAACAAAATAAACTGACTATTGATAAATCATCTGACTCGGATTCTGATACTGATTACCAAATAGATGGCTGGCCTATATTCATATATATACGTCCAGCAGATGAAAACAAAAAGGTTAATTTTAACACCTTCGCATTAGAGAAGGCAATAAAAGGGATCGCTGGCACTGTCAAAAGCATGAAAAAAATACAATCAGGTGGCATTTTGATTGAATGTGCTGCTAGTAAAATCCAGTCATTCAATCTCTTAAAGACCCAGAAACTTTTAGATGTTGAAGTAAAATCAGGAGCTCACAGAACCCTCAATACCAGCAGAGGGGTTGTTCGAACCCGTGAGCTTGTCGACATTGATGAGTTAGAAATAGTTACAGGAATGAAAACACAGGGAGTAACAGGTGTAAAAAGAATAAAAATAAAGAAGAATGGAAATGAAATCGGTACAGACACTTATATATTTACTTTCAATACTTCCCAGCCACCAAAATCAGTCAAAATAGGCTACATGAACATGGAGTGGTTCTATATATCCCAAATCCACTTCGATGTTTCAAATGTGAAAAATATGGAAACAAGTCAGATCTCATGTAGAGGCCAGTCAATCTGCTACAAATGCGGCCAAAAACATGATGAGCCATGTACCACCAATATTTTTAAATGTGTAAATTGTCAGGACTATCATATGTCATCATCAAAAGATTGTCCCATCTGGCAAAAAAGAAAAAAACATACAAAAAATAAAAAGTGAAAGACAGATAAGTTTCAAACTGGCCAGAGAAATTGTTTCTTTGCTTCCTGGCATGCATACTTCAACACCATCATACGCTACAGTAACAAAGCAGAAAGTTTCAACAAAGTGGATAGAATGCCAGACACAATATACAGGGCTCGTAGGTTCAATACCAACATTACTGCAGTCCTTTACAATGCAGCACAGCAGTCAACTTCAGCAACAGTCAACTCAGACACCACAAACTTCTAAAACAACACCAACTTCTCAAACACTACCAAAAGAAAACTTGAAAGGGGGTCAGAAAAAAGAACAAGTCAAACTTAAACCAGAGGATGATAAAGCACAGGAATTGAAACCAGGAAGGAAAAATGAACCAAACTCAAATCGAAAGCAGAACTTCAAAAGCTTAGAGTCAGAAAAAAATGAAGAAAAACTAAGAAAGAACATAGATAAAGAAAAACAGAAACCGTTATCAGATAGAACACCTAAGGCCCTTCAAGACCCCATTACCTGTAACAGGTTTGAAGGGTTTGAGTAGATGGAAATCGGTGAGTGCATCGACAAAACGTACGGGCACTTATGCTTGAACTCTTCTCAGAATATGTCCTCACATAAAACATCAACCAAGAAAAACACGGGGACAATTTCGCCCATTCGTCCACCTTCCAAATCACCACTAAAACATGGATAACACGCCCAAACAAATATATTATACAGTGGAATTATCAAGGTTTTAGAGCGAATTTTAATGAACTATTAAGCCAAAAATATAAACCTGTAGCTTTTTGCCTGCAGGAAACTCTTTTAAGGAAACCCGAGGCTCAAGATCATTCAGCTTTTAAACATTATACTTCGTATAATGCCTGGGCTGACGATAATGATCTTCATGTTCGTGGAATGACTTTCTTAGTTAGGAATGACATCATTCACAGTTCTGCACCATTACAGACAAATTTACAGGCTGTGGCGGTACGCCTAACTTTAGACAAAACAGTACCACTTTGTGCAATTTACGTTTCACCAAGAAAAGCCCTACAACTGAATGATCTTGATCTACTCATCCAACAGCTCCCAACTCCATACATTTTGTTGAGTGATTTTAATGCACAAAGCCCTCTTTGGGGTGATTCCTGCAGTCAAGAAGATGTAAAAGGTAAAACAGGAGAAGAATTCATTAATATGATCTGTGTTTGTTTAATGATGGTTCAGATACTTATCTGCACCCCGCATCTGGTTCATATACATCAATTGATCTTTCAATTGCATGCCCTTCTATCTTCCTCGATTTTTCTTGGAAGGTAGAAGATGACTTGTGCGGGAGTGATCACTTTCCAATTGTGTCGGAGAGTGTAGTTCCGGCGGACGATGCAAGAGTGCCCCACTGGAACTTGAAAAAGGCTGACTGGGAGACTTTCTCGTCGCTCTGTTCTGAATGCCTTACACAGGAGAAATTTGGCAAAAGTGCTGACCAAATAGAACATTTCACCACAGAGTTGCTTGACATTGCAAGCAAGGTCATTCCTGAAACCTCGGCAAATCATAAACATTTCACCAAACCATGGTTTGATACTGATTGCAAACAGGCTATTAAAGATCGCAAAAAGACAATGGGAATTTAATAAGTCACCAACCACACGTAACTTGGATAAACTTCGTATAAATCAGGCAAAAACAAGACGACTGATTAAACAAAAAAAGAAAAGTTCTTGGAAAACATATGTTTCTAAACTTAATCAATAAAATTTGGAAAATGATAAGGAAAATTAATGGAAAAGACACAAAATCAACGGTTCATCATCTGAAAGATAACAACACACTAATCACATCAAAAAAAGAAATTTCAAATAAATTGGCATCCACGTTTTCAAAACATTCGTCGTCTGAAAATGGTAATCCTGAATTTCTCAAAATTAAAAAACAAGAAAAACAAAAGCTCAAATTTACCTCCAATAATTGATGACGTTTGGGTGACTGGCCAGTTTCCACCATCCTGGAGCAAAGCAATAGTAATTCCCATTCCTAAGCCTGATAAGGATCACAGCAACCCTAGTAATTATAGGCTTATTGCCTTAACGGTTATCTCCCAAAACTTCTACAGCCAAAACTTCTACAACCCAGAACTTCTACACTGTGATTGATCAGTTAATTGTTCACACCTATTTTTGCAATGGAACAAACCAAACAGTGATTAGGAGATCCCCTAAAATAACTGCTCATCTTAATAATAAAATTTGATGAGTTGTATGTGTATTTAGTAACAACAAATCACAAAATAATATTAAATAAAGTGAATTTTAGTCAGTGAATATAATTGTGATGAGTTTAAAAAATGGTATATAATGAAGTATCTCTTCATTTCATGTCATCAAAAATATCAGAATGGCTGGTTTGAGAAAAGTAGAGTTCGTTATGTCACAGAAAGGAACTTCCCAAGTACTCCTAGATGGATATTTGTATAACAAGAATGTTGCTAGAAAGACATGCATCCATTGGAAGTGTGTATTGTCTACATGTAAAGGACGTTGCACAACTGTGGGAGATATTTTTAAAAATGTAACTGAACATTCACAGGGCCCAGAAGACAACAACCGAGTCAGATTCGTGAGTTCTGTGAGAAAGAGAGCCAGAGACGAAACTACACAGATGCACACTATGTACAACACGGAGGTAGCAAGACAAAACCCGAATGAAGTTCACCAGCTTCCTTCATTTCCATCAATAAGTAGTGCCTTATAAAGACATAGGCGGAAGACTATACCCACTTTATCACAAACCAGGTCAGAGGTCAATCTTGATGGACACTGGACAATGACATTATATGGACGACAATTTCTTCTTTTCACAGATGGTGAGGATGACAAAATTCTGCCTTTTTCCACCACTGAATACCTTGAGTCACTTCAGTCAGCTGAAACCATATATATGGATGGAACATTCACATCTTCTCCTGATCTTTGGAATCAAGTTTACATTATACATGCACGTACTGGTTCAACCACATATCCACTTGTATTTGCTCTGCTACCAGATCGACAGGCAACAACATATGAAAGACTTTTCAGCCGGCTCAAGATGGAAATACAACAAAGACTAAATTGTTCTTTAACCCCAAGCTGTGCACAAACTGACTTTGAACTTGCAGCGATACGTGCAGTTGAGAGAGAATTTCCCAGTGCCGAAATAAAAGGGTGTTTTTTTCCACTATTGTCAAGCCATTTGGAGGAAGACACAACAGCTTGGGCTAGCTGTCCAATACAAAGAGGACACTGAGGTACAAAAATGGGTCCGTAGGGCTGCTGGTCTAGCACTCTTTCCCGAAAATACTATACAAGACACTTGAGTTGATGTCATGAGCTCTACACCAGAGGTCTCAAGAGCTACAGACTTCAATGACTACATAGTGACTACCTGGGTTGACGATGATGCAAGGTACCCAATCTACATGTGGAATCATAACCTCACAACTGGACCATGAACTAACAACAATCTAGAAGGGTTTCATAACCGACTGAACAGGACATTACCTCACTGTCATCCCAACATTTACCGTTTTATTGAAGTCATAAAAAAGTAGAAAATCCAGACAGAGCAAAAATTGGACAATTAGATTTTGGTGCAGCCCCACCAAGCAGAAAACGTGTCTACACAGAAACGGAAAATCGTTTAGGTCATTTGAGGGAGCTGGTAAATAGAGGACGAAAGACAAACTTAGAATTTTTAGATGCTGTAGGTCATCTTCTGAGATTAGGTTGAGGTTGACCCTTTACCTAAACCTAAAAAAACTAAAAACAAAGCTACTTCTATTTATTATGAACTACTTGTATTTAATTTTGTATCAAAATTCAAAACAACTCAAAATTTATATGCGCCTTATCATAAAATTAATAATAAACAACCCATTTTTCACATACTGTGTTTTTATTTAATTGGACAATCCCATTCACAAGTTAAGGTAACATGCACAATATTAATCATGCCTTGGACCCTGAAATGTGTTGTTTTAGACTGTAGAAGTTTTGGCTGTAGAAGTTTTGGGAGGTTACCACCTTAACAAGTTGTCTGTGCAAAACCATGGAGAGGATGATCAATGATCGACTTGTCTGGTTTCTGGAATCGAACAATCTGCTTGCAGATGTTCAGTGTGGTTTCAGAAACCAGAGAAGTAATGCCTTCGCCAGAAAAGAACATGTGGTTGCCATCTTCTTTGATCTGGGGAAGACATATGATACAGCGTGTACGTAAGGGATTTTAAAAGATCTTTTTAATATGGGGTTGAGAGGACATATGCCCCTTTTTATTGAAAACTTTTTAAAGGACTGCCAATTTCAAGTTCGTGTTGGGTCAACGTTAACTGATTCTCGCGAGCAGGAATTGGGGGTTCCTCGGGGTTGTATTTTATCTGTTACCCTTTTTTCAAAGTAAGATTAATAGCATCATCGACGCAATTGAGAATATGGTAGATTCTTCATTGTATGTTGATGATTTTTTAGTCTGCTATAGCAGCAAAAAAGTTAATGCTATAGAGTGCAAACTTCAACTGTGCTTAAACAGAATTCAAAAATGGGCCATAGAAAACAGTTTTAAATTTTCAAAGATGAAAACAAATTGTGTTCATTTTTGTAAGCTTCGGAATAATCACCTCGATCTGGAGTTAAAAATTGATTGGAGTCCTATTAAAGTTGTTAAGGAAGTGAAATTCTTAGGTTTGTTGTCAACAAACTGAATTTCACTTCGCACATAAAACAGCTAAAAGTTAAATGTTAGAGAGCACTGAACCTGCTGAAGGTCAGTGGTAGCACTGATTGGGGTGATGACCAAAAAACTTTGCTCCATCTGTATAGATCACTTGTTTGATCAAAATTAGATTACGGTTCTGTAGTTTATGGTTATGCAAGGAAGTCATACCTAAAACCACTTGATGCTGTTCACAAGAGTGGTATTAGAATTAGACTAGGGGCTTTTCGAAGTTCTCCAATGGATTCAGTGCTTGTTGAAGCAGAGCAGCCTTTGCTTGAGAAGCACAGAATTAAATTGTCTCTCCAGTATGTATCTAAACTTTTGGCCAATCCTTCAAATCCTGCTTATAATTGTGTTTCAGACCCTCAAAATGTTGATTTCTTTAACCGCCTGTTACGGTATGGAAATATTATTGATATTGTTAACAGAAAGAAATCTTAGAATCAGCAACGATAACTGTGAATTCAATTATTCTGAAACTTAATTAAAAAAAAAAAAAAATTAGTATAAAAAAAAATGATACAAAGATCTTTTACACTAATTGGTTTACAGAAAATAAAAACAGTGGTACTTATCAATTATTGAATTAGTCCAAAGTACAGTTTGACAGAATCCAGTAATCCAGTGGTGAAGGATCTTGTGAAGAAAGTTACCAGCTGGTAGTATTAAATCCCAGAATGTCTCTTCAGAAACAGTATCCCGTAGATTTGTAATAAAATTTTCACTTAGAAATTTCAGCATTCTCCAATAAAATATAATAAAATGCTCTTCAAAATTCAAATGGAGTAAAAATCCAAGAAGTATTGGCCCCACAAGTAATTTCCAGATAATCCAGTAGAATCCTGGCTTTTCACAAAATAATATTCTGTTTCACAGAAAGTATATTTTCTCTTTTCCAAGGCGAACAAATTCTCTTCAAAATTCTCTCTTGGAATCAATCTTCCAAATTCACAAAGAAGCACTGCTTCTATAATAAATGCACTGTTCTGAAACAATAATAATCTCCAATGGAAACAACTGAAGTGAGTCTTTCTGAAATGGCTTTCTAAAAATGAGTTTTTGAATTCTGTTGACAAACCTTTATATAGTAACCAGATAGAATGCCCCAGAAGAGGAAGTTTCTGCAATGTTCTGTTAGTTTCTAGGGGATTCTGTTAAAGTTCAAGTAAACAAGGTCATTGACCTACTTAAACAATTAAACAATCAACACCTATATGTGCAATATATTAGTGTAACAAAGATGTAAACAAAGGTCACTCAGTGCAAATGAGTCAGACCAGTCAGAAAATGCAGAAATAAAAATATCTATCTCATATAATTAACAGCTAAGGATATATCAATCTCAATATAATATGGGGGCTACAACACCTCCACCAGAAACATATTCCTGCATTTGGGAATTAGAATTAAACACCACATGGAGTCTACCAAAATTGATCCACATACAATAAAAGAAAATCGTAAAACACTTATTCCTCCTTGGCATCTTTAGAAACCTACAGTTATATTGGACCTTGCTTCTACCAAAAAATCTGATACCAATTCCTTGCAGTTCAAACAAAAATATGCCGAAATAAAGTCCAAGTATAGTACATATACAAGGATCTATACAGATGGATCTAAAGATGGTGACAAAGTATCATCAACTGCTGTTACTGGTGATTATGTCAACTCAATCAGAATACCAAATCAGAGTTCTATTTTCACAGCTGAAGTTAAAGCTATACAACTTGCGCTTGAACACATCGAAAATGCGCAGGAAAAGAAGTCGATTATTTTTTCTGACTCTCTTTCCTCTTTACTTGCTTTACTCAACCCCAAGTTGAAAAAGCCTCTCATTTTGGAACTTGTGAGAAGTTAACAACTCTCATGTCTGGCCAATATGATATCGTGTTTTGCTGGTTACCCGGACATGAAGGTATTGCTGGTAGCACCAGGGCAGACAGTGCAGCAAAACAGGCTTTATCCAAGCCTCTCACTGATTTTAACATCCCTTTCAGTGACCTGAAACCATATATCAATAAGTACATCAAATCTGTGTGGCAGGCGGATTGGGATGGAGCGACAAATAACAAGCTCCATCGATCCGACCAGATATTTGTGATCACTACCTGTCTAGTAACCTTTGTAGAAAGGATCTTGCAGTATTGACGCGGTGTCATATTGGTCATACAAGACTAACACATTCCTTTTTGTTGGAGGGTATTGTGCGACCAGAGTGTGTTCCTTGCCAGCAGGTGTTGTCAGTGGAACACATTCTTTTACACTGTACAGATTTTAATCATGTTAGAGGGCAGTTTTTTTCTGTAGGATCTCTGAGAGATCTTTTTTATCGTACCAGCCCGAATATGATTCTTTCATTTTTTAAATCAATCAACCTTTTTAATAAATGTTAAAATTGTTTTTATTATCTTAACTAGAGTCTTTAAGGCTTAAATTCACCAGGTTGATTTGTGATCTATTCATATTTCTTGTTTCTTCACGCATCACTGTTCATACTACACTGTCTTTATCATTTTTATTGTAGTTGATTTTTTCTCATTTTTGTATTTCATTACTGCCATGTTTTTCTTTTATCGTTTTCTTGCCACGATATAGCCTTAGCTGCTGATGTGGCGTTAAGCACCAGTAAATAAATAAATGATAAAATATCTATTATAAATTTTAACAAAATTACTTTTAATTAAATTTTACAGTGTAAAATATCCTTCACAATATTCGAAAATTATCCAGAATTATATACACATAATCAAGAATCCGGTCATCTAGCACTATGAACTGATGATCTGACTGGAAAATACTGTTTTCAATTTCAGGATTGTTTTTTCGCTTCATGCTTATTAAAACATGTCTTTGTGTCCTTGTTTGTTTTGTAATTTCATTGAAATGATCGTTGTTAATAATTATTTGTGTATTTGTTTTTTTTGTTTACTGTTTAGCATTGATATGACTTCACAAATTCTTTGTGCTTTAACTGAAATGATTACTGTTAATAATTAATCATGTGTTGTTTTTAAATAAGTACCTTAATTTGCTCTGTTTGTAACTTGTTCTTTGAGGCTTTGTCATCTCAGCGTGTTTGACCGGCCAAATCATGACCAACTGACATGTTATTCCTATAAAAATATTGAGATATTCAGATACGAATGTGACACAAATATCACCCAAATAGCGCATTATTAGCATGACCAGGTTTCCGGTCTATTGGAAGCTGTTCTGTACATGTCCATGAAATTCAGATTGCCATAGTTGATAAACCTAGTTTTATTGGAAGCAATTTAAAACAATACAAAGTTTTCTTATCTAATAATGCCCAGTTATTTACTGCGGTAAATAAGCTCTGTTTTACTAGTATAATAGGACCCAGGCACCAATGCTTTGGTGGATGTCCTCTAAAATGGGCAACGTGTGTGTAAGCGATTAACTAAACTTGACTTTATCTCCATGTAGTGGTCACAATTAGCCTTTGTGCAGAAATATGTTACTTTAAATGCCGACACTAATGCCCCAGTTATTGCTAAAAATAATGAGCAGTTTTTGTGGTGATCATTCTTTCAAACAGCAACAGAATTAAAATTAGAAACCATGTGCAGTCAGAAATTATTTGCTTTCTTTGATAAAAAATGGGCAACTTCATTTGTGTAAGGCTTTGTGAAAGGAGGACTGAATTAGTGATTATCAGGCAACCAAAATTGTTTTTAAGAAAAATCAGTGTATTTTTTTGTGTTTTGAAAAATCTGCATTTATTGATATGCTGCCTCTCCATGAGATGAAATGGGGAGAACTGCCCCAAATTTAAAAAAAAAATGTCCTTGATTTGATAGGTGGAATAACTTTATATGTGGTAATCAGCTTTCTTTTGAATTTTGGCTCACCAACGTTAGTTGTGTGAGCCTATGGCATAGCCCTCACGTCGGCATCGGCGTTTGCGTCGGCGTCCACTCTCAAATATTTTGAACTTTTGTGTACAGGTTTTGATTTTTTGGCTTTTTAAATTTTTTTTTAGCTTCTGCATATTGCTATGGTGGTTCACTATAACATTTAACTCTTTTCCAGGGTATTTTGTCTTAATTTTAACCCTTTGAATCAAATTTTAGACTTATTTTGATGTTTGCGTGCAGGTTTTGATGTTTTTTTTTTCCTTTCTTCCAAGTGGAGATTTACCTTGCAGCATATGTCCATGCTTTCTATTGTATGTAAACATGCATCTTAGGGTTATGTTTGTATTCTTTAACCCTTTTCCTGCTGAAATACTTCAATTTTGGACTTTTATGTACAGCTTTTGGACTTAGGCTAACAGCTTCTTACTTTTATGTACAGGTTGTGATAAAAAAAAACAATTTCAAGTGAGGTTGACCTCACTGCATATTGCAGTGGTGGTTATTATAACATTGATATCTTTCCAGTGCATTTTTAATAAATTTTTAACCCTTTGAATAGATTTTTAGACTTATTTTGACGTTTGCGTGCAGGTTTTCATGGGTTTTTTTTTTTTCCTTTCTTCCAAGTGTAGAGTTTCTGCATATTGCTATGGTGGTTCACTATAACATTTAACTCTTTTCCAGGGTATTTTGTCTTAATTTTAACCCTTTGAATCAAATTTTAGACTTATTTTGATGTTTGCGTGCAGGTTTTGATGTTTTTTTTTTCCTTTCTTCCAAGTGGAGATTTACCTTGCAGCATATGTCCATGCTTTCTGTTATATGTAAACATGCATCTTAGGGCTATGTTTGTATTATTTAACCCTTTTCCTGCTGAATTACTTCAATTTTGGACTTTTATGTACAGGTTTTGGACTTGGGCTTACAGCTTCTTACTTTTATGTACCGGTTGTGATAAAAAAAACAACAATTTCAAGTGAGGTTGACCTCACTGCATATTGCAGTGGTGGTTATTATAACATTGATATCTTTCCAGTGCATTTTTTTTTTAATTTTAACCCTTTGAATAGATTTTTAGACTTATTTTGACGTTTGCGTGTAGGTTTTCATGTATTTTTTTCCCTTTCTTCCAAGTGTAGATTTACCTTGTAGTATATGCTTTCTATTGTATGTAAACATGCATCTTAGGGCTACTTTGTATCCTTTAACCCTTTTCCTGCTTAATTACTTCAATTTTGGACTTCTTTTGTTTACAGGTTTGGATTTTTGTGCTTTTAACAAAATGTTTTTCTTCTTTGCATATTGCTGTGGGGGTTCACGATAACATTTAACTCTTTTCCAGGGTATTTTGTCTTAATTTTAACCCTTTGAATCAAATTTTGGACTTATTTTGATGTTTGTGTGCAGGTTTTGATGTTTTTTTACTTTTATGTGCAGGTTTTAAGGTTTGTCTTTCTTTTCTTGCAAGTGGATATTTTTCAAGTAGACTTTCCCATCACTGTCATATTGCCATTGTGGTTACTGTGACATGGTATTTTTCTCAGTTTTAACCCCTTGAAACAAATATGATACTTTTTTCACTTTTATGTGCAGGTTTTGAGGTTTGTCTTTCTTTTCTTCCAAGTGGTGACTTACCTTGTAGCATATTGCCATGGTTCCTATTTTATGTTAGGATGCTTCTTGGGCTATTTGTATATTATTTAACCCTTTAGCTGCTTATTTACTTTAATTTTGTTCTTTTCTTTGCAGGTTTGTACTTTTGTGTGCAGGTTTTGATATTTTTTTTAAGTGGAGTTTTATCTCGCTGGCATATTGCCACACCGGTTATTGTAATATTTTCAGGGTATTTTTTCTAAATTTTAACCCTTTGAAACAAATGTGATACTTTTTTTACTTTTATGTGCAGGTTTTGAGGTTTGTCTTTCTTTTTTTCAAAGTGGAGACTTACCTTGTAGCATATTGCCATGGTTCCTATTTTATGTTAGCATGCTTCTTAGGGGTTATTATTATATTATTTAACCCTTTAGCTGCTTATTTTCTTTAATTTTGGACATTTGTGTGCAAGTTTTGAACTTTTTTTTTTTACTCCAGCCACCTCTTTGCATTGGACACCTGTTGGTGAGCCACGGGGTACTGATACCCCCTCTAGTTAAATCAATGTTGGTTCAAGGTTTAGGGTCAATATTTTCAGTTGTTCTGGAAGGGACGAGTTTTAGCTTTTCATTTTCAGTGCTGATAGCTGATTTAAACCATATTTTGAATGTGGCATTATTGGGTCATAACTTCTTGATTAATGAAAAAACAAATTTTTCAGAAATTAAAAACATTTTCTCCAGAAGCTCTAGTCAGAATCTTTTGATGTTTAATATTAAAATATAAATACAGCACACTTTAGAGGATCTGCAGAAAATTGTTTTCTGTCAAGTCCCTGGTGTTGTATTTGGACTCCCTGTGGGAGCCCAAATTTGAACTTGGTGCAGTAGGAGGAATATTGGTTAAAAATCTTTTAATTTTTTGTTATACAGTGAAACCCTCTTTGAATCATTTGGTATTTGTTATACAGTGAAACCCACTTTAGTCTTAATATCTCTTAATTGAATTACCATGTTAATTGAATGCATATTCCAAACATAAAACCATTTATCATTCCTTCAGAGCAAATATGACCTGTTAATTGTACATGGGTGTATATAGAGTAAACTCCTATTAACTGAATAAAGTGTCTTGTAATACATGTATATCGAAAAATAACCATGACAATTCACTGAATTCACCTAGTTTATATACCTCTTTGGCCTCAGTACATCCAATACAGGTATTTAATCTAGTTTGTCTTGTTTGACAAAGCACTATAAGCTCTGTCAAACATGGTATAATAGAATAAATGCTTACTTTATAACTAGAAGAAAGTAAAAGGACCCTATTCCTGTTAATTGTACACTTGTGTTAACTGAATATTTTTCTTGGGTAAAGTGGCTATTGAATTAACATTGTTCTTAGAACTGTACAAGCTTCTTTTTCTTTATGTGTGTGTGTGTGGGGGGAGAGGGGTGCAGGTTCAATTTCATGTTATTTCATCATGTGTTCATATTTGGGCTTCTTATCATAGCGCAAATTTTGACTTGATGGAATATGAGGGAAAATTCTTAGGAAATCTTATGTTCCACCAATAAGAATCTTTTGTTATTTAGTATTCAGCATCGTGATGGTTGTCAGATTCAATCAAGTATAAGTTCCTGGTTTTATATTTGCCCAACACCCCCCCACCCCCACACAATTCCACTGCTGGGAGCTCAGATTTTAACCTATTGCAATATGAGGAATTTTGTTTGAATATCTTATGCAGATCCGCCAGTCAAAAGTCAAAAAGTTTTGATTTTTTTTTATACAGCATCCTTGGGGCAGACTGAGATTTTGTTCAGATGAAATCTCCAGGTTTCGTAATTGGGCTCCCTGTGGAAATTTTGTTTTTTGATCCACAGGTGACATCAAGTTTGTTCTGATCAAGGCCTGGATTCATATTTGGGCTCCCCATGGGTGCAATATGAGGAATATATACTCTTTGAAAGTTTTAAGATCCACTAGTCAAAATCTTTTGATTTTTGCTATGCAGCATCTTTATGGGGGTCAAATTCAACTTGAATTGAAAGGGTATGTGTACTCGCACTCAAGTACTTTCAAAGTACTCAGTACTTGTACTCATACATTTCCCTCAGTACTGGTACTCATACTTTACTCACACATTTTCAGAGTACTCGTACTTGAGTACTGAAGTCCAGTACTCATCCCAGCCCTGAATTCAAGTGTGTTCAAATTGAGTATGCGAGTTCACATTAGTCGCCTGCTTTAATGGAGATAAGATATTTATTAATTCAGTATCAACAAAGACAAATAACTAGAAGCTCGATGGTGGGGGAGGTGGGGTGGGGGTGGGGGGCAGGTGTATAGCCACCCTTTGTGTTTGGGGAGCATCTGTTGGCTGTGCCTACTGATTGTCCTTGTTTTTTGTTTTTTTTGTAGTTCAACTACGTGAGTTGGTGCTTGTTTACTGTGGTCAACAAGCTCTGTTTTACTGGTAAAAGGGAACCTGGTAACCAGCGTAAGTTCTATAAAAAAGACAACATGAATATGCATGATTGGCTGGATTTGATTTTATATCCATGTTGAGGCCACAATTATTCTTTTGGCAGAAATGGGAGCATGGTGACACAGTCGGTGGAGATGTCCTTTGTTCAAATCCCACCTGCAGGAGCCGCATTGTGTCCTTGGGTAAGACACTTTATCCCAATTGCCCACGTGGGGGCACGGTGGCATTGTGTACTAAGGCATACTGCAAGTCGATGATTCACTTGTCTTCAACCAATGCTAACCCTGCTTGTGTGGAGTTAGTACATTAGAGAGTCTGGCAGTTGCTTGCCATTGTTTGGTGGTTCTCTCTGGGAACTGAGGCTTCCTCCACCCATAAAACTGTCATATACCTGGTGACCCTGGCTGTCAAAAGTGTTAAAACCCAATAAATAAATAAATAAATAAATGAATAAATGTGGCAGAAATACATGTATGTGACCTTAAACACCAATAAATGAATTAATTAATTCACCTCATATGCATTCTACACAGTGTTCAGAGCTTTTCTCATGATAGGGGATGAATGTCATAGTATGTTAATCTACCTCATCACCGCATCTTGTCAATAATTATTTGTAGATGAGCGATTCTGTAGAATCACATGCTTTCCCTGGCATACAAAACACTTTAGCTCCTTGAAAAAGTATGGAAATAATAGTCTACTGTGTATGAAACTCTTCCTCATGAAATTTGCTTAGTTTGTGCATGATAGGGGTGTGGTAGGTCCCTTTTATTCTTTTATTCCTAACACTGTCAGAGAGGTGTTGTTAACAATGTGCAGAGTAACTTTGTCAGTCAGTAAGATTTGTCAGAAATGGACTGTACTCTTATATTTGCACTCCAATTATTAGAAACTACCATGAGGGGCAATGCCAGGAGAATGTTTGTGTGGAAGCATCATTACAGTCTGTGTGTGCTCTCTTGTAAAAGACCTTCGCCACCACCTACAAGCTTAATTTTCCTGGGTATTGCCCTTAACACTATGAACATGTCTGTCCAAGGCTCCTCATCAGAGACGAATAACTACACAATTGAAGTTGGATCTTCAGTTGTGGCTAATTTTCTTACCCAGTTTTAATGGTAAATCTGTTTTTCTCAAATGTTAGCAGTTGTCTAGTGATGCATTAGTTTTCCTCACAGATTCAGCAGCTTCCTTGGATTGAGGGGGAGTTTTTGAGCGTCAGTGGTTCTATGGAGCTTCTGCTTCATCGGACAAGGATAATAGTATCACTATATTAGAGTTGAATCCCATTGTTTTGTCATTACATTTATTTTCACCATCCTTATGTAATCAGTGTGTGCTCTTCTTTTGTGATAATATGTCGATTGTACAGTGTATGAGTCAATTCCCAATCTTAAAAAACTGTATCTTTTTTCCATCTGTTACGACAAATGGTTTTAGTTTGTTTACAGAACATTTTGTTCAAAGCTTGTTGAATTGCAGATTGTCTTTTTTCGTGCTGATATAGCCTGCACATCGTGCCTGGGCACTGTGTGCTGATGACTTGTTGACTTGAGCAATAGGCTCTTTCTGTATTTGTATACCTTCCCTATCCTAGTGCTGATTGTTGTTCTTTAATGTTTTGTACATGTTACAAATGGTGCTTGGGCACCATTTGTGCTGTTGATTTGCAATTTTGAGCTAGACACTTTTTAATTATGTGTTTATGAATCGTTATAGTTCTGAATATTTACTGAAGGTTCTGCCTGCACAGAGTGCTTAGGCACTGTGTGTATAGTTGGCTTAGAGATATGAGCTATGTGCACTTTCTGTGTTATTTGAATATTGTTGTGTTGAGTGTGTTTAATTTATACTGGTCCTGTATACTCATGGTGCTTGGGCATCATTTAGGTTATTATCTTTGGGGCCTGCTCTATGTTCTATCTTTGTATATATCTACATTGCGAATTTTGTTTTATATTTGATTCTATGGACCACATAGATCAATAATGTCGAGTTGTCTTTGTTAGTGACTGGATGGTTCCTGAGTCATGTCCAGGCATAGTTCACCCCTTTTTCTTTGGGATTCTGTCACAGACCTCCCTGCTTGTTTTGTTGCAGGTGTTTCCCCGTTGTTGGCTATCGTTGGCCACGTTCTGCAGTCAGTTGTGCAAGTTGTGTCTGGCTTTACACATCTACACATTATGCTTAGTGCATGCTATCTCCGTGCTGTAGGGTTTGTATCCCTCATTGTTTAACGGTGCTTGGGTCTGGCTTGGGACTCATTTGGACTCACTTTTTTACCATCATCAATTGTTCCTGGGGGAATTTCGATGTAGCTATTGTTTCACGTTTGGTGTTCTGTTTGTAGGGTTTTCTCCCTCTTTTGCCCTTGTGGGTGGAATGCTGCTCTCTGTGGCTGGATAGGAGCATTTTGGGCGTTTTATTTTTGCCACCCACTTTGCTCTTATCAGGCTAGTTTTCCCTTCGAAACTCCTCACTACTGTAATTGACATTCATGTTAGTGAATTATCTGTTTGGTTACACTGTACATCATCCAAAATGATTTAAGTAATAAATTCTACATCACAGTGTAGTCCTTGAGGCCATACAAAGTTGATTGTCTGTTTCTCAGGCCATTTTTTCCAAAAAAGCATGCGGGGAGGCGGTCTTTTTTTTTTTCTTTTTATTTTCTTCCTGAGAGGTTATTTGTGGTAATTCGACCCCCACCCAAACGCCTGGTGGACCACGCAAAATTTCGCAAATATATTGGTTATTCACCGTAGGGGTGTTGGGTCATAAATGAAGTGGTGTTTGAATGTTTATTTTTTCAGTGAAACGTGAAAATTATGACACAGGACGAAATGCCTCATGGGTGAAACGTCTCTGGATGAAACATCTCTGGGACAAATCAAATGTCGAAGTGCCAGCTTTCATAGATTTATTTTTTAGAAAAAAAATCCTTTCACAACCTGCCTAATAAAATAGTGAATCGCAATTTTTCCCCATTATATTCAAAATTATCACAACCTATTTGAACGGGCAGTTCATCCATAAATCATATTTTTCGGAAATCTGAAAATGAAATACAAAACGAATGTTTGCGAGTTTTTGTTAACCAATTCGACCGCACATACCTACCTATATGCGATTTATTTTCAACTATGACTGCTACTTTTATATCAAGGAACAGTTACTATTAGTTATCCAATTATCCTGCATCTCAAATGCATTTATTTAAATTAACTGGGAAACTCGTAACGGTTTCAAATAACAGTACACAAATTCCCAATGACGGGCATTTACAATACAAATGTTACTAAAAATAAATGCCAGGAGACTGTGTTACATTCAACATAGCACCTGACTTTGCAGACTTTCTGAGGGTTGGTGCGAATCAAATGTGGTGCGAATCGACCATTCCCCTTTGTGACTGTTTGTTGTCAGACTGAAAGACACCTTCCTTCTTGCTGTCATTATGACTTACCTTTTACAGAATAAAACACTTTCTGTCGTGAATTTTGCTAAAAGCCACCCACTTTATTAAGGTATGATGTAGAAAAAGCTTGAAGTGTGTTAATTTTAAATTTGCGAACACATCGATATCGATTTACCGAAATGAGCACAATGTCTCAAATTTTTTTAAAAGATTTTTTGGTGTCATAAAAAGGTTGCATGCGCAACAAAAATGACCATGTGCGCGGGCCTGAGAAACAGAGGTTCTTTTTTTTATGGCCTAAACACATCTATGTGTTATTTTCTGTTCACATAATGTATTCCCATAGTCATATGTAGCTCTTACTGCAGCATAAAAACAGACTCTTGATGAACTCACGCTTATTTAAAATTTGCTCTCCAAGCTCTGAGTTGCCGTGGTTGAAGGTTTTTACCATTACGGCAACAACAAATGCAATCAGTACCCATCCCATGACTCTTTTGTGGTAAAATTAACTCAGGTGATACATTACAACTCCATATCTGTAAATTTAGGTGTGCAGCCTACATATGAAAGGTTGATGAATGAAAAGTTAAAACAACTGTGTACCTAAAATTCCCACATCATGTTAGTCCCCAAAAATTAACCCAAGATACAGATTTAAGTTTCAGCTCCATATTTCTGAACATGAAGGGGTATGTACCGATGTTGTTCTGGTCCAAGTGTTTTCACAACGTTGAATGTAATTCACTCGAAATCCTTCAAAACTCATTTTGAAGCAGAAAATTGTCCATCAAATAGACATTCACCCTAACAATGTCAGGGGTCATAAAGCTGGATAGGGATTTTCTTCTTTTTTCATATAATCAATAATCATTCAAAATCCTTCAAAACCCTATTTAAAGCAGAAAATATCACAAAAATAGACCCTCACCCAACATGTGTTCAGGTCATACAGATATTTCTTTTAGTTTTTGTTTTTTGTTTTTGGTGGATGACCGGGGGAGGGGTGGGGGTTGCACATTATTAAAAACTGTACAGCAAAATTTGTTACTCTATTAACTAAAATATACTTGGCATTTCAAAACTTCTGTAGTTACCAACTAAAAACAAAGCAGTGTAATGCATACTGTATCTCTGGTGATTGAGCACAAACCAATTTTCTGAAATGAAAGATTCTTCTTGCTTCATGACATATGCAGCTTTTCTTTCTATCAGTTGTAAATAATTCAGTTACAACTGCATTTAAATGAAAATCAATTTTCTGGAGAAATGTGTGGACTTACATCACCATACAGTGCTACTCAAAACACCATATTTAAGTATCAACAAACTTTTGATAAACTCATGCTTATTTACAACTAGCAGAGGTCTCTATGCTAAGCAAGATTATTCAACCAGCTCTCCAGACTACCAGACTTGTTGAAGGTTTTCCTGTTGAGGCAACAAATTCAATCAGAACCCATCTCATGACCCTTGTCTGGTAAAATTATCTCAAGGTGACAAATTTCAGCTCCAAACCCAAAACCTAAAACTCTCCTGCCATGGTAGTCCTAATATCCTCGCCCAAGTGCTGCCAGATGTACTAGATTTCAACTCCATATCTCACATGTTGGTGTGCATACAGGTTTTCTGGTTGAAGTGGCAATACAACATTGAAAGAAAAATCTGTCCAACCTGTGTAACTCCTGATAAAAATGAACTCCACACATAAAGTTCAGCTCAATATCTCGGCTAGTATCTGTAGGTGTGCAACTTTGTAGTGCTCTGCTGGAATATTTAATGGATGAAAGGTTAATGATTTGTCTCACAGACAACTCACCCTGTCCATGTTATTTTGGATAAAACATTACCTCTAGGTCAGTGTAGGTGACAGTTTTCAACTCCTTGTGTGTGAAGATGTAGGAGTGCTTTAATTAGAGGGTTAAAGCAACATCGGATGAAATTGTGTCCCATCTAATGTCCCTTTGTTGGTCAAATTACCTTTTGTGGTCTAATTACCAGTAGGTATCAAATTAAAATCTAGCTCAGCTATGGCATGGTTGAATCGAATAATGTGTTTTGTTACACGAGTTGAAGAGTTATGTGATATTGGGCACAAATGAGATCCCTCCATATCCCCTTCCTGGTCGAATTACCCATGAGTGCTAAATTTTGCATTGATTGACATTTGAAAATGTAGGAATGCTGTGGTTAAAGCGTTAATGCATCGTCATTTGCAATCTAGATCCATCAAATATCCCTCACTTGGTCAAATTACCCTTCATGGTCAAATGACCTGCAGATAGGAAATGTGTTTGTAGATTGGCTGAGGCACAGCAGAATTAAATGATATCCAGCACTGGATGGGTTGAAGGGTTACAACGCTGTTGGCATTTGAGTACCACACCATGTCCCTTCCCTTGTCAATTTACCTTAGGTGCTAAATTTGGATGAGGCATAGCTGAGTCGAACTGTGCATGACATTGCAGTTGTTAAAGGATTAATGTGACATCGAGGATAATTCCGAGCATATCTCATACCACCTGGTCAGGTGACCCATATGTGCCACATGTTTTGACAGAGTTGAGATACATTGGCGATACAAATAAATGTGGAGGGGTTGCTGTATGTGTTGAAGGGTTAATGCTCAGTAAGAAGGCATAGCAGAGTCTAACTGTGCATGGCAATGTGTTGGTTGAAGGGTTAATGCGGCATCAAGTGCAATTGGGGTCCATGCCATGCTATAGGGCTGCACAGTATTTCGATAAACTGATATATACCGGTATTCAAACCAATATCGATTGAATACCGTTGTAATTACAAAAATATCTGTTTATCGTCATTATTTATTTACCCACAATTTAATTTACAAGATGTCTTGAGTTTTTTAACTGTAGTTCAGAATGAATAATATATCGCTTTACCCAAGGAATCATCCGCATCTGCCCACGTAATATACCAATTCAGCATATAAAAAAATAATTTTCAAAAATGTCAACAAAACTATCTTATGTGACCCCTCATTGGAACGAGCTTAACGAGCTCGTTCCAGTGAGGAGTCACATGATATTGTTTTGAAGAAATTTTTGGAAAAATTTGATTTAAAATAATAAATTTTGATATCATCTGTGTTGTGTAACGGTTTTTCGAACCGCATCATCAAGGCATGCTGATTCGTTCCGACTGTGATGCCTCAAGTGTCGATTGTGATACTTATGTTCAGATATCTGAACAGGTTTTCGATATACTGGTATACCGCAATATTTTTTTGAATACCGATACCCGTATTCTGTTTTGAATATCATTCAGCTCTACCATGCTACTGTTCTGGTCAAATGACTGTCAGGAGTAGGTAAAAAGGTTATTGAGATCAGAATTAAATGAAATCATGAAATCAGCAAATTTCTTTCCCCTTCTCTCCATCCCTCTGTGTACAGTTGGAAATGAAATTACGTTTTCATTGATATTGAACAAATTATAATGAATGCATAGGAAACAGATCATGTGCCATAGGCTTACGATGGAAATTCTCTATTGTGGCTGTCAATCACAAACTCTGCTTTTTGCCACAGCCACCCCATTCCCCTCACCCCTCCATTGCACAATAACTAAAAAATGTTCCAATTTCAACAGTCCTGGTGTGTGTAAGTCCCAATGTTGGGTTTGTAGAAGTTGGAAGGATGGATTGAATCGCTGACAAAAAATCTTTACAGCAAGCCCCTCTCAGTCTTTTCATTTATGTTATGAATTGCTCCATAATGTAGCCCTAGCTTCTGATGTGGCATAAAGCACCAATAAATTATGAATCACTACATTTCGTATTCTGTTTTGAATATCATGCAGCTCTACCATGCTACTGTTCTGGTCAAATGACTGTCAGGAGTAGGTAAAAAGGTTATTGAGATCAGAATTAAATGAAATCATGAAATCAGCAAATTTCTTTCCCCTTCTCTCCATCCCTCTGTGTACAGTTGGAAATGAAATTACGTTTTCATTGATATTGAACAAATTATAATGAATGCATAGGAAACAGATCATGTGCCATAGGCTTACGATGGAAATTCTCTATTGTGGCTGTCAATCACAAACTCTGCTTTTTGCCACAGCCACCCCATTCCCCTCACCCCTCTATTGCACAATAACTAAAAAATGTTCCAATTTCAACAGTCCTGGTGTGTGTAAGTCCCAATGTTGGGTTTGTAGAAGTTGGAAGGATGGATTGAATCGCTGACAAAAAATCTTTACAGCAAGCCCCTCTCAGTCTTTTCATTTATGTTATGAATTGCTCCATAATGTAGCCCTAGCTTCTGATGTGGCATAAAGCACCAATAAATTATGAATCACTACATTTCCATCATTGAATTAACTAAATTAAGATAAAAATGCATTTCATAGAAGAAGACAAGAATAACATAAATACACTTGCTCAAAACTGGAGTTGAGGGGGTCATAAAGATTGTGTTTCCGTTTCCTCTTTTTTTGCATAAAATAACTCAATACTCTTCAAAACTCATTTTAAATCAAATACATCATTGAAAGAGACCCTCTAGGGTGGGAGGTCTCTAAAGGGGTCATGTGGCAATCTTTTGTGCAAAAATCTTTCAAAATCCTGCAAACCTCATTTTAAAGCAGAAAAAAACCTCACCTAAATTGACCTCATCCTAACTGGTGTCAAGGAGTCAAAAGGGTCGTGATAAAATTATTTTTCTGTTTCGTAAAAATGACTTGAAATCCTTCAATAATAATTTTAAAGCAGAAAGAACATAATCCAACTATACTTTTCCCCAATCCGGGGTCAATATAATTGCATAAAATCACTCGAAATCATTCCAAACACATGTTAAAGCAGGAAAAACTTCACCCATATTGCCTCTCTCCCCCCAACTGGGGCTGAGGGGTCATAAATTCATGGTGAATTTTTTTATACCCCACCAAAATGAAGTTTGCGGAGATATAGAAATGGGGTCTGTTCGTCCATTCATATGTCTGTCCACCCGTCCATCCGTACAACTTTGGAACTTCATATCTCAGTCGGTGGATGTTGGACTTAAATGATCTTTGGTATGCTGATACACCCCCATGGGGAAAAGATATTCACTTGTAACAGGTGTTGTCCATTTTTTTCCAGAGTTATGGGCCTTTTTCCACTTTTTTCAACTTTGAAACCCTTGGCGGGGAATACTGTGGTGTTGCATAAAATAACTTGAAATCGTCAAAACTCATTTTGAAACAGAAAAAACACTGTCCAAATTGATCCTCCCCATAACCTGGGGGACAGTGGTGATTTTCTTTTTTTTGCGAAAAAACACTCTTAATCCTTCAAAATTTTTTTTGAAGCAGAAAAAAAAACTTCAATCAAATTGACTCTTGCCCCAACTGAGGTTATTGAGGGTCATGGTGATTTTTTGTTGTTGTTTTTTTGCATAAAATCACTTGGAAATCCTTCAAAAATCAGTTTAAAGCAGAAAAACACTATTCAAATAGACCCTCACCCCAATAGTTGTCAAAGGGTAATAAAGCTCATATGGAAATTTTTATGCCCCCACAACGAATAGTCGGGCACATATTGTTTTACCCCTGTTTGCCCGCCATCTGCTGTATGTCTGTCCATCTGTCTGCATTTTAAGTACATTGTATGTGCATCTGGAGTACATTGTTTGTCTGGCTGACTCCTCTCACTATTTTCAAGCCAGAACTTTATTATTTTACCGGATGTTTCTACATATACCAGAGGTGTGCATTGTCAGGAATTTGATTAGGTTGAACTCTTCACAAAAACTACAGGTTTTTGAACTTAGGTTCCACTCCACAGTTGTCCAATCATTTCCAAAAATGACAAGCCATACACTCTATTCAAATGCAAATATTCTGTAACTTAATTATCTAACCCATAACATGTATTGCATTTCCAAAATCCACAAAAAACATAACACTATATATGACTAAGTAGAAATAAACAATCTGTATGTGGGTGGAATAATTTATTGTCAATGGCAAGACTTCAACCTGAAAAACTGCATGTAAAAATGCCGAAACCTGTCATTTTCAGCCACCCAGCAGCCTCAAAAGCAGAATTTTCCCACCAAGCAGAGCATCCCCTATTTTTAAAATGCAAAAAAAAATTTCTAGGTTTCCATTTCATTTTTAGCCCGACTGTTTACAGTGAGGGCTATAATAATGACTTTTGTCCATCCATCCATCCGTCTGTCCATCTGTTAACATTTACAGTTCTGGTTAAAGTTTGTGGTTAAAGTTTTTTACTGAAGGTTCAAGTGGGTTTTTTTTTTTTTTTTCTTTTCCTGTTTAGTTGACATTTGGAGTTATGGTTAAAGTTTGTGGTTAAAGTTTTTTATTCAACCTTCAAGTACAGACTATACCCGGTAGTTCTTGTCTGATCATCACGAAATTTCATATGCAGGTTTTAGGTCATGTCTGCATGAGAATATCCCCTTTTGGTCGTGATCGGTCAACCGGTATGACTGCCCCAGCCCAAAACCTGAAAACCATTAGCACAGTCTACAGGTCGTATTTATGAAGGGATTTCATTGCAACTTCATAGAATGCCTCTGTATAATGCCTAGATGAGAACATCCCCGTTTGGGCATGATCTGTCAACTGTGATGGCTGCCCAAGCCCGAAACCCAAAAACTTTTAGCACAGTCTGCAGGTCATGTTTAATATGGACGGATTTCATTGTAACTTGATACGATGACTCTGTATGATGTCTTCATGAGAATTTCCCCATTTAGGCGTGATCTATCAACCGTCACGACTGCCCGAGCCCAAAACCCGAAAACTTTTATCACAGCCTACAGGTCATATTTATGGAGGGATTTCATTGTAACTTGATAGGTTGACTTCGTATAATGTCTAGATGAGAACATCCCCTTTTGGACGTGATTGGGCAACTCAAGCGGCTACAGGTGCCCGAAGCCTGAAAACCTTCAGCACAGTCTACAGGTCATATTTATGAAGGGATTTCACTGTAACTTCGAAGGATCAATCCACATGATGCCCAGATGAGAATGTCCTCTTTTGGTTGCGATCATTCCCGAGCCCGAAGCCCAAAAACCTTTAGCACAGTCTACACGTCATATTTATGGAGGGATTTCATTGTAACTTGATAGGTTGAGTTCATATAATGTCTAGATGAGAATGTCCCCTTTTGGGCAATTGTGACGGCAACAGAGGCCCGAGGCCCGAAAACTATAAGCACAGTCTACAGGTCATATTTATGGAGGGATTTCATTGTAACTTGATAGGTTGACTTCATATAATGTCAAGATGAGAACGTCCCCTTTTGGGCAATTGTGACCGCAACAGAGGCCCGAAGCCCAAAAACCTTTACAATATTCCAAAGGCCATAATTATGAAGGGATTTCATTGTAGCTTGGTAGGATAAAAACCCAGACAAACACCACCACCCCTACCCCCACCTCCCCCACCCCCCAGTTAGGCTTTCTTTTTTCTTCTTTTCTCCAGTATGCATTTTGAACTATTTACAGTCACTACATGCAGTCATGCAGAACCTTTTTTAAACTTACGTACCACCCCTCCCCTGCCGGGGCCAATTAGGCACTTTTTTCTTCTTTCAGCAAAAATGCTTCTTTACAGTTTGGGTTAAAAACCCTGACAAACACCCCCACCTCCACCCCCCCCACCCCCCCCCCCCCCCCCCCACCCCCCAATTAGGCATTTTTGTTCTTTTATTTATTTCCTCCAATATGCATTTTGAACTATTTAGTCACTACATGCAGAGCCTTTTTTTCCTTTTTGTCAAAAATGCTTTTTTACTATTTTGGTTAAAGTTTGTGGTTAAAAATCCAGACAGAAATCATCCCCCCCCCCTCCCCCAATTAGGCATTTTTTCTTTTCTTTCCTCTAATATGCATTTTGAACTACTTACAGTCACTACATGCAGAACCTTTTTTTAAACTCACATACCCCCCCAGATATTTTCATTTTTGGCTCAACTTTGGCGAAGCCAAATTTGAGCTTATGCCATGGCCAGTCCGTCAACAATTCAATACGGCTCGGGCTAGAGGCCGTATTTATGAACCTATCTTTACGAAACTTCTTGGGTACCTTTGTTATGACCGTGGGACGAGAACGAGTGTTTTTGGGTCCGATCCGAAATTCAAGTTGGCCGCTGGCAGCCATTTTGTACAAAATTAGGTGCAATCAGATTTTTGCGCAGAACTTCCATATGAAAGCGCTGATTTGAATAATTTTTTTGTATAAATGTTTAGTACCATGGGATACATCACATATAATACAGGTTTTTTTCTCGTGTGTTAATTATGCAAATTAGACTAACTTTGATGTTTTGTGGTGTTACTCTCAGCACTGTACGTGCAAATGCCAATATGGCTAAGGCTAGAGGCTGTATTTATGAACCGATCTTTACGAAACTTCTTGGGTGGGATGAGAACAAGTGTTTTTGGGTGTGGTCCAAAATTCAAGATGGCTACCAGCAGCCATTTTGTACCCAAATTAGTGCAATCAGTCTTTTGTACCAAACTTCTATTTGAAAGTTCTGATTTGAATAAATTTTTGTATGAATGTTTAGTAACATGGAATACATCACATATAGTATGGGTTTTTTTCTCGTGCAGAAATTATGCAAATTGGATGAACTTTGAATTATTCAGTGCTACTTATACACTGTAAATGCACATGTCAATACGGCTCGGGCTAGAGGCTGTATTTATGAACCGATCTTCACAAAACTTCTTTGGTACCTTTGTTATCACCTTGGGACGAGAACGTGTGTTTCTGGGTGCGGTCCAAAATTCAAGATGGCTGCCAGTGACCATTTTGTACCGAAATTAGGTCCAATCATTTTTTTTGTCACAACTTCTATACAGCTCGTATTTATGAACTGATCTTCACGAAACTTCTTGGGGTACCTTTGTTTTCACCTTGGGACAGGAACGAGTGTGTTTTGGGGTGCCTTTTTATCACTATGCTATGAGAACAAATATTTTGGGGGTTCAGCCAGACCCACTCTGGGACTCAAAGATTTCTTTTCTAGTTTAGCATCTGACTGTCACCCACCTTTACAATACTTTACCTGTACATTTGTTACAGGCTACAGTCAGTATTTATGTACAGACCGTTACAGTACTTTATATGTACCTTTGTTATCAGGTCATTACCTAGATGTTTGTCATTGCTGTGTCACATACTATACATGTACATGTCTTAACAAGTTGAGCTACAGTTTCACTGACACTTTCATTTATTTACTTCTAACCATGGCTTATTACTCCTTATTGGAACAAGCTCATCAAGTTTGTTCCATTAATAGGTCATGAGGTATGTTTTGAAGTAGAGAAATGAAAAAATGAAATTTGAATAGCAAATTTTGTATATCATGAGTGCAGATATGGCAGATTCGTTAGGTAAACTGTTAACAAAAAATGGCTGCGACTATTTTGCGTCTAAGCATTGCCATTCCTGGGACAGTCGGGCTGCATGCATGACATCGCTCGAGTTTAGTTATATGTCTGGTAACAAATCCGTGTAAAAATGACCGATTTTTCGCGAATTATCAGACTCCAACTTTGGTCCAAAACTTCAAATTCTCTTGTCCAACAAACAGCCTAATGTAATCATATATCTGATACTGAAAATACATCTTTGTTTTACATGGCCTTAGTTTCAACATATGCCTTATGTTTAGAATTTCCCCCCTGTGCAATAGTGCGAAACTAGAGTGGAACCGTAGTAAATTTTTGTGAAATTTCTAATATAGGGAACAAGCTTTGTCTGCTTAACTCCTTCCACAGTTTTCAAACTAGAACCCTTTATATATTTTACAGGGTATTTATAAATATACCAAAGGTGTGCATATTGCCAGGAATTTGATTTTCTTTAATTTTTCACAAAATTACGGATTGTTGAATTCAGTAAATTTCTGTGAAATTTTGAATATACATGATTTGTCCAGCTAATTCCTCCCACAATACATATGTAAATATAACTACATGATAGAACTTGCGGGACATCATATGTGTCTTTACAGACACAGCACATGTATGAATAACAAATCACAGTCCTCAACCTCCTGTATCCATGTGCTGTGTAGCAGCATGCTTCTGTCTAGTTTTTTAGTTGCGACGAGCAGCTCTGTATATGGCAATGTCGGTCGGTCTGTCATCAATGAGTTTAAAAAACACCATAACTTATAAAATGCTTGATGGAATGACACCATGCTTGGTTTGCAAGTTTGTCTTCATGATGTCTACACCCTCTCAATAGGGCATGTCATTCTGATAATTTCAATCACATTAATGGACTTGTCACCAACAAGTTTTTTTGTCACCAACAATTTTTTTGTCACCAACGAGTTTTAAAACATTGGCATTGCACGAATCGTCGCAGCTTCGGCACTGTGACAGTGCACTCTCGTTCTTCATAAAATCCTTCAAAATCCTTCAAATCTCATTTTAAAGCAAAATACGCCACAAAAATAGACCAGTAGACCCTTGGTCCAACCAGTGGTCAAGGGTTAACATGTAATTTTTTTTTCTATTTTTTTTGGGGGGGGGGGGGGTGGGGGAAGGGGGGCGGAGGGGTTAAATTGACTGTTTGGTACTTTACAAACGCGTTTCAGAAAAAACACGTTTTGATTTTATTGAACTGTTTTAAAAGTATGAACGTGCATGTATGTCATAAAAAACTTTTAAAATCTAGCATTTTATAATTCCTTTTTCAATTGTCAATGTATGACTTGCAACATATTCCCGCCAGGAATTTCATTGCGAAGTAAATGTGGAACTGTTTGTGACTTTTGTCTAGGCATTGAACAGAAAAGGTATTCCAAAAATTAGGATTACATATTTACCCTACATGTACATGTATGATCATAACAGTTTCAAGCCACTCAAGGTAAGAGGCTCTTTGCTAATACAGTTAACTAATAACTATACCTAACTACCATATACCTAACTACCATATACAAACTGGTGGGAAAATTCTTGACTATTATCAATGACATTTGTCTCTCACTTCAAATGAGCACCTGTGGGAACAAATTGCTCACACAATTTTTGTTTCAGGTGTGTTGCAAGCTGTGCATCTGTGATTTTCACATGTTGTGCCTGTGATTTTCAAAGGGCAATGCCTGTTTTGGGGACTGGGCAATGCAGGGTGGCCACAGTTATGACGTATCATCACTATTATGTGGGGCCATTGCAGTCATAAATTGTTAATGATCATTTGTACATTGATGATTCCTGTTGGCAATTGATGGTGTCCGTTTGTTTATGCTTTACGGAAATCAGGTGGCAGTGTTTTGAACTGTTTTTGCACCATTCCTTACATTTTTTGCATCGTGGACATTGCAATAATACCAGTGGTTAAAATTAACGGATATCCGGTTGAAATCTGGTTATGCCCGACGGTTAGCCAGTTACAAAAAAATGGGCCAACCATTTCAGCACTACTGGGAGCACCTTCTGTGCCCCCAAACTGATCCCAAACTTCAGTGAATAATCTTTATATCTTTTACTATGGATGCTGTGTACAAGGTAAGATATGTTCACTGATCACTTGTCAGTTATGAGATATAAGGTTTTAAAAAATGATCCAGTTATCACAATATTTGGACTCATCATGTATAAAATCAAAATTTCTTTTGTGTTTATGAATAGTCATACATTGCATTCTTACTGTTCAGTCCATTACTGTGGTTCTGCCAATTCATAGTCCTGAGATTGTAGACGAAAATGGCAAATTTTTTTAGGCATATTTTTGAAGTTTGGGCCGAAAAAATAATTTCGGTAAACTTTTAACATTTGGTTATGAAAAAGTGTTTTTCTGCCAAAGCTGTGAAAATTTCAGATCATTTGCGCATTTGGACCCAGTTATATAGGTCACTGAAAATGTCGGTGTTTTGGGGCCAGTTTTGGCAGAAGAAAGTTCATGCCTAAAGTAAAGCTTATTAGGCCTAAAAAAAAAATCTGTTTCTCAGGCCCTCCTGCATGGTCCTTTTGGCTGCCCCATGCTCTCTTTTTATTTATAATATATCCAAACTTAAAAAAAAACAAAATTGAATAGATTAGGTCTTATATTTTACCCAAGTTAATAAAATTGTCCCTTGAGTGCAAGACGGCTTTGCAATGCTTTAGCTTTACACCACCTCCCGTGCTGTTATGTAGATTATGGGGCTTAAACATAAAACAAACCAAGAACATGAACTTTTTAATGGCAAAGAAATAATTACAAAAATAAAAAATAAAATAAAAAAACGCCCGCACACATGCAATTTTACAAAAAATGGCCTGAGAAACAGAGGATCTACTTTGTGAGGCCTTACAAGTATGAATTATAGCCATCTAAGAACATGCAAAGTTTTAGCAAAATCTGTAAGAGTGTTCTCCAGAATTGTGCTCCCAAAAAGTGTGGGGAAAAAAAGAGAGAAAGAAAGAAGAGGGGAAAAAAATTCATTAGAACAACAAATGTCTTTTCCTTTCAGAAAAAGTCAAAAAATGATGATCCATTAGATATTATTATACATCTTTCTAAGATACTGTTTTAATTTTACAAAAGTGTTGTTAGTTATTTGGTAATGTTCCATGCCCATGGTCCCTGTTGACACATTGGGAAGTGAAGCTGTGCTTGTTTATCTTATCACTTTTCGTCCGTCGTCTGTCGTCCATGGTCTGTCGTCCGTCGTCCTGCGTGAAGGTTGTGTTTGAGCCTCTTTCTCCTAAACCACTGGCCACATTATATGGCACAGAGAATTCTTATTTTGAATAAAGCTTACTTTTATCCAGTAGAATAGAATGGTTAAAAAAAAATCCCTATCGGTTCGATCACAAGGTACTTTTTTCAGGACTTTTGAAAAAGTGCTGAGTCAGCACTTTTTAACACTGTAGGCAATGGGAAAAAGATTAAAAACTCTTCTTCTCCAGATCCAGCAGGCAGAATCTTTTGATATTTGGTATGCAACATTGTAGGGTGGATCTGATTCAAGTTTGTTCAAATCGGCTCCGTGGGTTCATATTTGGGCTCAGTATAGGAGCCCGATTTCGAACTTAGTGCATTTCAGGCAAATTTCTTAAAAAATCTTCTTCCCCAGATTCAGCAGGCAGAATCGTTTGATATTAGGTATGCACCATGCTTAGGGGGGTGAGATTCAAGTTTGTTCAAGCCAAGTCCCTGGGTCCATATTTGGGCTCACTGTGGTAGCCCGAATTATAACTTAGTTCAAAATGAGGAATTTTCTTTAAAAATCTTCTTCAGATCCAGCAGATGGAATGTTTTGATATTTGATATGCAGCATCCTTAGGAGGGTGGGGGGGGGGGGGGGGGAGATTCAAGTTTGTTCAAGCCATGTCCCTAGGTCCATATTTGGACTCACTGTGGGAGCTTGTAACTTAGTTCAAAATGAGGAATTTTCTTTAAAAATCTTCTTCAGATCAAGCAGTTAGAATGTTTTGATATTTGATATGCAGCATCCTTGGGGGGTGAGGGGGGGGGGGGGTGAGATTCAAGTTTGTTCAAGCCAAGTCCCTGGCTTCATATTTGGGCTCACTGTGGTAGCCCGAATTATAACTTAGTTCAAAATGAGGAATTTTCTTTTAAAATCTTCTTCAGATCCAGCAGTTGGAATGTTTTGATATGCAGCATCCTTGGGAGGGGGGGGGGGGGAGATTCAAGTTTGTTCAAGCCAAGTCCCTGGGTTCATATTTGGGCTCACTGTGGTAGCCCGAATTGTAACTTAGTTCAAAATGAGGAATTTTCTTTAAAAATCTTCTTCAGATCCAGCAGTCAGAATGTTTTGATATTGGGTATGCACCATGCTTAGGGGGGTGAGATTCAAGTTTGTTCAAGCCAAGTCCCTGGGTTCATATTTGGGCTCACTGTGGTAGCCCGAATTATAACTCAGTTCAAAATGAGGAATTTTCTTTAAAAATCTTCTTCAGATCCAGCAGTTGGAATGTTTTGATATGCAGCATCCTTGGGGGGTGGGGGGGGGGGGGTGGGGGGGAAATTCAAGTTTGTTCAAGCCATGTCCCTAGGTCCACATTTGGACTCACTGTGGGAGCTTGAATTGTAACTTCGCTCAAAATGAGGAATTTTCTTTAAAAATCTTCTTCTTCAGATCCAGCTGGCGGAATGTTTTGATATTTTGTGTGCAGCATCCTTTGGGGGGTGAGATTCAAGTTTGTTAAAGCCAAGTCCCTGGGTTCATATATGGGCTCCCCTGTGGGAGCCCAAATTATAACTTAGTTCAATATGAGGAATATTCTTTAAAAATCTTCTTTTTTTTAGATCCACTGGTCAGAATCTTTGGATATTTGGTATAAGCTTTTCTTAGGATGAGCAGATAGAGATGCAACTTGTTGAAATTAATTCTCTGGGTTGATATTTAGGTTACCATGTCAGGTGAGCGCCCTCAGGCCCCTTGGGGCCTCTTGTTATTACAAGCTCTGTTTTACAGTTGTGGTGGAAGTCCTCAAAAATGCGCATGATGGGTATGAATGATGGACTAAACTTGACTTTATCTCCATGTTGTGGTCATGATTAGCTATTGACTAATTTTCCAGAAGTATACATCCCTAAATTTGATATGCATGTTCCTTTTCATGTGTCAATTCAAGTCTGTTCAAATAAAGTTTCTATGCCCACAGGGGGCACCAAAAGGGGCATAATTCTGTTAACACCCTGCAAATTTATTTTTTTAAATTAAAAACTCTTCTTCTCTAGAACCACTCAGAATCTTTTGATACTTGGTATACAACATTCTTTGTGGGGGGGGGGGGGGGGGGGGGGGGGGGGGGAGGGGGGTTCAGATTCAGGCTTGTGTGACACAAGTCCCCTAGGGAACCCAAATTTCGACTTGGTGCAATATGAGGAAATATATTTTAAAATCTCCTTCAGATCTACAAGTCAGTCTCGGGATGTTTGGTATACTGCCGGGGTCTTCAAATTCATTTATTTTGGGGACACTGTTTTGCCCTAATTTGGAGATATTAAAAACAGAAATAGCACTTTTACCCTGTTATGTTTTATTATTATGCTTTTCTATGGGTTTCTATGGTCATAGAGAATATACATATTTTTCTTGATGCCTTCACACCTCTCATTTGGGACACCTGCAGAAGGTGTGAAATTGGGATAATCTAAAGGTCTGATACTGCATCTTTTGGGGTGTCAGCTTGAAGCATGTTCAAATCAAGTCCTGTTGTCATATTCGGGCTCACTGTGAGAGCCCAAGTTGTAACCAAGTGTAACATGAGGAATATTTATTTTTAGCTCACCTGACTGAAAGTCAGGGCAAGCTTTTCTTATCACTCTTCGTCCATCGTCCGTCTGTCTGTCCGTCGTCCTGCGTGAAGGTGGTGTTTGAGCCTCTTCCTCCTAAACCACTGGCCACATTTTAATTAAATTTCATGTAAGTGGTGGTTATATAGGGGCATTTTGATTTTTATGCAAATTATGTTTTGGTTCATATTGAGCAGAGGTGTGGGGGAAAAATGGCCCAATTTTTTGAAAATCTTCTTCTAATGAACCACCAGTAGCAGAGACTTGATAAGTGGTACACAGGAGTCCTTTTGAGGTTTAGAATCAAGTTTGTTCAAGAAAAGTTTATCGGGCATTATTTGCCTTCGTTATGGGAGGGGCAAGAATTTTTGCCACTCCCAAAATTTCTATTTTCCAAACCGAGAGGCAGATTTGAAACAAATTTGATATGAGGGCTTATTGGGTCATAAGTACTTAATTTATGCCCAAATTTTTTTCCCGTCGCCTCATGGGAACCGCAGGAGCTAAAAGTAGAAAAAAATTAAAACGCCCATATCTCCACAAATACATGGCACTGAGAATTCTTATTTGGTGTGAAGCTTCCTTAGGACCAACAGAATGGAATGGTAAAAAAAAAAAATTGCTATCGGTTTTATCATGGGGTACTTTTTGGGGACTTTGAAAAAGTACTGAGTCAGCATTTTTTAACACTGTGGGTAATAGGAAAAACATGTAAGACTACTTTTCTCCCAAACCACTGCTCCAAAAGCTTTCAAATTTCACATATAGCATCTTTGGAAGATTGTTTCACAGGTTTATTGAAATCAATTCCCTGGGTC
Source organism: Pictodentalium vernedei (assembly GCA_031216915.1). NCBI lineage: Eukaryota > Metazoa > Mollusca > Scaphopoda > Dentaliida > Dentaliidae > Pictodentalium > Pictodentalium vernedei. Next base: position 737,000,355 of record CM062297.1, read on the forward strand.
CATATTTGGGCTGTCTATGGGAGTCCAAATATTTAAATTAGTGCAGTATGAGGAATATTCTATAAAAATCTTCTTCAGATCTACCAATAAGTATCTTTTGATATTTGGTATACAGCATCCTTAGGGGGTGAGATTCAAGTTTGTTCAAGCCAAGTCCCTGGGTTCATATTTAGGCTGAAAATTTGGGGCCCTGTTCCGGACTTAGAAATTTTGGACCAAAATCCGGAAATTTCTTTTTTGGTTTTTTTTAAGCATTTCGGTCAATTTTAAGAGAATTTTTTTTTTTTTTACACTGAAAATTTGGGGTCCGGGTGGGACCAAAATCCGGAAATTAGTTTTGTGGTTTTTTATGCGTTTTAAGAAGAAAAAAAAATTTTAGGCTGAAAATATTTTGTTTGGGAAAAAAATCTGTTTTTTGTCCGTTGATCTCAATTTTGGGATGTAAAAGTGCAGGAACTGAAAATAGAAGGAAAATCCTGTGTATTGTGTGGGCACAATCGCTTCATCTAGTTGGCATATGCTTTTCTTAGGAGGGGCGTATGCAGCTCATTCAAGTCAACTCCCTGGTTTGATATTGAGACCACCATGTCAGGTGAGTGCCCTCAGGTCCCCCTGGGGCCTCTTGTTTTAAAATCTTCCTCAGATCCATCAGTCAGAATCTTTTGATATTTGGCATGCAACATCCTTAGGGGTGAGATTCAAGTTTGTTCAAGCCAAGTCCCTGGGTCCATTTTTGGGCTCACTGTGGGAGCTCGAATTATAACTTAGTTCAATATGGGGAATATTCTTCAAAAATCTTCTTCACATCCATCAGTTAGAATCTTTTGATATTTGGTATACAGTATCCTAAGGGAGGTGAGATATAAGTTTGTTTAAGCCAAGTCTCTGGGTTCATAGCTGGGCTTCCTGTGGGAGCCTGAATCGTACCAAAGTATTTATTTTCTGAACTGAGAGGCCGATTTGAACCAAATTTGATATGAGGGCTTATTTGGTTGTAAGTACCCAATTTATGCAAAAAATGTTTTCCAGTCACTCCATGGGAACTGCAGGACCTAAAAATAGAAAATATTTAAAACTCCATATCTTCAAACTACAGAATTTTTTTATTGTGTGAAGCTTCCTGAGGAACAGCAGAAAGGAATGGTCTGAAATAATTGCCTTTGTTTTTATCATAGGGTACTTTTCCAGGACTTTGAAAAAGTGCTGAGTCCACATTTTTTTTTAACACGGTGGGTAACATTAGTGTGGGTAATGGGAAAAACATTTAAGATTTTTCTTCTCCCAAACCACTGCTCCAAAAGCTTTCAAATTTCACATATAACATCTTTGGAAGGATGTTTCATATGTTCATTGAAATCTAATCCCTGGGTCCATATTTGGGCTCTTTATATCTATGAGAGCCCAGATGCTTAAATTAGTGCAGTATGATGAATATTCTTTAAAAATCTTATTCAGATCCACCGATCAGAATCTTCTGATATTTGTTATGCACATGCTTAGGAGGTGGGGGGATTCAAGTTTGTTCAAGCCAAGTCCCTGGGTTCATATTTGGGCTCACTGTGGGAACCCAAATTATTGCTTAGTTCAAAATGAGTAATTTTCTTTGAAAAACAACTTCTTCAGATACAACAGTCAGAATGTTTTGATATGCAGCATCCTTGGGGGGGGGGGGGGGGGGGTGAGATTCAAGTTTGTTCAAGCCAAGCCCCTGGGTTGATATTTGAGCTCCCTGCCGGAGCCTGAATTATAACTTGGTTCGATATGAGGAATATTCTTCAAAAATCTTCTTCTTCACAACCACTAGTCAGAATCTTTTGATATTTGGTATACAGCATCCTTACGGAGGTGAGATTCAAGTGTGTTCAAACCAAGTCCTTGGGTTCATATTCGGACTCCCACAGGAAGGTGGGAGCCCGAATTATTACTTAGTTCAATATGAGGAATATTCTTTAAAACTCTTTTTTTAGATCCACTGGTCAGAATGTTTGGATATTTGGTATAAGCTTTTCTTAGGAGAGGCAGATGCAACTTGTTCAAATCAATTCCCTGGGTTGATATTTAAGCTACCATGTCAGGTGAGTGCCCTCAGGCCCCCTGGGCCTCTTGTTTTTTTTTTTTTGTTTTTTTTTGCTTGAGAAGATGATATGGAGGGTTGAGTGAGAGGGATTGCACTGGAGATTATTTTCCTCTTTGCTCGTGAGTTTAGACCCCCCCCCCCCCCACCCCACTGAAAAAAATCACCCCACCGACCCATCTAAAGTAGAAGTATATTAATATGTACATGCTGAATGTGACCATAAATCCTTCTTTAAACAATTTTATCAGGTAAGAGATTAAGGTTCCTTGGGACCTCTTGTTATAATACTTGTATGTTATTGTGAAGTGTAATCCCACCTGCGGCAACCACGTTGTGTCCTTGGGCAAGACACTTCACCCCCATTGCCCATGTGGGGGCACGGTGATGCTGTGTGCTAAGGCGTACTGCACGTTGATGGTGCACCTGTCTTCAACCAATGCTAACCCTGCTTGTGTGGAGTTCATATGTTGGGGAGCTGACAGTTGCTCGCCGTTGCTTGGTGGTTCTCTCCGGGTACTCCGGCTTCCTCCACCCGTAAAACTGTCATGGTCATGATTAGCCATTGTGCAGAAATATGTGACCTTAAACATTAATAAATAATAATAATATAATAATATTGTGAAGTGTGCATCAAACAATAATTTTCAATCAGTGGTCATCTAATAGATAACCCACTCCAGCTTTTCATTAAACCCTCAACTCTGTAAGAGTTTGTTAAATTCAATTTCTGATGCTCTGTGATTTTCATTTTCAGGAAATAATACTTACTGGTGGATAATGCTTTTGAAGCATTCATACAGTTTGTATGATGTCTCTGAATCATATGCCTGGATACACTTATATCTGTGAGTAAGCATTTTTATTTTCATTCGTATTAAAATTTAACTTTAAAATACAATGTACTGGAATAACTAAAAGGTAATTCTATTGAAATGAACTTGACCAAGAGAAAAAATGCTATCTGAAAATTGCAACCATTATTTTTTGCCCCTCTGAATGGAGAGATGGTCAATGATACATCTCATGCATTCATCCAATGCAAACCCTGCTTGTAAAGGATTAGTGCATTGAGGGTCCTGACTCTTGCTTGCCACTGCTTGGTGATTCTCTTTGGGTACTCCAGCTTTCTGCAAAAGTATCATTAAACCCCAATAAATAAATAAAGATACATCTGGAGAGAATACTTTACAAAAACCTCCACAATATGCATTCTTTGATTCTGATTAGAATAATTAAGGGACATGTAGTTCTTACAGGTAAGTGATTATAGGCTCTTTAGAGCATCTTGTTCATGAAGAGGTTTGGTGTGAGGGATGTCAACTGGGAGAGCTTTCCATGAACATGCTCAGAAAACTTTAAAATCATCTTAGATATCAACTCCTTTAATAATTTTAAATTATTAACTCCTCCGAATTTTACTGTTTGGGGAATTTCCTGAATTAGTATTATCAACTGGAAATATATCTGAATACAGTTCTGTGCCAAGAAGGCTGGTGGGCATATGCACATAAATTTGGTCTGATCTGTTGAGAAGCATATGTATGGAGCTGTTTTGCTTTTATTTGAAATGAGATCTTTTAATGCTTATTTGCAGACTTGATACCATTGACCTGCAGGACATTCACCAACGGACACAGCTTTCCATGTATATCCTGTGTTTTCTTAATGATTAACTGGGTCATGTGTGAATCAGAACTTCTCTTTGTACAAGAAATGGTGTCTATTCAGATGTACAGAATCTAGAAGTCTCAATGGTAACAAATTGAATAGAAAACAGCTTTTCAAAAAACTTTCCATGACAAGGGCAGAATATCTGGCTGGATGTGAAATTGATACCAAGAAATTTTCCAACAGCAGATGACAGAATCTCATTCTCTTAATAATAATCTGGTCCAGAAACCTTATTTTGTTTGACGTGAACTTTTCAAGGAAATGTGTAGAAATGGGCATTTTTGGAATAAACTAGTAAATCAGAAGCTCTGCATTTCCACCAAGCCTTTCAAGAAACCCTTCCACAAATAAGTATTGGAGATGTGGAGAAGAATAGAAGTTTTTCTACACAGGCAGCATTATATCACAAGGTACCAGATTTTGGAATGTTGTGACAGAATCCTAGAAACCAAAAATTTGGGCAAAAAATCTTTTTTATTTGTACAAGATTTGCTTTTACTGATGAAGTGGTTTTTAGTGTGAGCGAGATATGTCAAGTAGGAGACCTTTCCATGAACATATTCAGAGAATTTGTCTTGTTGCATTCTAGATTTTGTAGTCTTCATAATGACATCTGTATCTGGAATAGTCTGTTCAGTATTAATGCAACTTCCCTATTTTCAGGAGTATTTATGATGATTAATTCGTTGTATTGGGACTGGAGCTCACTTATATGCCATGAGAGATTCTTGCTTCTGCGCACAGGGACATGATCAATAATTATCAACTTGCAAGAGAACAGAAAATTGACATGTATTCAAAAGTGTTCCTTAGGAATTTTTTCTGTAAGCCAGTATGTCAACAGGAACTCGCTGGTCGTTTTTACAACAGAGCTTTCAAAGTAACGGCAGTACTTCATATCGATTGAAATGGAGCTAAATGCCTCGGCTTTGCGAGAGTTCTTTAAAGATATGTCTTGACACCAGCAATATCCGCTAACTAGTCTCTGTATGGAGCAGCTTTTTTCAGCAACAGATCCAGCAATGGATATGTACAGATTTCAAATTATTGACATTGCAGAATGGTGACTGAAAGTCAAATTGTGTGATATATGAAACAACTCATCTTTCATCAAGTGGTGTTTACTGGTTTGGAGAGGATCTTGAAGTTGATTAATGTTTTAAAAGGAGAACAACTTTGTTAGAAAAAAGGAACCCAAGATTTGGCTTTATCATCAAAATGAATTTTTGTATGGCGCTCACATTTCACCTAAATGAATATGAATATGTAGATATTTGATCTCTAAACTCTTGGTATGTATATTAACTGGTTGGCTGCTTGAATACACTGTCATGGCTGTATGGAAACATAAGCAAAGCCAATTTACTGACTTTTTGCTATATACATGAACAAGTTTGTTCAGAGGCAGGAAAAAATGTTACAGAAAGTAGTCTTGTTATAATCAAGTGGACAGTACTCACAGCCACTCTCCAGTGAATTGTAACTAAACAATTATTTATATACACTTGACAAGAATAATAATTATAAAAATCACCTTTGGAGCATAATTCAGCTCTCTTCAAATCAAATGCTCTGCTTGTATTTACATTATCTTTTTTTTATTCGTACTGGTTTTTATCTGATCTCAAATTGTATAAAAAAGTACATTGTACAGCCACTTTCGGAATGTTGGATAATAAATAGCAACAAGATTGAAATTCTCACTTTAAGTACCTGACCGGTCTTTCCAGAGGAATTTATCAAGACACACAATTATCAGCATAATGCTGTGTAAATTTAACTTCATGATCAGATCAGAAATAGAAGTTATATATTTTCATTACAAGAGCCTTTATTAGATATATGTGATAATAAGAGGTTTATTACTTCAATATAATAGAAGAAAAGAGTTGAAAATCGAGAATTTAACAATCCAGGCTTTATTTAAAAGATATAACAGATATTTTTTAGTAAACTGGAATTGTGACAGGAAAATTGTATTAAAACAAAGAGATCTTTCCTACGACAAATACAGCATTTTCTAATGTCAACTTGATGTATGTATGGAGTATATTGTATAGCTTACCACGAGCGGTATGTATGCCTGGATTATTATTATCAACTAGAAATATATCCGAATACAGTTCTTTTTCCCAAGAAGGCTGCTGAGCCATATGGAAAGAAATTTGGTCTGATCTGTTGAGAAGCATATGTATGGAGTTATTTTCATTCCTTCATTTGAAATGAGATCTTTCAATGGTTATTTGCAGACTTGATATTGTTGACCTAGAGGAAATTTCCCAAGGTACATAGCTTTCAATGTATATCTTGTGTTTTCTTAATGAATCAGAACTCCTCTTTGTTCATGAAATGGTGTCTATTCAGATGTACAGAATCTAGAAGTCTCCGTGGTAACAAATTCAATGCAAGACAGATTTTCAAAGAACGCACAGATTTCTGCTGAATTTGGAATTAAAGAGATCTATACAGGAATTTGGAAATGTGCCTGGAGTTCCACCTCTTTGAAAGAAACTGGATTAATGGTTATCAGCTAGCTGGTAAGAGGACCAGAAACGACCAGAGAATGGAAGAGATAGGATTCCAAGATATTCACCTGGAGACCTATTAGGAATTTTAAATTGACAACTCCTCTGAATTTTGTCGGTTTGGAGAATTTATGGATTATATTATCACCTAGGAATAAAACCAAATTCAGTTTTTGTGCCGCGACTGCCGCCAAGCCATGTAGACAGAAATTTGGTCTGATGTGTTGAGAAGCATATGTATGGAGCTATTTTCCTTCATTTGAAATGAGATCTTACAATGGTTAATTGCAGACTTGATATCATCGACGTGGAGGATATTTCCCAAGGTACATATCTTTCCATGTATATCTTGTGTTTTCTTAATTATGAACTGGGCTATGTATGAATCAAAACTCCTCTTTGTACATGAAATGGTGTCTATTCAGATGTACAGAATCTAGAAGTTTCAATGGTAACAAATGGAATGGAAGACAGATTTTCAGAGAACGCTCAGATTTCTGCTGAATTTGGAATTAAAGGGATCTGTACTGGAAGTTGGAAATGTGCCTCGAGTTCCACTGCTTTGAAAGAAACTTGATGAATGGTTATCAGCTAGCTGGAAAGAGGACCAGAAATGAACGCAGACTGGAAGAGATAGAATTCCAAGATAATCACCTGCAGACCTATTAAGAATTTCAAATTGCCAACTCCTTTGAATTTTGACAGTTTGGGGAATTGCCTGGATTATATTATCACCTACGAATAAAACCGAATTCAGTTTTGTGCCGAGACTGCCGCTAAGCCATTTGCACAGAAATTTGGTCTGATGTGTTGAGAAGCATATGTATGGAGCTATTTTCCTTCATTTGAAATGAGATTTTACAATGGTTAATTGCAGACTTGATATCATCGACATAGAGGAGGATATTTCCCAAGCTACATATCTTTCCATGTATATCTTGTGTTTTCTTAATGATGAACTGGGCTATGTATGAATCAAAACTCCTCTTTGTATATGAAATGGTGTCTATTCAGATGTACAGAATATAGAAGTTTCAATGGTAACAAATTGAATGCAAGACAGATTTTCAGAGAACGCACAGATTTGTGCTGAATTTGGAAGTAAAGGGATCTGTACTGGAAGTTGAAAATGTGCCTGGAGTTCCACTGCTTTGAAAGAAACTTGATGAATGGTTATCAGCTAGCTGGAAAGAGGACCAGAAATGACCGCTGACTGGAAGAGATAGGATTCCAAGACAATCACCTGCAGACCTATTAAGAATTTCAAATTGCCAACTCCTCTGAATTTTGCCGGTTTGGAGAATTGCCTGGATTATATTATCAACTAGAAATATGACTGAATTCAGGTTTGTGCCGACAACGCTGCTGAGCAATTGCAGTCTTGATATCGTTGACCTGGAGGATATTTCTCAAGGTAATAGCTTTCCATGTATATCTTGTGATTTCTTAGTGATTAACTGGGCCATGTATCAATCAAAACTCTTTGAACATGAAATGGTGTCTATTCAGATGTACAGGATCTAGAAGAACAATGGTAAGAAACTGAAAGGAAGACAGCTTTGCAGAGAACTCCGATTTCTGTTGAATTTGGAATTGAAGAGATTTGAACTGGAAGTTGGAAATGTGCCTGGAGTTCCATTGCTCCAAAAGAAACTTGATGAATGGTTATCAGCTAGCTAGTAGGAGGACCAGAAATGACTGCAGACTGGAAGAGATAGGATTCCAAGATAATCACCTGCAGACCTATTAAGAATTTCAAATTGTCAACTCCTCAGAATTTTTATGGTTTGGAGAATTGCCTGGATTATATTATCAACTAGAAATATAACCGAATTCAGTCTTGTGCTGAGAACGCTGCTGCAGAATTGCAGTCTTGATATCGCTGACCTGGAGGATATTTCTCAAGGTAATAGCTTTCCATGAATACCTTGTGTTTTCTTAATGATTAACTGGGCCATGTATGAATCGGAACTCCTCTTTGTACATGAAATGGTGTCTATTCAGATGTACAGAATCTAGAAGTCTCAATGGTAACAAGTTGAATGGAAGACAGCTTTTCAGAGAACTCATAGATTTCTGCTGAATTTGGAATTATCATCCTCTGAATTTTGCCTGTTTGGAGAATTGCCTGGATTATATTATCAACTAGAAATATAACTGAATTCAGTTTTGTACCGACAACGCTGCAGAACAATTGCAGTCTTGATATCGTTGACTTGGAGGATATTTCTCAAGGTAATAGCTTTCCATGTATGTCTTGTGTTTTCTTAATGATTAACTGGGCCATGTATGAATCAAAACTCTTTGAACATGAAATGGTGTCTATTTAGATGTACAGGATCTAGAAGTCTCAATGGTAACAAACTGAAAGGAAGACAGCTTTTCAGAGAACTCCGATTTCTGTTGAATTTGGAATTAAAGAGATTTGAACTGGATGTTGGAAATGTGCCTGGAGTTCCACTGCTTCGAAAGAAACTTGATGAATGGTTATCAGCTAGCTTGTAGGAGGACCACAAATGACTGCAGACTGGAAAAGATAGGATTCCAAGACAATCACCTGCAGACCTATTAAGAATTTCAAATTGTCAAATCCTCTGAATTTTGCCGGTTTGGAGAATTGCCTGGATTATATTATCAACTAGAAATGTAACCGAATTCAGTCTTGTGCTGAGAACGCTGCTGAGGAATTGCAGACTTGATATCGCTGACCTGGAGGATATTTCTCAAGGTAATAGCTTTCCATGTATACCTTGTGTTTTCTTAATGATTAACTGGGCCATGTTTGAATCAGAACTCCTCTTTGTACATGAAATGGTGTCTATTCAGATGTACAGAATCTAGAAGTCTCAATGGTAACAAAGTGAAAGGAAGACAGCTTTTCAGAGAACTCCGATTTCTGTTGAATTTGGAATTGAAGAGATTTGAACTGGAAGTTGGAAATGTGCCTGGAGTTCCACTGCTTTGAAAGAAACTTGATGAATGGTTATCAGCTAGCTTGTAGGAGGACCCGAAATGACCGCAGACTGGAAGAGATAGAATTCCAAGATACTCAACTGCAGACCTATTAAGAATTTCAAATTGTCAACTCCTCTGAATTTTTCCGGTTTGGAGAATTGCCTGGATTATATTATCAACTAGAAATATAACTGAATTCAGTTTTGTGCCGACAACGCTGCTGAGGAATTGCAGACTTGATATCGCTGACCTGGAGGATATTTCTCAAGGTAATAGCTTTCCATGTATATCTTGTGATTTCGTAGTGAGTAACTGGGCCATGTATGAATCAAAACTCTTTGAACATGAAATGGTGCCTATTCAGATGTACAGGATTTAGATGTCTCAATGGTAACAAACTGAAAGGAAGACAGCTTTTCAGGGAACTCTGATTTCTGTTTGAATTTGGGATTGAAGCGATTTCATCTGGAAGTTGGAAATGTGCCTGGAGTTCCACTGCTTCAAAAGAAACTTGATGAATGGTTATCAACTAGCTAGTAGGAGGACCAGAAATGACCACAGACTGGAAGAGATAGGATTGCAACATAATCACCTGCAGACCTACTAAGAACTTCAAATTGTCAACTCCTCAGAATTTTGATGGTTTGGAGAATTGCCTGGATTATATTATCAACTAGAAATGTAACCGAATTCAGTCTTGTGCCGAGAACGCTGCTGAGGAATTGCAGATTTGATATCGCTGACCTGGAGATATTTCTCCAGGTAATAGCTTTCCATGTATATCTTGTGATTTCTTAGTGATTAACTGGGCCATGTATGAATCAAAACTCTTTGAACATGAAATGGTGGCTATTCAGATGTACAGGATCTAGAAGTCTCAATGGTAACAAATTGAATGGAAGACAGATTTTCAGAGAACTCACAGATTTCTGCTGAATTTGGAGTTAAGGAGATCTGTACTGGAAGTTGGAAATGTGCCTGGGATTCCACTGCTTTGAAAGAAACTCGATGAATGGTTATCAGCTAGCTGGAAGGCGGACCAGAAATGACCGCAGACTGGAAGAGATAGGATTCCAAGACAATCACCTACAGACCTATTAAGAATTTCAAATTGTCAACTCCTCAGAATTTTGATGGTTTGGAGAATTGCCTGGATTATATTATCAACTAGAAATGTAACCGAATTCAGTCTTGTGCCGAGAACGCTGCTGAGGAATTGCAGACTTGATATCGCTGACCTGGAGGATATTTCTCAAGGTAATAGCTTTCCATGTATACCTTGTGTTTTCTTAATGATTAACTGGGTCATGTATGAATCAGAACTCCACTTTGTACATGAAATGGTGTCTATTCAGATGTACAGAATCTAGAAGTCTCAATGGTAACAAATTGAATGGAAGACAGATTTTCAGAGAACCCACAGATTTCTGATGAATTTGGAGTTAAAGAGATCTGGACTAGAAGTTGGAAATGTGCCTGGAGTTCCACTGCTTTGAAAGAAACTGGATGAATGGTTATCAACTAGCTGGTAAGAGGACCAGAAATGACCGCAGACTGGAAGAGATAGAATTCCAAGAGAATCACCTGCAGACCTATTAAGAATTTCAAATTGCCAACTCCTTCGAATTTCGACAGTTTGGAGAATTTACTGGATTATATTATCAACTAGAAATGAAACCAAATTCAGTTTTGTGCCGAGACCTCTGCCAAGCCATTTGGACAGAAATTTGGTCTCATGTGTTGAGAAGCATATGTATGGAGCTATTTTCCTTCATTTGAAATGAGATCTTACAATGGTTAATTGCAGACTCGATATCATCGACCTGGATGATATTTCCCAAGGTACATATCTTTCCATGTATATCTTGTGTTTTCTTAATGATGAACTGGGCTATGTATGAATCAAAACTCATCTTTGTTTATGAAATGGTGTCTATTCAGATGTACAGAATATAGAAGTTTCAATGGTAATAAATTGAATGGAAGACAGATTTTCAGAGAACGCACAGATTTCTGCTGAATTTGGAATTAAAGAGATCTGTACTGGAAGTTGGAAATGTGCCTGGAGTTCCACTGCTTTGAAAGAAACTCGATGAATGGTTATCAGCTAGCTGGAAAGAGGACCAGAAATGACCGCAGACTGGAAGAGATAGGATTCCAAGACAATCTCCTACAGACCTATTAAGAATTTCAAATTGTCAACTCCTCTCAATTTTGCCGGTTTGGAGAATTGCCTGGATTATATTATCAACTAGAAATATAACTGAATTCAGTTTTGTGCCGACAACGCTGCTGAGCAATTGCAGTCTTGATATCGTTGACCTGGAGGATATTTGTCAAGGTAATAGCTTTCCATGTATATCTTGTGATTTCTTAGTGATTAACTAGTCCATGTATGAATCAAAACTCTTTGAACATGAAATGGTGTCTATTCAGATGTACAGAATCTAGAAGTCTCAGTGGTAACAAAGTGAAAGGAAGACAGCTTTTCAGAGAACTCTGATTTCTGTTGAATTTGGAATTGAAGAGATTTGAACTGGATGTTGGAAATGTGCCTGGAGTTCCACTGCTTCGAAAGAAACTTGATGAATGGTTATCAGCTAGCTTGTAGGAGGACCAGAAATGACCGCAGACTGGAATAGATAGTATTCCAAGATAGTCACCTGCAGACCTATTAAGAATTTCAAATTGTCAACTCCTCAGAATTTTGACGGTTTGGAGAATTGCCTGGATTATTTTATCAACTAGAAATGTAACCGAATTCAGTCTTGTGCCGAGAATGCTGCTGAGGAATTGCAGACTTGATATCGCTGACCTGGAGGATATTTCTCAAGGTAATAGCTTTCCATGTATACCTTGTGTTTTCTTAATGATTAACTGGGCCATGTATGAATCAGAACTCCTCTTTGTACAAGAAATGGTGTCTATTCAGATGTACAGAATCTAGAAGTCTCAATGGTAACAAGTTGAATGGAAGGCAGCTTTTCAGAGAACTCATAGATTTCTGCTGAATTTGGAATTATCGTCAATATTGCCTATTTTTTTGAGTTGAGGTCACACTACTTGTGAATGGACTTTCCAGGACTTGGGCAAAATATTGGTTTGGATGTGAAGTTGATAACCAGAAATCTTACTGCAGCAGAAGCCGGAATCTCAATTTCTTGATAATAATCTGATCCGGAAGCCTTATTTTGAACATAACTTTCCAAGGAAAAGTATAGGACCTGGCATTTGAAGTATGAGGCTCTAAATCACAAACAGTAAATTTCACCTTGATGGTTTGCATTAATCTTGTAGGTTTGGTATTATGCTGGTGGTGTGTAACCCTACTTTGTATTTCTTACAAGAAACCCTTCCACAAATAAGTATGGGAGATGTGGAAAAGAAGAGAAGTTTGTTTTATACACAGACATCGTTGTATCAGAAGGTTCCAGATCTCGGAATTTTGTTGGCAAAATCCTGAAAACTGAAAATTTCGGTAAGAAATCTTTTTATTTGTACAAGATGCGTTTTTATTGATGAAGTGGATTTTGGAGTGATTAATTTATGTCAAGTAGGAGACCTTTCCTTGAACATGATTAGAGAATTTTAAAGTCATCTTGAATACTAGATTTTGTATTCTCCAAAACATATACATCTGTAACAGTCTGTTCAGCAGTAGCGCAACCTCCCTATTTTGAGGAAAACTTATGATGAATAATGTGGTGTATTTGGACTGGAACTCACTTATGTGCCATGAGAGATTCTTGCTGCTGTGTACATGGACATGATCAATGATTATCAGATTGTAAGAGAGTAGGAAATTGACATGTATAGAGTAATTGAGGAACTTGATTTCACACCAAGCCAAATGTTGACAAGAACACAATGTGCTTGTTTTTACAGCAGAGCTTTTAAAGTAACTGCAGTACTTTATATCTGCTGAAATGGACTTTAATGCACAGTTTTTGCAAGAGTTATTTTAAGATGTCTTAAATCCAGCTATATCCACTAACTAGCATCTCTGTGGAGCAAGTTTTTAACAACAGATCCAGCAATGAACAGCACAGATTTTATATTATTGCCCTTGTAGAATGGTGGCTGAATGTCATATTGTGTAATGTATGAGAAAACTCATCTTTCATCAACTGGGGTTTACTGGTATGGAGAGATCTTGGATTTGGGCAATGCTTTAAAAGGAGAAGAGCTTTGTGAGAGAAAACAGACCACAAGATTTGGCGTCATCTTAGAACTGATTTTTTGGGGTGGAGCCCACATTTCACCTAAATGAGCTTTCCATGGACATGCAGCAGATATTCAATCTCCAAACTGGTGGTATGTATAATTAGTGGTTAGGTGCTAGAATTCACTATCATGGCTGTACTGAGAAATATTGAAAGACACTTTAGTGACTTTTCTCTTCTTTCCATGAAGAAGTTTGTTCAGATGCAGGAGGAATGTTTATAGACAATAGTCTTGTTAGAATTTATTGGAGAGTGCCCATATCCACTCTACAATGAATTGTAACAAAACAATTATTTACATACACTTGACTAGAAAAATAGTCATTACAAATCTCCTTTGGAATGTAATTTAGCACTCTTCCAATGAAATGTTCTGATTGTATTTACATTATCTTTGTTGTATTTTACAGGTTTTTACTTGGTCTCAAATTGTATTAGGAAAATACATTGTACAGCCACTTTCTGAATGTTGGTTTATACATGGCAATTAGATTGCAATTCTCACTTTCAACACCAGACCTTTCCAGATAAACTTATAGGACACAGAATTATCAGCATAATGCGTGGTAAATTTAACATGATCAGATCAGAATAAGAAGTTATATATTTTCACCACAACCGCCTTTATTAGATATATGCGATATTTGATAGTATCCAAATAAGTGGATAGGATTGACATTTCGATCAAGAAACCATTGATGAATTTGTCGTATATGATGTATGGTCAAGAGTTTTGTGTCAGTAATGGAAGGTTTTTATAAAGAGGGATATTACTTAGATTTAATTGAAGAAAAGATATGAAAATCGACAATTTTATGATCCACGCTCTATTTAAAAGATGTACCAGATATTATTTTATTGGTAAAGTGGAATTGTGACAGGAAAAGTGTATTCAAACAAAGAGATCTTTCCTTCAACAAATACAGAATTTTCAATTGGCAACCTGATGTATATATGGAGTATTTTGTATAGCTTATTACGAGAGGTATGTATGGAATACAAAGTCTCAAAAGGTTTTTCAACTTAGCTGCATCTGAACTGGAAGTTGGATATGTGCCTGGAGTTCCACCTCTTTGAAAGAAACTGGATTAATGGTTATCAGCTAGCTGGAAAGAGGACCAGAAATGACCGCAGACTGGAAGAGATAGGATTCCAAGACAATCACCTGCAGACCTATTAAGAATTTCAAATTGTCAACTCCTCTGAATTTTGCCGGTTTGGAGAATTGCCTGGATTATATTATCAACTAGAAATATAACTGAATTCAGTTTTGTGCCGACAACGCTGCTGAGCAATTGCCGTCTTGATATCGTTGACCTGGAGGATATTACTCAAGGTAATAGCTTTCCATGTATATCTTGTGATTTCTTAGTGATTAACTGGTCCATGTATGAATCAAAACACTTTGAACATGAAATGGTGTCTATTCAGATGTGCAGGATCTAGAAGTCTCAATGGTAACAAAGTGAAAGGAAGACAGCTTTTCAGAGAACTCCGATTTCTGTTGAATTTGGATTTGAAGAGATTTGAACTGGAAGTTGGAAATGTGCCTGGAGTTCCACTGCTTCGAAAGAAACTTGATGAATGGTTATCAGCTAGCTTGTAGGAGGACCAGAAATGACCGCAGACTGGAAGAGATAGGATTCCAAGATAATCACGTGCAGACCTATTAAGAATTTCAAATTGTCAACTCATCAGAATTTTGACGGTTTGGAGAATTGCCTGGATTATGTTATCAACTAGAAATGTAACCGAATTCAGTCTTGTGCCAAGAACGCTGCTGAGGAATTGCAGACTTGATATTGCTGACCTGGAGGATATTTCTCAAGGTAATAGCTTTCCATGTATACCTTGTGTTTTCTTAATGATTAACTGGGCCATGTATGAATCAGAACTCCACTTTGTACATGAAATGGTGGCTAATTCAGATGTACAGAATCTAGAAGTCTCAATGGTAACAAATTGAATGGAAGACAGATTTCCAGAGAAAGCACAGATTTCTGCTGAATTTGGAAGTAAAGAGATCTGTACTGGAAGTTGGAAATGTGCCTGGAGTTCCACTGCTTGGAAAGAAACTCGATGAATGGTTATCAGCTAGCTGGAAAGAGGACCAGAAATGACCGCAGACTGGAAGAGATAGGATTCCAAGACAATCACCTGCAGACCTATTAAGAATTTCAAATTGCCAACTCCTCTGAATTTTGCCGGTTTGGAGAATTGCCTGGATTATATTATCAACTAGAAATATAACTGAATTCAGTTTTGTGCCGACAACGCTGCTGAACAATTGCAGTCTTGATATCGTTGACTTGGAGGATATTTCTCAAGGTAATAGCTTTGCATGTATGTCTTGTGTTTTCTTAATGATTAACTGGGCCATGTATGAATCAAAACTCTTTGAACATGAAATGGTGTCTATTCAGATGTACTGGATCTAGAAGTCTCAATGGTAACAAACTGAAAGGAAGACAGCTTTTCAGAGAACTCCGATTTCTGTTGAATTTGGAATTGAAGACATTTGAACTGGAAGTTGGAAATGTGCCTGGAGTTCCACTGCTTCGAAAGAAACTTGATGAATGGTTATCAGCTAGCTTGTAGGAGGACCAGTAATGACCGCAGACTGGAAGAGATAGGATTCCAAGATAATCACCTGCAGACCTATTAAGAACTTCAAATTGTCAACTCCTCAGAATTTTGATGGTCTGGAGAATTGCCTGGATTATATTATCAACTAGAAATGTAACCGAATTCAGTCTTGTGCCAAGAACGCTGATGAGGAATTGCAGACTTGATATCGTTGACTTGGAGGATATTTCTCAAGGTAATAGCTTTCCATGTATACCTTGTGTTTTCTTAATGATTAACTGGGCCATGTATGAATCAGAACTCCACTTTGTACTTGAAATGGTGTCTATTCAGATGTACAGAATCTAGAAGTCTCAATGGTAACAAATTGAATGGAAGACAGATTTTCAGAGAGCCCACAGATTTCTGATGAATTTGGAGTTAAAGAGATTTGGACTGGAAGTTGCAATTGTGCCTGGAGTTCCACTGCTTTGAAAGAAACTGGATGAATGGTTATCAACTAGCTGGTAAGAGGACCAGAAATGACCGCAGACTGGAAGAGATAGAATTCCAATATAATCACCTGCAGACCTATTAAGAATTTCAAATTGCCAACTCCTTTGAATTTTGACAGTTTGGAGAATTTTCTGGATTATATTATCAACTAGAAATAAAACCGAATTCAGTTTTGTGCCGAGACCTCCGCAAAGCCATTTGGACAGAAATTTTGTCTCATGTGTTGAGAAGCATATGTATGGAGCTATTTTCCTTCATTTGAAATGAGATCTTACAATGGTTAATTGCAGACTCGATATCATCGACCTGGATGATATTTCCCAAGGTACATATCTTTCCATGTATATCTTGTGTTTTCTTAATGATGAACTGGGCTATGTATGAATCAAAACTCCTCTTTGTATATGAAATGGTGTCTATTCAGATGTACAGAATATAGAAGTTTCAATGGTAATAAATTGAATGCAAGACAGATTTTTAGAGAACGCGCAGATTTCTGCTGAATTTGGAATTAAAGACATCTGTACTGGAAGTTGGAAATGTGCCTGGAGTTCCACTGCTTTGAAAGAAACTCGATGAATGGTTATCAGCTAGCTGGAAAGTGGACCAGAAATGACCGCAGACTGGAAGAGATAGGATTCCAAGACAATCACCTACAGACCTATTAAGAATTTCAAATTGTCAACTCCTCTGAATTTTGCCGGTTTGGAGAATTGCCTGGATTATATTATCATCTAGAAATATAACTGAATTCAGTTTTGTGCCGGCAACGCTGCTGAGCAATTGCAGTCTTGATATCGGTGACCTGGAGGATATTTGTCAAGGTAATAGCTTTCCATGTATATCTTGTGATTTCTTAGTGATTAACTTGTCCATGTATGAATCAAAACTCTTTGAACATGAAATGGTGTCTCTTCAGATGTACAGGATCTAGAAGTCTCAATGGTAACAAAGTGAAAGGAAGACAGCTTTTCAGAGAACTCCAATTTCTGTTGAATTCAGAATTGAAGAGATTTGATCTGGAAGTTGGAAATGTGCCTGGAGTTCCACTGCTTAGAAAGAAACTTGATGAATGGTTATCAACTAGCTAGTAGGAGGACCAGAAATGACCACAGACTGGAAGAGATAGGATTGCAAGATAATCACCTGCAGACCTACTAAGAATTTCAAAATGTCAACTCCCCAGAATTTTGCTGGTTTGGAGAATTGCCTGGATTATATTATCAACTAGAAATGTAACCTAATTCAGTCTTGTGCCGAGAATGCTGCTGAGGAATTGCAGACTTGATATCGCAGACCTGGAGGATATTTCTCAAGGTAATAGCATTCCATGTATACCTTGTGTTTTCTTAATGATTAACTGGGCCATGTATTAATCAGAACTACTCTTTGTACAAGAAATGGTGTCTATTCAGATGCACAGAATCTAGAAGTCTAAATGGTAACAAGTTGAATGGAAGGCAGCTTTTCAGAGAACCCACAGATTTCTGATGAATTTGGAGTTAAAGAGATTTGGACTGGAAGTTGGAAATGTGCCTGGAGTTCCACTGCTTTGAAAGAAACTGGATGAATGGTTATCAACCAGCTGGTAAGAGGACCAGAAATGACTGCAGACTGGAAGAGATAGAATTCCAAGATAATCACCTGCAGACCTATTAAGAATTTCAAATTGCCAACTCCTTTGAATTTTGACAGTTTGGAGAATGGCCTGGATTATATTATCAATTAGACAGAAAACCGAATTCAGTTTTGTGCCGAGACTGCCGCTAAGCCATTTGCACAGAAATTTGGTCTGACGTGTTGAGAAGCATATGTATGGAGCTATTTTCCTTCATTTGAAATGAGATCTTACAATGGTTAATTGCAGACTTGATATCATCGACGTGGAGGATATTTCCCAAGGTACATATCTTTCCATGTATATCTTGTGTTTTCTTAATGATCAACTGGGCTATGTTTGGATCAAAACTCCTCTTTGTATATGAAATGGTGTCTATTCAGATGTACAGAATATAGAAGTTTCAATGGTAACAAACTGAATGCAAGACAGATTTCCAGAGAACGCACAGATTTCTGCTGAATTTGGAATTAAAGAGATCTGTACTGAAAGTTGGAAATGTGCCTGGAGTTCCACTGCTTTGAAAGAAACTCGATGAATGGTTATCTGCTAGCTGTAAAGAGGACCAGAAATGACCTCAGACTGGAAGAGATAGGATTCCAAGACAATCACCTGCAGACCTATTAAGGATTTAAAATTGCCAACTCCTCTGAATTTTGCCTGTTTGGAGAATTGCCTGGATTATATTATCAACTAGAAATATAACTGAATTCAGTTTTGTGCCGACAACGCTGCAGAACAATTGCAGTCTTGATATCGTTGACTTGGAGGATATTTCTCAAGGTAATAGCTTTCCATGTATGTCTTGTGTTTTCTTAATGATTAACTGGGCCATGTATGAATCAAAACTCTTTGAACATGAAATGGTGTCTATTTAGATGTACAGGATCTAGAAGTCTCAATGGTAACAAACTGAAAGGAAGACAGCTTTTCAGAGAACTCCGATTTCTGTTGAATTTGGAATTAAAGAGATTTGAACTGGAAGTTGGAAATGTGCCTGGAGTTCCACTGCTTCGAAAGAAACTTGATGAATGGTTATCAGCTAGCTTGTAGGAGGACCACAAATGACTGCAGACTGGAAAAGATAGGATTCCAAGACAATCACCTGCAGACCTATTAAGAATTTCAAATTGTCAAATCCTCTGAATTTTGCCGGTTTGGAGAATTGCCTGGATTTTATTATCAACGAGAAATGTAACCGAATTCAGTCTTGTGCTGAGAACGCTGCTGAGGAATTGCAGACTTGATATCGCTGACCTGGAGGATATTTCTCAAGGTAATAGCTTTCCATGTATACCTTGTGTTTTCTTAATGATTAACTGGGCCATGTTTGAATCAGAACTCCTCTTTGTACATGAAATGGTGTCTATTCAGATGTACAGAATCTAGAAGTCTCAATGGTAACAAAGTGAAAGGAAGACAGCTTTTCAGAGAACTCCGATTTCTGTTGAATTTGGAATTGAAGAGATTTGAACTGGAAGTTGGAAATGTGCCTGGAGTTTCACTGCTTTGAAAGAAACTTGATGAATGGTTATCAGCTAGCTTGTAGGAGGACCCGAAATGACCGCAGACTGGAAGAGATAGAATTCCAAGATACTCAACTGCAGACCTATTAAGAATTTCAAATTGTCAACTCCTCTGAATTTTTCCGGTTTGGAGAATTGCCTGGATTATATTATCAACTACAAATATAACTGAATTCAGTTTTGTGCCGACAACGCTGCTGAGGAATTGCAGACTTGATATCGCTGACCTGGAGGATATTTCTCAAGGTAATAGCTTTCCATGTATATCTTGTGATTTCGTAGTGAGTAACTGGGCCATGTATGAATCAAAACTCTTTGAACATGAAATGGTGCCTATTCAGATGTACAGGATTTAGATGTCTCAATTGTAACAAACTGAAAGGAAGACAGCTTTTCAGGGAACTCTGATTTCTGTTTGAATTTGGAATTGAAGCGATTTCATCTGGAAGTTGGAAATGTGCCTGGAGTTCCACTGCTTCAAAAGAAACTTGATGAATGGTTATCAACTAGCTAGTAGGAGGACCAGAAATGACCACAGACTGGAAGAGATAGGATTGCAACATAATCACCTGCAGACCTACTAAGAACTTCAAATTGTCAACTCCTCAGAATTTTGATGGTTTGGAGAATTGCCTGGATTATATTATCAACTAGAAATGTAACCGAATTCAGTCTTGTGCCGAGAACGCTGCTGAGGAATTGCAGACTTGATATCGCTGACCTGGAGATATTTCTCCAGGTAATAGCTTTCCATGTATATCTTGTGATTTCTTAGTGATTAACTGGGCCATGTCTGAATCAAAACTCTTTGAACATGAAATGGTGGCTATTCAGATGTACAGGATCTAGAAGTCTCAATGGTAACAAATTGAATGGAAGACAGATTTTCAGAGAACTCACAGATTTCTGCTGAATTTGGAGTTAAGGAGATCTGTACTGGAAGTTGGAAATGTGCCTGGGATTCCACTGCTTTGAAAGAAACTCGATGAATGGTTATCAGCTAGCTGGAAAGCGGACCAGAAATGACCGCAGACTGGAAGAGATAGGATTCCAAGACAATCACCTACAGACCTATTAAGAATTTCAAATTGTCAACTCCTCTGAATTTTGCCAGTTTGGAGAATTGCCTGGATTATATTATCAACTAGAAATGTAACCGAATTCAGTCTTTTGTCGAGAACGCTGCTGAGGAATTGCAGACTTGATATCGCTGACCTGGAGGATATTTCTCAAGGTAATAGCTTTCCATGTATACTTTGTGTTTTCTTAATGATTAACTGGGCCATGTTTGAATCAGAACTCCTCTTTGTACATGAAATGGTGTCTTTTCATATGTACAGAATCTAGAAGTCTCAATGGTAACAAATTGAATGGAAGACAGATTTTCAGAGAACCCAGAATTTCTGATGAATTTGGAGTTAAAGAGATCTGGACTGGAAGTTGCAAATGTGCCTGGAGTTCCACTGCTTTGAAAGAAACTGGATGAATGGTTATCAACTAGCTGGTAAGACGACCAGAAATGACCGCAGACTGCAAGAGATAGAATTCCAAGATAATCACCTTCAGACCTATTAAGAATTTCAAATTGCCAACTCCTTAGAATTTTGACCATTTGGAGAATTGCCTGGATTATATTATCAACTAGAAATGAAACCGAATTCAGTTTTGTGCCGAGACTGCCGCTAAGCCATTTGCACAGAAATTTGGTCTGACGTGTTGAGAAGCATATGTATGGAGCTATTTTCCTTCATTTGAAATGAGATCTTATAATGGTTAATTGCAGACTTGATATCATCGACGTGGAGGATATTTCCCAAGGTACATATCTTTCCATGTATATCTTGTGTTTTCTTAATGATGAACTGGGCTATGTTTGGATCAAAACTCCTCTTTGTATATGAAATGGTGTCTATTCAGATGTACAGAATATAGAAGTTTCAATGGTAACTAATTGAATGCAAGACAGATTTCCAGAGAAGGCACAGATTTCTGCTGAATTTGGAATTAAAGAGATCTGTACTGAAAGTTGGAAATGTGCCTGGAGTTCCACTGCTTTGAAAGAAATTGGATGAATGGTTATCAGCTAGCTGGAAAGAGGACCAGAAATGACCTCAGTCTGGAAGAGATAGGATTCCAAGACAATCACCTGCAGACCTATTAAGGATTTCAAATTGCCAACTCCTCTCAATTTTGCCGGTTTGGAGAATTGCCTGGATTATATTATCAACTAGAAATATAACTGAATTCAGTTTTATGCCGACAACGCTGCAGAACAATTGCAGTTTTGATATCGTTGACTTGGAGGATATTTCTCCAGGTAATAGCTTTCCATGTATGTCTTGTGTTTTCTTAATGATTAATTGGGCCATGTATGAATCAAAACTCTTTGAACATGAAATGGTGTCTATTCAGATGTACAGGATCTAGAAGTCTCAATGGTAACAAACTGAAAAGAAGACAGCTTTTCAGAGAACTCCGATTTCTGTTGAATTTGGAATTGAAGAGATTTGAACTAGAAGTTGGAAATGTGCCTGGAGTTCCACTGCTTCGAAAGAAACTTGATGAATGGTTATCAGCTAGCTTGTAGGAGGACCACAAATGACCGCAGACTGGAAGAGATAGGATTCCAAGATAATCACCTGCAGACCTATTAAGAACTTCAAATTGTCAACTCCTCAGAATTTTGATGGTTTGGAGAATTGCCTGGATTATATTATCAACTAGAAATGTAACCAAATTCAGTCTTGTGCCGAGAACGCTGCTGAGGATTTGCTGACTTGATATCGCTGACCTGGAGGATATTTCTCAAGGTAATAGCTTTCCATGTATATCTTGTGATTTCTTAGTGATTATCTGGGCCATGTATGAATCAAAACTCTTTGAACATGAAATGGTGCCTATTCAGATGTACAGGATCTGGAAGTCTCAATGGTAACAAATTGAATGGAAGACAGATTTTCAGAGAACGCACAGATTTCTGCTGAATTTGGAATTAACGAGATCTGTACTGGAAGTTGGAAATGTGCCTGGGATTCTACTGCTTTGAAAGAAACTCGATGAATGGTTATCAGCTAGCTGGAAAGAGGACCAGAAATGACTGCAGACTGGAAGAGATAGGATTCCAAGACAATCTCCTGCAGACCTATTAAGAATTTCAAATTGTCAACTCCTGAGAATTTTGCCGGTTTGGAGAATTGGATGGATTATGTTATCAACTAGAAATGTAACCGAATTCAGTCTTGTGCCGAGAACGCTGCTGAGGAATTGCAGACTTGATATCGCTGACCTGGAGGATATTTCTCAAGGTAATAGCTTTCCATGTATACCTTGTGTTTTCTTAATGATTAACTGAGCCATGTTTGAATCAGAACTTCTCTTTGTACATGAAATGGTGTCTATTCAGATGTACAGAATCTAGAAGTCTCAATGGTAACAAATTGAATGGAAGACAGCTTTTCAGAGAACCCACAGATTTCTGATGAATTTGGAATTGAAGAGATTTGATCTGGAAGTTGGAAATGTGCCTGGAGTTCCACTGCTCCGAAAGAAACTTGATGAATGGTTATCAACTAGCTAGTAGGAGGACCAGAAATGACGGTAGACTGGAAGAGATAGAATTCCAATATAATCACCTGCCGACCTATTAAGAATTTCAAATTGCCAACTCCTTTGAATTTTGACAGTTTGGAGAATTGCCTGGATTATACTATCAACTAGAAACAAAACCGAATTCAGTTTTGTGCCGAGACTGCCGCTAAGCCATTTGGACAGAAATTTGGTCTCATGTGTTTAGAAGCATATGTATGGAGCTATTTTAATTCTTTTGAAATGAGATCTTACAATGGTTAATTGCATACTTGATATCAACGATGTGGAGGATATTTCCCAAGGTACATATCTTTCCATATATATCTTGTGTTTTGTTAATAATGAACTGGGCTATGTATGAATCAAAACTCCTCTTTGTATATGAAATGATGTCTATTCAGATGTACAGAATCTAGAAGTCTCAATGGTAACAAATTGAATGGAAGACAGATTTTCAGAGAAAGCACAGATTTCTGCTGAATTTGGAATTAACGAGATCTGTACTGGAAGTTGGGAATGTGCCTGGGATTCCACTGCTTTGAAAGAAACTCGATGAATGGTTATCAGCTAGCTGGAAAGAGGACCAGAATTGACCGCAGACTGGAAGAGATAGGATTCCAAGACAATCACCTGCAGACCTATTAAGAATTTCAAATTGCCAATTCCTCTGAATTTTGCCGGGTTGGAGGATTGCCTGGATTATATTATGAACTAGAAATATAACTGAATTGAGTTTTGTGCCGACAACGCTGCTGAACAATTGCAGTCTTGATATCGTTGACTTGGAGGATATTTCTGAAGGTAATAGCTTTCCATGTATACCTTGTGTTTTTTTATGATCAACTGGGCCATGTTTGAATCAGAACTCCTCTTTGTACATGAAATGGTGTCTATTCAGATATACAGAATCTAGAAGTCTCAATGGTAACAAATTGAATGGAAGACAGCTTTTCAGAGAACCCACAGATTTCTGCTGAATTTGGAATTGAAGAGATTTGATCAGGAAGTTGGAAATGTGCCTGGAGTTCCACTGCTTTGAAAGAAACTTGATGAATGGTTATCAACTAGCTAGTAGGAGGACCAGAAATGACCGTAGAATGGAAGAGATAGAATTCCAAGATAATCACCTGCCGACCTATTAAGAATTTCAAATTGCCAACTCCTTTGAATTTTGACAGTTTGGAGAATTGCCTGGATTATATTATCAACTAGAAATAAAACTGAATTCAGTTTTGTGCCGACAACGCTGCAGAACAATTGCAGTCTTGATATCGTTGACGTGGAGGATATTTCTCAAGGTAATAGCTTTCCATGTATGTCTTGTGTTTTCTTAATGATTAACTGGGCCATGTATGAATCAAAACTCTTTGAACATGAAATGGTGTCTATTCAGATGTACAGGATCTAGAAGTCTCAATGGTAACAAACTGAAAGGAAGACAGCTTTTCAGAGAACTCCGATTTCTGTTGAATTTGGAATTGAAAAAATTTGAACTGGAAGTTCGAAATGTGCCTGGAGTTCCACTGCTTCGAAAGAAACTTGATGAATGGTTATCAGCTAGCTTGTAGGAGGACCACAAATGACCGCAGACTGGAAGAGATAGGATTCCAAGATAATCACCTGCAGACCTATTAAGAACTTCAAATTGTCAACTCCTCAGAATTTTGATGGTTTGGAGAATTGCCTGGATTATATTATCAACTAGAAATGTAACCGAATTCAGTCTTGTGCCGAGAACGCTGCTGAGGAATTGCAGACTTGATATCGCTGACCTGGAGGACATTTCTCAAGGTAATAGCTTTCCATGTATATCTTGTGATTTCTTAGTGATTAACTGGGCCATGTATGAATCAAAACTCTTTGAACATGAAATGGTGCCTATTCAGATGTACAGGATCTAGAAGTCTCAATGGTATCAAATTGAATGGAAGACAGATTTTCAGAGAACGCACAGATTTCTGCTGAATTTGGAATTAACGAGATCTGTACTGGAAGTTGGGAATGTGCCTGGGATTCCACTGCTTTGAAAGAAACTCGATGAATGGTTATCAGCTAGCTGGAAAGAGGACCAGAATTGACTGCAGACTGGAAGATATAGGATTCCAAGACAATCACCTGCAGACCTATTAAGAATTTCAAATTGTCAACTCCTGAATTTTGCCGGTTTGGAGAATTGCCTGGATTATATTATCAACTTGAAATGTAACCGAATTCAGTCTTGTGCCGAGAACGCTGCTGAGGAGTTGCAGACTTGATATCACTGACCTGGAGTATATTTCTCAAGGTAATAGCTTTCCATGTATACCTTGTGTTTTCTTAATGATTAACTGGGCCATGTTTGAATCAGAACTCCTCTTTGTACTTGAAATGGTGTTTATTCAGATGTACAGAATCTAGAAGTCTCAATGGTAACAAATTGAATGGAAGACAGATTTTCAGAGAACCCACAGATTTCTGATGAATTTGGAGTTAAAGAGATCTGGACTGGAAGTTGGAAATGTTCCTGGAGTTCCACTGGTTTGAAAGAAACTCGATGAATGGTTATCAGCTAGCTGGAAAGAGGACCAGAAATGACCGCAGACTGGAAGAGATAGGATTCCAAGACAATCACTTGCAGACCTATTAAGAATTTCAAATTGTCAAATCCTCTGAATATTGCCGGTTTGGAGAATTTCCTGGATTATATTATCAACTAGAAATGTAACCGAATTCAGTCTTGTGCCGAGAATGCTGCTGAGGAATTGCAGACTTGATATCGCTGACCTGGAGGATATTTCTCAAGGTAATAGCTTTCCATGTATACCTTGTGTTTTCTTAATGATTAACTGGGCCATGTTTGAATCAGAACTCCTCTTTGTACATGAAATGGTGTCTATTCAGATGTACAGAATCTAGAAGTCTCAATGGTAACAAAGTGAAAGGAAGACAGCTTTTCAGAGAACTCCGATTTCTGTTGAATTTGGAATTGAAGAGATTTGAACTGGAAGTTGGAAATGTGCCTGGAGTTCCACTGCTTTGAAAGAAACTTGATGAATGGTTATCAGCTAGCTTGTAGGAGGACCCGAAATGACCGCAGACTGGAAGAGATAGAATTCCAAGATACTCAACTGCAGACCTATTAAGAATTTCAAATTGTCAACTCCTCTGAATTTTTCCGGTTTGGAGAATTGCCTGGATTATATTATCAACTAGAAATATAACTGAATTCAGTTTTGTGCCGACAACGCTGCTGAGGAATTGCAGACTTGATATCGCTGACCTGGAGGATATTTCTCAAGGTAATAGCTTTCCATGTATACTTTGTGTTTTCTTAATGATTAACTGGGCCATGTTTGAATCAGAACTCCTCTTTGTACATGAAATGGTGTCTATTCAGATGTACAGAATCTAGAAGTCTCAATGGTAACAAATTGAATGTAAGACAGATTTTCAGAGAACCCACAGATTTCTGATGAATTTGGAGTTAAGAGATCTGGACTGGAAGTTGCAAATGTGCCTAGAGTTCCACTGCTTTGAAAGAAACTGGATGAATGGTTATCAACTAGCTGGTAAAAGGACCAGAAATGACCGCAGACTGCAAGAGATAGAATTCGAAGATAATCACCTGCAGACCTATTAAGAATTTCAAATTGCCAACTCCTTTGAATTTTGACCATTTGGAGAATTGCTTGGATTATATTATCAACTAGAAATAAAACTGAATTCAGTTTTGTGCCGAGACTGCCGCTAAGCCATTTGCACAGAAATTTGGTCTGACGTGTTGAGAAGCATATGTATGGAGCTATTTTCCTTCATTTGAAATGAGATCTTATAATTGTTAATTGCAGACTTGATATCATCGACGTGGAGGATATTTCCCAAGGTACATATCTTTCCATGTATATCTTGTGTTTTCTTAATGATGAACTGGGCTATGTTTGGATCAAAACTCCTCTTTGTATATGAAATGGTGTCTATTCAGATGTACAGAATATAGAAGTTTCAATGGTAACAAATTGAATGCAAGACAGATTTCCAGAGAACGCACAGATTTCTGATGAATTTGGAATTGAAGAGATTTGATCTGGAAGTTGGAAATGTGCCTGGAGTTCCACTGCTTTGAAAGAAACTGGATGAATGGTTATCAACTCGCTAGTAGGAGGACCAGAAATGACCGCAGACTGGAAGAGATAGGATTGCAAGATAATCACCTGCAGACCTATTAAGAATTTCAGATTGTTAACTCCTCAGAATTTTGACGGGTTGGAGAATTGCCTGGATTATATTCTCAACTAGAAATGTAACCGAATTCAGTCTTGTGCCGAGAACGCTGCTGAAGAATTGCAGACTTGATATCGCTGACCTGGAGGATATTTTTCAAGGTAATAGCTTTCCATGTATACCTTGTGTTTTCTTAATGATTAACTGGGTCCTGTATGAATCTGGACTCCTCTTTGTACATGAAATGGTGTCTATTCAGATGTACAGAATCTAGAAGTCTCAATGGTAACAAATTGAATGGAAGACAGATTTTCAGAGAACCCCACAGATTTCTGATGAATTTGGAGTTAAAGAGATCTGGACAGGAAGTTGGAAATGTGCCTGGAGTTCCACTGCTTTGAAAGAAACTGGATGAATGGTTGTCAACTAGCTGGTAAGAGAACGAGAAATGACCGCACACTGGAAGAGATAGAATTCCAAGATAATCACCTGTAGACCTATTAAGAATTTCAAATTGCCAACTCCTTTGAATTTTGACAGTTTGGAGAATTGCCTGGATTATATTATCAACTAGAAACAAAACAGAATTCAGTTTTGTGCCGAGACCGCCGCTAAGCCATTTGGACAGAAATTTGGTCTCATGTGTTGAGAAGCATATGTATAGAGCTATTTTACTTCTTTTGAAATGAGATCTTACAATGGTTAATTGCAGACTTGATATCATCGACCTCGGAGGATATTTCCCAAGGTACGTATGTTTCCATGTGTCTTGTGTTTTCTTAATGATGAACTGGGCTATGTATGAATCAAAACTCCTCTTTGTATATGAAATGGTGTCTATTCAGGTGTACAGAATATAGAAGTTTCAATGGTAACAAACGGAATGCAAGAGATGTTCAGAGAATGCACAGATTTCTGCTGAATTTGGAATTAACGAGATCTGTACTGGAAGTTGGAAATGTGCCTGGAGTTCCACTGCTTTGAAAGAAACTCGATGAATGGTTATCAGCTAGCTGGAAAGAGGACCAGAAATGACCGCAGAGTGGAAGAGATAGGATTCCAAGACAATCACCTGCAGACCTGTTAAGAATTTCAAATTGTCAACTCCTTTGAATTTTGCCGGTTTGGAGGATTGCCTGGATTATATTATCAACTAGAAATATAAGTGAATTCAGTTTTGTGCCGACAACGCTGCTGAGCAATTGCAGTCTTGATATCGTTGACCTGGAGGATATTTCTCAAGGTAATAGCTTTCCATGTATATCTTGTGATTTCTTAGTGAGTAACTGGGCCATGTATGAATCAAAACTCTTTGAACATGAAATGATGCCTATTCAGATGTACAGGATTTAGAAGTCTCAATGGTAACAAACTGAAAGGAAGACAGCTTTTCAGAGAACTCTGATTTCTGTTGAATTTGGAATTGAAGAGATTTGATCTGGAAGTTGGAAATGTGCCTGGAGCTCCACTGCTTCGAAAGAA
This sequence comes from Pictodentalium vernedei, assembly GCA_031216915.1. Taxonomy (NCBI): domain Eukaryota; kingdom Metazoa; phylum Mollusca; class Scaphopoda; order Dentaliida; family Dentaliidae; genus Pictodentalium; species Pictodentalium vernedei. The sequence goes on from CM062297.1 coordinate 737,029,301, forward strand.
ACTTGATGAATGGTTATCAACGAGCTAGTAGGAGGACCAGAAATGACCACAGACTGGAAGAGATAGAATTGCAAGATAATCACCTACAGACCTACTAAGAATTTCAAAATGTCAACTCCCCAGAATTTTGACAGTTTGGAGAATTGCCTGGATTATATTATCAACTAGAAATGTAACCGAATTCAGTCTTGTGCCGAGATCGCTGCTGAGGAATTGCAGACTTGATATCGCTGACCTGGAGGATATTTCTCAAGGTAATAGCTCTCCATGTATACCTTGTGTTTTCTTAATGATTAACTGGGCCATGTATGAATCAGATCTCCTCTTTGTACATGAAATGGTGTCTATTCAGATGTACAGAATCTAGAAGTCTCAATGGTAACAAATTGAATTGAAGACAGATTTTCAGAGAACCCACAGATTTCTGATGAATTTGGAGTTGAAGAGATCTCGACTGGATGTTGGAAATGTGCCTGGAATTCCACTGCTTTGAAAGAAACTTGATGAATGGTTAGCAGCTGGCTGGAAAGAGGACCAAAATTGACCGCAGACTGGAAGAGATACGATTCCAAGACAATCACCTGCAGACCTATTAAGAATTTCAAATTGTCAACTCCTCTGAATTTTGCCGGTTTGGAGAATTGCCTGGATTATATTATCAACTAGAAATATAACTGAATTCAGTTTTGTGCCCACAACGCTACTGAGCAATTGCAGTCTTGATATCGTTGACCTGGAGGATATTTCTCAAGGTAATAGCTTTCCATGTATATCTTGTGATTTCTTAGTGATTAGCTAGTCCATGTATGAATCAAAACTATTTGAACATGAAATGGTCTCTATTCAGATGTACAGGACCTAGAAGTCTCAATGGTAACAAAGTGAAAGGAAGACAGCTGTTCAGAGAACTCCGATTTCTGTTGAATTTGGATTTGAAGAGATTTGAACTGGAAGTTGGAAATGTGCCTGGAGTTCCACTGCTTCGAATGAAACTCGATGAATGGTTATCAGCTAGCTGGAAAGAGGGCGAGAAATGACCGCAGACTGGAAGAGATAGGATTCCAAGATAATCACCTGCAGACCTATTAAGAATTTCAAATTGTCAACTCCGCAGAATTTTGACGGTTTGGAGAATTGCGTGGATTATATTATCAACTAGAAATGTAACCGAATTCAGTTTTGTGCCGACAACGCTGCTGAGCAATTGCAGTCTTGATATCGTTGACCTGGAGGATATTTCTCAAGGTAATAGCTTTCCATGTATATCTTGTGATTTCTTAGTGAGTAACTGGGCCATGTATGAATCAAAACTCTTTGAACATGAAATGATGCCTATTCAGATGTACAGGATTTAGAAGTCTCAATGGTAACAAACTGAAAGGAAGACAGCTTTTCAGAGAACTCTGATTTCTGTTGAATTTGGAATTGAAGAGATTTGATCTGGAAGTTGGAAATGTGCCTGGAGTTCCACTGCTTCGAAAGAAACTTGATGAATGGTTATCAACGAGCTAGTAGGAGGACCAGAAATGACCACAGACTGGAAGAGATAGAATTGCAAGATAATCACCTACAGACCTACTAAGAATTTCAAAATGTCAAGTCCCCAGAATTTTGACAGTTTGGAGAATTGCCTGGATTATATTATCAACTAGAAATGTAACCGAATTCAGTCTTGTGCCGAGATCGCTGCTGAGGAATTGCAGACTTGATATCGCTGACCTGGAGGATATTTCTCAAGGTTATAGCTCTCCATGTATACCTTGTGTTTTCTTAATGATTAACTGGGCCATGTATGAATCAGATCTCCTCTTTGTACATGAAATGGTGTCTATTCAGATGTACAGAATCTGGAAGTCTCAATGGTAACAAATTGAATTGAAGACAGATTTTCAGAGAACCCACAGATTTCTGATGAATTTGGAGTTGAAGAGATCTCGACTGGAAGTTGGAAATGTGCCTGGAATTCCACTGCTTTGAAAGAAACTTGATGAATGGTTAGCAGCTGGCTGGAAAGAGGACCAAAATTGACCGCAGACTGGAAGAGATACGATTCCAAGACAATCACCTGCAGACCTATTAAGAATTTCAAATTGTCAACTCCTCTGAATTTTGCCGGTTTGGAGAATTGCCTGGATTATATTATCAACTAGAAATATAACTGAATTCAGTTTTGTGCCCACAACGCTACTGAGCAATTGCAGTCTTGATATCGTTGACCTGGAGGATATTTCTCAAGGTAATAGCTTTCCATGTATATCTTGTGATTTCTTAGTGATTAACTAGTCCATGTATGAATCAAAACTATTTGAACATGAAATGGTCTCCATTCAGATGTACAGGACCTAGAAGTCTCAATGGTAACAAAGTGAAAGGAAGACAGCTGTTCAGAGAACTCCGATTTCTGTTGAATTTGGATTTGAAGAGATTTGAACTGGAAGTTGGAAATGTGCCTGGAGTTCCACTGCTTCGAATGAAACTCGATGAATGGTTATCAGCTAGCTGGAAAGAGGGCGAGAAATGACCGCAGACTGGAAGAGATAGGATTCCAAGATAATCACCTGCAGACCTATTAAGAATTTCAAATTGTCAACTCCTCAGAATTTTGACGGTTTTGAGAATTGCCTGGATTATATTATCAACTTGAAATGTAACCGAATTCAGTCTTGTGCCGAGAACGCTGCTGAGGAATTGCAGACTTGATATCGCTGACCTGGAGGATATTTCTCAAGGTAATAGCTTTCCATGTATATCATGTGATTTCTTAGTGATTAACTGAGCCATGTATGAATCAAAACTCTTTGAACATGAAATGGTGCCTATTCAGATGTACAGGATCTAGAAGTTTCAATGGTAACAAAGTGAAAGGAAGACAGCTTTTCAGAGAACTCCGATTTCTGTTGAATTTGGAATTGAAGAGATTTGAACTGGAAGTTGGAAATGTGCCTGGAATTCCACTGCTTCGAAAGAAACTTGATGAATGGTTATCAGCTAGCTTGTAGGAGGACCAGAAATGACTGCAGACTGGAATAGATAGGATTCCAGGATAATCACCTGCAGACCTATTTAGAATTTCAAATTGTCAACTCCTCAGAATTTTGACGGTTTGGAGAATTACCTGGATTATATTATCAACTAGAAATGTAACCGAATTCAGTCTTGTGCCGAGAACGTTGCTGAGGAATTGCAGACTTGATATCGCTGATCTGGAGGATATTTCTCAAGGTAATAGCTTTCCATGTATACCTTGTGTTTTCTTAATGATTAACTGGGCCATGCATGAATCAGAACTCCTCTTTGTACAAGAAATGGTGTCTATTCAGATGTACAGAATCTAGAAGTCTCAATGGTAACAAGTTGAATGGAAGGCAGCTTTTCAGAGAACTCATAGATTTCTGCTGAATTTGGAATTATCATCAATGTTGTCTATTTTTTTGAGTTGAGGTCACACTACTTGTGAATAGACTTTCCAGGACTTGGGCAAAATATTGGTTTGGATGTGAAGTTGATAACCAGAAATCTTACTGCAGCAGAAGCCGGAATCTCATTTTCTTGATAATAATATGATCCGGAAGCCTTATTTTGAATATAACTTTCCAAGGAAAAGTATAGGACCTGGCATTTGAAGTATGAGGCTCTAAATCACAAACAGTAAATTTCACCTTGATGGTTTGCATTAATCTTGTAGGTTTGGTATTATGCTGGTGGTGTGTAACCCTACTTTGTATTTCTTGCAAGAAACCCTTCCACAAATAAGTATGGGAGATGTGGAAAAGAAGAGAAGTTTGTTTTATACACAGACATCGTTGTATCAGAAGGTACCAGATCTCGGAATTTTGTTGGCAAAATCCCGAAAACTGAAAATTTCGGTAAGAAATCTTTGTATTTGTACAAGATGCGTTTTTATTGATGAAGTGGATTTTGGAGTGATTGATTTATGCCAAGTAGGAGACCTTTCCATGAAAATGATTAGAGAATTTTAAAGTCATCTTGCATACTAGATTTTGTATTCTCCAAAACATATCTGTAACAGTCTGTTCAGCAGTAACGCAACCTCCTCTTTTGAGGAAAACTTATGATGAATAATGTGGTGTATTTGGACTGGAACTCACTTATGTGCCATGAGAGATTCTTGCTGCTGTGTACATGGACATGATCAATGATTATCAGATTGTAAGAGAATAGGAAATTGACATGTATAGAGTAATTGAGGAACTTGATTTCACACCAAGCCAAATGTTGACAAGAACACAATGTGCTTGTTTTTACAGCAGAGCTTTTAAAGTAACTGCAGTACTTTATATCTGCTAAATGGACTTTAATGCATAGTTTTTGCAAGAGTTATTTTAAGATGTCTTAAATCCAGCTGTATCCACTAACTAGCATCTCTATGGAGCAAGTTTTTAACAACAGATCCAGCAATGAACAGCACAGATTTTATATTATTGCCCTTGTAGAATGGTGGCTGAATGTCATATTGTGTAATGTATGAGAAAACTCATCTTTCATCGACTGGGGTTCACTGGTATGGAGAGATCTTGAATTTGGGCAATGCTTTAAAAGGAGAAGAGCTTTGTGAGAGAAAACAGACCACAAGATTTGGCGTCTTCTTAGAACTGATTTTTTGGGGTGGAGCCCACATTTCACCTAAATGAGCTTTCCCTGCACATGCAGCAGATATTCAATCTCCAAACTGGTGGTATGTATAATTAGTGGTTAGGTGCTAGAATTCACTATCATGGCTGTACTGAGAAATATTGAAAGACACTTTAGTGACTTTTCTCTTCTTTCCATGAAGAAGTTTGTTCAGATGCAGGAGGAATGTTTATAGACAATAGTCTTGTTAGAATTTATTGGAGAGTGCCCATATCCACTCTACAATGAATTGTAACAAAACAATTATTTACACACACTTGACTAGAAAAATAGTCATTACAAATCTCCTTTGGAATGTAATTTAGCACTCTTCCAATGAAATGTTCTGATTGTATTTACATTATCTTTGTTGTATTTTACAGGTTTTTACTTGGTCTCAAATTGTATTAGGAAAATACATTGTACAGCCACTTTCTGAATGTTGGTTTATACATGGCAATTAGATTGCAATTCTCACTTTCAACACCAGACCTTTCCAGATAAACTTATAGGACACAGAATTATCAGCATAATGCGTGGTAAATTTAACATGATCAGATCAGAATAAGAAGTTATATATTTTCACCACAACTGCCTTTATTAGATATATGCGATATTTGATAGTATCCAAATAAGTGGATGGGATTGACATTTCTATCAAGAAACCATTGATGAATTTGTCGTATATGATGTATGGTCAAGAGTTTTGTGTCAGTAATGGAAGGTTTTTATAAAAAGGGATATTACTTAGATTTAATTGAAGAAAAAATATGAAAATCGACAATTTTATGATCCACGCTCTATTTAAAAGATGTACCAGATATTATTTTATTGGTAAAGTGGAATTGTGACAGAAAAAGTGTATTCAAACAAAGAGATCTTTCCTTCAACAAATACAGAATTTTCAATTGTCAACTTGATGTATATATGGAGTATTTTGTATAGCTTATTACGAGAGATATGTATGGAATACAAAGTCTCAAAAGGTTTTTCAACTTAGCTGCATCTGAACTGGAAGTTGGATATGTGCCTGGAGTTCCACCTCTTTGAAAGAAACTGGATTAATGGTTATCAGCTGGATGGAAAGAGGACCAGAAATGACCGCAGACTGGAAGAGATAGGATTCCAAGACAATCACCTGCAGACCTATTAAGAACTTCAAATTGTCAACTCTGAATTTTGCCGGTTTGGAAAATTGCCTGGATTATATTATCAACTAGAAATATAACTGAATTTAGTTTTGTGCCGACAACGCTGCTGAGCAATTGCAGTCTTGATATCGTTGACCTGGAGGATATTTCTCCAGGTAATAGCTTTCCATGTATGTCTTGTGTTTTCTTAATGATTAATTGGGCCATGTATGAATCAAAACTCTTTGAACATGAAATGGTGTCTATTCAGATGTACAGGATCTAGAAGTCTCAATGGTAACAAACTGAAAAGAAGACAGCTTTTCAGAGAACTCCGATTTCTGTTGAATTTGGAATTGAAGAGATTTGAACTAGAAGTTGGAAATGTGCCTGGAGTTCCACTGCTTCGAAAGAAACTTGATGAATGGTTATCAGCTAGCTTGTAGGAGGACCACAAATGACCGCAGACTGGAAGAGATAGGATTCCAAGATAATCACCTGCAGACCTATTAAGAACTTCAAATTGTCAACTCCTCAGAATTTTGATGGTTTGGAGAATTGCCTGGATTATATTATCAACTAGAAATGTAACCAAATTCAGTCTTGTGCCGAGAACGCTGCTGAGGATTTGCTGCCTTGATATCGCTGACCTGGAGGATATTTCTCAAGGTAATAGCTTTCCATGTATATCTTGTGATTTCTTAGTGATTATCTGGGCCATGTATGAATCAAAACTCTTTGAACATGAAATGGTGCCTATTCAGATGTACAGGATCTGGAAGTCTCAATGGTAACAAATTGAATGGAAGACAGATTTTCAGAGAACGCACAGATTTCTGCTGAATTTGGAATTAACGAGATCTGTACTGGAAGTTGGAAATGTGCCTGGGATTCTACTGCTTTGAAAGAAACTCGATGAATGGTTATCAGCTAGCTGGAAAGAGGACCAGAAATGACTGCAGACTGGAAGAGATAGGATTCCAAGACAACCTCCTGCAGACCTATTAAGAATTTCAAATTGTCAACTCCTGAGAATTTTGCCGGTTTGGAGAATTGGATGGATTATGTTATCAACTAGAAATGTAACCGAATTCAGTCTTGTGCCGAGAACGCTGCTGAGGAATTGCAGACTTGATATCGCTGACCTGGAGGATATTTCTCAAGGTAATAGCTTTCCATGTATACCTTGTGTTTTCTTAATGATTAACTGAGCCATGTTTGAATCAGAACTTCTCTTTGTACATGAAATGGTGTCTATTCAGATGTACAGAATCTAGAAGTCTCAATGGTAACAAATTGAATGGAAGACAGCTTTTCAGAGAACCCACAGATTTCTGATGAATTTGGAATTGAAGAGATTTGATCTGGAAGTTGGAAATGTGCCTGGAGTTCCACTGCTCCGAAAGAAACTTGATGAATGGTTATCAACTAGCTAGTAGGAGGACCAGAAATGACGGTAGACTGGAAGAGATAGAATTCCAATATAATCACCTGCCGACCTATTAAGAATTTCAAATTGCCAACTCCTTTAAATTTTGACAGTTTGGAGAATTGCGTGGATTATACTATCAACTAGAAACAAAACCGAATTCAGTTTTGTGCCGAGACTGCCGCTAAGCCATTTGGACAGAAATTTGGTCTCATGTGTTTAGAAGCATATGTATGGAGCTATTTTAATTCTTTTGAAATGAGATCTTACAATGGTTAATTGCATACTTGATATCAACGATGTGGAGGATATTTCCCAAGGTACATATCTTTCCATATATATCTTGTGTTTTGTTAATAATGAACTGGGCTATGTATGAATCAAAACTCCTCTTTGTATATGAAATGATGTCTATTCAGATGTACAGAATCTAGAAGTCTCAATGGTAACAAATTGAATGGAAGACAGATTTTCAGAGAAAGCACAGATTTCTGCTGAATTTGGAATTAACGAGATCTGTACTGGAAGTTGGGAATGTGCCTGGGATTCCACTGCTTTGAAAGAAACTCGATGAATGGTTATCAGCTAGCTGGAAAGAGGACCAGAATTGACCGCAGACTGGAAGAGATAGGATTCCAAGACAATCACCTGCAGACCTATTAAGAATTTCAAATTGCCAATTCCTCTGAATTTTGCCGGGTTGGAGGATTGCCTGGATTATATTATGAACTAGAAATATAACTGAATTGAGTTTTGTGCCGACAACGCTGCTGAACAATTGCAGTCTTGATATCGTTGACTTGGAGGATATTTCTGAAGGTAATAGCTTTCCATGTATACCTTGTGTTTTTTTATGATCAACTGGGCCATGTTTGAATCAGAACTCCTCTTTGTACATGAAATGGTGTCTATTCAGATATACAGAATCTAGAAGTCTCAATGGTAACAAATTGAATGGAAGACAGCTTTTCAGAGAACCCACAGATTTCTGCTGAATTTGGAATTGAAGAGATTTGATCAGGAAGTTGGAAATGTGCCTGGAGTTCCACTGCTTTGAAAGAAACTTGATGAATGGTTATCAACTAGCTAGTAGGAGGACCAGAAATGACCGTAGAATGGAAGAGATAGAATTCCAAGATAATCACCTGCCGACCTATTAAGAATTTCAAATTGCCAACTCCTTTGAATTTTGACAGTTTGGAGAATTGCCTGGATTATATTATCAACTAGAAATAAAACTGAATTCAGTTTTGTGCCGACAACGCTGCAGAACAATTGCAGTCTTGATATCGTTGACGTGGAGGATATTTCTCAAGGTAATAGCTTTCCATGTATGTCTTGTGTTTTCTTAATGATTAACTGGGCCATGTATGAATCAAAACTCTTTGAACATGAAATGGTGTCTATTCAGATGTACAGGATCTAGAAGTCTCAATGGTAACAAACTGAAAGGAAGACAGCTTTTCAGAGAACTCCGATTTCTGTTGAATTTGGAATTGAAGAAATTTGAACTGGAAGTTCGAAATGTGCCTGGAGTTCCACTGCTTCGAAAGAAACTTGATGAATGGTTATCAGCTAGCTTGTAGGAGGACCACAAATGACCGCAGACTGGAAGAGATAGGATTCCAAGATAATCACCTGCAGACCTATTAAGAACTTCAAATTGTCAACTCCTCAGAATTTTGATGGTTTGGAGAATTGCCTGGATTATATTATCAACTAGAAATGTAACCGAATTCAGTCTTGTGCCGAGAACGCTGCTGAGGAATTGCAGACTTGATATCGCTGACCTGGAGGACATTTCTCAAGGTAATAGCTTTCCATGTATATCTTGTGATTTCTTAGTGATTAACTGGGCCATGTATGAATCAAAACTCTTTGAACATGAAATGGTGCCTATTCAGATGTACAGGATCTAGAAGTCTCAATGGTATCAAATTGAATGGAAGACAGATTTTCAGAGAACGCACAGATTTCTGCTGAATTTGGAATTAACGAGATCTGTACTGGAAGTTGGGAATGTGCCTGGGATTCCACTGCTTTGAAAGAAACTCGATGAATGGTTATCAGCTAGCTGGAAAGAGGACCAGAATTGACTGCAGACTGGAAGATATAGGATTCCAAGACAATCACCTGCAGACCTATTAAGAATTTCAAATTGTCAACTCCTGAATTTTGCCGGTTTGGAGAATTGCCTGGATTATATTATCAACTTGAAATGTAACCGAATTCAGTCTTGTGCCGAGAACGCTGCTGAGGAGTTGCAGACTTGATATCACTGACCTGGAGTATATTTCTCAAGGTAATAGCTTTCCATGTATACCTTGTGTTTTCTTAATGATTAACTGGGCCATGTTTGAATCAGAACTCCTCTTTGTACATGAAATGGTGTTTATTCAGATGTACAGAATCTAGAAGTCTCAATGGTAACAAATTGAATGGAAGACAGATTTTCAGAGAACCCACAGATTTCTGATGAATTTGGAGTTAAAGAGATCTGGACTGGAAGTTGGAAATGTTCCTGGAGTTCCACTGGTTTGAAAGAAACTCGATGAATGGTTATCAGCTAGCTGGAAAGAGGACCAGAAATGACCGCAGACTGGAAGAGATAGGATTCCAAGACAATCACTTGCAGACCTATTAAGAATTTCAAATTGTCAAATCCTCTGAATATTGCCGGTTTGGAGAATTTCCTGGATTATATTATCAACTAGAAATGTAGCCAAATTCAGTCTTGTGCCGAGAATGCTGCTGAGGAATTGCAGACTTGATATCGCTGACCTGGAGGATATTTCTCAAGGTAATAGCTTTCCATGTATACCTTGTGTTTTCTTAATGATTAACTGGGCCATGTTTGAATCAGAACTCCTCTTTGTACATGAAATGGTGTCTATTCAGATGTACAGAATCTAGAAGTCTCAATGGTAACAAAGTGAAAGGAAGACAGCTTTTCAGAGAACTCCGATTTCTGTTGAATTTGGAATTGAAGAGATTTGAACTGGAAGTTGGAAATGTGCCTGGAGTTCCACTGCTTTGAAAGAAACTTGATGAATGGTTATCAGCTAGCTTGTAGGAGGACCCGAAATGACCGCAGACTGGAAGAGATAGAATTCCAAGATACTCAACTGCAGACCTATTAAGAATTTCAAATTGTCAACTCCTCTGAATTTTTCCGGTTTGGAGAATTGCCTGGATTATATTATCAACTAGAAATATAACTGAATTCAGTTTTGTGCCGACAACGCTGCTGAGGAATTGCAGACTTGATATCGCTGACCTGGAGGATATTTCTCAAGGTAATAGCTTTCCATGTATACTTTGTGTTTTCTTAATGATTAACTGGGCCATGTTTGAATCAGAACTCCTCTTTGTACATGAAATGGTGTCTATTCAGATGTACAGAATCTAGAAGTCTCAATGGTAACAAATTGAATGTAAGACAGATTTTCAGAGAACCCACAGATTTCTGATGAATTTGGAGTTAAGAGATCTGGACTGGAAGTTGCAAATGTGCCTAGAGTTCCACTGCTTTGAAAGAAACTGGATGAATGGTTATCAACTAGCTGGTAAAAGGACCAGAAATGACCGCAGACTGCAAGAGATAGAATTCGAAGATAATCACCTGCAGACCTATTAAGAATTTCAAATTGCCAACTCCTTTGAATTTTGACCATTTGGAGAATTGCTTGGATTATCTTATCGACTAGAAATAAAACTGAATTCAGTTTTGTGCCGAGACTGCCGCTAAGCCATTTGCACAGAAATTTGGTCTGACGTGTTGAGAAGCATATGTATGGAGCTATTTTCCTTCATTTGAAATGAGATCTTATAATTGTTAATTGCAGACTTGATATCATCGACGTGGAGGATATTTCCCAAGGTACATATCTTTCCATGTATATCTTGTGTTTTCTTAATGATGAACTGGGCTATGTTTGGATCAAAACTCCTCTTTGTATATGAAATGGTGTCTATTCAGATGTACAGAATATAGAAGTTTCAATGGTAACAAATTGAATGCAAGACAGATTTCCAGAGAACGCACAGATTTCTGATGAATTTGGAATTGAAGAGATTTGATCTGGAAGTTGGAAATGTGCCTGGAGTTCCACTGCTTTGAAAGAAACTGGATGAATGGTTATCAACTCGCTAGTAGGAGGACCAGAAATGACCGCAGACTGGAAGAGATAGGATTGCAAGATAATCACCTGCAGACCTATTAAGAATTTCAGATTGTTAACTCCTCAGAATTTTGACGGGTTGGAGAATTGCCTGGATTATATTCTCAACTAGAAATGTAACCGAATTCAGTCTTGTGCCGAGAACGCTGCTGAAGAATTGCAGACTTGATATCGCTGACCTGGAGGATATTTTTCAAGGTAATAGCTTTCCATGTATACCTTGTGTTTTCTTAATGATTAACTGGGTCCTGTATGAATCTGGACTCCTCTTTGTACATGAAATGGTGTCTATTCAGATGTACAGAATCTAGAAGTCTCAATGGTAACAAATTGAATGGAAGACAGATTTTCAGAGAACCCCACAGATTTCTGATGAATTTGGAGTTAAAGAGATCTGGACTGGAAGTTGGAAATGTGCCTGGAGTTCCACTGCTTTGAAAGAAACTGGATGAATGGTTGTCAACTAGCTGGTAAGAGAACGAGAAATGACCGCACACTGGAAGAGATAGAATTCCAAGATAATCACCTGTAGACCTATTAAGAATTTCAAATTGCCAACTCCTTTGAATTTTGACAGTTTGGAGAATTGCCTGGATTATATTATCAACTAGAAACAAAACAGAATTCAGTTTTGTGCCGAGACCGCCGCTAAGCCATTTGGACAGAAATTTGGTCTCATGTGTTGAAAAGCATATGTATAGAGCTATTTTACTTCTTTTGAAATGAGATCTTACAATGGTTAATTGCAGACTTGATATCATCGACCTCGGAGGATATTTCCCAAGGTACGTATGTTTCCATGTGTCTTGTGTTTTCTTAATGATGAACTGGGCTATGTATGAATCAAAACTCCTCTTTGTATATGAAATGGTGTCTATTCAGGTGTACAGAATATAGAAGTTTCAATGGTAACAAACGGAATGCAAGAGATGTTCAGAGAATGCACAGATTTCTGCTGAATTTGGAATTAACGAGATCTGTACTGGAAGTTGGAAATGTGCCTGGAGTTCCACTGCTTTGAAAGAAACTCGATGAATGGTTATCAGCTAGCTGGAAAGAGGACCAGAAATGACCGCAGAGTGGAAGAGATAGGATTCCAAGACAATCACCTGCAGACCTGTTAAGAATTTCAAATTGTCAACTCCTTTGAATTTTGCCGGTTTGGAGGATTGCCTGGATTATATTATCAACTAGAAATATAAGTGAATTCAGTTTTGTGCCGACAACGCTGCTGAGCAATTGCAGTCTTGATATCGTTGACCTGGAGGATATTTCTCAAGGTAATAGCTTTCCATGTATATCTTGTGATTTCTTAGTGAGTAACTGGGCCATGTATGAATCAAAACTCTTTGAACATGAAATGATGCCTATTCAGATGTACAGGATTTAGAAGTCTCAATGGTAACAAACTGAAAGGAAGACAGCTTTTCAGAGAACTCTGATTTCTGTTGAATTTGGAATTGAAGAGATTTGATCTGGAAGTTGGAAATGTGCCTGGAGCTCCACTGCTTCGAAAGAAACTTGATGAATGGTTATCAACGAGCTAGTAGGAGGACCAGAAATGACCACAGACTGGAAGAGATAGAATTGCAAGATAATCACCTACAGACCTACTAAGAATTTCAAAATGTCAACTCCCCAGAATTTTGACAGTTTGGAGAATTGCCTGGATTATATTATCAACTAGAAATGTAACCGAATTCAGTCTTGTGCCGAGATCGCTGCTGAGGAATTGCAGACTTGATATCGCTGACCTGGAGGATATTTCTCAAGGTAATAGCTCTCCATGTATACCTTGTGTTTTCTTAATGATTAACTGGGCCATGTATGAATCAGATCTCCTCTTTGTACATGAAATGGTGTCTATTCAGATGTACAGAATCTAGAAGTCTCAATGGTAACAAATTGAATTGAAGACAGATTTTCAGAGAACCCACAGATTTCTGATGAATTTGGAGTTGAAGAGATCTCGACTGGATGTTGGAAATGTGCCTGGAATTCCACTGCTTTGAAAGAAACTTGATGAATGGTTAGCAGCTGGCTGGAAAGAGGACCAAAATTGACCGCAGACTGGAAGAGATACGATTCCAAGACAATCACCTGCAGACCTATTAAGAATTTCAAATTGTCAACTCCTCTGAATTTTGCCGGTTTGGAGAATTGCCTGGATTATATTATCAACTAGAAATATAACTGAATTCAGTTTTGTGCCCACAACGCTACTGAGCAATTGCAGTCTTGATATCGTTGACCTGGAGGATATTTCTCAAGGTAATAGCTTTCCATGTATATCTTGTGATTTCTTAGTGATTAGCTAGTCCATGTATGAATCAAAACTATTTGAACATGAAATGGTCTCTATTCAGATGTACAGGACCTAGAAGTCTCAATGGTAACAAAGTGAAAGGAAGACAGCTGTTCAGAGAACTCCGATTTCTGTTGAATTTGGATTTGAAGAGATTTGAACTGGAAGTTGGAAATGTGCCTGGAGTTCCACTGCTTCGAATGAAACTCGATGAATGGTTATCAGCTAGCTGGAAAGAGGGCGAGAAATGACCGCAGACTGGAAGAGATAGGATTCCAAGATAATCACCTGCAGACCTATTAAGAATTTCAAATTGTCAACTCCGCAGAATTTTGACGGTTTGGAGAATTGCCTGGATTATATTATCAACTAGAAATGTAACCGAATTCAGTTTTGTGCCGACAACGCTGCTGAGCAATTGCAGTCTTGATATCGTTGACCTGGAGGATATTTCTCAAGGTAATAGCTTTCCATGTATATCTTGTGATTTCTTAGTGAGTAACTGGGCCATGTATGAATCAAAACTCTTTGAACATGAAATGATGCCTATTCAGATGTACAGGATTTAGAAGTCTCAATGGTAACAAACTGAAAGGAAGACAGCTTTTCAGAGAACTCTGATTTCTGTTGAATTTGGAATTGAAGAGATTTGATCTGGAAGTTGGAAATGTGCCTGGAGTTCCACTGCTTCGAAAGAAACTTGATGAATGGTTATCAACGAGCTAGTAGGAGGACCAGAAATGACCACAGACTGGAAGAGATAGAATTGCAAGATAATCACCTACAGACCTACTAAGAATTTCAAAATGTCAAGTCCCCAGAATTTTGACAGTTTGGAGAATTGCCTGGATTATATTATCAACTAGAAATGTAACCGAATTCAGTCTTGTGCCGAGATCGCTGCTGAGGAATTGCAGACTTGATATCGCTGACCTGGAGGATATTTCTCAAGGTTATAGCTCTCCATGTATACCTTGTGTTTTCTTAATGATTAACTGGGCCATGTATGAATCAGATCTCCTCTTTGTACATGAAATGGTGTCTATTCAGATGTACAGAATCTGGAAGTCTCAATGGTAACAAATTGAATTGAAGACAGATTTTCAGAGAACCCACAGATTTCTGATGAATTTGGAGTTGAAGAGATCTCGACTGGAAGTTGGAAATGTGCCTGGAATTCCACTGCTTTGAAAGAAACTTGATGAATGGTTAGCAGCTGGCTGGAAAGAGGACCAAAATTGACCGCAGACTGGAAGAGATACGATTCCAAGACAATCACCTGCAGACCTATTAAGAATTTCAAATTGTCAACTGCTCTGAATTTTGCCGGTTTGGAGAATTGCCTGCATTATATTATCAACTAGAAATATAACTGAATTCAGTTTTGTGCCCACAACGCTACTGAGCAATTGCAGTCTTGATATCGTTGACCTGGAGGATATTTCTCAAGGTAATAGCTTTCCATGTATATCTTGTGATTTCTTAGTGATTAACTAGTCCATGTATGAATCAAAACTATTTGAACATGAAATGGTCTCCATTCAGATGTACAGGACCTAGAAGTCTCAATGGTAACAAAGTGAAAGGAAGACAGCTGTTCAGAGAACTCCGATTTCTGTTGAATTTGGATTTGAAGAGATTTGAACTGGAAGTTGGAAATGTGCCTGGAGTTCCACTGCTTCGAATGAAACTCGATGAATGGTTATCAGCTAGCTGGAAAGAGGGCGAGAAATGACCGCAGACTGGAAGAGATAGGATTCCAAGATAATCACCTGCAGACCTATTAAGAATTTCAAATTGTCAACTCCTCAGAATTTTGACGGTTTTGAGAATTGCCTGGATTATATTATCAACTTGAAATGTAACCGAATTCAGTCTTGTGCCGAGAACGCTGCTGAGGAATTGCAGACTTGATATCGCTGACCTGGAGGATATTTCTCAAGGTAATAGCTTTCCATGTATATCTTGTGATTTCTTAGTGATTAACTGAGCCATGTATGAATCAAAACTCTTTGAACATGAAATGGTGCCTATTCAGATGTACAGGATCTAGAAGTTTCAATGGTAACAAAGTGAAAGGAAGACAGCTTTTCAGAGAACTCCGATTTCTGTTGAATTTGGAATTGAAGAGATTTGAACTGGAAGTTGGAAATGTGCCTGGAATTCCACTGCTTCGAAAGAAACTTGATGAATGGTTATCAGCTAGCTTGTAGGAGGACCAGAAATGACTGCAGACTGGAATAGATAGGATTCCAGGATAATCACCTGCAGACCTATTTAGAATTTCAAATTGTCAACTCCTCAGAATTTTGACGGTTTGGAGAATTACCTGGATTATATTATCAACTAGAAATGTAACCGAATTCAGTCTTGTGCCGAGAACGTTGCTGAGGAATTGCAGACTTGATATCGCTGATCTGGAGGATATTTCTCAAGGTAATAGCTTTCCATGTATACCTTGTGTTTTCTTAATGATTAACTGGGCCATGCATGAATCAGAACTCCTCTTTGTACAAGAAATGGTGTCTATTCAGATGTACAGAATCTAGAAGTCTCAATGGTAACAAGTTGAATGGAAGGCAGCTTTTCAGAGAACTCATAGATTTCTGCTGAATTTGGAATTATCATCAATGTTGTCTATTTTTTTGAGTTGAGGTCACACTACTTGTGAATAGACTTTCCAGGACTTGGGCAAAATATTGGTTTGGATGTGAAGTTGATAACCAGAAATCTTACTGCAGCAGAAGCCGGAATCTCATTTTCTTGATAATAATATGATCCGGAAGCCTTATTTTGAATATAACTTTCCAAGGAAAAGTATAGGACCTGGCATTTGAAGTATGAGGCTCTAAATCACAAACAGTAAATTTCACCTTGATGGTTTGCATTAATCTTGTAGGTTTGGTATTATGCTGGTGGTGTGTAACCCTACTTTGTATTTCTTGCAAGAAACCCTTCCACAAATAAGTATGGGAGATGTGGAAAAGAAGAGAAGTTTGTTTTATACACAGACATCGTTGTATCAGAAGGTACCAGATCTCGGAATTTTGTTGGCAAAATCCCGAAAACTGAAAATTTCGGTAAGAAATCTTTTTATTTGTACAAGATGCGTTTTTATTGATGAAGTGGATTTTGGAGTGATTGATTTATGCCAAGTAGGAGACCTTTCCATGAAAATGATTAGAGAATTTTAAAGTCATCTTGCATACTAGATTTTGTATTCTCCAAAACATATCTGTAACAGTCTGTTCAGCAGTAACGCAACCTCCTCTTTTGAGGAAAACTTATGATGAATAATGTGGTGTATTTGGACTGGAACTCACTTATGTGCCATGAGAGATTCTTGCTGCTGTGTACATGGACATGATCAATGATTATCAGATTGTAAGAGAATAGGAAATTGACATGTATAGAGTAATTGAGGAACTTGATTTCACACCTAGCCAAATGTTGACAAGAACACAATGTGCTTGTTTTTACAGCAGAGCTTTTAAAGTAACTGCAGTACTTTATATCTGCTAAATGGACTTTAATGCATAGTTTTTGCAAGAGTTATTTTAAGATGTCTTAAATCCAGCTGTATCCACTAACTAGCATCTCTATGGAGCAAGTTTTTAACAACAGATCCAGCAATGAACAGCACAGATTTTATATTATTGCCCTTGTAGAATGGTGGCTGAATGTCATATTGTGTAATGTATGAGAAAACTCATCTTTCATCAACTGGGGTTCACTGGTATGGAGAGATCTTGAATTTGGGCAATGCTTTAAAAGGAGAAGAGCTTTGTGAGAGAAAACAGACCACAAGATTTGGCGTCTTCTTAGAACTGATTTTTTGGGGTGGAGCCCACATTTCACCTAAATGAGCTTTCCCTGCACATGCAGCAGATATTCAATCTCCAAACTGGTGGTATGTATAATTAGTGGTTAGGTGCTAGAATTCACTATCATGGCTGTACTGAGAAATATTGAAAGACACTTTAGTGACTTTTCTCTTCTTTCCATGAAGAAGTTTGTTCAGATGCAGGAGGAATGTTTATAGACAATAGTCTTGTTAGAATTTATTGGAGAGTGCCCATATCCACTCTACAATGAATTGTAACAAAACAATTATTTACACACACTTGACTAGAAAAATAGTCATTACAAATCTCCTTTGGAATGTAATTTAGCACTCTTCCAATGAAATGTTCTGATTGTATTTACATTATCTTTGTTGTATTTTACAGGTTTTTACTTGGTCTCAAATTGTATTAGGAAAATACATTGTACAGCCACTTTCTGAATGTTGGTTTATACATGGCAATTAGATTGCAATTCTCACTTTCAACACCAGACCTTTCCAGATAAACTTATAGGACACAGAATTATCAGCATAATGCGTGGTAAATTTAACATGATCAGATCAGAATAAGAAGTTATATATTTTCACCACAACTGCCTTTATTAGATATATGCGATATTTGATAGTATCCAAATAAGTGGATGGGATTGACATTTCTATCAAGAAACCATTGATGAATTTGTCGTATATGATGTATGGTCAAGAGTTTTGTGTCAGTAATGGAAGGTTTTTATAAAGAGGGATATTACTTAGATTTAATTGAAGAAAAAATATGAAAATCGACAATTTTATGATCCACGCTCTATTTAAAAGATGTACCAGATATTATTTTATTGGTAAAGTGGAATTGTGACAGGAAAAGTGTATTCAAACAAAGAGATCTTTCCTTCAACAAATACAGAATTTTCAATTGTCAACTTGATGTATATATGGAGTATTTTGTATAGCTTATTACGAGAGATATGTATGGAATACAAAGTCTCAAAAGGTTTTTCAACTTAGCTGCATCTGAACTGGAAGTTGGATATGTGCCTGGAGTTCCACCTCTTTGAAAGAAACTGGATTAATGGTTATCAGCTAGATGGAAAGAGGACCAGAAATGACCGCAGACTGGAAGAGATAGGATTCCAAGACAATCACCTGCAGACCTATTAAGAACTTCAAATTGTCAACTGCTCTGAATTTTGCCGGTTTGGAGAATTGCCTGGATTATATTATCAACTAGAAATATAACTGAATTCAGTTTTGTGCCGCCAACGCTGCTGAGCAATTGCAGTCTTGATATTGTTGACCTGGAGGATATTTCTCAAGGTAATAGCTTTCCATGTATATCTTGTGATTTCTTAGTGATTAACTGGGCCATGTATGAATTAAAACTCTTCTTTGTACATGAAATGGTGTCCATTCAGATGTACAGAATCTAGAAGTTTCAATGGTTACAAATCGAATGGAAGACAGATTTTCAGAGAACCCACAGATTTCTGATGAATTTGGAGTTAAAGAGATCTGAACTGGAAGTTGGAAATGTGCCTGGAGTTCCACTGCTTTGAAAGAAACTGGATGAATGGTTATCAACTAGCTGGTAAGAGGACCAGAAATGACCGCAGACTGGAAGAGATAGAATTCCAAGTTAATCACCTGCAGAACTATTAAGAATTTCAAATTTCCAACTCCTTTGAATTTTGACAGTTTGGAGAATTGCCTGGATTATATTATCAACTAGAAATAAAACCGAATTCAGTCTTGTGCCGAGAACGCTGCTGAGGAATTGCAGACTTGATATCGCTGACCTGGAGGATATTTCTCAAGGTAATAGCTTTCCATGTATATCTTGTGATTTCTTAGTGATTAATTGGGCCATGTATGAATCAAAACTCTTTGAACATGAAATGGTGTCTATTCAGATGTACAGGATCTAGAAGTCTCAATGGTAACAAACTGAAAGGAAGACAGCTTTTCGGAGAACTCCAATTTCTGTTGAATTTGGAATTGAAGAGATTTGATCTGGAAGATGGAAATGTGCCTGGAGTTCCACTGCTTCGAAAGAAACTTGATGAATGGTTATCAACTAGCTAGTAGGAGGACCAGAACTGACCACAGACTGGAAGAGATAGGATTGCAAGATAATCACCTGGTGACCTACTAAGAAGTTCAAATTGTCAACTCCTCAGAATTTTGACGGTTTGGAGAATTGCCTGGATTATATTATCAACTAGAAATGTAACCGAATTCAGTCTTGTGCCGAGAACGCTGCTGAGGAATTGCAGACTTGATATCGCTGACCTGGAGGATATTTCTCAAGGTAATAGCTTTCCATGTATACCTTGTGTTTTCTTAATTATTAACTGGGCCATGTATGAATCAGAACTCCTCTTTGTACATGAAATGGTGTCTATTCAGATGTACAGAATCTAGAAGTCTCAATGGTAACAAATTGAATGGAAGACAGATTTTCAGAGAATCCACAGATTTCTGATGAATTTGGAGTTAAAGCGATCTGGACTGGAAGTTGGAAATGTGCCTGGAGTTCCACTGCTTTGAAAGAAACTGGATGAATGGTTATCAACTAGCTGGTATGAGGACCAGAAATGACCGCAGACTGGAAGAGATAGAATTCCAAGAAAATCACCTGCAGACCTATTAAGAATTTCAAATTGCCAACTCCTTTGAATTTTGACAGTTTGGAGAATTGCCTGGATTATATTATCAACTAGAAACAAAACCGAATTCAGTTTTGTGCCGAGACCGCCGCTAAGCCATTTGGACAGAGATTTGGTCTCATGTGTTGAGAAGCATATGTATGGAGCTATTTTACTTCATTTGTAATGAGATCTTACAATGGTTAATTGCAGACTTGATATCATCGACGTGGAGGATATTTCCCAAGGTACATATCTTTCCATGTATGTCTTGTGTTTTCTTAATGATGAACTGGGCTATGTATGAATCAAAACTCCTCTTTGTTTATGAAATGGTGTCTATTCAGATGTACAGAATATAGAAGTCTCAATGGTAATAAATTGAATGCAAGACAGATTTTCAGAGAACGCACAGATTTCTGCTGAATTTAGAATTAAACAGATCTGTACTGGAAGTTGGAAATGTGCCTGGAGTTCCACTGCTTTGAAAGAAACTCGTAGAATGGTTATCAGCTAGCTGGAAAGAGGACCAGAAATGACCGCAGACTGGAAGAGATAGGATTCCAAGACAATTACCTGCAGACCTATTAAGAATTTCAAATTTCCAACTCCTTTGAATTTTGACAGTTTGGAGAATTGCCTGGATTATATTTTCAACTAGAAATAAAACCGAATTCAGTCTTGTGCCGAGAACGCTGCTGAGGAATTGCAGACTTGATATCGCTGACCTGAAGGATATTTCTCAAAGTAATAGCTTTCCATGTATATCTTGTGATTTCTTAGTGATTAATTGGGCCATGTATGAATCAAAACTCTTTGAACATGAAATGGTGTCTATTCAGATGTACAGGATCTAGAAGTCGCAATGGTAACAAAGTGAAAGGAAGACAGCTTTTCAGAGAACTCCAATTTCTGTTGAATTTGGAATTGAAGAGATTTGAACTGGAAGTTGGAAATGTGCCTGGAGTTCCACTGCTTCGACAGAAACTTGATGAATGGTTATCAGCTAGCTTGTAGGAGGACCAGAAATGACCGCAGACTGGAATAGATAGGATTCCAAGATAATCACCTGCAGACCTATTAAGAATTTCAAATTGTCAACTCCTCAGAATTTTGACGGTTTGGAGAATTGCCTGGATTATATTATCAACTAGAAATGTAACCAAATTCAGTCTTGTGCCGAGAACGCTGCTGAGGAATTGCAGACTTGATATCGCTGACCTGGAGTATATTTCTCAAGGTAATAGCTTTCCATGTATACCTTGTGTTTTCTGAATGATTAACTGGGCCATGTATGAATCAGAACTCCTCTTTGTACATGAAATGGTGTCTATTCAGATGTACAGAATCTAGAAGTCTCAATGATAACAAATTGAATGGAAGACAGATTTTCAGAGAATCCACAGATTTCTGATGAATTTGGAGTTAAAGAGATCTGGACTGGAAGTAGGAAATGTGCCTGAAGTTCCACTGCTTTGAAAGAAACTGGATGAATGGTTATCAACTAGCTGGTAAGAGAACCAGAAATGACCGCAGACTGGAAGAGATAGAATTCCAAGATAATCACCTGCAGACCTATTAAGAATTTCAAATTGCCAACTTCTTTGAATTTCGACAGTTTGGAGAATTTTCTGGATTATATTAGCAACTAGAAATAAAACCGAATTCAGTTTTGTGCCGAGACCGCCGCTAAGCCATTTGGATAGAAATTTGGTCTCATGTGTTGAGAAGCATATGTATGGAGCTATTTTACTTCTTTGGAAATGACATCTTACAATGGTTAATTGCAGATTTGATATCATCGACGTGGAGGATATTTCCCAAGGTTCATATCTTTCCATGTATGTCTTGTGTTTTCTTAATGATGAACTGGGCTATGTATGAATCAAAACTCCTCTTTGTATATGAAATGGTGTCTATTCAGATGTACAGAATCTAGAAGTCTCAATGGTAACAAATTGAATGGAAGACAGATTTTCAGAGAACGCACAGATTTCTGCTGAATTTGGAATTAAAGAGATCGGTACTGGAATTTGAAAATGTGCCTGGGATTCCACTGCTTTGAAAGAAACTCGATGAATTGTTAGCAGCTAGCTGGAAAGAGGACCAGAAATGACCGCAGACTGGAAGAGATAGGATTCCAAGACAATCACCTGCAGACCTATTAAGAATTTCAAATTGTCAACTCCTCTGAATTTTGCCGGTTTGGAGAATTGCCTGGATTATGTTATCAACTTGAAATATAACTGAATTCAGTTTTGTGCCGACAACGCTGCTGAGCAATTGCAGTCTTGATATCGTTGACCTGGAGGATATTTCTCAAGGTAATAGCTTTCCATGTATATCTTGTGATTTCTTAGTGATTAACTTGTCCATGTATGAATCAAAACTCTTTGAACATGAAATGGTGTCTATTCAGATGTACAGGATCTAGAAGTCTCAATGGTAACAAAGTGAAAGGAAGACAGCTTTTCAGAGAATTCCGATTTCTGTTGAATTTGGATTTGAAGAGATTTGAACTGGAAGTTGGAAATGTGCCTGGAGTTCCACTGCTTCGAAAGAAACTTGATGAATGGTTATCAGCTAGCTTGTAGGAGGACCAGAAATGACCGCAGACTGGAAGAGATAGGATTGCAAGATAATCACCTGCAGACCTATTAAGAACTTCAAATTGTCAGCTCCTCAGAATTTTGATGGTTTGGAGAATTGCCTGGATTATATTATCAACTAGAAATGTAACCGAATTCAGTCTTGTGCTGAGAACGCTGCTGAGGAATTGCAGACTTGATATCGCTGATCTGGAGGATATTTCTCAAGGTAATAGCTTTCCATGTATATCTTGTGTTTTCTTAGTGATTAACTGAGCCATGTATGAATCAAAACTCTTTGAACATGAAATGGTGCCTATTCAGATGTACAGGATCTAGAAGTCTCAATGGTAACAAAGTGAAAGGAAGACAGCTTTTCAGAGAACTCCGATTTCTGTTGAATTTGGAATTGAAGAGATTTGAACTGGAAGTTGGAAATGTGCCTGGAATTCCACTGCTTCGAAAGAAACTTGATGAATGGTTATCAGCTAGCTTGTAGGAGGACCAGAAATGACTGCAGACTGGAATAGATAGGATTCCAAGATAATCACCTGCAGACCTATTTAGAATTTCAAATTGTCAACTCCTCAGAATTTTGACGGTTTGGAGAATTGCCTGGATTATATTATCAACTAGAAATGTAACCGAATTCAGTCTTGTGCCGAGAACGCTGCTGAGGAATTGCAGACTTGATATCGCTGATCTGGCGGATATTTCTCAAGGTAATAGCTTTCCATGTATACCTTGTGTTTTCTTAATGATTAACTGGGCCATGTATGAATCAGAACTCCTCTTTGTACAAGAAATGGTGTCTATTCAGATGTACAGAATCTAGAAGTCTGAATGGTAGCAAGTTGAATGGAAGGCAGCTTTTCAGAGAGCTCATAAATTTCTGCTGAATTTGGAATTATCATCAATGTTGTCTCTTTTTTTGAGTTGAGGTCACACTACTTGTGAATGGACTTTCCAGGACTTGGGCAAAATATTGGTTTGGATGTGAAGTTGATAACCAGAAATCTTACTGCAGCAGAAGCCGGAATCTCATTTTCTTGATAATAATCTGATCTGGAAGCCTTCTTTTGAACATAACTTTCCAAGGAAAAGTATAGGACCTGGCATTTGAAGTATGAGGCTCTAAATCACAAACAGTAAATTTCACCTTGATGGTTTGCATTAATCTTGTAGGTTTGGTATTATGCTGGTGGTGTGTAACCCTACTTTGTATTTCTTGCAAGAAACCCTTCCACAAATAAGTATGGGAGATATGGAAAAGAAGAGAAGTTTGTTTTATACACAGACATCGTTGTATCAGCAGGTACCAGATCTCGGAATTATGTTGGAAAAATCCGGAAAACTGAAAATTTCGGTAAGAAATCTTTTTATTTGTACAAGATGCGTTTTTATTGATGACGTGGATTTTGGAGTGATTGATTTATGTCAAGTAGGAGACCTTTCCATGAACATGATTAGAGAATTTTAAAGTCATCTTGCATACTAGATTTTGTATTCTCCAAAACATATATCTGTAACAGTCTGTTCAGCAGTAACGCAACCTCCCTATTTTGAGGAAAACTTATGATGAATAATGTGGTGTATTTGGACTGGAACTCACTTATGTGCCATGAGAGATTCTTACTGCTGTGTACATGGACATGATCAATGATTATCAGATTGTAAGAGAGTATGAAATTGACATGTATAGAGTAATTGAGGAACTTGATTTCACACCTAGCCAAATGTTGACAAGAACACAATGTGCTTGTTTTTACAGCAGAGCTTTTAAAGTAACTGCAGTACTTTATATCTGCTAAAATGGATTTTAATGCACAGTTTTTGCAAGAGTTATTTTAAGATGTCTTAAATCCAGCTATATCCACTAACTAGCATCTCTATGGAGCAAGTTTTTAACAACAGATCCAGCAATGAACAGCACAGATTTTATATTATTGCCCTTGTAGAATGGTGGCTGAATGTCATATTGTGTAATGTATGAGAAAACTTATCTTTCATCAACTGGGGTTTACTGGTATGGAGAGATCTTGAATTTGGGCAATGCCTTAAAAGGAGAAGAGCTTTGTGAGAGAAAACAGACCACAAGATTTGGCGTCTTCTTAGAACTGATTTTTTGGGGTGGAGCCCACATTTCACCTAAATGACCTTTCCATGGACATGCAGCAGATATTCAATCTCCAAACTGGTGGTATGTATAATTAGTGGTTAGGTGCTAGAATTCACTATCATGGCTGTACTGAGAAATATTGAAAGACACTTTAGTGAATTTTCTCTTGTTTCCATGAAGAAGTTTGTTCAGATGCAGGAGGAATGTTTATAGACAATAGTCTTGTTAGAATTTATTGGAGAGTGCCCATATCCACTCTACAATGAATTGTAACAAAACAATTATTTACACACACTTGACTAGAAAAATAGTCATTACAAATCTCCTTTGGAATGTAATTTAGCACTCTTCCAGTGAAATGTTCTGATTGTATTTACATTATCTTTGTTGTATTTTACAGGTTTTTACTTGGTCTCAAATTGTATTAGGAAAATACATTGTACAGCCACTTTCTGAATGTTGGTTTATACATGGCAATTAGATTGCAATTCTCACTTTCAAAACCAGACCTTTCCAGATAAACTTATAGGACACAGAATTATCAGCATGATGCGTGGTAAATTTAACATGATCAGATCAGAATAAGAAGTTATATATTTTCACCACAACCGCCTTTATTAGATATATGCGATATTTGATAGTATCCAAATAAGTGGATGGGATTGACATTTCTATCAAGAAACCATTGATGAATTTGTCGTATATGATGTATGGTCAAGAGTTTTGTGTCAGTAATGGAAGGTTTTTATAAAGAGGGATATTACTTAGATTTAATTGAAGAAAAAATATGAAAATCGACAATTTTATGATCCACGCTCTATTTAAAAGATGTACCAGATATTATTTTATTGGTAAAGTGGAATTGTGACAGAAAAAGTGTATTCAAACAAAGAGATCTTTCCTTCAACAAATACAGAATTTTCAATTGTCAACTTGATGTATATATGGAGTATTTTGTATAGCTTATTACGAGAGATATGTATGGAATACAAAGTCTCAAAAGGTTTTTCAACTTAGCTGCATCTGAACTGGAAGTTGGATATGTGCCTGGAGTTCCACCTCTTTGAAAGAAACTGGATTAATGGTTATCAGCTGGATGGAAAGAGGACCAGAAATGACCGCAGACTGGAAGAGATAGGATTCCAAGACAATCACCTGCAGACCTATTAAGAACTTCAAATTGTCAACTCTGAATTTTGCCGGTTTGGAAAATTGCCTGGATTATATTATCAACTAGAAATATAACTGAATTTAGTTTTGTGCCGACAACGCTGCTGAGCAATTGCAGTCTTGATATCGTTGACCTGGAGGATATTTGTCAAGGTAATAGCTTTCCATGTATATCTTGTGATTTCTTAGTGATTAACTGGTCCATGTATGAATCAAAACTCTTTGAACATGAAATGGTGTCTATTCAGATGTACCGGATCTAGAAGTCTCAATGGTAACAAAGTGAAAGGAAGACAGCTTTTCAGAGAACTCCGATTTCTGTTGAATTCAGAATTGAAGAGATTTGATCTGGAAGTTGGAAATGTGCCTGGAGTTCCACTGCTTAGAAAGAAACTTGATGAATGGTTATCAACTAGCTAGTAGGAGGACCAGAAATGACCACAGACTGGAAGAGATAGGATTGCAAGATAATCACCTGCACACCTACTAAGAATTTCAAAATGTCAACTCCCCAGAATTTTGACGGTTTGGAGAATTGCCTGGATTATATTATCAACTAGAAATGTAACCTAATTCAGTCTTGTGCCGAGAATGCTGCTGAGGAATTGCAGACGTGATATCGCAGACCTGGAGGATATTTCTCAAGGTAATAGCATTCCATGTATACCTTGTGTTTTCTTAATGATTAACTGGGCCATGTATTAATCAGAACTACTCTTTGTACCAGAAATGGTGTCTATTCAGATGCACAGAATCTAGAAGTCTACATGGTAACAAGTTGAATGGAAGGCAGCTTTTCAGAGAACCCACAGATTTCTGATGAATTTGGAGTTAAAGAGATTTTGACTGGAAGTTGGAAATGTGCCTGGAGTTCCACTGCTTTGAAAGAAACTGGATGAATGGTTATCAACCAGCTGGTAAGAGGACCACAAATGACTGCAGACTGGAAGAGATAGAATTCCAAGATAATCACCTGCAGACCTATTAAGAATTTCAAATTGCCAACTCCTTTGAATTTTGACAGTTTGGAGAATTGCCTGGATTATATTATCAACTAGAAATATAACTGAATTCAGTTTTGTGCCGACAACGCTGCTGAACAATTGCAGTCTTGATGTCGTTGACTTGGAGGATATTTCTCAAGGTAATAGCTTTCCATGTATGTCTTGTGTTTTCTTAATGATTAACGGGGACATGTATGAATCAAAACTCTTTGAGCATGAAATGGTGTCTATTCAGATGTACAGGATCTAGAAGTCTCAATGGTAACAAATTGAATGGAAGACAGATTTTCAGAGAACCCACAGATTTCTGATGAATTTGGAGTTAAAGAAATCTGGACTGGAAGTTGGAAATGTGCCTGGAGTTCCACTGGTTTGAAAGAAACTCGATGAATGGTTATCAGCTAGCTGGAAAGAGGACCAGAAATGACCGCAGACTGGAAGAGATAGGATTCCAAGACAATCACCTGCAGACCTATTAAGAATTTCAAATTGTCAAATCCTCTGAATTTTGCCGGTTTGGAGAATTTCCTGGATTATATTATCAACTAGAAATGTAACCGAATTCAGTCTTGTGCCGAGAATGCTGCTGAGGAATTGCAGACTTGATATCGCTGACCTGGAGGATATTTCTCAAGGTAATAGCTTTCCATGTATACCTTGTGTTTTCTTAATGATTAACTGGGCCATGTTTGAATCAGAACTCCTCTTTGTACATGAAATGGTGTCTATTCAGATGTACAGAATCTAGAAGTCTCAATGGTAACAAAGTGAAAGGAAGACAGCTTTTCAGAGAACTCCGATTTCTGTTGAATTTGGAATTGAAGAGATTTGAACTGGAAGTTGGAAATGTGCCTGGAGTTCCACCGCTTCGAAAGAGACTTGATGAATGGTTATCAGCTAGCTTGTAGGAGGACCCGAAATGACCGCAGACTGGAATAGATAGAATTCCAAGATAATCACCTGCAGACCTATTAAGAATTTCAAATTGTCAACTCCTCTGAATTTTGCCGGTTTGGAGAATTGCCTGGATTATATTATCAACTAGAAACATAACTGAATTCAGTTTTGTGCCGACAACGCTGCTGAGGAATTGCAGACTTGATATCGCTGACCTGGAGGATATTTCTCAAGGTAATAGCTTTCCTTGTATATCTTGTGATTTCTTAGTGAGCAACTGGGCCATGTATGAATCAAAACTCTTTGAACATGAAATGGTGCCTATTCAGATGTACAGGATTTAGATGTCTCAATGGTAACAAACTGAAAGGAAGACAGCTTTTCAGAGAACTCTGATTTCTGTTGAATTTGGAATTGAAGAGATTTCATCTGGAAGTTGGAAATGTGCCTGGAGTTCCACTGCTTCGAAAGAAACTTGAATGGTTATCAGCTAGCTTGTAGGAGGACCAGTAATGATGCAGACTGGAAGAGATAGGATTCCAAGATAATCACCTGCAGACCTATTAAGAACTTCAAATTGTCAACTCCTCAGAATTTTGATGGTTTGGAGAATTGTCTGGATTATATTATCAACTAGAAATGTCACCGAATTCAGTCTTGTGCCGAGAACGCTGCT
This sequence comes from Pictodentalium vernedei, assembly GCA_031216915.1. Taxonomy (NCBI): domain Eukaryota; kingdom Metazoa; phylum Mollusca; class Scaphopoda; order Dentaliida; family Dentaliidae; genus Pictodentalium; species Pictodentalium vernedei. Next base: position 737,057,915 of record CM062297.1, read on the forward strand.
GAGGAATTGCAGACTTGATATCGCTGACCTGGAGGATATTTCTCAAGGTAATAGCTTTCCATGTATACCTTGTGTTTTCTTAATGATTAACTGGGTCATGTATGAATCAGAACTCCACTTTGTACATGAAATGGTGTCTATTCAGATGTACAGAATCTAGAAGTCTCAATGGTAACAAATTGAATGGAAGACAGATTTTCAGAAAACCCACAGATTTCTGATGAATTTGGAGTTAAAGAGATCTGGACTGGAAGTTGGAAATGTGCCTGGAGTTCCACTGCTTTGAAAGAAACTGGATGAATGGTTATCAACTAGCTGGTAAGAGGACCAGAAATGACCGCAGACTGGAAGAGATAGAATTCCAAGAGAATCACCTGCAGACCTATTAAGAATTTCAAATTGCCAACTCCTTCGAATTTCGACAGTTTGGAGAATTTACTGGATTATATTATCAACTAGAAATAAAACCGAATTCAGTTTTGTGCCGAGACCTCTGCCAAGCCATTTGGACAGAAATTTGGTCTCATGTGTTGAGAAGCATATGTATGGAGCTATTTTCCTTCATTTGAAATGAGATCTTACAATGGTTAATTGCAGACTCGATATCATCGACCTGGATGATATTTCCCAAGGTACATATCTTTCCATGTATATCTTGTGTTTTCTTAATGATGAACTGGGCTATGTATGAATCAAAACTCATCTTTGTTTATGAAATGGTGTCTATTCAGATGTACAGAATATAGAAGTCTCAATGGTAACAAATTGAATGGAAGACAGATTTCCAGAGAAAGCACAGATTTCTGCTGAATTTGGAAGTAAAGAGATCTGTACTGGAATTTGGAAATGTGCCTGGAGTTCCACTGCTTTGAAAGAAACTCGATGAATGGTTATCAGCTAGCTGGAAAGCGGACCAGAAATGACCGCAGACTTGAAGAGATAGGATTCCAAGACAATCACCTGCAGACCTATTAAGAATTTCAAATTGCCAACTCCTCTGAATTTTGCAGGTTTGGAGAATTGCCTGGATTATATTATCAACTAGAAATATAACTGAATTCAGTTTTGTGCCGACAACGCTGCTGAACAATTGCAGTCTTGATATCGTTGACTTGGAGGATATTTCTCAAGGTAATAGCTTTGCATGTATGTCTTGTGTTTTCTTAATGATTAACTGGGCCATGTATGAATCAAAACTCTTTGAACATGAAATGGTGTCTATTCAGATGTACAGGATCTAGAAGTCTCAATGGTAACAAACTGAAAGGAAGACAGCTTTTCAGAGAACTCCGATTTCTGTTGAATTTGGAATTGAAGAGATTTGAACTGGAAGTTGGAAATGTGCCTGGAGTTCCACTGCTTTGAAAGAAACTCGATGAATGGTTATCAGCTAGCTGGAAAGCGGACCAGAAATGACCGCAGACTGGAAGAGATAGGATTCCAAGACAATCACCTACAGACCTATTAAGAATTTCAAATTGTCAACTCCTCTGAATTTTGCCAGTTTGGAGAATTGCCTGGATTATATTATCAACTAGAAATGTAACCGAATTCAGTCTTGTGCCGAGAACGCTGCTGAGGAATTGCAGACTTGATATCGCTGACCTGGAGGATATTTTTCAAGGTAATAGCTTTCCATGTATACCTTGTGTTTTCTTAATGATTAACTGAGCCATGTTTGAATCAGAACTCCTCTTTGTACATAAAATGGTGTCTATTCAGATGTACAGAATCTAGAAGTCTCAATGGTAACAAATTGAATGGAAGACAGCTTTTCAGAGAACCCACAGATTTCTGATGAATTTGGAATTGAAGAAATTTGATCTGGAAGTTGGAAATGTGCCTGGAGTTCCACTGCTCCGAAAGAAACTTGATGAATGGTTATCAACTAGCTAGTAGGAGGACCAGAAATGACCGTAGACTGGAAGAGATAGAATTCCAATATAATCACCTGCCGACCTATTAAGAATTTCAAATTGCCAACTCCTTTGAATTTTGACAGTTTGGAGAATTGCCTGGATTATACTATCAACTAGAAACAAAACCGAATTCAGTTTTGTGCCGAGACTGCCGCTAAGCCATTTGGACAGAAATTTGGTCTCATGTGTTTAGAAGCATATGTATGGAGCTATTTTAATTCTTTTGAAATGAGATCTTACAATGGTTAATTGCATACTTGATATCATCGACGTGGAGGATATTTCCCAAGGTACATATCTTTCCATATATATCTTGTGTTTTGTTAATAATGAACTGGGCTATGTATGAATCAAAACTCCTCTTTGTATATGAAATGATGTCTATTCAGATGTACAGAATCTAGAAGTCTCAATGGTAACAAATTGAATGGAAGACAGATTTTCAGAGAAAGCACAGATTTCTGCTGAATTTGGAATTAACGAGATCTGTACTGGAAGTTGGAAATGTGCCTGGGATTCCACTGCTTTGAAAGAAACTCGATGAATGGTTATCAGCTAGCTGGAAAGAGGACCAGAATTGACCGCAGACTGGAAGAGATAGGATTCCAAGACAATCACCTGCAGACCTATTAAGAATTTCAAATTGCCAATTCCTCTGAATTTTGCCGGGTTGGAGGATTGCCTGGATTATATTATGAACTAGAAATATAACTGAATTGAGTTTTGTGCCGACAACGCTGCTGAACAATTGCAGTCTTGATATTGTTGACTTGGAGGATATTTCTCAAGGTAATAGCTTTCCATGTATACCTTGTGTTTTTTTATGATTAACTGGGCCATGTTTGAATCAGAACTCCTCTTTGTACATGAAATGGTGTCTATTCAGATGTACAGAATCTAGAAGTCTCAGTGGTAACAAATTGAATGGAAGACAGATTTTCAGAGAACGCACAGATTTCTGCTGAATTTGAAGTTAACGAGATCTGTACTGGAAGTTGGAAATGTGCCTGGGATTCCACTGCTTTGAAAGAAACTCGATGAATGGTTATCAGCTAGCTGGAAAGCGGACCAGAAATGACCGCAGACTGGAAGAGATAGGATTCCAAGACAATCACCTGCAGACCTATTAAGAATTTCAAATTGTCAAATCCTCTGAATTTTGCCGGTTTGGAGAATTTCCTGGATTATATTATCAACTAGAAATGTAACCGAATTCAGTCTTGTGCCGAGAATGCTGCTGAGGAATTGCAGACTTGATATCGCTGACCTGGAGGATATTTCTCAAGGTAATAGCTTTCCATGTATACCTTGTGTTTTCTTAATGATTAACTGGGCCATGTTTGAATCAGAACTCCTCTTTGTACATGAAATGGTGTCTATTCAGATGTACAGAATCTAGAAGTCTCAATGGTAACAAAGTGAAAGGAAGACAGCTTTTCAGAGAACTCCGATTTCTGTTGAATTTGGAATTGAAGAGATTTGAACTGGAAGTTGGAAATGTGCCTGGAGTTCCACCGCTTCGAAAGAGACTTGATGAATGGTTATCAGCTAGCTTGTAGGAGGACCCGAAATGACCGCAGACTGGAATAGATAGAATTCCAAGATAATCACCTGCAGACCTATTAAGAATTTCAAATTGTCAACTCCTCTGAATTTTGCCGGTTTGGAGAATTGCCTGGATTATATTATCAACTAGAAACATAACTGAATTCAGTTTTGTGCCGACAACGCTGCTGAGGAATTGCAGACTTGATATCGCTGACCTGGAGGATATTTTTCAAGGTAATAGCTTTCCTTGTATATCTTGTGATTTCTTAGTGAGCGACTGGGCCATGTATGAATCAAAACTCTTTGAACATGAAATGGTGCCTATTCAGATGTACAGGATTTAGATGTCTCAATGGTAACAAACTGAAAGGAAGACAGCTTTTCAGAGAACTCTGATTTCTGTTGAGTTTGGAATTGAAGAGATTTCATCTGGAAGTTGGAAATGTGCCTGGAGTTCCACTGGTGCGAAAGAAACTTGATGAATGGTTATCAACTAGCTAGTAGGAGGACCAGAAATGACCACAGACTGGAAGAGATAGGATTGCAACATAATCACCTGCAGACCTACTAAGTACTTCAGATTGTCAACTCCTCAGAATTTTGATGGTTTGGAGAATTGCCTGGATTATATTATCAACTAGAAATGTAACCGAATTCAGTCTTGTGCCGAGAACGCTGCTGAGGAATTGCAGACTTGATATCGCTGACCTGGAGGATATTTCTCCAGGTAATAGCTTTCAATGTATATCTTGTGATTTCTCAGTGATTAACTGGGCCATGTATGAATCAAAACTCTTTGAACATGAAATGGTGCCTATTCAGATGTGCAGGATCTAGAAGTCTCAATGGTAACAAATTGAATGGAAGACAGATTTTCAGAGAACGCACAGATTTCTGCTGAATTTGGAGTTAACGAGATCTGTACTGGAAGTTGGAAATGTGCCTGGGATTCCACTGCTTTGAAAGAAACTCGATGAATGGTTATCAGCTAGCTGGAAAGCGGACCAGAAATGACCGCAGACTGGAAGAGATAGGATTCCAAGACAATCACCTACAGACCTATTAAGAATTTCAAATTGTCAACTCCTCTGAATTTTGCCAGTTTGGAGAATTGCCTGGATTATATTATCAACTAGAAATGTAACCGAATTCAGTCTTGTGCCGAGAACGCTGCTGAGGACTTGCAGACTTGATATCGCTGACCTGGAGGATATTTTTCAAGGTAATAGCTTTCCATGTATACCTTGTGTTTTCTTAATGATTAACTGAGCCATGTTTGAATCAGAACTCCTCTTTGTACATAAAATGGTATCTATTCAGATGTACAGAATCTAGACGTCTCAATGGTAACAAATTGAATGGAAGACAGCTTTTCAGAGAACCCACAGATTTCTGATGAATTTGGAATTGAAGAGATTTGATCTGGAAGTTGGAAATGTGCCTGGAGTTCCACTGCTCCGAAAGAAACTTGATGAATGGTTATCAACTAGCTAGTAGGAGGACCAGAAATGACCGTAGACTGGAAGAGATAGAATTCCAATATAATCACCTGCCGACCTATTAAGAATTTCAAATTGCCAACTCCTTTGAATTTTGACAGTTTGGAGAATTGCCTGGATTATACTATCAACTAGAAACAAAACCGAATTCAGTTTTGTGCCGAGACTGCCGCTAAGCCATTTGGACAGAAATTTGGTCTCATGTGTTTAGAAGCATATGTATGGAGCTATTTTAATTCTTTTGAAATGAGATCTTACAATGGTTAATTGCATACTTGATATCATCGACGTGGAGGATATTTCCCAAGGTACATATCTTTCCATATATATCTTGTGTTTTGTTAATAATGAACTGGGCTATGTATGAATCAAAACTCCTCTTTGTATATGAAATGATGTCTATTCAGATGTACAGAATCTAGAAGTCTCAATGGTAACAAATTGAATGGAAGACAGATTTTCAGAGAAAGCACAGATTTCTGCTGAATTTGGAATTAACGAGATCTGTACTGGAAGTTGGAAATGTGCCTGGGATTCCACTGCTTTGAAAGAAACTCGATGAATGGTTATCAGCTAGCTGGAAAGAGGACCAGAATTGACCGCAGACTGGAAGAGATAGGATTCCAAGACAATCACCTGCAGACCTATTAAGAATTTCAAATTGCCAATTCCTCTGAATTTTGCCGGGTTGGAGGATTGCCTGGATTATATTTTGAACTAGAAATATAACTGAATTGAGTTTTGTGCCGACAACGCTGCTGAACAATTGCAGTCTTGATATTGTTGACTTGGAGGATATTTCTCAAGGTAATAGCTTTCCATGTATACCTTGTGTTTTTTTATGATTAACTGGGCCATGTTTGAATCAGAACTCCTCTTTGTACATGAAATGGTGTCTATTCAGATGTACAGAATCTAGAAGTCTCAGTGGTAACAAATTGAATGGAAGACAGATTTTCAGAGAACGCACAGATTTCTGCTGAATTTGAAGTTAACGAGATCTGTACTGGAAGTTGGAAATGTGCCTGGGATTCCACTGCTTTGAAAGAAACTCGATGAATGGTTATCAGCTAGCTGGAAAGCGGACCAGAAATGACCACAGACTGGAAGAGATAGGATTCCAAGACAATCACCTGCAGACCTATTAAGAATTTCAAATTGTCAAATCCTCTGAATTTTGCCGGTTTGGAGAATTTCCTGGATTATATTATCAACTAGAAATGTAACCGAATTCAGTCTTGTGCCGAGAATGCTGCTGAGGAATTGCAGACTTGATATCGCTGACCTGGAGGATATTTCTCAAGGTAATAGCTTTCCATGTATACCTTGTGTTTTCTTAATGATTAACTGGGCCATGTTTGAATCAGAACTCCTCTTTGTACATGAAATGGTGTCTATTCAGATGTACAGAATCTAGAAGTCTCAATGGTAACAAAGTGAAAGGAAGACAGCTTTTCAGAGAACTCCGATTTCTGTTGAATTTGGAATTGAAGAGATTTGAACTGAAAGTTGGAAATGTGCCTGGAGTTCCACCGCTTCGAAAGAGACTTGATGAATGGTTATCAGCTAGCTTGTAGGAGGACCCGAAATGACCGCAGACTGGAATAGATAGAATTCCAAGATAATCACCTGCAGACCTATTAAGAATTTCAAATTGTCAACTCCTCTGAATTTTGCCGGTTTGGAGAATTGCCTGGATTATATTATCAACTAGAAACATAACTGAATTCAGTTTTGTGCCGACAACGCTGCTGAGGAATTGCAGACTTGATATCGCTGACCTGGAGGATATTTCTCAAGGTAATAGCTTTCCTTGTATATCTTGTGATTTCTTAGTGAGCAACTGGGCCATGTATGAATCAAAACTCTTTGAACATGAAATGGTGCCTATTCAGATGTACAGGATTTAGATGTCTCAATGGTAACAAACTGAAAGGAAGACAGCTTTTCAGAGAACTCTGATTTCTGTTGAATTTGGAATTGAAGAGATTTCATCTGGAAGTTGGAAATGTGCCTGGAGTTCCACTGCTGCGAAAGAAACTTGATGAATGGTTATCAACTAGCTAGTAGGAGGACCAGAAATGACCACAGACTGGAAGAGATAGGATTGCAACATAATCACCTGCAGACCTACTAAGTACTTCAGATTGTCAACTCCTCAGAATTTTGATGGTTTGGAGAATTGCCTGGATTATATTATCAACTAGAAATGTAACCGAATTCAGTCTTGTGCCGAGAACGCTGCTGAGGAATTGCAGACTTGATATCGCTGACCTGGAGGATATTTCTCCAGGTAATAGCTTTCAATGTATATCTTGTGATTTCTCAGTGATTAACTGGGCCATGTATGAATCAAAACTCTTTGAACATGAAATGGTGCCTATTCAGATGTACAGGATCTAGAAGTCTCAATGGTAACAAATTGAATGGAAGACAGATTTTCAGAGAACGCACAGATTTCTGCTGAATTTGGAGTTAACGAGATCTGTACTGGAAGTTGGAAATGTGCCTGGGATTCCACTGCTTTGAAAGAAACTCGATGAATGGTTATCAGCTAGCTGGAAAGCGGACCAGAAATGACCGCAGACTGGAAGAGATAGGATTCCAAGACAATCACCTACAGACCTATTAAGAATTTCAAATTGTCAACTCCTCTGAATTTTGCCAGTTTGGAGAATTGCCTGGATTATATTATCAACTAGAAATGTAACCGAATTCAATCTTGTGCCGAGAACGCTGCTGAGGAATTGCAGACTTGATATCGCTGACCTGGAGGATATTTTTCAAGGTAATAGCTTTCCATGTATACCTTGTGTTTTCTTAATGATTAACTGAGCCATGTTTGAATCAGAACTCCTCTTTGTACATAAAATGGTGTCTATTTAGATGTACAGAATCTAGAAGTCTCAATGGTAACAAATTGAATGGAAGACAGCTTTTCAGAGAACCCACAGATTTCTGATGAATTTGGAATTGAAGAGATTTGATCTGGAAGTTGGAAATGTGCCTGGAGTTCCACTGCTCCGAAAGAAACTTGATGAATGGTTATCAACTAGCTAGTAGGAGGACCAGAAATGACCGTAGACTGGAAGAGATAGAATTCCAATATAATCACCTGCCGACCTATTAAGAATTTCAAATTGCCAACTCCTTTGAATTTTGACAGTTTGGAGAATTGCCTGGATTATACTATCAACTAGAAACAAAACCGAATTCAGTTTTGTGCCGAGACTGCCGCTAAGCCATTTGGACAGAAATTTGGTCTCATGTGTTTAGAAGCATATGTATGGAGCTATTTTAATTCTTTTGAAATGAGATCTTACAATGGTTAATTGCATACTTGATATCATCGACGTGGAGGATATTTCCCAAGGTACATATCTTTCCATATATATCTTGTGTTTTGTTAATAATGAACTGGGCTATGTATGAATCAAAACTCCTCTTTGTATATGAAATGATGTCTATTCAGATGTACAGAATCTAGAAGTCTCAATGGTAACAAATTGAATGGAAGACAGATTTTCAGAGAAAGCACAGATTTCTGCTGAATTTGGAATTAACGAGATCTGTACTGGAAGTTGGAAATGTGCCTGGGATTCCACTGTTTTGAAAGAAACTCGATGAATGGTTATCAGCTAGCTGGAAAGAGGACCAGAATTGACCGCAGACTGGAAGAGATAGGATTCCAAGACAATCACCTGCAGACCTATTAAGAATTTCAAATTGCCAATTCCTCTGAATTTTGCCGGGTTGGAGGATTGCCTGGATTATATTATGAACTAGAAATATAACTGAATTGAGTTTTGTGCCGACAACGCTGCTGAACAATTGCAGTCTTGATATTGTTGACTTGGAGGATATTTCTCAAGGTAATAGCTTTCCATGTATACCTTGTGTTTTTTTATGATTAACTGGGCCATGTTTGAATCAGAACTCCTCTTTGTACATGAAATGGTGTCTATTCAGATGTACAGAATCTAGAAGTCTCAGTGGTAACAAATTGAATGGAAGACAGATTTTCAGAGAACGCACAGATTTCTGCTGAATTTGAAGTTAACGAGATCTGTACTGGAAGTTGGAAATGTGCCTGGGATTCCACTGCTTTGAAAGAAACTCGATGAATGGTTATCAGCTAGCTGGAAAGCGGACCAGAAATGACCGCAGACTGGAAGTGATAGGATTCCAAGACAATCACCTGCAGACCTATTAAGAATTTCAAATTGTCAAATCCTCTGAATTTTGCCGGTTTGGAGAATTTCCTGGATTATATTATCAACTAGAAATGTAACCGAATTCAGTCTTGTGCCGAGAATGCTGCTGAGGAATTGCAGACTTGATATCGCTGACCTGGAGGATATTTCTCAAGGTAATAGCTTTCCATGTATACCTTGTGTTTTCTTAATGATTAACTGGGCCATGTTTGAATCAGAACTCCTCTTTGTACATGAAATGGTGTCTATTCAGATGTACAGAATCTAGAAGTCTCAATGGTAACAAAGTGAAAGGAAGACAGCTTTTCAGAGAACTCCGATTTCTGTTGAATTTGGAATTGAAGAGATTTGAACTGGAAGTTGGAAATGTGCCTGGAGTTCCACCGCTTCGAAAGAGACTTGATGAATGGTTATCAGCTAGCTTGTAGGAGGACCCGAAATGACCGCAGACTGGAATAGATAGAATTCCAAGATAATCACCTGCAGACCTATTAAGAATTTCAAATTGTCAACTCCTCTGAATTTTGCCGGTTTGGAGAATTGCCTGGATTATATTATCAACTAGAAACATAACTGAATTCAGTTTTGTGCCGACAACGCTGCTGAGGAATTGCAGACTTGATATCGCTGACCTGGAGGATATTTCTCAAGGTAATAGCTTTCCTTGTATATCTTGTGATTTCTTAGTGAGCAACTGGGCCATGTATGAATCAAAACTCTTTGAACATGAAATGGTGCCTATTCAGATGTACAGGATTTAGATGTCTCAATGGTAACAAACTGAAAGGAAGACAGCTTTTCAGAGAACTCTGATTTCTGTTGAATTTGGAATTGAAGAGATTTCATCTGGAAGTTGGAAATGTGCCTGGAGTTCCACTGCTGCGAAAGAAACTTGATGAATGGTTATCAACTAGCTAGTAGGAGGACCAGAAATGACCACAGACTGGAAGAGATAGGATTGCAACATAATCACCTGCAGACCTACTAAGTACTTCAGATTGTCAACTCCTCAGAATTTTGATGGTTTGGAGAATTGCCTGGATTATATTATCAACTAGAAATATAACTGAATTCAGTTTTGTGCCGACAACGCTGCTGAACAATTGCAGTCTTGATATCGTTGACTTGGAGGATATTTCTCAAGGTAATAGCTTTGCATGTATGTCTTGTGTTTTCTTAATGATTAACTGGGCCATGTATGAATCAAAACTCTTTGAACATGAAATGGTGTCTATTCAGATGTACAGGATCTAGAAGTCTCAATGGTAACAAACTGAAAGGAAGACAGCTTTTCAGAGAACTCCGATTTCTGTTGAATTTGGAATTGAAGAGATTTGAACTGGAAGTTGGAAATGTGCCTGGAGTTCCACTGCTTTGAAAGAAACTCGATGAATGGTTATCAGCTAGCTGGAAAGCGGACCAGAAATGACCGCAGACTGGAAGAGATAGGATTCCAAGACAATCACCTACAGACCTATTAAGAATTTCAAATTGTCAACTCCTCTGAATTTTGCCAGTTTGGAGAATTGCCTGGATTATATTATCAACTAGAAATGTAACCGAATTCAGTCTTGTGCCGAGAACGCTGCTGAGGAATTGCAGACTTGATATCGCTGACCTGGAGGATATTTTTCAAGGTAATAGCTTTCCATGTATACCTTGTGTTTTCTTAATGATTAACTGAGCCATGTTTGAATCAGAACTCCTCTTTGTACATAAAATGGTGTCTATTCAGATGTACAGAATCTAGAAGTCTCAATGGTAACAAATTGAATGGAAGACAGCTTTTCAGAGAACCCACAGATTTCTGATGAATTTGGAATTGAAGAAATTTGATCTGGAAGTTGGAAATGTGCCTGGAGTTCCACTGCTCCGAAAGAAACTTGATGAATGGTTATCAACTAGCTAGTAGGAGGACCAGAAATGACCGTAGACTGGAAGAGATAGAATTCCAATATAATCACCTGCCGACCTATTAAGAATTTCAAATTGCCGACTCCTTTGAATTTTGACAGTTTGGAGAATTGCCTGGATTATACTATCAACTAGAAACAAAACCGAATTCAGTTTTGTGCCGAGACTGCCGCTAAGCCATTTGGACAGAAATTTGGTCTCATGTGTTTAGAAGCATATGTATGGAGCTATTTTAATTCTTTTGAAATGAGATCTTACAATGGTTAATTGCATACTTGATATCGTCGACGTGGAGGATATTTCCCAAGGTACATATCTTTCCATATATATCTTGTGTTTTGTTAATAATGAACTGGGCTATGTATGAATCAAAACTCCTCTTTGTATATGAAATGATGTCTATTCAGATGTACAGAATCTAGAAGTCTCAATGGTAACAAATTGAATGGAAGACAGATTTTCAGAGAAAGCACAGATTTCTGCTGAATTTGGAATTAACGAGATCTGTACTGGAAGTTGGAAATGTGCCTGGGATTCCACTGCTTTGAAAGAAACTCGATGAATGGTTATCAGCTAGCTGGAAAGAGGACCAGAATTGACCGCAGACTGGAAGAGATAGGATTCCAAGACAATCACCTGCAGACCTATTAAGAATTTCAAATTGCCAATTCCTCTGAATTTTGCCGGGTTGGAGGATTGCCTGGATTATATTATGAACTAGAAATATAACTGAATTGAGTTTTGTGCCGACAACGCTGCTGAACAATTGCAGTCTTGATATTGTTGACTTGGAGGATATTTCTCAAGGTAATAGCTTTCCATGTATACCTTGTGTTTTTTTATGATTAACTGGGCCATGTTTGAATCAGAACTCCTCTTTGTACATGAAATGGTGTCTATTCAGATGTACAGAATCTAGAAGTCTCAGTGGTAACAAATTGAATGGAAGACAGATTTTCAGAGAACGCACAGATTTCTGCTGAATTTGAAGTTAACGAGATCTGTACTGGAAGTTGGAAATGTGCCTGGGATTCCACTGCTTTGAAAGAAACTCGATGAATGGTTATCAGCTAGCTGGAAAGCGGACCAGAAATGACCGCAGACTGGAAGAGATAGGATTCCAAGACAATCACCTGCAGACCTATTAAGAATTTCAAATTGTCAAATCCTCTGAATTTTGCCGGTTTGGAGAATTTCCTGGATTATATTATCAACTAGAAATGTAACCGAATTCAGTCTTGTGCCGAGAATGCTGCTGAGGAATTGCAGACTTGATATCGCTGACCTGGAGGATATTTCTCAAGGTAATAGCTTTCCATGTATACCTTGTGTTTTCTTAATGATTAACTGGGCCATGTTTGAATCAGAACTCCTCTTTGTACATGAAATGGTGTCTATTCAGATGTACAGAATCTAGAAGTCTCAATGGTAACAAAGTGAAAGGAAGACAGCTTTTCAGAGAACTCCGATTTCTGTTGAATTTGGAATTGAAGAGATTTGAACTGGAAGTTGGAAATGTGCCTGGAGTTCCACCGCTTCGAAAGAGACTTGATGAATGGTTATCAGCTAGCTTGTAGGAGGACCCGAAATGACCGCAGACTGGAATAGATAGAATTCCAAGATAATCACCTGCAGACCTATTAAGAATTTCAAATTGTCAACTCGTCTGAATTTTGCCGGTTTGGAGAATTGCCTGGATTATATTATCAACTAGAAACATAACTGAATTCAGTTTTGTGCCGACAACGCTGCTGAGGAATTGCAGACTTGATATCGCTGACCTGGAGGATATTTTTCAAGGTAATAGCTTTCCTTGTATATCTTGTGATTTCTTAGTGAGCGACTGGGCCATGTATGAATCAAAACTCTTTGAACATGAAATGGTGCCTATTCAGATGTACAGGATTTAGATGTCTCAATGGTAACAAACTGAAAGGAAGACAGCTTTTCAGAGAACTCTGATTTCTGTTGAATTTGGAATTGAAGAGATTTCATCTGGAAGTTGGAAATGTGCCTGGAGTTCCACTGGTGCGAAAGAAACTTGATGAATGGTTATCAACTAGCTAGTAGGAGGACCAGAAATGACCACAGACTGGAAGAGATAGGATTGCAACATAATCACCTGCAGACCTACTAAGTACTTCAGATTGTCAACTCCTCAGAATTTTGATGGTTTGGAGAATTGCCTGGATTATATTATCAACTAGAAATGTAACCGAATTCAGTCTTGTGCCGAGAACGCTGCTGAGGAATTGCAGACTTGATATCGCTGACCTGGAGGATATTTCTCCAGGTAATAGCTTTCAATGTATATCTTGTGATTTCTCAGTGATTAACTGGGCCATGTATGAATCAAAACTCTTTGAACATGAAATGGTGCCTATTCAGATGTGCAGGATCTAGAAGTCTCAATGGTAACAAATTGAATGGAAGACAGATTTTCAGAGAACGCACAGATTTCTGCTGAATTTGGAGTTAACGAGATCTGTACTGGAAGTTGGAAATGTGCCTGGGATTCCACTGCTTTGAAAGAAACTCGATGAATGGTTATCAGCTAGCTGGAAAGCGGACCAGAAATGACCGCAGACTGGAAGAGATAGGATTCCAAGACAATCACCTACAGACCTATTAAGAATTTCAAATTGTCAACTCCTCTGAATTTTGCCAGTTTGGAGAATTGCCTGGATTATATTATCAACTAGAAATGTAACCGAATTCAGTCTTGTGCCGAGAACGCTGCTGAGGACTTGCAGACTTGATATCGCTGACCTGGAGGATATTTTTCAAGGTAATAGCTTTCCATGTATACCTTGTGTTTTCTTAATGATTAACTGAGCCATGTTTGAATCAGAACTCCTCTTTGTACATAAAATGGTATCTATTCAGATGTACAGAATCTAGAAGTCTCAATGGTAACAAATTGAATGGAAGACAGCTTTTCAGAGAACCCACAGATTTCTGATGAATTTGGAATTGAAGAGATTTGATCTGGAAGTTGGAAATGTGCCTGGAGTTCCACTGCTCCGAAAGAAACTTGATGAATGGTTATCAACTAGCTAGTAGGAGGACCAGAAATGACCGTAGACTGGAAGAGATAGAATTCCAATATAATCACCTGCCGACCTATTAAGAATTTCAAATTGCCAACTCCTTTGAATTTTGACAGTTTGGAGAATTGCCTGGATTATACTATCAACTAGAAACAAAACCGAATTCAGTTTTGTGCCGAGACTGCCGCTAAGCCATTTGGACAGAAATTTGGTCTCATGTGTTTAGAAGCATATGTATGGAGCTATTTTAATTCTTTTGAAATGAGATCTTACAATGGTTAATTGCATACTTGATATCATCGACGTGGAGGATATTTCCCAAGGTACATATCTTTCCATATATATCTTGTGTTTTGTTAATAATGAACTGGGCTATGTATGAATCAAAACTCCTCTTTGTATATGAAATGATGTCTATTCAGATGTACAGAATCTAGAAGTCTCAATGGTAACAAATTGAATGGAAGACAGATTTTCAGAGAAAGCACAGATTTCTGCTGAATTTGGAATTAACGAGATCTGTACTGGAAGTTGGAAATGTGCCTGGGATTCCACTGCTTTGAAAGAAACTCGATGAATGGTTATCAGCTAGCTGGAAAGAGGACCAGAATTGACCGCAGACTGGAAGAGATAGGATTCCAAGACAATCACCTGCAGACCTATTAAGAATTTCAAATTGCCAATTCCTCTGAATTTTGCCGGGTTGGAGGATTGCCTGGATTATATTTTGAACTAGAAATATAACTGAATTGAGTTTTGTGCCGACAACGCTGCTGAACAATTGCAGTCTTGATATTGTTGACTTGGAGGATATTTCTCAAGGTAATAGCTTTCCATGTATACCTTGTGTTTTTTTATGATTAACTGGGCCATGTTTGAATCAGAACTCCTCTTTGTACATGAAATGGTGTCTATTCAGATGTACAGAATCTAGAAGTCTCAGTGGTAACAAATTGAATGGAAGACAGATTTTCAGAGAACGCACAGATTTCTGCTGAATTTGAAGTTAACGAGATCTGTACTGGAAGTTGGAAATGTGCCTGGGATTCCACTGCTTTGAAAGAAACTCGATGAATGGTTATCAGCTAGCTGGAAAGCGGACCAGAAATGACCACAGACTGGAAGAGATAGGATTCCAAGACAATCACCTGCAGACCTATTAAGAATTTCAAATTGTCAAATCCTCTGAATTTTGCCGGTTTGGAGAATTTCCTGGATTATATTATCAACTAGAAATGTAACCGAATTCAGTCTTGTGCCGAGAATGCTGCTGAGGAATTGCAGACTTGATATCGCTGACCTGGAGGATATTTCTCAAGGTAATAGCTTTCCATGTATACCTTGTGTTTTCTTAATGATTAACTGGGCCATGTTTGAATCAGAACTCCTCTTTGTACATGAAATGGTGTCTATTCAGATGTACAGAATCTAGAAGTCTCAATGGTAACAAAGTGAAAGGAAGACAGCTTTTCAGAGAACTCCGATTTCTGTTGAATTTGGAATTGAAGAGATTTGAACTGAAAGTTGGAAATGTGCCTGGAGTTCCACCGCTTCGAAAGAGACTTGATGAATGGTTATCAGCTAGCTTGTAGGAGGACCCGAAATGACCGCAGACTGGAATAGATAGAATTCCAAGATAATCACCTGCAGACCTATTAAGAATTTCAAATTGTCAACTCCTCTGAATTTTGCCGGTTTGGAGAATTGCCTGGATTATATTATCAACTAGAAACATAACTGAATTCAGTTTTGTGCCGACAACGCTGCTGAGGAATTGCAGACTTGATATCGCTGACCTGGAGGATATTTCTCAAGGTAATAGCTTTCCTTGTATATCTTGTGATTTCTTAGTGAGCAACTGGGCCATGTATGAATCAAAACTCTTTGAACATGAAATGGTGCCTATTCAGATGTACAGGATTTAGATGTCTCAATGGTAACAAACTGAAAGGAAGACAGCTTTTCAGAGAACTCTGATTTCTGTTGAATTTGGAATTGAAGAGATTTCATCTGGAAGTTGGAAATGTGCCTGGAGTTCCACTGCTGCGAAAGAAACTTGATGAATGGTTATCAACTAGCTAGTAGGAGGACCAGAAATGACCACAGACTGGAAGAGATAGGATTGCAACATAATCACCTGCAGACCTACTAAGTACTTCAGATTGTCAACTCCTCAGAATTTTGATGGTTTGGAGAATTGCCTGGATTATATTATCAACTAGAAATGTAACCGAATTCAGTCTTGTGCCGAGAACGCTGCTGAGGAATTGCAGACTTGATATCGCTGACCTGGAGGATATTTCTCCAGGTAATAGCTTTCAATGTATATCTTGTGATTTCTCAGTGATTAACTGGGCCATGTATGAATCAAAACTCTTTGAACATGAAATGGTGCCTATTCAGATGTACAGGATCTAGAAGTCTCAATGGTAACAAATTGAATGGAAGACAGATTTTCAGAGAACGCACAGATTTCTGCTGAATTTGGAGTTAACGAGATCTGTACTGGAAGTTGGAAATGTGCCTGGGATTCCACTGCTTTGAAAGAAACTCGATGAATGGTTATCAGCTAGCTGGAAAGCGGACCAGAAATGACCGCAGACTGGAAGAGATAGGATTCCAAGACAATCACCTACAGACCTATTAAGAATTTCAAATTGTCAACTCCTCTGAATTTTGCCAGTTTGGAGAATTGCCTGGATTATATTATCAACTAGAAATGTAACCGAATTCAATCTTGTGCCGAGAACGCTGCTGAGGAATTGCAGACTTGATATCGCTGACCTGGAGGATATTTTTCAAGGTAATAGCTTTCCATGTATACCTTGTGTTTTCTTAATGATTAACTGAGCCATGTTTGAATCAGAACTCCTCTTTGTACATAAAATGGTGTCTATTTAGATGTACAGAATCTAGAAGTCTCAATGGTAACAAATTGAATGGAAGACAGCTTTTCAGAGAACCCACAGATTTCTGATGAATTTGGAATTGAAGAGATTTGATCTGGAAGTTGGAAATGTGCCTGGAGTTCCACTGCTCCGAAAGAAACTTGATGAATGGTTATCAACTAGCTAGTAGGAGGACCAGAAATGACCGTAGACTGGAAGAGATAGAATTCCAATATAATCACCTGCCGACCTATTAAGAATTTCAAATTGCCAACTCCTTTGAATTTTGACAGTTTGGAGAATTGCCTGGATTATACTATCAACTAGAAACAAAACCGAATTCAGTTTTGTGCCGAGACTGCCGCTAAGCCATTTGGACAGAAATTTGGTCTCATGTGTTTAGAAGCATATGTATGGAGCTATTTTAATTCTTTTGAAATGAGATCTTACAATGGTTAATTGCATACTTGATATCATCGACGTGGAGGATATTTCCCAAGGTACATATCTTTCCATATATATCTTGTGTTTTGTTAATAATGAACTGGGCTATGTATGAAACAAAACTCCTCTTTGTATATGAAATGATGTCTATTCAGATGTACAGAATCTAGAAGTCTCAATGGTAACAAATTGAATGGAAGACAGATTTTCAGAGAAAGCACAGATTTCTGCTGAATTTGGAATTAACGAGATCTGTACTGGAAGTTGGAAATGTGCCTGGGATTCCACTGCTTTGAAAGAAACTCGATGAATGGTTATCAGCTAGCTGGAAAGAGGACCAGAATTGACCGCAGACTGGAAGAGATAGGATTCCAAGACAATCACCTGCAGACCTATTAAGAATTTCAAATTGCCAATTCCTCTGAATTTTGCCGGGTTGGAGGATTGCCTGGATTATATTATGAACTAGAAATATAACTGAATTGAGTTTTGTGCCGACAACGCTGCTGAACAATTGCAGTCTTGATATTGTTGACTTGGAGGATATTTCTCAAGGTAATAGCTTTCCATGTATACCTTGTGTTTTTTTATGATTAACTGGGCCATGTTTGAATCAGAACTCCTCTTTGTACATGAAATGGTGTCTATTCAGATGTACAGAATCTAGAAGTCTCAGTGGTAACAAATTGAATGGAAGACAGATTTTCAGAGAACGCACAGATTTCTGCTGAATTTGAAGTTAACGAGATCTGTACTGGAAGTTGGAAATGTGCCTGGGATTCCACTGCTTTGAAAGAAACTCGATGAATGGTTATCAGCTAGCTGGAAAGCGGACCAGAAATGACCGCAGACTGGAAGTGATAGGATTCCAAGACAATCACCTGCAGACCTATTAAGAATTTCAAATTGTCAAATCCTCTGAATTTTGCCGGTTTGAAGAATTTCCTGGATTATATTATCAACTAGAAATGTAACCGAATTCAGTCTTGTGCCGAGAATGCTGCTGAGGAATTGCAGACTTGATATCGCTGACCTGGAGGATATTTCTCAAGGTAATAGCTTTCCATGTATACCTTGTGTTTTCTTAATGATTAACTGGGCCATGTTTGAATCACAACTCCTCTTTGTACATGAAATGGTGTCTATTCAGATGTACAGAATCTAGAAGTCTCAATGGTAACAAAGTGAAAGGAAGACAGCTTTTCAGAGAACTCCGATTTCTGTTGAATTTGGAATTGAAGAGATTTGAACTGGAAGTTGGAAATGTGCCTGGAGTTCCACCGCTTCGAAAGAGACTTGATGAATGGTTATCAGCTAGCTTGTAGGAGGACCCGAAATGACCGCAGACTGGAATAGATAGAATTCCAAGATAATCACCTGCAGACCTATTAAGAATTTCAAATTGTCAACTCCTCTGAATTTTGCCGGTTTGGAGAATTGCCTGGATTATATTATCAACTAGAAACATAACTGAATTCAGTTTTGTGCCGACAACGCTGCTGAGGAATTGCAGACTTGATATCGCTGACCTGGAGGATATTTCTCAAGGTAATAGCTTTCCTTGTATATCTTGTGATTTCTTAGTGAGCAACTGGGCCATGTATGAATCAAAACTCTTTGAACATGAAATGGTGCCTATTCAGATGTACAGGATTTAGATGTCTCAATGGTAACAAACTGAAAGGAAGACAGCTTTTCAGAGAACTCTGATTTCTGTTGAATTTGGAATTGAAGAGATTTCATCTGGAAGTTGGAAATGTGCCTGGAGTTCCACTGCTGCGAAAGAAACTTGATGAATGGTTATCAACTAGCTAGTAGGAGGACCAGAAATGACCACAGACTGGAAGAGATAGGATTGCAACATAATCACCTGCAGACCTACTAAGTACTTCAGATTGTCAACTCCTCAGAATTTTGATGGTTTGGAGAATTGCCTGGATTATATTATCAACTAGAAATGTAACCGAATTCAGTCTTGTGCCGAGAACGCTGCTGAGGAATTGCAGACTTGATATCGCTGACCTGGAGGATATTTCTCCAGGTAATAGCTTTCAATGTATATCTTGTGATTTCTCAGTGATTAACTGGGCCATGTATGAATCAAAACTCTTTGAACATGAAATGGTGCCTATTCAGATGTACAGGATCTAGAAGTCTCAATGGTAACAAATTGAATGGAAGACAGATTTTCAGAGAACGCACAGATTTCTGCTGAATTTGGAGTTAACGAGATCTGTACTGGAAGTTGGAAATGTGCCTGGGATTCCACTGCTTTGAAAGAAACTCGATGAATGGTTATCAGCTAGCTGGAAAGCGGACCAGAAATGACCGCAGACTGGAAGAGATAGGATTCCAAGACAATCACCTGCAGACCTATTAAGAATTTCAGATTGTTAACTCCTCAGAATTTTGACGGGTTGGAGAATTGCCTGGATTATATTCTCAACTAGAAATGTAACCGAATTCAGTCTTGTGCCGAGAACGCTGCTGAAGAATTGCAGACTTGATATCGCTGACCTGGAGGATATTTCTCAAGGTAATAGCTTTCCATGTATACCTTGTGTTTTCTTAATGATTAACTGGGTCCTGTATGAATCAGAACTCCTCTTTGTACATGAAATGGTGTCTATTCAGATGTACAGAATCTAGATGTCTCAATGGTAACAAATTGAATGGAAGACAGATTTTCAGAGAACCCCACAGATTTCTGATGAATTTGGAATTAACGAGATCTGGACTGGAAGTTGGAAATGTGCCTGGAGTTCCACTGCTTTGAAAGAAACTGGATGAATGGTTGTCAACTAGCTGGTAAGAGAACGAGAAATGACCGCACAATGGAAGATAGAATTCCAAGATAATCACCTGTAGACCTATTAAGAATTTCAAATTGCCAACTCCTTTGAATTTTGATAGTTTGGAGAATTGCCTGGATTATATTATCAACTAGAAACAAAACCGAATTCAGTTTTGTGCCGAGACCGCCGCTAAGCCATTTGGACAGAAATTTGGTCTCATGTGTTGAGAAGCATATGTATAGAGCTATTTTACTTCTTTTGAAATGAGATCTTACAATGGTTAATTGCAGACTTGATATCATCGACCTCGGAGGATATTTCCCAAGGTACGTATGTTTCCATGTGTCTTGTGTTTTCTTAATGATGAACTGGGCTATGTATGAATCAAAACTCCTCTTTGTATATGAAATGGTGTCTATTCAGATGTACAGAATATAGAAGTTTCAATGGTAACAAACGGAATGCAAGAGATGTTCAGAGAAAGCACAGATTTCTGCTGAATTTGGAATTAACGAGATCTGTACTGGAAGTTGGAAATGTGCCTGGAGTTCCACTGCTTTGAAAGAAACTCGATGAATGGTTATCAGCTAGCTGGAAAGAGGACCAGAAATGACCGCAGAGTGGAAGAGATAGGATTCCAAGACAATCACCTGCAGACCTATTAAGAATTTCAAATTGTCAACTCCTCTGAATTTTGCCGGTTTGGAGGATTGCCTGGATTATATTATCAACTAGAAATATAAGTGAATTCAGTTTCGTGCCGACAACGCTGCTGAGCAATTGCAGTCTTGATATCGTTGACCTGGAGGATATTTCTCAAGGTAATAGCTTTCCATGTATATCTTGTGATTTCTTAGTGAGTAACTGGGCCATGTATGAATCAAAACTCTTTGAACATGAAATGATGCCTATACAGATGTACAGGATTTAGAAGTCTCAATGGTAACAAACTGAAAGGAAGACAGCTTTTCAGAGAACTCTGATTTCTGTTGAATTTGGAATTGAAGAGATTTGATCTGGAAGTTGGAAATGTGCCTGGAGTTCCACTGCTTCGAAAGAAACTTGATGAATGGTTATCAACGAGCTAGTAGGAGGACCAGAAATGACCACAGACTGGAAGAGATAGAATTGCAGGATAATCACCTGCAGACCTACTAAGAATTTCAAAATGTCAACTCCCCAGAATTTTGACAGTTTGGAGAATTGCCTGGATTATATTATCAACTAGAAATGTAACCGAATTCAGTCTTGTGCCGAGATCGCTGCTGAGGAATTGCAGACTTGATATCGCTGACCTGGAGGATATTTCTCAAGGTAATAGCTCTCCATGTATACCTTGTGTTTTCTTAATGATTAACTGGGCCATGTATGAATCAGATCTCCTCTTTGTACATGAAATGGTGTCTATTCAGATGTACAGAATCTAGAAGTCTCAATGGTAACAAATTGAATTGAAGACAGATTTTCAGAGAACCCACAGATTTCTGATGAATTTGGAGTTGAAGAGATCTCGACTGGAAGTTGGAAATGTGCCTGGAATTCCACTGCTTCGAATGAAACTCGATGAATGGTTATCAGCTAGCTGGAAATAGGGCGAGAAATGCCCGCAGACTGGAAGAGATAGGATTCCAAGATAATCACCTGCAGACCTATTAAGAATTTCAAATTGTCAACTCCTCAGAATTTTGACGGTTTTGAGAATTGCCTGGATTATATTATCAACTTGAAATGTAACCGAATTCAGTCTTGTGCCGAGAACGCTGCTGAGGAATTGCAGACTTGATATCGCTGACCTGGAGGATATTTCTCAAGGTAATAGCTTTCCATGTATACCTTGTGTTTTCTTAATGATTAACTGGGCCATGTATGAAACAGAACTCTTCTTTGTAGAAGAAATGGTGTCTATTCAGATGTACGGAATCTAGAAGTCTCAATGGTAACAAGTTGAATGGAAGGCATCTTTTCAGAGAACTCATAGATTTCTGCTGAATTTGGAATTATCATCAATGTTGTCTATTTTTTTAAGTTGAGGTCACACTACTTGTGAATGAACTTTCCAGGACTTGGGCAAAATATTGGTTTGGATGTGAAGTTCATAACCAGAAATCTTACTGCAGCAGAAGCCGGAATCTCATTTTCTTGATAATACTCTGATCCGGAAGCCTTATTTTGAACATAACTTTCCAAGGAAAAGTATAGGACCTGGCATTTGAAGAATGAGGCTCTAAATCACAAACAGTAAATTTCACCTTGATGGTTTGCATTAATCTTGTAGGTTTGGTATTATGCTGGTGGTGTGTAACCCTACTTTGTATTTCTTGCAAGAAACCCTTCCACAAATAAGTATGGGAGATGTGGAAAAGAAGAGAAGTTTGTTTTATACACAGACATCATTGTATCAGAAGGTACCAGATCTCGGAATTTTGTTGACAAAATTCTGAAAACTGAAAATTTCGGTAAGAAATCTTTTTATTTGTACAAGATGCTTTTTTATTGATGAAGTGGATTTTGGAGTGATTGATTTATGTCAAGTAGGAGACCCTTCCATGAACATGATTAGAGAATTTTAAAGTC
Organism: Pictodentalium vernedei; assembly: GCA_031216915.1. Lineage (NCBI taxonomy): Eukaryota > Metazoa > Mollusca > Scaphopoda > Dentaliida > Dentaliidae > Pictodentalium > Pictodentalium vernedei. The sequence continues at coordinate 737,080,760 of CM062297.1, forward strand.
ATCTTGCATACTAGATTTTGTATTCTCCAAAACATATATATCTGTAACAGTCTGTTCAGTAGTAACGCAACCTCCCTATTTTGAGGAAAACTTACGATGAATAATGTGGTGTATTTGGACTGGAACTCACTTATGTGCCATGAGAGATTCTTGCTGCTGTGTACATGGACATGATCAATGATTATCAGATTGTAAGAGAGTAGGAAATTGACATGTATAGAGTAATTGAGGAACTTGATTTCACACCAAGCCAAATGTTGACAAGAACACAATGTGCTTGTTTTTACAGCAGAGCTTTTAAAGTAACTGCAGTACTTTATATCTGCTGAAATGGACTTTAATGCACAGTTTTTGCAAGAGTTCTTTTAAGATGTCTTAAATCCAGCTGTATCCACTAACTAGCATCTCTATGGAGCAACTTTTTAACAACAGATCCAGCAATGAACAGCACAGATTTTATATTATTCCCTTGTAGAATGGTGGCTGAATGTCATATTGTGTAATGTATGAGAAAACTCATCTTTCATCAACTGGGGTTTACTGGTATGGAGAGATCTTGAATTTGGGCAATGCTTTAAAAGGAGAAGAGCTTTGTGAGAGAAAACAGACCACAAGATTTGGCGTCATCTTAGAACTGATTTTTTGGGGTGGAGCCCACATTTCACCTAAATGAGCTTTCCATGGACATGCAGCAGATATTCAATCTCCAAACTGGTGGTATGTATAATTAGTGGTTAGGTGCTAGAATTCACTATCATGGCTGTACTGAGAAATATTGAAAGACACTTTAGTGACTTTTCTCTTGTTTCCATGAAGAAGTTTGTTCAGATGCAGGAGGAATGTTTATAGACAATAGTCTTGTTAGAATTTATTGGAGAGTGCCCATATCCACTCTACAATGAATTGTAACAAAACAATTATTTACATACACTTGACTAGAAAAATAGTCATTACAAATCTCCTTTGGAATGTAATTTAGCACTCTTCCAATGAAATGTTCTGATTGTATTTACATTATCTTTGTTGTATTTTACAGGTTTTTACTTGGTCTCAAATTGTATTAGGAAAATACATTGTACAGCCACTTTCTGAATGTTGGTTTATACATGGCAATTAGATTGCAATTCTCACTTTCAACACCAGACCTTTCCAGATAAACTTATAGGACACAGAATTATCAGCATAATGCGTGGTAAATTTAACATGATCAGATCAGAATAAGAAGTTATATATTTTCACCACAACCGCCTTTATTAGATATATGCGATATTTGATAGTATCCAAATAAGTGGATGGGATTGACATTTCTATCAAGAAACCATTGATGAGTTTGTCGTATATGATGTATGGTCAAGAGTTTTGTGTCAGTAATGGAAGGTTTTTATAAAGAGGGATATTACTTAGATTTAATTGAAGAAAAGATATGAAAATCGACAATTTTATGATCCACGCTCTATTTAAAAGATGTACCAGATATTATTTTATTGGTAAAGTAGAATTGTGACAGGAAAAGTGTATTCAAACAAAGAGATCTTTCCTTCAACAAATACAGAATTTTCAATTGTCAACTTGATGTATATATGGAGTATTTTGTATAGCTTATTACGAGAGGTATGTGTGGAATACAAAGTCTCAAAAGGTTTTTCAACTTGGCTGCATCTGAACTGGAAGTTGGATATGTGCCTGGAGTTCCACCTCTTTGAAAGAAACTGGATTAATGGTTATCAGCTAGCTGGAAAGAGGACCAGAAATGACCGCAGACTGGAAGAGATAGGATTCCAAGACAATCACCTGCAGACCTATTAAGAATTTCAAATTGTCAACTCCTCTGAATTTTGCCGGTTTGGAGAATTGCCTGGATTATATTATCAACTAGAAATATAACTGAATTCAGTTTTGTGCCGACAACGTTGCTGAGCAATTGCCGTCTTGATATCGTTGACCTGGAGGATATTTCTCAAGGTAATAGCTTTCCATGTATATCTTGTGATATTTTTATACTGTACCAATGACCCAGACATAGCTGGTGCTAACTCTTAAAATATAGGGCCAAACACAAATTTTGCCCCCCAATCCCCAAAATTTGCATCTAAAACCAAAGAAAACATGTCCTGAAAGGCTCTCCACACTTCGCCCCTACTGCGCATGCGCAGTGTCAAGGACGTTCCGAAATTGGCGCCATTAATCATTCTAAGTTTGGCCCTTCATCAGTTAACATCTGACTGATCTTTGTGCTTATAAATCTCAGTTTAAATGATGCCAGACACATAAATATTAGTGAAATGGTGATTCTAAGGAGGATAGAGAAGGAGGAGAGGAAAAAAATGTGTGACAGAATATTATCAGGGCTGTAACTTAAAATTTTTTAATGAAATTATGTTAAGTTACCTATTTTCGAGGCAACAGCCATTTTGTTGTCATTCTTGTTATCAAGTTACACTGATTTTTCAGTGTTTTCCTCTCTCCCTGTCCTTTTAGTCCCCCCCTTGCTATTCTCCCATGCTTTTGGCATAGTTTTTGTAATTATTATTACTAAATTTTCTTGGGAGTTTTAGCTGAATAACAGAATGAATTCTGTTCTTTTCCCCATGTTTACGTCTTCACCTACGGGTGGTTAGGCATTGTGTTCTGCATCTACCATCTGATGTTCTGCAGTTTCTTCCCTGGAAGTCTCTGTTTTGCATCAGATAGTGTATTTTTGGTAACTGATTTCGGGCCTGGGTGCCTGGAGTCTTATTTTAGTGTTTTTACACTCATTGTTTACATTTACAACAGCCCTCTGTGTGAGGGGGGGATTTCTGGAAATAATATCTTGATGTTATTTTAATCATAACTAGATACATTATTATTGTTCGTAAGTGTTGAATAAATTGTTTAAAATATTTTTAAAATTTTTGTCCACACTTAGGCTTGGGATCCATTGGGGCTCAACGTTACTTTTCAGAAACTTGGGCTGTTCTGAAAAAATATTTTTTCAAAATATTTTGATTTCAATTATTTTTTCTATATTAATGGATCATATTATTATTATGTATTTTGATTGCCAGGGGTTAGTGCGAGTACCAGGACTTGTTTTCTTTTCACATTGAAAGGGTATTGATCATTTGTATTAAGAGGAAGTCTTCCTCTGACTTTATAATCATTCTATATGTGGTCAGTGTACTCGCATTAACTCCTGTTCTGTATCGTATGATTTCGATGACAATATGGGAAGCGTATGTCACGGTATGTTATTGGGGAATTGGACACTCCGGTCCTTTCCCCGCAGGGTCACTCTACTTTATCAATTTCTACTTCAGACGATCAAGATTAGGGTGATGTATCTGTGATGTCTTCCAACAGTGTGCCTCCGTCGTCACAATTAATGAAGGGCTAGCGGAAAAGTGCTCATGTAAATACGCCAATTGCCTAAGAGGACCCTAGTAGGTTCGACGGCCTTTGACGTCTGCTAGCTCACCCGGTGTAGCGTCCATTCACCGAATGGTTCGGCAGCCGGGTTCGTCCGTTGCGGTCTAGAAGGAATTTTGGGGGTGATGCGAGCACTATAAATTAACCTAATGCACACCCAGTGACAGCGGATCGGAGGAAAAATGGAGGAAGCCTTTTAGTCCGGTTCATAGCTCGTTCCGGTCCATCCGGACGGCAAACAAGAGAGGCCCCTCTCTCGTTCAACAACATCTGGCCCCAGATGTTGTGGTACAAAATGTGTCGCAAGCGGAGCATACGTCCGTCGCTCGGGACGCTCCGTTGTATAGGCAGTCCACGGAGACTGCTAAGGCTTCCTCTTCTCATCAGCGCACATGACCGCACCTTGGCTGCGTGACCGCCGATATATTACCAGCTTCGCTGATCAAGGATTCTTCGGCGACCAGGTCACACCATCCGGTAGCCAGGGACACGAGGCCTGCAGACTCCGGACGTTCGCATAGGAAGTGTGCGGGAGTCAACGTTCACGGAGCTTCCGGCGGCAATGCATCGTAAGACCGCTACTGCACAGGCCTCGGGAACGGACGTGCTTTCCTTAATAGCACAGTTTATCGCAGCATCCCAGCATCAACTGAATCTGTTGCATATATTTTATCCGACGATGCTGGGTCGGGACGCTCCGCGGAAGCGGGTACGGACGTCCGAAAGTTTCATCCGGTCCGACAGGATACCGAAAGGGATTTGGAGGATTTCGAGCTTTTCCTTTCGGAACAACATATGCTGTTGTGTATGTCATCTGACTTGGTCTTCTACAGCTTCTTTCGTCAGACCAGAATGCTGCGATGCCGGATAAGAAACTGATAGCGTCGGTGGACTTAGAAATTTTTGGTTCGGTTCAGGGACATCGTTCCTCAGTTCCGACATAGTCCAATAATGTCACACAAACTTTCGAATTATTGAACGACGCTATATATATTATTATTTTATGCTTGCTATAACCAAGCATTTCTGGTTTCTTGTTCGCAGAGTTACGGAGATGTCTTTCAAAAGTGTGTCTCTGTCGTCATAGTTAATGAAGAGCTAGCGGCAATAAGTGCTCATGGAATATGTCTATCGCGTACGGAGTGACATTCGCTAGCTCACGCGGTGTAGCGTACATTCATCGAATGGTCGGCTGCCGGGTTTGTCCGTTGCGGTCTAGGAAGGAGATTGGGTGATGCGAGCACTTTAATTACTTTAGTACTCACCCAGTGACGGCAGATTGAGGACAGATCGGAGGAAGCCTGTTAGTCCGGTTCCTGGCTTGTCCAGGTCCGTCCGGGCTGTGAGCGAGAGAGGTTCCTCTCTCGTCCAACAACATAGGGGACCGCATGTTGTGGTTCAGATATTTTACATTCGGAGCATATGTCCGTCGCTCGGGACGCTCCGTTATATTGACAGTCCGAGAGACTATCCTTAATGCTTCCTCATCCTCACAGCAGGGCACACGACCGCACATTGGCTACGTGACCTCGAGTATCCGATCAGTTTCGTCATTCAGTGATTCCACGGCGAATAGGTCGCGCCATCCGGTAGCCAAGGGACACGAGGCCTATACACTCCGTTCGCTCGCATATTGGTAGTATGCACGGGGTAACGATCACGGAGCTTCCAGCGGCAATGCATCGTAAGACCGCTTCTTCTCAGGCCTCAGTGACGGACGTGCTATCCGAGTTAGCACAGTTGTTTCGCAGCATCCCAGCAATTGACAGTTTCTCGGTCGAATCAGGAATTATCCGACGGCACTGGGTCGGTGCGGTCCGCGGATGCATCAGGTACGGACGACCGAACGCTTTATAGGGTCCGACAGGATGGCGAAAGGGATTCGAAAGATTTCGAGTTTTCCCTTTAGTAGTATCGGAAGCTGCCTTTCATATCTTCTGGCATTATCTTCCAGTGATTGTTATTTCGGACTTCATTGCTGCGATCTTGGATAAGAGACTTATAGCGTCATTGGACTCGGATTTTTCGATCGGTTCAGGGACATTGTCCCTGACTTACCGACGCAGTCCAATATTGTCATTACAACATGTGTTTTATTTTTCGACGCTATATATATATATATACAAGCTTGCTACCAAGCATGATAGTTTAGTTTCTTGTCCGCGTTGCTCATTTCTGCCATTTTATCATTTATATGAATAGTTTATTTTGGCAGAGCAGGGCATACTGAGAGTTCATATGCGTCTAGATGGTGTGGTTAAAGACTGGATATATTCTTTTTCGCCGTTTATGTCTTTTCCAATTTCAATGTTGGAAACGACATGATGTATAGTAGACTTAACTTAGACGCTTTATCATACGTAATCCGCCTTACTGAGGCATTAACATTACGTCTTCAAGAAAAGATTTACGGGATATTATTCTCAATGTAATTTCTTTTGAAGGCAGTAGTTTGTTCACATATAACTCCGCCCTTCAGTGGCTGATTGGAGTTGGTTAGACGTGACGCAGCCCTAGCTACATCCACACGCGTGGATAGTAAGGTTAAGAACTCTCTCAGAGTCGCTTCGTTCTCGGAGGAGCTTCTCTTCGATGGCAACTTTTCGGCAATCCATGAATTGCTTGATTTACACGTTCTCTTGTCTATCTAGTGTTACAAGAGATTCAGACTGGGGCAAACATTCGGTGGTTGACTCAGAGAGTGCCACCGCAGTTTCCATACCCGAGTGTGGCTGTTATGACGGTTGCCAGTCAAACAGATTGGGATATAATGCTGATCCCTACGGATTCGAAGTGCCAGGGTCTTTGGGTTCCGCAGTCTCTTAGCAATCAGTTTTCTTCCGCGGAATAATGTTTTTTAGGCTTGCTTTATGTCATTGCATGAACATTATTCAGAAACGCATGCCCAAATCCTGTCCTTTAATTCGACAGTAGTGGCGTATCTCCGGAACCAGGGAGGCACTCTTTCGTTTCCGTTATTCAATTTAATGGAAAGAATCCGTCTGTTGGTTATAGTACACCAAGTTCTGTTTTGGTCCGTCATATTCCGGGTCGTCTGATTGTTTTACCGGACTCCCGTTCTCTTACGGGTCGCTTGTTGCTGTCAGAATGGACTCTCAACAAACAAGTATTCAATCAGATTTGCTATCTATGGGAGCGCCCAATGATGATTTATTTACGACACAGCTTGCTAATCAATTGCAGACGTATGTGTTGGCTTGTCCAGATCTCTGAGCTAATGTTGTTAACGCTCTATTGATCTATAGGATGGAATGATAGGATACGCATATCCTCCGGCGCTGTTGTTTCAGCAGGTATTGCTAAGATAAACAACCACTATACATTTCTGTTGATAGCATCTCTATCTTCACAGAGATCATGGGTAATTTACTCTCTTGTCTACTGTGGGTCTTAACGTGAAATCTTCCTCTATGTGAGGATCTTTTTTCACTGGGTAAATCGTGTCATCTTTATCACAACCTGCAAAGTCGCAACCTTCATGTATTCCGTTGTGTGGTCCGTATTGCATTGTAAGCACTGTACTGGACGAGCTTTGGACGCGATTTCTTACTATAGGAGATCCTCTTCTTTGCTATTCTATGCGGCTAAAGTGGAGGCTCTTCCGTCGTTGGTGTAGGGATCATTATGTTCATATTGTTGATCCCTCCATACTACTCATTGCAATTTTTTAGTATACTTGTTTCACAAGATCTACTGCAGCCTGTTATTATTAAGGTTATAGGTTTATGTTACCTCATACCTATGCACTCTACGATAGTTTACATTTGAGTCTTTTGTCTCTTTATCTAAGTCAGTTAGTAACTTTTTGATAAATAGACTTAGAATCTTTAGATTAAATTCCTATATGGATTTTAACTTCGGTTCTTATTTGGCTAAGTAATCATTTGAGCCTCTGGAAACAGTAGTTTTCAAATTCTGACCTTTTAGACAGTAATTCTGTTGGTTTCTCTTTTACTGTAGAGTCAGTGAGTTTCATGCACTATCGATGGATGATTTTGACTTTCGTAGTTTCGGAATCACTACTTCCGTTACTATTTAGGTTGGATTTTTGCATAAGAGTTAGGCTCCTATTATCCGGAACCTATTATTTTTAAGGTCCTTCCGTCTTCGTATGGGCATAGGCCTTTACTCTTTCCGGGTACAGTTTATGTATTTATAAACAGATATCTGTTTATTACTATGGGCGTAAGCTTCTTCTGTCTTTGATGCCTAGTAGAAGGACGTTACGCTCCATTTTATTGTTAATGGATTCTATTAACTATCGGTACTGCTTATGGTATATCATTGACTTAGCAGTTGTGCTTAAGATTTCGGCTCATGAAGTAAGAGGTCTTCTACTTCTTGGGCTTACATTAATAGTGTCGCTATTATAGATTTTTGAAGGCCGCTCATTGCGCTCAGCCATCCACATTCATGAATTTTATCTCAGAAATATCGAGTCCATTTCTGGAGGCCTCTATTGTTAGGTCTATTATCTACTGCTCAGAATGTCATTCACTTAACAGTTGCTACTATAGCTAGGTAGGCTGTCTGTTTCGGCAGTGTCTCCGTTCTGCTGCCCTCTTCGCTCTGGGCTATTTGACCCAGGGCAAGAAAAAGGGGTGGGGGGGAGGGTGTTCCCTTGGGTCACCTGTTTTACTATGAAAACAAGGGGATACCTCCTCCGGAGTTAGTAATTCTGAGCTGTTATTGGGATGGTTGTTTAGTGAGAAGTTTAGGTTTTTAAAATTCATTCAAGTCTTAGTTTTTAAAGTATAGCTTTTGAATATTGCATATGTCAACGGACAGGATTATGCAATCCTCAGACACTTTTAGGAGTATAAGAGTCTCTATTCTCTAGACTTACTTTATTTATTGGCTTACTTTAAAAATTATTAGTATAAGGATTATATTGGATATTAATAGAGTACATGGATGTATGAAGCTCAATTTTGGAAGGTGTTGTATCTTTCTAATTTATCATAAATAAGAAAGATACATGTAAGGCCTATTACTTCTTTTTCCCTACAGGGGATGACTCTATTTTATTTTATGAGCGTATTCCATTTTGCTCTATGTCCTTGGCCCTCCAGCCTTTTAACTATTCAGCTATGTCTGGGTCATTGGTACAGTATAAAAATGTTAAAAAATTTATAGTAATTTCTATATTTTTTATACTTACCAATGACCCAGACGGGGATGGCCCTCCCAGGAGTTGGGAACTCTTGCCTCCCCGCTGAGTACATAGCGCTTACCAGGCACTGGTTATTAGAATGATTAATGGCGCCAATTTCAGAACGTCCTTGACACTGCGCATGCGCAGTAGGGGCGAAGTGTGGAGGGCCTTTCAGGACATGTTTTCTTTGGTTTTAGATGCAAATTTTGGGGATTGGGGGGTAAAATTTGTGTTTGGCCCTATATTTTAAGAGTTAGCACCAGCTATGTCTGGGTCATTGGTAAGTATAAAAAAATATAGAAATTACTATAAATTTTTTAACTTCTTAGTGATTAACTGGTCCATGTATGAATCAAAACTCTTTGAACATGAAATGGTGTCTATTCAGATGTACAGGATCTAGAAGTCTCAATGGTAACAAAGTGAAAGGAAGACAGCTTTTCAGAGAACTCCGATTTCTGTTGAATTTGGAATTGAAGAGATTTGAACTGAAAGTTGGAAATGTGCCTGGAGTTCCACTGCTTCGAAAGAAACTTGATGAATGGTTATCAGCTAGCTTGTAGGAGGACCCAAAATGACCGCAGACTGGAAGAGATAGGATTCCAAGATAATCACCTGCAGACCTATTAAGAATTTCAAATTGTCAACTCCTCAGAATTTTGACGGTTTGGAAAATTGCCTGGATTATATTATCAACTAGAAATGTAACCGAATTCAGTCTTGTGCTGAGAACGCTGCTGAGGAATTGCAGACTTGATATCGCTGACCTGGAGGATATTTCTCAAGGTAATAGCTTTCCATGTATATCTTGTGATTTCTTAGTGAGTAACTGGGCCATGTATGAATCAAAACTCTTTGAACATGAAATGGTGCCTATTCAGATGTACAGGATCTAGAAGTCTCAATGGTAACAAACTGAAAGGAAGACAGCTTTTCAGAGAACTCTGATTTCTGTTGAATTTGGAATTCAAGAGATTTGATCTGGAAGTTGGAAATGTGCCTGGAGTTCCACTGCTTTGAAAGAAACTTGATGAATGGTTATCAACTAGCTAGTAGGAGGACCAGAAATGACCACAGACTGGAAGAGATAGGATTGCAAGATAATCACCTGCAGACCTATTAAGTATTTCAAATTGTCTACTCCTCAGAATTTTGATGGTTTGGAGAATTGCCTGGATTATATTATCAACTAGAAATGTAACCGAATTCAGTCTTGTGCCGAGAATGCTGCTGAGGAATTGCAGACTTGATATCGCTGACCTGGAGGATATTTCTCAAGGTAATAGCTTTCCATGTATACCTTGTGTTTTCTTAATGATTAACTGGGCCATGTATGAATCAGAACTCCACTTTGTACATGAAATGGTGTCTATTTAGATGTACAGAATCTAGAAGTCTCAATGGTAACATATTGAACGGAAGACAGATTTTCAGAGAACCCACAGATTTCTGATGAATTCGGAGTTAAAGAGATCTGGACTGGAAGTTGGAAATATTGCCGGGAGTTCTACTGCTTTGAAAGAAACTGGATGAATGGTTTTCAACTAGCTGGTAAGAGGACCAGAAATGACCGCAGACTGGAAGAGATAGAATTCCAAGATAATCACCTGTAGACCTATTAAGAATTTCAAATTGCCAACTCCTTTGAATTTCGACAGTTTGGAGAATTTTCTGGATTATATTATCAACTAGAAATAAAACCGAATTCAGTTTTGTGCCGAGACCTCCGCCAAGCCATTTGGACAGAAATTTGGTCTCATGTGTTGAGAAGCATATGTATGGAGCTATTTTCCTTCATTTGAAATGAGATCTTACAATGGTTAATTGCAGACTCGATATCATCGACCTGGATGATATTTCCCAAGGTACATATCTTTCCATGTATATCTTGTGTTTTCTTAATGATGAATTGGGCTATGTATGAATCAAAACTCTTTGAACATGAAATGGTGCCATTTCAGATGTACAGGATCTAGAAGTCTCAATGGTAACAAATTGAATGGAAGACAGATTTTCAGAGAACGCACCGATTTCTGCTGAATTTGGAATTAACGAGATCTGTACTGGAAGTTGGAAATGTGCTTGGGATTCCATTGCTTTGAAAGAAACTCGATGAATGGTTATCAGCTAGCTGGAAAGAGGACCAGAATTGACCGCAGACTGGAAGAGATAGGATTCCAAGACAATCACCTGCAGACCTATTAAGAATTTCAAATTGCCAACTCCTCTGAATTTTGCCGGTTTGGAGAATTGCCTGGATTATATTATCAACTAGAAATATAACTGAATTGAGTTTTGTGCCGACAACGCAGCTGAACAATTGCAGTCTTGATATCGTTGACTTGGAGGATATTTCTCAAGGTAATAGCTTTCCATGTATACCTTGTCTTTTCTTTATGATTAACTGGGCCATGTTTGAATCAGAACTCCTCTTTGTACATGAAATGGTGTCCATTCAGATGTACAGAATCTAGAAGTCTCAATGGTAACAAATTGAATGGAAGACAGCTTTTCAGAGAACCCACAGATTTCTGATGAATTTGGAATTGAATAGATTTGATCTGGAAGTTGGAAATGTGCCTGGAGTTCCACTACTTCGAAAGAAACTTGATGAATGGTTATCAACTAGCTAGTAGGAGGACCAGAAATGACCATAGACTGGAAGAGATAGAATTGCAAGATAATCACCTGCCAACCTATTAAGAATTTCAAATTGCCAACTCCTTTGAATTTTGATAGTTTGGAGAATTGCCTGGATTATATTATCAACGAGAAATAAAACCGAATTCAGTTTTGTGCCGAGACCGCCGCTAAGCCATTTGGACGGAAATTTGGTCTAATGTGTTGAGAAACATATGTATGGAGCTATTTTCCTTCATTTGAAATGAGATCTTACAATGGTTAATTGCAGACTTGATATCATCGACGTGGAGGATATATCCCTAGGTACATATCTTTCCATGTATGTCATGTGTTTTCTTAATGATGAACTGGGCTATGTATGAATCAAAACTCCTCTTTGTATATGAAATGGGGTCTATTCAGATGTACAGAATATAGAAGTTTCAATGGTAACAAATTGAATGCAAGACAGATTTCCAGAGAACGCACAGATTTCTGCTGAATTTGGAATTAAAGAGATTTGAACTGGAAGTTGGAAATGTGCCTCGAGTTCCACTGCTTCGAAAGAAACTTGATGAATGGTTATCAGCTAGCTTGTAGGAGGACCCGAAATGACCGCAGACTGGAAGAGATGGGATTCCAAGATAATCACCTGCAGACCTATTAATAATTTCAAATTGTCAACTCCTCAGAATTTTGACGGTTTGGAGAATTGCCTGGATTATATTATCAACTAGAAATGTAACCGAATTCAGTCTTGTGCTGAGAACGCTGCTGAGGAATTGCAGACTTGATATCGCTGACCTGGAGGATATTTCTCAAGGTAATAGCTTTCCATGTATATCTTTTGATTTCTTAGTGAGTAACTGGGCCATATATGAATCAAAACTCTTTGAACATGAAATGGTGCCTATTCAGATGTACAGGATTTAGAAATCTCAATGGTAACAAACTGAAAGGAAGACAGCTTTTCAGAGAACTCTGATTTCTGTTGAATTTGGAATTGAAGAAGAGATTTGATCTGGAAGTTGGAAATGTGCCTGGAGTTCCACTGCTTCAAAAGAAACTTGATGAATGGTTATCAACTAGCTAGTAGGAGGACCAGAAATGACCACAGACTGGAAGAGATAGGATTGCAAGATAATCACCTGCAGACCTACTAAGAATTTCAAAATGTCAACTCACCAGAATTTTGACGGTTTGGAGAATTGCCTGGATTATATTATCAACTGGAAATGTAACCTAATTCAGTCTTGTGCCGAGAACGCTGCTGAGGAATTGCAGACTTGATATCGCTGACCTGGAGGATATTTCTCAAGGTAATAGCTTTCCATGTATACCTTGTGTTTTCTTAATGATTAACTAGGCCATGTATGAATCAGAACTCCTCTTTGCACATGAAAAGGTGTCTATTCAGATGTACAGAATCTAGAAGTCTCAATGGTAACAAATTGAATGGAAGACAGATTTTCAGAGAACCCACAGATTTCTGATGAATTTGGAGTTAAAGAGATCTGGACTGGAAGTTGGAAATGTGCCTGGAGTTCCACTGCTTTGAAAGAAATTGGATGAATGGTTATCAACTAGCTGGTAAGAGGACAAGAAATGACCGCAGATTGGAAGAGATAGAATTCCAAGAGAATCACCTGCAGACCTATTAAGAATTTCAAATTGCCAACTCCTTTGAATTTTGACAGTTTGGAGAATTGCCTGGATTATATTATCAACTAGAAACAAAACCGAATTCAGTTTTGTGCCGAGACCGCCGCTAAGCCATTTGGACAGAAATTTGGTCTCATGTGTTGAGAAGCATATGTATGGAGCTATTTTACTTCTTTTGAAATGAGATCTTACAATGGTTAATTGCAGACTTGATATCGACGTGGAGGATATTTCCCAAGGTACATATCTTTCCATGTATATCTTGTGTTTTCTTAATGATGAACTGGACTATGTTTGAATCAAAACTCCTCTTTGTATATGAAATGGTGTCTATTCAGATGTACAGAATATAGAAGTTTCAATGGTAACAAATTGAATGCAAGACAGATTTCCAGAGAACGCACAGATTTCTGCTGAATTTGGAATTAACGAGATCTGTACTGGAAGTTGGAAATGTGCCTGGAGTTCCACTGCTTTGAAAGAAACTTGATGAATGGTTATCAGCTAGCTGGAAAGAGGACCAGAAATGACCGCAGACTGGAAAAGATAGGATTCCAAGACAATCACCTGCAGACCTATTAAGAATTTCAAATTGCCAACTCCTCTGAATTTTGCCGGTTTGAAGAATTATCTGGATTATATTATCAACTAGAAATATAACTGAATTCAGTTTTGTGCCGACAACGCTGCAGAACAATTGCAGTCTTGATATCGTTGACTTGGAGGATATTTCTCAAGGTAATAGCTTTCCATGTATGTCTTGTTTTTTCTTAAATATTAACTGGGCCATGTATGAATCAAAACTCTTTGAGCATGAAATGGTGTCTATTCAGATGTACAGGATCTAGAAGTCTCAATGGTAACAAACTGAAAGGAAGACAGCTTTTCAGAGAATTCCAATTTCTGTTGAATTTGGAATTGAAGAGATTTGAACTGGAAGTTGGAAATGTGCCTGGAGTTCCACTGCTTCGAAAGAAACTTGATGAATGGTTATCAGCTGGCTTGTAGGATGACCAGAAATGACCGCAGACTGGAAGAGATAGGATTCCAAGATAATCACCTGCAGACCTATTAAGAACTTCAAATTACCAACTCCTCAGAATTTTGATGGTTTGGAGAATTGCCTGGATTATGTTATCAACTAGAAATGTAACCGAATACAGTCTTGTGCCGAGAACGCTGCTGAGGAATTGCAGACTTGATATCGCTGACCTGGAGTATATTTCTCAAGGTAATAGCTTTCCATGTATATCTTGTGATTTCTTAGTGATTAACTGGGCCATGTATGAATCAAAACTCTTTGAACATGAAATGGTGCCTATTCAGATGTACAGGATCTACAAGTCTCAATGGTAACAAATTGAATGGAAGACAGATTTTCAAAGAACGCACAGATTTCTGCTGAATTTGGAATTAACAAGATCTGTACTGGAAGTTGGAAATGTGCCTGAGATTCCACTGCTTTGAAAGAAACTCGATGAATGGTTATCAGATAGCTGGAAAGAGGACCAAAAATGACCGCAGACTGGAAGAGATAGGATTCCAAGACAATCACCTGCAGACCTATTAAGAATTTCAAATTGTCAAATCCTCTGAATTTTGCCGGTTTGGAGAATTGCCTGGATTATATTACCAACTAGAAATGTAACCGAATTCAGTCTTGTGCCGAGAACGCTGCTGAGGAATTGCAGACTTGATATCGCTCACCTGGAGGATATTTCTCAAGGTAATAGCTTTCCATGTATACCTTGTGTTTTCTTAATGATTAACTGGGCCATGTTTGAATCAGAACTCCTCTTTGTACAAGAAATGGTGTCTATTCAGATGTACAGAGTCTAGAAGTCTCAATGGTAACAAGTTGAATGGAAGGCAGCTTTTCAGAGAACCCACAGATTTCTGATGAATTTGGAGTTAAAGAGATCTGGACTGGAAGTTGGAAATGTGTCTGGAGTTCCACTGCTTGGAAAGAAACTGGATGAATGGTTATCAACCAGCTGGTAAGAGGACCAGAAATGACTGCAGACTGGAAGAGATAGAATTCCAAGACCTGCAGACCTATTAACAATTTCAAATTGCCAACTCCTTTGAATTTTGACAGTTTGGAGAATGGCCTGGATTATATTATCAATTAGACACAAAACCGAATTAGTTTTGTGCCGAGACTGCCGCTAAGCCATTTGCACAGAAATTTGGTCTGACGTGTTGAGAAGCATATGTATGGAGCTATTTTCCTTCATTTGAAATGAGATCTTACAATGGTTAATTGCAGACTTGATATCATCGACGTGGAGGATATTTCCCAAGGTACATATCTTTCCATGTATATCTTGTGTTTTCTTAATGATGAACTGGGCTATCTTTGAATCAAAACTCCTCTTTGTATATGAAATGGTGTCTATTCAGATATACAGAATATAGAAGTTTCAATGGTAACAAATTGAATGCAAGACAGATTTCCAAAGAACGCACAGATTTCTGCTGAATTTGGAATTAAAGAGATCTGTACTGGAAGTTGGAAATGTGCCTGAAGTTCCACTGCTTTGATAGAAACTCGATGAATGGTTATCAGCTAGCTGGAAAGAGGAACTGAAATGACTGCAGACTGGAAGAGATAGGATTCCAAGACAATCACCTGCAGACCTATTAAGAACTTCAAATTGTCAACTCCTTAGAATTTTGATGGTTTGGAGAATTGCCTGGATTATATTATCAACTAGAAATGTAACCGAATTCAGTCTTGTGCCGAGAACGCTGCTGAGGAATTGCAGACTCGATATCGCTGACCTGGAGGATATTTCTCAAGGTAATAGCATTCCATGTATATCTTGTGATTTCTTAGTGATTAACTGGGCCATGAATGAATCAAAACTCTTTGAACATGAAATGGTGCCTATTCAGATGTACAGGATCTAGAAGTCTCAATGGTAACAAACTGAATGGAAGACAGATTTTCAGAGAATGCACAGATTTCTGCTGAATTTGGAATGAACGAGATCTGTACTGGAAGTTGGAAATGTGCCTGGGATTCCACTGCTTTGAAAGAAACTCGATGAATGGTTATCAGCTAGCTGGAAAGAGGACCAGAATTGACCGCAGACTGGAAGAGATAGGATTCCAAGACAATCACCTGCAGAACTATTAAGAATTTCAAATTGCCAACTCCTCTGAATTTTGACGGTTTGGAGAATTGCCTGGATTATATTATCAACTAGAAATATAACTGAATTGAGTTTTGTGCCGACAACGCTGCTGAACAATTGCAGTCTTGATATCGTTGACTTGGAGGATATTTCTCAAGGTAATAGCTTTCCATTTATACCTTGTGTTTTCTTTATGATTAACTGGGCCATGTTTGAATCAGAACTCCACTTTGTACATGAAATGGTGTCTATTCAGATGTACAGAATCTAGAAGTCTAAATGGTAACAAGTTGAATGGAAGACAGCTTTTCAGAGAACCCACAGATTTCTGCTGAATTTGGAATTGAAGAGATTTGATCTGGAAGTTGGAAATGTGCCTGGAATTCCACTGCTTAGAAAGAAACTTGATGAATGGTTATCAACTAGTTAGTAGGAGGACCAAAAATGACCGTAGACTGGAAGTGATAGAATTCCAAGATAATCACCTGCAGACCTATTAAGAATTTCAAATTGCCAACTCCTCTGAATTTTGCCGCTTTGGAGAATTGCTTGGATTATATTATCAACTAGAAATATAACTGAATTGAGTTTTGTGCCGACAATGCTGCAGAACAATTGCAGTCTTGATATCGTTGACTTGGAGGATATTTCTCAAGGTAATAGCTTTCCATGTATGTCTTGTGTTTTCTTAATGATTAACTGGACCATGTATGAATCAAAACTCTTTGAACATGAAATGGTGTCCATTCAGATGTACAGGATCTAGAAGTCTCAATGGTAACAAACTGAAAGGAAGGCAGCTTTTCCGAGAACTCCGAATTCTGTTGAATTTGGAATTGAAGAGATTTGAACTGGAAGTTGGAAATGTGCCTGGAGTTCCACTGCTTCGAAAGAAACTTGATGAATGGTTATCAGCTGGCTTGTAGGAGGACCAGAAATGACCGCAGACTGGAAGAGATAGAGAGATAGAATTCCAAGATAATCACCTACCAACCTATTAAGAATTTCAAATTGCCAACTCCTTTGAATTTTGATAGTTTGGAGAATTGCCTGGATTATATTATCAACGATAAATAAAACTAAATTCAGTTTTGTGCCGAGACCACCGCTAAGCCATTTGGACGGAAATTTGGTCTAATGTGTTGAGAAACATATGTATGGAGCTATTTTCTTTCATTTGAAATGAGATCTTACAATGGTTAATTGCAGACTTGATATCATCGACGTGGAGGATATTTCCCTAGGTACATATCTTTCCATGTATGTCTTGTGTTTTCTTAATGATGAACTGGGCTATGTATGAATCGAAACTCCTCTTTGTATATGAAATGGTGTCTATTCAGATGTACAGAATATAGAAGTTTCAATGGTAACAAATTGAATGCAAGAAATTTTCAGAGAACGCACAGATTTCTGCTGAATTTGGAATTAAAGAGATCTCTACTGGAAGTTGGAAATGTGCCTGGAGTTCCACTGCTTTGAAAGAAACTCGATGAATGGTTATCAGCTAGCTGGAAAGAGGACCAGAAATGACCGCAGACTGGAAGAGATAGGATTCTAAGACAATAACCTGCAGACCTATTAAGAATTTCAAATTGTCAACTCCTCTGAATTTTGCCGGTTTGGAGAATTGCCTGGATTATATTATCAACTAGAAATGTAACCGAATTCAGTCTTGTGCCGAGAACGCTGCTGAGGAATTGCAGACTTGATATCGTTGACCTGGAAGATATTTCTCAAGGTAATAGCTTTCCATGTATATCTTGTGATTTCTTAGTGATTAACTGGTCCATGTATGAATCAAAACTCTTTGAACATGAAATGGTGTCTATTCAGATGTACAGGATCTAGAAGTCTCAATGGTAACAAAGTGAAAGGAAGACAGCTTTTCAGAGAACTCCGATTTCTGTTGAATTTGGAATTGAAGAGATTTGAACTGGAAGTTGGAAATGTGCCTGGAGTTCCACTGCTTCGAAAGAAACTTGATGAATGGTTATCAGCTAGCTTGTAGGAGGACCCGAAATGACCGCAGACTGGAAGAGATAGAATTCCAAGATAATCACCTGCAGACCTTTTAAGAATTTCAAATTGTCAACTCCACAGAATTTTGACGGTCTGGAGAATTGCCTGGAATATATTATCAACTAGAAATCTAACCGAATTCAGTCTTGTGCTGAGAACGCTGCTGAGGAATTGCAGACTTGATATCGCTTACCTGGAGGATATTTCTCAAGGTAATAGCTTTCCATGTATATCTTGTGATTTCTTAGTGAGTAACTGGGCCATGTATGAATCAAAACTCTTTGAACATGAAATGGTGGCTATTCAGATGTACAGGATTTAGAAGTCTCAATGGAAACAAACTGAAAGGAAGACAGCTTTTCAGAGAACTCTGATTTCTGTTGAATTTGGATTTAAAGATATTTCATCTGGAAGTTGGAAATGTGCCTGGAGATCCACTGCTTCGAAAGAAACTTGACGAATGGTCATCACCTAGCTTGTAGGAGGACCCGAAATGACCACAGACTGGAAGAGATAGAATTCCAAGATAATCACCTGCAGACCTATTAAGAATTTCAAATTGTCAACTCCTCAGAATTTTGACGGTCTGGAGAATTGCCTGGATTATCTTATCAACTAGAAATGTAACCTAATTCAGTCTAGTGCCGAGAACGCTGCTGAGGAATTGCAGACTTGATATCGCTGACCTGGAGGATATTTCTCAAGGTAATAGCTTTCCATGTATATCTTGTGATTTCTTAGTGATTAACTGGGCCATGTATGAATCAAAACTCTTTGAACATGAAATGGTACCTATTCAGATGTACAGGATCTAGAAGTCTCAATGGTAACAAATTGAATGGAAGACAGATTTTCAGAGAACGCACAGATTTCTGCTGAATTTGGAATTAACAAGATCTGTACTGGAAGTTGGAAATGCGCCTGGGATTCCACTGCTTTGAAAGAAACTGGATGAATGGTTATCAGCTAGCTGGATAGAGGACCAGAAATGACCGCAGACTGGAAGAGATAGGATTCCAAGACAATCACCTGCAGACCTGTTAACAATTTCAAATTGTCAACTCCTCTGAATTTTGCCAGTTTGGAGAATTGCCTGGATTATATTATCAACTAGAAATGTAACCGAATTCAGTCTTGTGCCGAGAACGCTGCTGAGGAATTGCAGACTTGATATCGCTGACCTGGAGGATATTTCTCAAAGTAATAGCTTTCCATGCATACCTTGTGTTTTCTTAATGATTAACTGTGCCATGTTTGAATCAGAACTCCTCTTTGCACATGAAATGGTGTCTATTCAGATGTACAGAATCTAGAAGTCTCAATGGTAACAAATTGAATGGAAGACAGCTTTTCAGAGAACCCACAGATTTCTGATGAATTTGGAATTGAAGAGATTTGATCTGGAAGTTGGAAATGTGCCTGGAGTTCCACTGCTCCGAAAGAAACTTGATGAATGGTTATCAACTAGCTAGTAGGAGGACCAGAAATGACCGTAGACTGGAAGAGATAGAATTCCAAGATAATCACCTGCTGACATATTAAGAATTTCAAATTGCCAACTCCTTTGAATTTTGACAGTTTGGAGAATTGCCTGGATTATATTATCAACTAGAAACAAAACCGAATTCAGTTTTGTGCCGAGACCGCCGCTAAGCCATTTGGACAGAAATTTGGTCTCATGTGTTGAGAAGCATATGCATGGAGCTATTTTAATTCTTTTGAAATGAGATCTTACAATGGTTAATTGTAGACTTGATATCATCGATGTGGAGGATATTTCCCAAGGTACATATCTTTCCATGTATATCTTGTGTTTTCTTAATGATGAACTGGGCTATGTATGAATCAAAACTTCTCTTTGTATATGAAATGGTGTCTATTCAGATGTACAGAATCTAGAAGTCTCAATGGTAACAAATTGAATGGAAGACAGATTTTCAGAGAAAGCAGAGATTTCTGCTGAATTTGGAATTAACGAGATCTGTACTGGAAGTTGGAAATGTGCCTGGGATTCCACTGCTTTGAAAGAAACTCGATGAATGTTATCAGCTAGCTGGAAAGAGGACCAGAAATGACCGCAGACTGGAAGAGATAGGATTCCAAGACAATCACCTGCAGAACTATTAAGAATTTCAAATTGCCAACTCCTCTGAATTTTGCCGGTTTGGAGAATTGCCTGGATTATATTATCAACTAGAAATATAACTGAATTGAGTGTTGTGCCGACAACGCTGCTGAACAATTGCAGTCTTGATATCGTTGACTTGGAGGATATTTCTCAAGGTAATAGCTTTCCATTTATACCTTGTGTTTTCTTTATGATTATCTGGGCCATGTTTGAATCAGAACTCCACTTTGTACATGAAATGGTGTCTATTCAGATGTACAGAATCTAGAAGTCTAAATGGTAACAAGTTGAATGGAAGACAGCTTTTCAGAGAACCCACAGATTTCTGATGAATTTGGAATTGAAGAGATTTGATCTGGAAGTTGGAAATGTGCCTGGAATTCCACTGCTTAGAAAGAAACTTGATGAATGGTTATCAACTAGTTAGTAGGAGGACCAAAAATGACCGTAGACTGGAAGTGATAGAATTCCAAGATAATCACCTGCAGACCTATTAAGAATTTCAAATTGCCAACTCCTCTGAATTTTGCCGCTTTGGAGAATTGCTTGGATTCTATTATCAACTAGAAATATAACTGAATTGAGTTTTGTTCCGACAATGCTGCAGAACAATTGCAGTCTTGATATCGTTGACTTGGAGGATATTTCTCAAGGTAATAGCTTTCCATGTATGTCTTGTGTTTTCTTAATGATTAACTGGGCCATGTATGAATCAAAACTCTTTGAACATGAAATGGTGTCCATTCAGATGTACAGGATCTAGAAGTCTCAATGGTAACAAACTGAAAGGAAGGCAGCTTTTCCGAGAACTCCGAATTCTGTTGAATTTGGAATTGAAGAGATTTGAACTGGAAGTTGGAAATGTGCCTGGAGTTCCACTGCTTCGAAAGAAACTTGATGAATGGTTATCAGCTGGCTTGTAGGAGGACCAGAAATGACCGCAGACTGGAAGAGATAGAGAGATAGAATTCCAAGATAATCACCTACCAACCTATTAAGAATTTCAAATTGCCAACTCCTTTGAATTTTGATAGTTTGGAGAATTGCCTGGATTATATTATCAACGATAAATAAAACTAAATTCAGTTTTGTGCCGAGACCACCGCTAAGCCATTTGGACGGAAATTTGGTCTAATGTGTTGAGAAACATATGTATGGAGCTATTTTCTTTCATTTGAAATGAGATCTTACAATGGTTAATTGCAGACTTGATATCATCGACGTGGAGGATATTTCCCTAGGTACATATCTTTCCATGTATGTCTTGTGTTTTCTTAATGATGAACTGGGCTATGTATGAATCGAAACTCCTCTTTGTATATGAAATGGTGTCTATTCAGATGTACAGAATATAGAAGTTTCAATGGTAACAAATTGAATGCAAGAGATTTTCAGAGAACGCACAGATTTCTGCTGAATTTGGAATTAAAGAGATCTCTACTGGAAGTTGGAAATGTGCCTGGAGTTCCACTGCTTTGAAAGAAACTCGATGAATGGTTATCAGCTAGCTGGAAAGAGGACCAGAAATGACCGCAGACTGGAAGAGATAGGATTCTAAGACAATAACCTGCAGACCTATCAAGAATTTCAAATTGTCAACTCCTCTGAATTTTGCCGGTTTGGAGAATTGCCTGGATTATATTATCAACTAGAAATGTAACCGAATTCAGTCTTGTGCCGAGAACGCTGCTGAGGAATTGCAGACTTGATATCGTTGACCTGGAGGATATTTCTCAAGGTAATAGCTTTCCATGTATATCTTGTGATTTCTTAGTGATTAACTGGTCCATGTATGAATCAAAACTCTTTGAACATGAAATGGTGTCTATTCAGATGTACAGGATCTAGAAGTCTCAATGGTAACAAAGTGAAAGGAAGACAGCTTTTCAGAGAACTCCGATTTCTGTTGAATTTGGAATTGAAGAGATTTGAACTGGAAGTTGGAAATGTGCCTGGAGTTCCACTGCTTCGAAAGAAACTTGATGAATGGTTATCAGCTAGCTTGTAGGAGGACCCGAAATGACCGCAGACTGGAAGAGATAGAATTCCAAGATAATCACCTGCAGACCTTTTAAGAATTTCAAATTGTCAACTCCACATAATTTTGACGGTCTGGAGAATTGCCTGGAATATATTATCAACTAGAAATCTAACCGAATTCAGTCTTGTGCTGAGAACGCTGCTGAGGAATTGCAGACTTGATATCGCTTACCTGGAGGATATTTCTCAAGGTAATAGCTTTCCATGTATATCTTGTGATTTCTTAGTGAGTAACTGGGCCATGTATGAATCAAAACTCTTTGAACATGAAATGGTGGCTATTCAGATGTACAGGATTTAGAAGTCTCAATTGAAACAAGCTGAAAGGAAGCCAGCTTTTCGGAGAACTCTGATTTCTGTTGAATTTGGATTTAAAGAGATTTCATCTGGAAGTTGGAAATGTGCCTGGAGATCCACTGCTTCGAAAGAAACTTGACGAATGGTCATCACCTAGCTTGTAGGAGGACCCGAAATGACCACAGACTGGAAGAGATAGAATTCCAAGATAATCACCTGCAGACCTATTAAGAATTTCAAATTGTCAACTCCTCAGAATTTTGACGGTCTGGAGAATTGCCTGGATTATCTTATCAACTAGAAATGTAACCTAATTCAGTCTAGTGCCGAGAACGCTGCTGAGGAATTGCAGACTTGATATCGCTGACCTGGAGGATATTTCTCAAGGTAATAGCTTTCCATGTATATCTTGTGATTTCTTAGTGATTAACTGGGCCATGTATGAATCAAAACTCTTTGAACATGAAATGGTACCTATTCAGATGTACAGGATCTAGAAGTCTCAATGGTAACAAATTGAATGGAAGACAGATTTTCAGAGAACGCACAGATTTCTGCTGAATTTGGAATTAACAAGATCTGTACTGGAAGTTGGAAATGCGCCTGGGATTCCACTGCTTTGAAAGAAACTGGATGAATGGTTATCAGCTAGCTGGATAGAGGACCAGAAATGACCGCAGACTGGAAGAGATAGGATTCCAAGACAATCACCTGCAGACCTGTTAACAATTTCAAATTGTCAACTCCTCTGAATTTTGCCAGTTTGGAGAATTGCCTGGATTATATTATCAACTAGAAATGTAACCGAATTCAGTCTTGTGCCGAGAACGCTGCTGAGGAATTGCAGACTTGATATCGCTGACCTGGAGGATATTTCTCAAAGTAATAGCTTTCCATGCATACCTTGTGTTTTCTTAATGATTAACTGTGCCATGTTTGAATCAGAACTCCTCTTTGCACATGAAATGGTGTCTATTCAGATGTACAGAATCTAGAAGTCTCAATGGTAACAAATTGAATGGAAGACAGCTTTTCAGAGAACCCACAGATTTCTGATGAATTTGGAATTGAAGAGATTTGATCTGGAAGTTGGAAATGTGCCTGGAGTTCCACTGCTCCGAAAGAAACTTGATGAATGGTTATCAACTAGCTAGTAGGAGGACCAGAAATGACCGTAGACTGGAAGAGATAGAATTCCAAGATAATCACCTGCTGACATATTAAGAATTTCAAATTGCCAACTCCTTTGAATTTTGACAGTTTGGAGAATTGCCTGGATTATATTATCAACTAGAAACAAAACCGAATTCAGTTTTGTGCCGAGACCGCCGCTAAGCCATTTGGACAGAAATTTGGTCTCATGTGTTGAGAAGCATATGCATGGAGCTATTTTAATTCTTTTGAAATGAGATCTTACAATGGTTAATTGTAGACTTGATATCATCGATGTGGAGGATATTTCCCAAGGTACATATCTTTCCATGTATATCTTGTGTTTTCTTAATGATGAACTGGGCTATGTATGAATCAAAACTTCTCTTTGTATATGAAATGGTGTCTATTCAGATGTACAGAATCTAGAAGTCTCAATGGTAACAAATTGAATGGAAGACAGATTTTCAGAGAAAGCAGAGATTTCTGCTGAATTTGGAATTAACGAGATCTGTACTGGAAGTTGGAAATGTGCCTGGGATTCCACTGCTTTGAAAGAAACTCGATGAATGTTATCAGCTAGCTGGAAAGAGGACCAGAAATGACCGCAGACTGGAAGAGATAGGATTCCAAGACAATCACCTGCAGAACTATTAAGAATTTCAAATTGCCAACTCCTCTGAATTTTGCCGGTTTGGAGAATTGCCTGGATTATATTATCAACTAGAAATATAACTGAATTGAGTTTTGTGCCGACAACGCTGCTGAACAATTGCAGTCTTGATATCGTTGACTTGGAGGATATTTCTCAAGGTAATAGCTTTCCATTTATACCTTGTGTTTTCTTTATGATTAACTGGGCCATGTTTGAATCAGAACTCCACTTTGTACATGAAATGGTGTCTATTCAGATGTACAGAATCTAGAAGTCTAAATGGTAACAAGTTGAATGGAAGACAGCTTTTCAGAGAACCCACAGATTTCTGATGAATTTGGAATTGAAGAGATTTGATCTGGAAGTTGGAAATGTGCCTGGAATTCCACTGCTTAGAAAGAAACTTGATGAATGGTTATCAACTAGTTAGTAGGAGGACCAAAAATGACCGTAGACTGGAAGTGATAGAATTCCAAGATAATCACCTGCAGACCTATTAAGAATTTCAAATTGCCAACTCCTCTGAATTTTGCCGCTTTGGAGAATTGCTTGGATTATATTATCAACTAGAAATATAACTGAATTGAGTTTTGTGCCGACAATGCTGCAGAACAATTGCAGTCTTGATATCGTTGACTTGGAGGATATTTCTCAAGGTAATAGCTTTCCATGTATGTCTTGTGTTTTCTTAATGATTAACTGGGCCATGTATGAATCAAAACTCTTTGAACATGAAATGGTGTCCATTCAGATGTACAGGATCTAGAAGTCTCAATGGTAACAAACTGAAAGGAAGGCAGCTTTTCCGAGAACTCCGAATTCTGTTGAATTTGGAATTGAAGAGATTTGAACTGAAAGTTGGAAATGTGCCTGGAGTTCCACTGCTTCGAAAGAAGCTTGATGAATGGTTATCAGCTGGCTTGTAGGAGGACCAGAAATGACCGCAGACTGGAAGAGATAGAGAGATAGAATTCCAAGATAATCACCTACCAACCTATTAAGAATTTCAAATTGCCAACTCCTTTGAATTTTGATAGTTTGGAGAATTGCCTGGATTATATTATCAACGATAAATAAAACTAAATTCAGTTTTGTGCCGAGACCACCGCTAAGCCATTTGGACGGAAATTTGGTCTAATGTGTTGAGAAACATATGTATGGAGCTATTTTCTTTCATTTGAAATGAGATCTTACAATGGTTAATTGCAGACTTGATATCATCGACGTGGAGGATATTTCCCTAGGTACATATCTTTCCATGTATGTCTTGTGTTTTCTTAATGATGAACTGGGCTATGTATGAATCGAAACTCCTCTTTGTATATGAAATGGTGTCTA
Source organism: Pictodentalium vernedei (assembly GCA_031216915.1). Taxonomy (NCBI): domain Eukaryota; kingdom Metazoa; phylum Mollusca; class Scaphopoda; order Dentaliida; family Dentaliidae; genus Pictodentalium; species Pictodentalium vernedei. Next base: position 737,106,400 of record CM062297.1, read on the forward strand.
TTCAGATGTACAGAATATAGAAGTTTCAATGGTAACAAATTGAATGCAAGAGATTTTCAGAGAACGCACAGATTTCTGCTGAATTTGGAATTAAAGAGATCTCTACTGGAAGTTGGAAATGTGCCTGGAGTTCCACTGCTTTGAAAGAAACTCGATGAATGGTTATCAGCTAGCTGGAAAGAGGACCAGAAATGACCGCAGACTGGAAGAGATAGGATTCTAAGACAATAACCTGCAGACCTATCAAGAATTTCAAATTGTCAACTCCTCTGAATTTTGCCGGTTTGGAGAATTGCCTGGATTATATTATCAATTAGAAATGTAACCTAATCGAGTCTTGTGCCGAGAACGCTGCTGAGGAATTGCAGACTTGATATCGCTGACCTGGAAGATATTTCTCAAGGTAATAGCATTCCATGTATACCTTGTGTTTTCTTAATGATTAACTGGGCCATGTATTAATCAGAACTCCTCTTTGTACAAGAAATGGTGTCTATTCAGATGTACAGAATCTAGAAGTCTCAATGGTAACAAGTTGAATGGAAGGCAGCTTTTCAGAGAACCCACAGATTTCTGATGAATTTGGAGTTAAAGAGATCTGGACTGGAAGTTGGAAATGTGTCTGGAGTTCCACTGCTTTGAAAGAAACTGGATGAATGGTTATCAACCAGCTGGTAAGAGGACCAGAAATGACTGCAGACTGGAAGAGATAGAATTCCAAGATAATCACCTGCAGACTTATTAACAATTTCAAATTGCCAACTCCTTTGAATTTTGACAGTTTGGAGAATGGCCTGGATTATATTATCAATTAGACACAAAACCGAATTAGTTTTGTGCCGAGACTGCCGCTAAGCCATTTGCACAGAAATTTGGTCTGACGTGTTGAGAAGCATATGTATGGAGCTATTTTCCTTCATTTGAAATGAGATCTTACAATGGTTAATTGCAGACTTGATATCATCGACGTGAAAGATATTTCCCAAGGTACATATCTTTCCATGTATATCTTGTGTTTTCTTAATGATGAACTGGGCTATGTTTGAATCAAAACTCCTCTTTGTATTTGAAATGGTGTCTATTCAGATGTACAGAATATAGAAGTTTCAATGGTTACAAATTGAATGCAAGACAGATTTCCAGAGAACGCACAGATTTCTGCTGAATTCGGAATTAAAGAGATCTGTACTGGAAGTTTGAAATGTGCCTGGAGTTCCACTGCTTTGATAGAAACTTGATGAATGGTTATCAGCTAGCTGGAAAGAGGACCAGAAATGACCGCAGACTGGAAGAGATAGGATTCCAAGACAATCACCTGCAGACCTATTAAGAACTTTAAATTGTCAACTCCTCAGAATTTTGATGGTTTGGAGAATTGCCTGGATTATATTATCAACTAGAAATGTAACCGAATTCAGTCTTGTGCCGAGAACGCTGCTGAGGAATTGCAGACTCGATATCGCTGACCTGGAGGATATTTCTCAAGGTAATAGCTTTCCATGTATATCTTGTGATTTCTTAGTGATTAACTGGGCCATGTATGAATCAAAACTCTTTGAAAATGAAATGGTGCCTATTCAGATGTACAGGATCTAGAAGTCTCAATGGTAACAAACTGAATGGAAGACAGATTTTCAGAGAATGCACAGATTTCTGCTGAATTTGGATTTAACGAGATCTGTACTGGAAGTTGGAAATGTGCCTGGGATTCCACTGCTTTGAAAGAAACTCGATGCATGGTTATCAGCTAGCTGGAAAGAGGACCAGAATTGACCGCAGACTGGAAGAGATAGGATTCCAAGACAGTCACCTGCAGACCTATTAAGAATTTCAAATTGTCAACTCCTCTGAATTTTGCCGGTTTGGAGAATTGCCTGGATTATATTATCAACTAGAAATAAAACTGAATTCAGTTTTGTGCCGAGTCTGCCGCTAAGCCATTTGCACAGAAATTTGGTCTGACGTGTTGAGAAGCATATGGATGGAGCTATTTTCCTTCATTTGAAATGAGATCTTACAATGGTTAATTGCAGACTTGATATCATCGACGTGGAGGATATTTCGCAAGGTACATATCTTTCCATGTATATCTTGTGTTTTCTAAATGATCAACTGGGCTATGTTTGAATCAAAACTCCTCTTTGTATATGAAATGGTGTCTATTCAGATGTACAGAATATAGAAGTTTCAATGGTAACGAATTGAATGCAAGACAGATTTCCAGAGAACGCACGGATTTCTGCTGAATTTGGAATTAAAGAGATCTGTACTGGAAGTTGGAAATGTGCCTGGAGATCCACTGCTTTCAAAGAAACTGGATGAATGGTTATCGGCTAGCTGGAAACAGGACCAGAAATGACCGCAGACTGGAAGAGATAGGATTCCAAGACAATCACCTGCAGACCTATTAAGAATTTCAAATTGCCAACTCCTCTGAATTTTGCCGGTTTGGAGAATTGCCTGGATTATATTATCAACTAGAAATGTAACCGAATTCAGTCTTGTGCCGAGAACGCTTCTGAGGAATTGCAGACTTGATATCGCTGACCTGGAGGATATTTCTCAAGGTAATAGCTTTCCATGTATACCTTGTGTTTTCTTAATGATGAACTGGACCATGTTTGAATCAGAACTCCTCTTTGTACATGAAATGGTGTCTATTCAGAGGTACAGAATCTTGAAGTCTCAATGGTAACAAATTGAATGGAAGACAGCTTTTCAGAGAACCCACAGATTTCTGATGAATTTGGAATTGAATAGATTTGATCTGGAAGTTGGAAATGTGCCTGGAGTTCCACTGCTTCGAAAGAAACTTGATGAATGGTTATCAACTACCTAGTAGGAGGACCAGAAATGACCGTAGACTGGAAGAGATAGAATTCCAAGATAATCACCTGCCAACCTATTAAGAATTTCAAATTGCCAACTCCTTTGAATTTTGATAGTTTGGAGAATTGGCTGGATGATATTATCTACGAGAAATAAAACCGAATTCAGTTTTGTGCCGAGACCGCCGCTTAGCCATTTGGACGGAAATTTGGTCTAATGTGTTGAGAAACATATGTATGGAGCTATTTTCCTTCATTTGAAATGAGATCTTACAATGGTTACTTGCTGACTCGATATCATCGACCTGGATGATATTTCCCACGGTACATATCGTTCCATGTATATCTTCTGTTTTCTTAATGATGAACTGGGCTATGTATGAATCAAAACTCCTCTTTGTATATGAAATGGTGTCTATTCAGATGTACAGAATATAGAAGTTTCACTGGTAATAAATTGAAAGCAAGACAGATTTTCATAGAACGCACAGATTTCTGCTGAATTTGGAATTAATGAGATCTGTACTGGAAGTTGGAAATGTGCCTGGAGTTCCACTGCTTTGAAAGAAACTCGATGAATGGTTATCAGCTAGCTGGAAAGAGGACCAGAAATGACCGCAGACTGGAAGAGATAGGATTCCAAGAAAATCACCTACAGACCTATTAAGAATTTCAAATTGTCAACTCCTCTGAATTTTGCTGGTTTGGAGAATTGCCTGGATTATATTATCAACTAGAAATATAACTGAATTCAGTTTTGTGCCGACAACGCTGCTGAACAATTGCAGTCTTGATATCGTTGACCTGGAGGATATTTCTCAAGGTAGTAGCTTTCCATGAGTATCTTGTGATTTCTTAGTGATTAACTGGTCCATGTATGAATCAAAACTCTTTGAACATGAAATGGTGTCTTATTCAGATGTACAGGATCTAGAAGTCTCAATGGTAACAAACTGAAAGGAAGACAGCTTTTCCGAGAACTCTGATTTCTGTTGAATTTGGAATTTAAGAGATTTGATCTGGAAGTTGGAAATGTGCCTGGAGTTCCACTGCTACGAAAGAAACTTGATGAATGGTTATCAACTAGCTAGTAGGAGGACCAGAAATGACCACAGACTGTAAGAGATAGGATTGCAAGATAATCACCTGCAGACCTACTAAGAATTTCAAATTGTCAACTCCTCAGAATTTTGACGGTTTGGAGAATTGTCTGGATTATATTATCAACTAGAAATGTAACCGAATTCAGTCTTGTGCCAAGAACGCTGCTGAGGAATTGCAGATTTGATATCGCTGACCTGGAGGATATTTCTCAAGGTAATAGCTTTCCATGTACACCTTGTGTTTTCTTAATGATTAACTGGGTCATGTATGAATCAGAACTCCTCTTTGCACATTAAATGGTGTCTATTCAGATGTACAGGATCTAGAAGTCTCAATGGTAACAAATTGAATGGAAGACAGATTTTCAGAGAACGCACAGATTTCTGCTGAATTTGGAATTAACGAGAACTGTACTGGAAGTTGGAAATGTGCCTGGGATTCCACTGCTTTGAAAGAAACTCGATGAATGGTTATCAGCTAGCTGGAAAGAGGACCCGAAATGACCGCAGACTGGAAGAGATTGGGTTACAAGACAATCACCTGCAGACCTATTAAGAATTTCAAATTGTCAACTCCTCTGAATTTTGCTGGTTTGGAGAATTTCTGGATTATATTATCAACTAGAAATGTAACCGAATTCAGTCTTGTGCCGAAAAGGCTGCTGAGGAATTGCAGACTTGATATCGCTGACCTGGAGGATATTTCTCAAGGTAATAGCTTTCCATGTATACCTTGTGTTTTCTTTATGTTTAACTGGGCCATGTTTGAATCAGAACTCCTCTTTCTACATGAAATGGTGTCTATTCAGATGTACAGAATCTAGAAGTCTCAATGGTAACAAATTGAATGGAAGACAGCTTTTCAGAGAACCCACAGATTTCTGATGAATTTGGAATTGAAGAGATTTGATCTGGAAGTTGGAAATGTGCCTTTAGTTCCACTGCTTCGAAAGAAACTTGATGAATGGTTATCAACTAGCTAGTAGGAGGACCAGAAATGACCGTAGACTGGAAGAGATAGAATTCCAAGATAATCACCTGCCGACATATTAAGAATTTCAAATTGCCAACTCCTTTGAATTTTGACAGTTTGGAGAATTGCCTGCATTATATTATCAACTAGAAATAAAACCGAATTCAGTTTTGTGCCGAGACCGTCGCTAAGCCATTTGGATGGAAATTTGGTCTAATGTGTTGAGAAACATATGTATGAAGCTATTTTCCTTCATTTGAAATGAGATCTTACAATGGTTAATTGCAGACTTGATATCATCGTCGACGTGGAGGATATTTCCCAAGGTACATATCTTTCCATGTATGTCTTGTGTTTTCTTAATGATGAACTGGGCTATGTATGAATCAAAACTCCTCTTTGTATATGAAATGGTGTCTATTCAGATGTACAGAATATAGAAGTTTCAATGGTAATAAATTGAAAGCAAGACAGATTTTCAGAGAACGCACAGATTTCTGCTGAATTTGGAATTAAAGAGATCTGTACTGGAAGTTGGAAATGTGCCTGGAGTTCCACTGCTTTGAAAGAAACTTGATGAATGGTTATCAGCTAGCTGGAAAGAGGACCAGAAATGACCGCAGACTGGAAGAGGTAGGATTCCAAGACAATCACCTACAGACCTATTAAGAATTTCAAATTGTCAACTCCTCTGAATTTTGCCGGTTTGGAGAATTGCCTGGATTATATTATCAACTAGAAATATAACTGAATTCAGTTTTGTGCCGACAACGCTGCTGAACAATTGCAGTCTTGATATCGTTGACCTGGAGGATATTTTTCAAGGTAGTAGCTTTCCATGAATATCTTGTGATTTCTTAGTGATTAACTGGTCCATGTATGAATCAAAACTCTTTGAACATGAAATGGTGTCTATTCAGATGTACAGGATCTAGAAGTCTCAATGGTAACAAACTGAAAGGAAGACAGCTTTTCCGAGAACTCTGATTTCTGTTGAATTTGGAATTGAAGAGATTTGATCTGGAAGTTGGAAATGTGCCTGGAGTTCCACTGCTACGAAAGAAACTTGATGAATGGTTATCAACTAGCTAGTAGGAGGACCAGAAATGACCACAGACTGTAAGAGATAGGATTGCAAGATAATCACCTGCAGACCTACTAAGAAATTCAAATTGTCAACTCCTCAGAATTTTGACGGTTTGGAGAATTGTCTGGATTATATTATCAACTAGAAATGTAACCGAATTCAGTCTTGTGCCAAGAACGCTGCTGAGGAATTGCAGATTTGATATCGCTGACCTGGAGGATATTTCTCAAGGTAATAGCTTTCCATGTATACCTTGTGTTTTCTTAATGATTAACTGGGTCATGTATGAATCAGAACTCCTCTTTGCACATTAAATGGTGTCTATTCAGATGTACAGGATCTAGAAGTCTCAATGGTAACAAATTGAATGGAAGACAGATTTTCAGAGAACGCACAGATTTCTGCTGAATTTGGAATTAACGAGAACTGTACTGGAAGTCGGAAATGTGCCTGGGATTCCACTGCTTTGAAAGAAACTCGATGAATGGTTATCAGCTAGCTGGAAAGAGGACCCGAAATGACCGCAGACTGGAAGAGATCGGATTACAAGACAATCACCTGCAGACCTATTAAGAATTTCAAATTGTCAAATCCTCTGAATTTTGCTGGTTTGGAGAATTTCTGGATTATATTATCAACTAGAAATGTAACCGAATTCAGTCTTGTGCCAAAAAGGCTGCTGAGGAATTGCAGACTTGATATCGCTGACCTGGAGGATATTTCTCAAGGTAATAGCTTTCCATGTATACCTTGTGTTTTCTTTATGTTTAACTGGGCCATGTTTGAATCAGAACTCCTCTTTCTACATGAAATGGTGTCTATTCAGATGTACAGAATCTAGAAGTCTCAATGGTAACAAATTGAATGGAAGACAGCTTTTCAGGGAACCCATAGATTTCTGATGAATTTGGAATTGAAGAGATTTGATCTGGAAGTTGGAAATGTGCCTTTAGTTCCACTGCTTCGAAAGAAACTTGATGAATGGTTATCAACTAGCTAGTAGGAGGACCAGAAATGACCGTAGACTGGAAGAGATAGAATTCCAAGATAATCACCTGCCGACCTATTAAGAATTTCAAATTGCCAACTCCTTTGAATTTTGACAGTTTGGAGAATTGCCTGGATTATATTATCAACTAGAAATAAAACCGAATTCAGTTTTGTGCCGAGACCGTCGCTAAGCCATTTGGATGGAAATTTGGTCTAATGTGTTGAGAAACATATGTATGAAGCTATTTTCCTTCATTTGAAATGAGATCTTACAATGGTTAATTGCAGACTTGATATCATCGACGTGGAGGATATTTCCCAAGGTACATATCTTTCCATGTATGTCTTGTGTTTTCTTAATGATGAACTGGGCTATGTATGAATCAAAACTCCTCTTTGTATATGAAATGGTGTCTATTCAGATGTACAGAATATAGAAGTTTGAATGGTAAAAAATTGAATGCAAGACAGATTTTCATAGAACGCACAGATTTCTGCTGAATTTGGAATTAAAGAGATCTGTACAGGAATTTGGAAATGTGCCTGGGATTCCACTGCTTTGAAAGAAACTCGATGAATGGTTATCAGCTAGCTGGAAAGAGGACCAGAAATGACCGCACACTGGAAGAGATAGGATTCCAAGACAATCACCTGCAGACCCATTAAGAATTTCAAATTGTCAACTCCTCTGAATTTTGCCGGTTTGGAGAATTGCCTGGATTATATTATCAACTAGAAATATAACTGAATTCAGTTTTGTGCCAACAACGCTGCTGAGCAATTGCAGTCTTGATATCGTTGACCTGGAGGATATTTCTCATGGTAATAGCTTTCCATGTGTATCTTGTGATTTCTTAGTGATTAACTAGTCCATGTATGAATCAAAACTCTTTGAACATGAAATGGTGTCTATTCAGATGTACAGGATCTAGAAGTCTCAATGGTAACAAAGTGAAAGGAAGACAGCTTTTCAGAGAACTCCGATTTCTGTTGAATTTGGATTTGAAGAGATTTGAACTGGAAGTTGGAAATGTGCCTGGAGTTCCACTGCTTCGAAAGAAACTTGATGAATGGTTTTCAGCTCGCTTGTAGGAGGACGAGAAATGACCGCAGACTGGAAGAGATAGGATTCCAAGATGATCACCTCCAGACCTATTAAGAACTTCAAATTGTCAACTCCTCAGAATTTTTATGGTTTGGAGAATTGCCTGGATTATAGTATCAACTAGAAATGTGACCGAATTCAGTCTTGTGCCGAGAACGCTGCTGAGGAATTGCAGACTTGATATCGCTGACCTGGAGGATATTTCTCAAGGTAATAGCTTTCCATGTATATGTTGTGATTTCTTAAGTGATTAACTGGGCCATGTATGAATCAAAGCTCTTTGAACATGAAATGGTGCCTATTCAGATGTACAGGATCTAGAAGTCTCAATGGTAACAAATTGAATGGAAGACAGATTTTCAGAGAATGCACAGATTTCTGCTCAATTTGGAATTAACGAGATCCGTACTGGAAGTTGGAAATGTGCCTGGGATTCCACTGCTTTGAAAGAAACTTGATGAATGGTTATCAGCTCGCTGGAAAGAGGACCAGAATTGACCGCAGACTGGAAGAGATAGGATTCCAAGACAATCACCTGCAGACCTGTTAAGAATTTCAAATTGTCAACTCCTCTGAATTTTGCCGGTTTGGAGAATTGCCTGGATTATATTATCAACTAGAAATGTAACCGAATTCAGTCTTGTGCCGAGAACGCTGCTGAGGAATTGCAGACTTGATATCGCTGACCTGGAGGATATTTCTCAAGGTAATAGCTTTCCATGTATACCTTGTGTTTTCTTCATGATTAACTGGGCCATGTTTGAATCAGAACTCCTCTTTGTACATGAAATGGTGTCTATTCAGATGTACAGAATCTAGAAGTCTCAATGGTAACAAATTGAATGGAAGACAGCTTTTCAGAGAACCCACAGATTTCTGATGAATTTGGAATTGAAGAGATTTGATCTGGAAGTTGGAAATGTGCTTGGAATTCCACTGCTTCGAAAGAAACTTGATGAATGGTTATCAACTAGCTAGTAGGAGGACCAGAAATGACTGTAGACTGGAAGAGATAGAATTCCAAGATAATCACCTGCCGACCTATTAAGAATTTAAAATTGCCAACTCCTTTGAATTTTGACCGTTTGGAGAATTGCCTGGATTATATTATCAACTAGAAATAAAACCGAATTCAGTTTCGTGCCGAGACCGCCGCTAAGCCATTTGGACGGAAATTTGGTCTAATGTGTTGAGAAACATATGTATGGGGCTATTTTCCTTCATTTGAAATGAGATCTTACAATGGTTAATTGCAGACTTGATATCATCGACGTGGAGGATATTTCCCAAGGTACATATCTTTCCATGTATGTCTTGTGTTTTCTTAATGATGAACTGGGCTATGTATGAATCAAAACTCCTCTTTGTATTTGAAATGGTGTCTATTCAGATGTACAGAATATAGAAGTTTCAATGGTAACAAATTGAATGCAAGAGATTTTCAGAGAACGCACAGATTTCTGCTGAATTTGGAATTAAAGAGATCTGTACTGGAAGTTGGAAATGTGCCTGGAGTTCCACTGCTTTGAAAGAAACTCAATGAATGGTTATCAGCTACCTGGAAAGAGGACCAGACGTGACCGCAGGGTGGAAGAGATAGGATTCCAAGACAATCACCTGCAGACCTATTAAGAATTTCAAATTGTCAACTCCTCTGAATTTTGCCGGTTTGGAGAATTGCCTGGATTATATTATCAACTAGAAATATAACTGAATTCAGTTTTATGCTGACAATGCTGCTGAGCAATTGCAGTCTCGATATCGTTGACCTGGAGGATATTTCTCAAGGTAATAGCTTTCCATGTATATCTTGTGATTTCTTAGTGATTAACTGGTCCATGTATGAATCAAAACTCTTTGAACATGAAATGGTGTCTATTCAGATGTACTGGATCTAGAAGTCTCAATGGTAACAAAGTGAAAGGAAGACAGCTTTTCAGAGAACTCTGATTTCTGTTGAATTTGGAATTGAAGAGATTTGAACTGGAAGTTGGAAATGTGCCTGGAGTTCCACTGCTTCGAAAGAAACTTGATGAATGGTTATCAGCTAGCTTGTAGGAGGACCCGAAATGACCGCAGACTGGAAGAGATAGGATTCCAAGATAATCACCTGCAGACCTATTAAGAATTTCAAATTGTCAACTCCTCAGAATTTTGACGATTTGGAGAATTGCCTGGATTATATTATCAACTAGAAATGTGACCGAATTCAGTCTTGTGCTGAGAATGCTGCTGAGGAATTGCAGACTTGATATCGCTGACCTGGAGGATATTTCTCAAGGTAATAGCTTTCCATGTATACCTTGTGTTTTCTTAATGATTAACTGGGCCATGTTTGAATCAGAACTCCTCTTTGCACATGAAATGGTGTCTATTCAGATGTCCAGAATCTAGAAGTCTGTATGGTAACAAATTGAATGGAAGACAGATTTTCAGAGAACCCACAGATTTCTGATGAATTTGGAGTTAAAGAGATTTGATCTGGAAGTTGGAAATGTGCCTGGAATTCCACTGCTTCGAAAGAAACTTGATGAATGGTTATCAACTAGCTAGTAGGAGGACCAGAAATGACCGTAGACTGGAAGAGATAGAATTCCAAGATAATCACCTGCCGACCTATTAAGAATTTCAAATTTCTAACTCCTTTGAATTTTGACAGTTTGGAGTGTTGCCTGGATTATATTATCAACTTGAAATAAAACCGAATTCAGTTTTGTGCCGAGACCGCTGCTAAGCCATTTGGACGGAAATTTGGTCTAATGTGTTGAGAAACATATGTATGGAGCTACTTTCCTTCATTTGAAATGAGATCTTACAATGGTTAATTGCAGACTTGATATCATCGACGTGGAGGATATTTCCCAAGGTACATATCTTTCCATGTATGTCTTGTGTTTTCTTAATGATGAACTGGGCTATGTATGAGTCAAAACTCCTCTTTGTATATGAAATGGTGTCTATTCAGATGTAACAGAATATTGAAGTTTCAATGGTAACAAATTGAATGCAAGAGATTTTCAGAGATCGCACAGATTTCTGCTGAATTTGGAATTAAAGAGATCTGTACTGGAAGTTGGAAATGTGCCTGGAGTTCCACTGCTTTGAAAGAAACTCGATGAATGGTTATCAGCTAGCTGGAAAGAGGACCAGAAATGATCGCAGACTGGAAGAGATAGGATTCCAAGACAATCACCTGCAGACCTATTAAGAATTTCAAATTGTCAACTCCTCTGAATTTTGCCGGTTTGGAGAATTGCCTGGATTATATTATCAACTAGAAATATCACTGAATTCAGTTTTGTGCCGACAACGCTGCTTTGCAATTGCAGTCTTGATATCGTTGACCTGGTGGATATTTCTCAAGGTAATAGTTTTCCATGTATATCTTGTGATTTCTTAGTGATTAACTGGTCCATGTATGAATCAAAACTCTTTGAACATGAAATGGTGTCTATTCAGATGTACAGGATCTAGAAGTCTCAATGGTAACAAAGTGAAAGGAAGACAGCTTTTCAGAGAACTCCGATTTCTGTTGAATTTGGAATTGAAGAGATTTGAACTGGAAGTTGGAAATGTGCCTGCAGTTCGAAAGAAACTTGATGAATGGTTATCAGCTAGCTTGTAGGAGGACCTGAAATGACCGCAGACTGAAAGAGATAGGATTCCAAGATAATCACGTGCAGACCTATTAAGAATTTCACATTGTCAACTCCTCAGAACTTTGACGGTTTGGAGAATTGCCTGGATTATATTATCAACTAAAAATGTAACCGAATTCAGTCTTGTGTTGAGAACGCTGCTGGGGAATTGCAGACTTGATATCGCTGACCTGGAGGATATTTCTCAAGGTAATAGCTTTCCATGTATATCTTGTGATTTGTTAGTGAGTAACTGGGCCATGTATGAATCAAAACTCTTTGAACATGAAATGGTGCCTATTCAGATGTACAGGATTTAGAAGTGTCAATGGTAGCAAAGTGAAAGGAAGACAGCTTTTCAGAGGACTCTGATTTCTGTTGAATTTGGAATTGAAGAGATTTCATCTGGAAGTTGGAAATGTGCCTGGAGTTCCACTGCTTCGAAAGAAACTTGATGACTGGTTATCAACTAGCTAGTAGGAGGACCAGAAATGACCACAGACTGGAAGAGATAGGATTGCAAGATAATCACCTGCAGACCTACTAAGAATTTCAAAATGTCAACTCCCCAGAATTTTGACGGTTTGGAGAATTGCCTGGATTATATTATCAATTAGAAATGTAACCTAATTCAGTCTTGTGCCGAGAACGCTGCTGAGGAATTGCAGACTTGATGTCGCTGACCTGGAGGATATTTCTCAAGGTAATAGTTTTCCATGTATACCTTGTGTTTTCATCGTGATTAACTAGGCCATGTATGAATCAGAACTCCTCTTTGCACATGAAATGGTGTCTATCCAGATGTCCAGAATCTAGAAGTCTCAATGGTAACAAATTGAATGGAAGACAGATTTTCAGAGAACCCACAGATTTCTGATGAATTTGGAGTCAAAGAGATCTGGACTGGAAGTTGGAAATGTGCCTGGAGTTCCACTGCTTTGAAAGAAACTGGATGAATGGTTATCAACTAGCTGGTAAGAGGACCAGAAATGACCGCAGACTGGAAGAGATAGAATTCCAAGATAATCACCTGCAGACCTATTAAGAATTTCAAATTGCTAACTCCTTTGAATTTTGACAGTTTGGAGAATTGCCTGGATTTTATTATCAACTAGAAATAAAACCAAATTCAGTTTTGTGCCGAGACCGCCGCTAAGCCATTTGGACAGAGATTTGGTCTGATGTGTTGAGAAGCATATGTGTGGAGCTATTTTCCTTCATTTGAAATGAGATCTTACAATGGTTAATTGCAGACTTGATATCATCGACGTGGAGTATATTTCCCAAGGTACATATCTTTCCATGTATATCTTGTGTTTTCTTAATGATGAACTGGGCTATGTTTGAATCAAAACACCTCTTTGTATATGAAATGGTGTCTATTCAGATGTGCAGAATATAGAAGTTTCAATGGTAACAAATTGAATGCAAGACAGATTTCCAGAGAACGCACAGCTTTCTGCTGAATTTGGAATTAAAGAGATCTGTACTGGAAGTTGGAAATGTGCCTGGAGTTCCACTGCTTTGAAAGAAACTCGATGAATGGTTATCAGCTAGCTGGAAAGAGGACCAGAAATGGCCGCAGACTGGAAGAGATAGGATTCCAAGACAATCACCTGCAGACCTATTAAGAATTTCAAATTGCCAACTCCTCTGAATTTTGCAGGTTTGGAGAATTGCCTGGATTATATTATCAACTAGAAATATAACTGAATTCAGTTTTGTGCCGACAACTTTGCAGAACAATTGCAGCCTTGATATCGTTGACTTGGAGGATATTTCTCAAGGTAATCGTTTTCCATGTATGTCTTGTGATTTCTTAATGATTAACTGGGCCATGTATGAATCAAAACTCTTTGAACATGAAATGGTGTCTATTGAGATGTACATGATCTAGAAGTCTCAATGGTAACAAACTGAAAGGAAGACAGCTTTTCAGAGAACTCTGATTTCTGTTGAATTTGGAATTGAAGAGATTTGAACTGGAAGTTGGAAATGTGCCTGGGGTTCCACTGCTTTGAAATAAACTCGATGAATGGTTATCAGCTGGCTGGAAAGAGGACCAGAAATGACCGCAGACTGGAAAAGATAGGATTCCAAGATAATCACTTGCCGACCTATTAAGAACTTCAAATTGTCAACTCCTCAGAATTTTGATGGTTTGGAGAATTGCCTGGATTATATTATCAACAAGAAATGTAACCGAATTCAGTCTTGTGCCGAGAACGCTGCTGAGGAATTGCAGACTTGATATCGCTGACCTGGAGGATATTTCTCAAGGTAATAGCTTTCCATGTATATCTTGTGATTTCTTAGTGATTAACTGGGCCATGTATGAATCAAAATTCTTTGAACATGAAATCGTGCCTATTCAGATGTACAGGATATAGAAGTCTCAACGGTAACAAATTGAATGGAAGACAGATTTTCAGAGAACGCACAGATTTCTGCTGAATTTGGAATTAACGAGATCTGTACTGGAAGTTGGAAATGTGCCTGGGATTCCACTGCTTTGAAAGAAACTCGATGAATGGTTATCAGCTAGCTGGAAAGAGGACCAGAAATGACCGCAGACTGGAAGAGATAGGATTCCAAGACAATCACCTGCAGACCTATTAAGAATTTCAAATTGTCAACTCCTCTGAATTTTGCCAGTTTGGAGAATTGCCTGGATTATATTATCAACTAGAAATGTAACCGAATTCAGTCTTGTGCCGAGAATGCTGCTGAGGAATTGCAGACTTGATATCGCTGTCCTGGAGGATATTTCTCAAGGTAATAGCTTTCCATGTATACCTTGTGTTTTCTTAATGATAAACCGGGCCATGTTTGAATCAGAACTCCTCTTTGTACATGCAATGGTGTCTATTCAGATGTACAGAATCTAGAAGTCTCAATGGTAACAAATTTAATGGAAGACAGATTTTCAGAGAACCCACAGATTTCTGATGAATTTGGAGTTAAAGAGATCTGGACTTGAAGTTGGAAATGTGCCTGGAGTTCCACTGCTTTGAAAGAAACTGGATGAATGGTTATCAACTAGCTGGTAAGAGGACCAGAAATGACTGCAGACTGGAAGAGATAGAATTCCAAGATAATCACCTGCAGACCTATTAAGAATTTTAAATTGCCAACTCCTTTGAATTTTGACCGTTTGGAGAATTGCCTGGATTATATTATCAACTAGAAATAAAACTGAATTCAGTTTTGTTCCGAGACTGCCACTAAGCCATTTGCACAGAAATTTGGTCTGACGTGTTGAGAAGCATATGTATGGAGCTATTTTCCTTCATTTGAAATGAGATCTTACAATGGTTAATTGCAGACTTGATATCATCGACGTGGAGGATATTTCCCAAGGTACATATCTTTCCATGTATATCTTGTGTTTTCTTAATGATCAACTGGGCTATGTTTGAATCAAAACTCCTCTTTGTATATGAAATGGTGTCTATTCAGATGTACAGAATATAGAAGTCTCAATGGTAACAAATTGAATGGAAGACACCTTTTCAGAGAACCCACAGATTTCTGATGAATTTGGAATTGAAGAGATTTGATCTGGAAGTTGGAAATGTACCTGGAATTCCACTGCTTCGAAAGAAACTTGATGAAAGGTTATCAACTAGCTAGTAGGAGGACCAGAAATGACCGTAGACTGGAAGAGATAGAATTCCAAGATAATCACCTGCAGACCTATTAAGAATTTCAAATTGCCAACTCCTTTGAATTTTGACAGTTTGGAGAATTGCCTGGATTATATTATCAACTAGAAACAAAACCGAATTCAGTTTTGTGCCGAGACCGCTGCTAAGCCATTTGGACAGAAATTTGGTCTCATGTGTTGAGAAGCATATGTATGGAGCTATTTTACTTCATTTGAAATGAGATCTTACAATGGTTAATTGCAGACTTGATATCATCGACGTGGAGGATATTTCCCAAGGTACATGTCTTTCCATGTATGTCTTGTGTTTTCTTAATGATGAACTGGGCTATGCATGAATCAAAACTCCTCTTTGTATATGAAATGGTGTCTATTCAGATGTAACAGAATATAGAAGTTTCAATGGTAACAAATTGAATGCAAGAGATTTTCAGAGATCGCACAGATTTCTGCTGAATTTGGAATTAAAGAGATCTGTACTGGAAGTTGGAAATGTGCCTGGAGTTCCACTGCTTTGAAAGAAACTCGATGAATGGTTATCAGCTAGCTGGAAAGAGGACCAGAAATGATCGCAGACTGGAAGAGATAGGATTCCAAGACAATCACCTGCAGACCTATTAAGAATTTCAAATTGTCAACTCCTCTGAATTTTGCCGGTTTGGAGAATTGCCTGGATTATATTATCAACTAGAAATATCACTGAATTCAGTTTTGTGCCGACAACGCTGCTTTGCAATTGCAGTCTTGGTATCGTTGACCTGGAGGATATTTCTCAAGGTAATAGTTTTCCATGTATATCTTGTGATATTTTTATACTGTACCAATGACCCAGACATAGCTTGTGCTAACTCTTAAAAATCTAGGGCCAAACACAAATTTTGCCCCCAATCCCCAAAATGTGCATCTAAAACCAAAAGAAATCATGTCCTAAAGGACCTCCATACTTTGCCCCTACTGCGCATGCGCAGTGTCAAGGACGTTCCGAAATTGGCGCCAATCATCATTCTTTGTTTGGCCCTTCATCAGTTAACATCTCACTGATCTTTGTGCTTGTAAATCTCAGTTTAAATGATGCCAGACACATAAATATTGGAGAAATGGTGATTCTAAGGAGGATAGAGAAGGAGGAGAGGAAAAAGGAGTGACAGAAAATATTCAGGGCTGTAACTTAAAGATTTTTGTAATGAAATCATGTTAAGTTGCCTATTTTCGAGGCATGGGCCTGTTGTTGTCATTCTTGCTTTGAAGTTGCACTGCTTATTCAGTGTTTCCTCTCTCCTTATCCTGTAGGTCCCCCCTTGCTATTCTCCCATGCTTTTGGCATATTTTTGAGTAAGATTACTACTAAAATTTCTTGGTTACAGAATGAATTCTGTGTTATTTTCCCCATGTTTACGTTCTCACCCATGGGTGTTTAGACGTTGTTTTCTGCATCTACCATCTGATGTTCTGCAGATTCTTCTCTGGAAGTCTCTGTTTTGCATCAGATAGTGTGTATTATTGATAACTGATTTCGGGCCAGTATTGTCAGTGCCTGGAGTCATGTTTTCTGGTGTTTATACACTTCTTGTTTACATTGGCAACAGTCTCTTTTGAGGGGGGCTTTTTGCCTTTGGAGTAGTTTACTCATTACTAGATACATTATTATTATCCGTAAGTGTTGCAATAATTATTTAAAATAATTTTAAAATTTTTGACCACACTCACCCTTGGGATCCATTGGGGCTCAACGTTACTTTTCAGAAACTTGGGCTTAGCTGAAAAAATATTTTTCAAATTTTTTTTTTAATTTTATTTGCTTTTTTCAATGTTAATGGATCATGTTATTATGTATCTTTGTGTTTAGGGGTTTGTGCGAGTACTAGAACTTATTGTTGTCTTTTCACAATGAAAGGACATTGTTCAAATTGTAATAGGAAGAAATCTTCCTCTGACTTTCATGATCATTGTATTAATTGTAGTCAGTGTACTCGCACTAACTCCTGTTCAATATGTCAGTATTGGGATGACAAACATTGGAAACGTGTGTCACGGTATGTTGTTAGTGGAGAAAGGGCTATGCCGGTCCTTTCTCCGCAGGGTCACTCTAGTCTATCAGTTTCTATTTCAGAGGAACAAGAACAGGGTGATGTTTTCATATTATCTTCCAAGAGTGCACTTCCGTCGTCACAATTGAATGAAGAGCTAGCGGCTAAAGTGCTCATGGAGATACGACAGTTGCCTAAGAGGTCCCTAGTAGGATCGACGGCGCTGTCGTCCGCTAGCTCGCCCGGTGTAGCGTCCATTCACCGAATGGTTTGGCAACCGGGTTCATCCATTGTGGTCCAGGAGGAAATGTTGGGTGATGCGAGCACTATAAACATACAAGGTGCACACCCAGTGACGGCGGATGTTAGGAGAGATCGGAGGAAGCCTTCTAGTCCGGTTCCTAGCTCATCCAGGTCCAGCCGGGTCGCGAGTGAGAGAGGCCCCTCTCTCGTACAACAACATCAGGAACCTGAGGTTGTGGTACAAATGTGTTGCAAGCGGAGCACACGTCCGTCCCTCGGGACGCTCCGTTGTTTAGGCAGTCTGCGGAGACTGCTCAGGCTTCCTCATCCTCTCACCAGCGTACACGACCGCACCTTGGCTACATGACCGCGGATATTCTACCAGCATCGCCGATCAGGGATTCATTGGCGACCAGGTCACGCCATCCGGTAGCCAGGGACACAAGGCCGATAGACTCCGGACGTTCGCATAGGAAGAGTATGCAGGAGTCAGTTGATGCGGAGCTTCCCGCGGCTAAGCAGCGAAGACCACTACTCCGCAGGCCTCGATGATGGATGTGCTTGCTCAGATAGCACAAATTATCGTAGCATCCCAGCAATCGACAGAATCGGTGTCGGATCGGGAATTATCCGACGGCGCTGGGTCGGTACGCTCCGCCGAAGCATCGGGTGCGGATGACCGGGAGCATCATGAGGTCCGACCGGATGGTGAAAGGGATACGGATGACTTGGAGCTATCCCTTTCGGATCAAAATAAAGCTGCCGTGGATTTCATCCGGCACTTCCTTCCTCACGTTGTTCCGTCGGGCCAGACTGCTGCGGTACCGGACAAGAGACTGATAGCATCATTGAACACTGATTTCTTCGAGCAGTTCAGAGACATCGTCCCTGAGTTTCCGTCTCAGTCCAATAATGTCACAAGAACATTTGAATTATTGAACAACACTATATTCAAGCTTGCTTCCAAAACAGGCAAAGCTGGTTTCTTGTCCTCCAATGCTCTTAACCTGCCTTTCATTAATGCTAGGAATAAATTCGATACGGCAGGACAGGGTATTCAGAGAGTTCCTCTGCATCTGGACGACGAGGCGGAAGACTTAGAATTGTCATTACCGTCGTCTATGTCTGTTCCAACCGCGGTGTTGGACACGACAATCACGTCTAACAGGGCCAGTTTAGACGCTTTATCTTACGCAGACCACCTTACAAAGGCGTTATCACTGCGTCTTCAAGGGAAAGAATTCCAGGATATACAATCTTCTTTAAGACTTCTTTCAAGGGCAGTGGCTTATTCCACGTATAACTCCGCCCTCTCAATGGCAAGCCTGGAGTTGGTTAGAGGTGACACAGCCCTAGCTACACCCACACGCGTGGATAGTAACGTGAAGAACTCTCTCAGAGTCGCTTCGGTCTCTGGAGAACTTCTATTCGACGGCAAGCTTTCTGCAATCTACGATAAAATTACTAAGAAAGCTTCGGATTCTCTGCTGTTTAAATCCGCTTCCAAAAAGTCGGGTACGGCAGAGAAGAATAAGACAGGCACTTCTGGGTCTAATGCGCCCAAGAAAGGTTCCTATAGAGGTTCCGGTGCATCCTCTTGGTCTTATTCAAGAGACCGTCAAGGCAGCGACTCAAGTGCGGGACATCCTTCGGGCCGGGACAATCGGTCGGATGCCCCGAGGTCGTAGGGACGAGGTGCGGGTCGTGGAGGACGTGGTTTCTCCTTCCGCAGGCCTCGCAGGTTCAGGAGGTGATGGCTTCAATCTCTATCGTGTTCCGGTTGGCGGAAGGTTGTCGAGTTTTTCAGAAGAGTGGGCGTCGATTACGGACGACCCTTGGGTGAGAGGGGTGATTTCGGAAGGTCTAAGAATATCCTTCAAACGAAAGCCTCCATTAACTCGAAGTCCAAAATGGACTCAACTTCCGTCAAATCCGCAGAAAAGAGACGCTCTGTTATCGGAGGTGCAGTCTCTTTTAATGAAGAATGCGGTAGAGGTCGTAGAAGACCAGGAAACACCGGGATTCTACAGCCATCTGTTTCTGGTTCCGAAACCAGACGGCTCGTTCCGTCCAGTCATAGATTTGAGCTGGATAAACAAGCTGATCGTCGCTCCGAAATTTTATATGGAGACGATTCAGTCGGTCAGAGCGAGTATTCGGGTGAACGACTATGCTGCAAGCATAGATCTCAAGGATGCGTACTTTCATGTCATGGTACATCCGACATTCAGAAAGTATCTACGCTTCGCAGTCCTAGGAGTTGTGTATCAATTCCGGGCGATGTGCTTCGGATTGAACCTAGCACCCTGGGCTTTCACTTGGGTAATGAACTTGGTAATGATGTATTTCCGAGCTCATTCGTCTGCAGTAACGTCGGCCTACCTGGACGACATTCTTCAGAGGTACGGCAACGAGTTAATGCTTCAGAACGATGTGCAGAATCTGCTTCTATTGCTCCGATGTCTCGGTTTTGTTATAAACGAGGAGAAGTCGGATCTGGTGCCGTCCAAGACATTCACTCATCTGGGAATGAGCTTCGAGACGCACAACAATCTCATTCGTCTGCCGTTAACCAGAGCGAAATTAGTCAGTTGTTACGCTCGCTATTGTCTTCATGCAGACAAAGTCACAGCGAGGGAGTTTATGAGACTGATAGGTCTGTGCAGAGCCGCCGCGGATCTCATTCCGATGGGGCGGTTACGCACTCGTCCTCTCCAAATTTTCTTAACTCAGAATTGGAGTGTGAAGATTCATTCGCTCGACATAGACGTTCTCTTGTCAGATCAAGTGAAACAAGAGATTCAGACTTGGGCAAACATTCAGTGGTTAACTCGGGTAGTTCTGCTGCAGTTGCCGGATCCGAGTTTTACCATTATGACGGATGCCAGTCAAACAGGTTGGGGTGCAACATTGATCCCAACGGATTCGAGATGCCAGGGTCTTTGGGATCCTCAGTTCCTAAGCAAGCACATAAACATCAAGGAAATGATGTCAATTTGGCTTGCGTTACGTCATTGGATGGACATTATTCACAAAGCTCATGTCCAAATTCTGTCCGACAATACGACAGTTGTGGCGTATATACGGAACCAGGGAGGCACTCATTCCGTTCCGTTATTCAATCTAATGGAGAGAATCCTTCTGTTTGCTCTAGAACATCAAGTTCTACCTACTGTCGGTCCGTCATATACCGGGTCGTCTGAACGTACTAGCAGACTCCCTTTCACGGAAGGGTCGCTTGTTGCTATCGGAGTGGACTCTCAACAAACAAGTATTCAATCAGATTTGCTACCAGTGGGAACGGCCAATGATAGACTTATTTGCGACACATCTCAACAATTAGTTGCAGACATATGTGTCACCGTGCCCGGATCCAAGAGCATTTGCAGTAGACGCTCTATCGATCTCATGGGACGGAATGATAGGATATGCGTATCCTCCAGTGCCGTTGATTCAGCAAGTATTGCTAAAGATAAAACAATCTCAATGCAAGATTCTGTTGGTAGCATCTCTGTCTCCACAGAGACCGTGGATAAATCTACTCAGGTGTCTGTTGTGGGACCTACCGCGAAAGCTTCCTCCACGGGAGGATCTTCTTTCGCAGGGGAAACCGCGTCGACTTCATCAGAACCTGCAAGGTCTCAACCTTCACGTTTTTCCGTTGTGCGGTCCTTCTTGCATGGCAAGCACTTTACAGGACGAGCAGTGGACGCGATTTCTAACTGTAGGAGGACCTCCTCTTCGGTAAATTATGCGGCTAAGTGGAAGGTTTTTCGTCGTTGGTGTAGGGATCATTCTGTTGATATTTTTGATCCCTCCATACCAGACATTGCAAACTTTCTAGTATACTTGTTTGACGAAATCAAACTGCAGCCTGTTACTATTAAGGGTTATAGGTCTATGTTATCTGATACCTATGCACACCACGATAGTTTACAAATTGGATCTAATGTCTCTTTATCTAAGTTAGTTAGAAACTTCTCGATAAATAGACCTAGAACTCTTAGATTAATTCCTAAGTGGAATTTAGCTTGGGTTCTTCTTAAACAAAAGGAAAAGCCATTTGAGCCTCTTGGGACAGTAGATTTCAAATTCTTGTCTTATTAGACAGCTTTTCTCTTAGCTTTCTCTTCTGCTAGAAGAGTCAGTGAGCTTCATGCACTATCGGTGGACGTTTCTCACTATCGTAGTGTCGGGAACACTATCACCTTCACTACTAATGTTGGATTTTTAGCTAAGAATCAGGCTCCTAATAAATATCCGGAACCTATTGTTATTAAGGCTCTTCCGTCTTCAGATGGGCGTAGGCCTTTATTCTGTCCTGTTAGAGCTTTACGCATTTATAAACTGAGATCTCAGTTTATCAGAAAGGGACGAAAACGTTTCTTTCTGTCTCTGATGCCTAATAGAAAGGACATTTCGGTCCATTCTATTGCTAGATGGATTCAATTAACTATCCATACTGCTTATGAAAATTTATCTTCTTCCCAGCAGTCTGTGCTTAAGATTTCGGCTCATGAAGTAAGAGCCCTTTCTACATCTTGGGCTTACGCAAATAGTGTGGCTATTACAGATTTAATGAAGGCTGCTTATTGGTCTCAGCGATCCACATTCACAAATTTTTATCTCAGAAATATTGAGTCCATTTCTGGAGACCTGCATTGTTTAGGTCCGTTATCTGTTGCTCAGAACGTCGTCCACTAAACAGTTGCAACTATAGTAATGCGGGCTTCTGTTCTGGCAGTGACTCCATCCTACTGCCCTCTTCGCTCTGGGCTATTTGACCCAGGTCAAGGGGAAGGGGGGGAGGGTGTTCCCTTAGGTCACCTGCTTTATAGTGAAAAGCAAGGGAATTCCTCCTCCGCAGTCAGTGATTCTGAGTCATTTCCGGGATGGTTTTAAAGTGTAATATTAATGTTAAAAATTCATTCATGTCATATTTTTAAAGTGTAGCTCGGTGTGAAGCATTTGTATATGTCAAGTGTCAAACGGGCGTTAATATACAATCCTCGGACACTTTTAAAGAATATAAAGAGTCTTAATTCTCTGGACTTACTTTATATATTGGCTTACTTTAAAAATAATTAGTATAATGTGTTATACTGGATGTTAATAGAGAACATGAATGTTATTGTGCTCAATTATGAAGGGTATTGTATCTTTCTAATTTATCATAAAATAAGAAAGATACATGTAAAGCCTAATACTCCTTTTCTCCTTGAGGGGTTCCCTCTATATTATATAGTTGAGCTCATTGGATTTTTCTCTATGTCCTAGGCCCTCCAGCCTTTTTACTATTCAGCTATGTCTGGGTCATTGGTACAGTATAAAAATGTTAAAAAATTTATAGTAATTTATATATTTTTTATACTTACCAATGACCCAGACAGGGATGGCCCTCCCAGGAGTTGGGAACTCATACCTCCCCGCTGAGTACATAGCGCTGACCAGGCACTGCCAGTAAGAATGATGATTGGCACCAATTTCGGAACGTCCTTGACACTGCGCATGCGCAGTAGGGGCAAAGTATGGAGGTCCTTTAGGACATGATTTCTTTTGGTTTTAGATGCAAATTTTGGGGATTGGGGGGGGGGGCAAAATTTGTGTTTGGCCCTAGATTTTTAAGAGTTAGCACCAGCTATGTCTGGGTCATTGGTAAGTATCAAAAATATATAAATTATTATAAATTTTTTAACTTCTTAGTGATTAACTGGGCCATGTATGAATCAAAACTCTTTGAACATGAAATGGTGTCTATTCAGATGTAGAGGATCTAGAAGTCTCAATGGTAACAAACTGAAAGGAAGACAGCTTTTCAGAGAACACCGATTTCTGTTGAATTTGGAATTTAAGAGATTTGAACTGGAAGTTGGAAATGTGCCTGGAATTCCACTGCTTCGAAAGAAACTTGATGAATGGTTATCAGCTAGCTTGTAGGAGGACCTGAAATGACCGCAGACTGGAAGAGATAGGATTGCAAGATAATCACCTGCAGACCTATTAAGAATTTCAAATTGTCAACTCCTCAGAATTTTGACAGTTTGGAGAATTGCCTGGATTATATTCTCAACTATAAATGTAACCGAATTCAGTCTTGTGCCGAGAACGCTGCTGAGGAATTGCAGACTTGATATCGCTGACCTGGAGGATATTTTTCAAGGTAATAGCTTTCCATGTATACCTTGTGTTTTCTTAATGATTAACTGGGTCATGTATGAATCAGAACTCCTCTTTGTACATGAAATGGTGTCTATTCAGATGTACAGAATCTAGAAGTCTCAATGGTAACAAATTGAATGGAAGACAGATTTTCAGAGAACCCCACAGATTTCTGACGAATTTGGAGTGAAAGAGATCTCGACTGGAAGTTGGAAATGTGCCTGGCATTGCACTGCTTTGAAAGAAACTCGATGAATGGTTAGCAGCTAGCTGGAAAGAGGACCAGAAATGACCGCAGAGTGGAAGAGATAGGATTCCAAGACAATCACCTGCAGACCTATTAAGAATTTCAAACTGTCAACTCCTCTGAATTTTTCCGGTTTGGAGAATTGCCTGGATTATATTATCAACTAGATATATGACTGAATTCAGTTTTGTGCCGACAACGCTGCTGAGTAATTGCAGTCTTGATATCGTTGACCTGGAGGATATTTCTCAAGGTAATAGCTTTCCATGTATATCTTGTGATTTCTTAGTGATTAACTAGTCCATGTATGAATCAAAACTCTTTGAACATGAAATGGTGTCTATTCAGATGTAAAGGACCTAGAAGTCTCAATGGTAACAAAGTGAAAGGAAGACAGCTGTTCAGAGAACTCCGATTTCTGTTGAATTTGGAAAGAGGACGAGAAATGACCGCTGACTGGAAGAGATAGGATTCCAAGATAATCACCTGCAGACCTATTAAGAACTTCAAATTGTCAACTCCTCAGAACTTTGATGGTTTGGAGAATTGCCTGGATTATATTATCAATTAGAAATGTAACCGAATTCAGTCTTGTGCTGAGAACGCTGCTGAGGAATTGGAGACTTGATATCGCTGACCTGGAGGATATTTCTCAAAGTAATAGCTTTCCATGTATATCTTGTGATTTCTTAGTGATTAACTGGGCCATGTATGAATCAAAACTCTTTGAACATGAAATGGTGCCTATTCAGATGTACAGGATCTAGAAGTCTCAATGGTAACAAAGTGAAAGGAAGACAGCTTTTCAGAGAACTCTGATTTCTGTTGAATTTAGAATTGAAGAGATTTGATCTGGAAGTTGGAAATGTGCGTGGAGTTCCACTGCTTCAAAAGAGACTTGATGAATGGTTATCAACTAGCTAGTAGGAGGACCAGAAATGACCACAGACTGGAAGAGATAGGATTCCAAGATAATCACCTGCAGACCTATTAAGAATTTCAAATTGCCAACTCCTCTGAATTTTGACGGTTTGCAGAATTGCCTGGATTATATTATCAACTAGAAATGTAACCGAATTCAGTCTTGTGCCGAGAACGCTGCTGAGGAATTGCAGACTTGATATCGCTGACCTGGAGGATATTTCTCGAGGTAATAGCTTTCCATGTATACCTTGTGTTTTCTTAATGATTAACTTGGCCATGTATTAATCAGAACTCCTCTTTGTACAAGAAATGGTGTCTATTCAGATGTAGAGAATCTAGAAGTCTCAATGGTAACAAGTTGAATGGAAGGCAGCTTTTCAGAGAACCCACAGATTTCTGATGAATTTGGAGTTAAAGAGATCTGGACTGGAAGTTGGAAATGTGCCTGGAGTTCCACTGCTTTGAAAGAAACTGGATGAATGGTTATCAACCAGCTGGTAAGAGGACCAGAAATGACTGCAGACTGGAAGAGATAGAATTCCAAGATAATCACCTGCAGACCTATTAAGAATTTGTAATTGCCAACTCCTTTGAATTTTGACAGTTTGGAGAATTGCCTGGATTATATTATCAGTTAGACACAAAACCGAATTCAGTTTTGTGCCGAGACTGCCGCTAAGCCATTTGCACAGAAATTTGGTCTGACGTGTTGAGAAGCACATGTATGGAGATATTTTCCTTCATTTGAAATGAGATCTTACAATGGTTAATTGCAGACTTGATATCATCGACGTGGAGGATATTTCCCCAGGTACATATCTTTCCATGTATATCTTGTGTTTTCTTAATGATCAACTGGGCTATGTTTGAATCAAAACTCCTCTTTGTATATGAAATGGTGTCTATTCAGATGTACAGAATATAGAAGTTTCAATGGTAGCAAATTGAATGCAAGATAGATTTCCAGAGAACGCACAGATTTCTGGTGAATTTGGAACTAAAGAGATCTGTACTGGAAGTTGGAAGTGTGCCTGGAGTTCCACTGCTTTGATAGAAACACGATGAATGTTTATCAGCGAGCTGGAAAGAGGACCAGAAATGACCGCAGACTGGAAGAGATAGGATTCCAAGACAATCACCTGCAGACCTATTAAGAACTTCAAATTGTCAACTCCTCAGAATTTTGATGGTTTGGAGTATTGCCTGGATTATATTATCAACTAGAAATGTAACCGAATTCAGTCTTGTGCCGAGAACGCTGCTGAGGAATTGCAGACTTGATATCACTGACCTGGAGGATATTTCTCAAGGTAATAGCTTTCCATGTATATCTTGTGATTTCTTAGTGATTAACTGGGCCATGTATGAATCAAAACTCTTTGAACATGAAATGGTGCCTATTCAGATGTACAGGATCTAGAAGTCTCAATGGTAACAAATTGAATGGAAGACAGATTTTCAGAGAACGCACAGATTTCTGCTGAATTTGGAATTAACGAGATCTGTACTGGAAGTTGGAAATGTTCCTGGGATTCCACTGCTTTGAAAGAAACTCGATGAATGGTTATCAGCTAGCTGGAAAGAGGACCAGAATTGACCGCAGACTGGAAGAGATTGGATTCCAAGACAATCACCTGCAGACCTATTAAGAATTTCAAATTGCCAGCTCCTCTGAATTTTGCCGGTTTGCAGAATTGCCTGGATTATATTATCAACTACAAATATAACTGAATTGAGTTTTGTGCCGACAACGCTGCTGAACAATTGCAGTCTTGATATCGTTGACTTGGAGGATATTTCTCAAGGTAATAGCTTTCCATGTATACCTTGTGTTTTCTTTATGATTAACTGGGCCATGTTTGAATCAGAACTCCTCTTTGTACATGAAATGGTGTCTATTCAGATGTACAGAATCTGGAAGTCTCAATGGTAACAAATTGAATGGAAGACAGCTTTTCAGAGAACCCACAGATTTCTGATGAATTTGGAATTGAAGAGATTTGATCTGGAAGTTGGAAATGTGCCTGGAGTTCCACTGCTTCGAAAGAAACTTGATGAATGGTTATCAACTAGCTAGTAGAAGGACCAGAAATGACCGTAGACTGGAAGAGATAGAATTCCAAGATAATCACCTGCCGACTTATTAAGAATTTCAAATTGCCAACTGCTTTGAATTTTGACAGTTTGGAGAATTGCCTGGATTATATTATCAACTAGAAATAAAACTGAATTCAGTTTTGTGCCGACAACGCTGCAGAACAATTGGTGTCTTGATATCGTTGACTTGGAGGATATTTCTCAAGGTAATAGCTTTCCATGTATGTCTTGTGTTTTCTTAATGATTAACTGGGCCATGTATGAATCAAAACTCTTTGAACATGAAATGGTGTCTATTCAGATGTACAGGACCTAGAAGTCTTAATGGTAACAAACTGAAAGGAAGGCAGCTTTTCAGAGAACTCCGATTTCTGTTGAATTTGGAATTGAAGAGATTTGAACTGGAATTTCGAAATGTGCCTGGAGTTCCACTGCTTCGAAAGAAACTTGATGAATGGTTATCAGCTAGCTTGTAGGAGGACCACAAATGACCGCAGACTGGAAGAGATAGGATTGCAAGATAATCACCTGCAGACCTATTAAGAACTTCAAATTGTCAACTCCTCAGAATTTTGATGGTTTGGAGAATTGCCTGGATTATATTATCAACTAGAAATGTAACCGAATTCAGTCTTGTGCCGAGAACGCTGCTGAGGAATTGCAGACTTGATATCGCTGACCTGGAGGATATTTCTCAAGGTAATAGCTTTCCATGTATATCTTGTGATTTCTTAGTGATTAACTGGGCCATGTATGAATCAAAACTCTTTGAACATGAAATGGTGCCTATTCAGATGTACAGGATCTAGAAGTCTCAATGGTAACAAATTGAATGGAAGACAGATTTTCAGAGAACGCACACATTTCTGCTGAATTTGGATTTAACGAGATCTGTACTGGAAGTTGGAAATGTGCCTGGGATTCCACTGCTTTGAAAGAAACTCGATGCATGGTTATCAGCTAGCTGGAAAGAGGACCAGAATTGACCGCAGACTGGAAGAGATAGGATTCCAAGACAATCACCTGCAGACCTATTAAGAATTTCAAATTGTCAACTCCTCTGAATTTTGCCGGTTTGGAGAATTGCCTGGATTATATTATCAACTAGAAATAAAACTGAATTCAGTTTTGTGCCGAGACTGCCGCTAAGCCATTTGGACAGAAATTTGGTCTGACCTGTTGAGAAGCATATGTATGGAGCTATTTTCCTTCATTTGAAATGAGATCTTACAATGGTTAATTGCAGACTTGATATCATCGACGTGGAGGATATTTCCCAAGGTACATATCTTTCCATGTATATCTTGTGTTTTCTAAATGATCAACTGGGCTATGTTTGAATCAAAACTCCTCTTTGTATATGAAATGGTGTCTATTCAGATGTACAGAATATAGAAGTTTCAATGGTAACGAATTGAATGCAAGACAGATTTCCAGAGAACGCACGGATTTCTGCTGAATTTGGAATTAAAGAGATCTGTACTGGAAGTTGGAAATGTGCCTGGAGTTCCACTGCTTTGAAAGAAACTCGATGAATGGTTATCGGCTAGCTGGAAACAGGACCAGAAATGACCGCAGACTGGAAGAGATAGGATTCCAAGACAATCACCTGCAGACCTATTAAGAATTTCAAATTGCCAACTCCTCTGAATTTTGCTGGTTTGGAGAATTGCCTGGATTATATTATCAACTAGAAATATAACTGAATTCAGTTTTGTGCCGACAACGCTGCTGAACAATTGCAGTCTTGATATCGTTGACTTGGAGGATATCTCTCAAGGTAATAGCTTTCCATGTATGTCTTGTGTTTTCTTAATGATACACTGGGCCATGTATGAATCAAAACTCTTTGAACTTGAAATGTTGTCTATTCAGATGTACAGGATCTAGAAGTCTCAATGGTAACAAATTGATTGGAAGATAGGTTTTCAGAGAATGCACAGATTTCAGCTGAATTTGGAATTAACGAGATCTGTACTGGAAGTTGGAAATGTGTCTGGGATTCCACTGCTTTGAAAGAAACTTGATGAATGGTTATCAGCTAGCTGGATAGAGGACCAGAAATGACCACAGACTGGAAGAGATAGGATTCCAAGACAATCACCTGCAGACCTGTTATGAATTTCAAATTGTCAACTCCTCTGAATTTTGCCGGTTTGGAGAATTGCCTGGATTATATTATCAACTAGAAATGTAACCGAATTCAGTCTTGTGCCGAGAACGCTTCTGAGGAATTGCAGACTTGATATCGCTGACCTGGAGGATATTTCTCAAGGTAATAGCTTTCCATGTATACCTTGTGTTTTCTTAATGATTAACTGGACCATGTTTGAATCAGAACTCCTCTTTGTACATGAAATGGTGTCTATTCAGAGGTACAGAATCTAGAAGTCTCAATGGTAACAAATTGAATGGAAGACAGCTTTTCAGAGAACCCACAGATTTCTGATGAATTTGGAATTGAATAGATTTGATCTGGAAGTTGGAAATGTGCCTGGAGTTCCACTGCTTCGAAAGAAACTTGATGAATGGTTATCAACTAGCTAGTAGGAGGACCAGAAATGTCCGTAGACTGGAAGAGATAGAATTCCAAGATAATCACCTGCCAACCTATTAAGAGTTTCAAATTGCCAACTCCTTTGAATTTTGATAGTTTGGAGAATTGGCTGGATTATATTATCAACGAGAAATAAAACTGAATTCAGTTTTGTTCAGAGACCGCCGCTAAGCCATTTGGACGGAAATTTGGTCTAATGTGTTGAGAAACATATGTATGGAGCTATTTTCCTTCATTTGAAATGAGATCTTACAATGGTTAATTGCTGACTCGATATCATCGACCTGGATGATATTTCCCAAGGTACATATCGTTCCATGTATATCTTCTGTTTTCTTAATGATGAACTGGGCTATGTATGAATCAAAACTCCTCTTTGTATATGAAATGGTGTCTATTCAGATGTACAGAATATAGAAGTTTCACTGGTAATTAATTGAATGCAAGACAGATTTTCATAGAACGCACAGATTTCTGCTGAATTTGGAATTGATGAGATCTGTACTGGAAGTTGGAAATGTGCCTGGAGTTCCACTGCTTTGAAAGAAACTCAATGAATGGTTATCAGCTAGCTGGAAAGAGGACCAGAAATGACCGCAGACTGGAAGAGATAGGATTCCAAGACAATCACCTACAGACCTATTAAGAATTTCAAATTGTCAACTCCTCTGAATTTTGCCGGTTTGGAGAATTGCCTGGATTATATTATCAACTAGAAATATAACTGAATTCAGTTTTGTGCCGACAACGCTGCTGAACAATTGCAGTCTTGATATCGTTGACCTGGAGGATATTTCTCAAGGTAATAGCTTTCCATGTATATCTTGTGATTTCTTAGTGATTAACTGGTCCATGTATGAATCAAAACTCTTTGAACATGAAATGGTGTCTATTCAGATGTACAGGATCTAGAAGTCTCAATGGTAACAAACTGAAAGGAAGACAGCTTTTCAGAGAACTCTGATTTCTGTTGAATTTGGAATTGAAGAGATTTGATCTGGAAGTTGGAAATGTGCCTGGAGTTCCACTGCTACGAAAGAAACTTGATGAATGGTTATCAACTAGCTAGTAGGAGGACCAGAAATGACCACAGACTGGAAGAGATAGGATTGCAAGATAATCACCTGCAGACCTACTAAGAATTTCAAATTGTCAACTCCTCAGAATTTTGACGGTTTGGAGAATTGCCTGGATTATATTATCAACTAGAAATGTAACCGAATTGTGCCAAGAACGCTGCTGAGGAATTGCAGATTTGATATCGCTGACCTGGAGGATATTTCTCAAGGTAATA
This sequence comes from Pictodentalium vernedei, assembly GCA_031216915.1. Taxonomy (NCBI): domain Eukaryota; kingdom Metazoa; phylum Mollusca; class Scaphopoda; order Dentaliida; family Dentaliidae; genus Pictodentalium; species Pictodentalium vernedei. The sequence continues at coordinate 737,137,339 of CM062297.1, forward strand.
GTTTCCATGTATACCTTGTGTTTTCTTAATGATTAACTGGGTCATGTATGAATCAGAACTCCTCTTTGCACATTAAATGGTGTCTATTCAGATGTACAGGATCTAGAAGTCTCAATGGTAACAAATTGAATGGAAGACAGATTTTCAGAGAACGCACAGATTTCTGCTGAATTTGGAATTAACGAGAACTGTACTGGAAGTTGGAAATGTGCCTGGGATTCCACTGCTTTGAAAGAAACTCGATGAATGGTTATCAGCTAGCTGGAAAGAGGACCCGAAATGACCGCAGACTGGAAGAGATCGGATTACAAGACAATCACCTGCAGACCTATTAAGAATTTCAAATTGTCAACTCCTCTGAATTTTGCTGGTTTGGAGAATTTCTGGATTATATTATCAACTAGAAATGTAACCGAATTCAGTCTTGTGCCGAAAACGCTGCTGAGGAATTGCAGACTTGATATCGCTGACCTGGAGGATATTTCTCAAGGTAATAGCTTTCCATGTATACCTTGTGTTTTCTTTATGTTTAACTGGGCCATGTTTGAATCAGAACTCCTCTTTGTACATGAAATGGTGTCTATTCAGATGTACAGAATCTAGAAGTCTCAATGGTAACAAATTGAATGGAAGACAGCTTTTCAGAGAACCCACAGATTTCTGATGAATTTGGAATTGAAGAGATTTGATCTGGAAGTTGGAAATGTGCCTTTAGTTCCACTGCTTCGAAAGAAACTTGATGAATGGTTATCAACTAGCTAGTAGGAGGACCAGAAATGACCGTAGACTGGAAGAGATAGAATTCCAAGATAATCACCTGCCGACCTATTAAGAATTTCAAATTGCCAACTCCTTTGAATTTTGACAGTTTGGAGAATTGCCTGGATTATATTATCAACTAGAAATAAAACCGAATTCAGTTTTGTGCCGAGACCGCCGCTAAGCCATTTGGACGGAAATTTGGTCTAATGTGTTGAGAAACATATGTATGAAGCTATTTTCCTTCATTTGAAATGAGATCTTACAATGGTTAATTGCAGACTTGATATCATCGACGTGGAGGATATTTCCCATGGTACATATCTTTCCATGTATGGGATTCCAAGACAATCACCTGCAGACCCATTAAGAATTTCAAATTGTCAACTCCTCTGAATTTTGCCGGTTTGGAGAATTGCCTGGATTATTTTATCAACTAGAAATATAACTGAATTCAGTTTTGTGCCAACAACGCTGCTGAGCAATTGCAGTCTTGATATCGTTGACCTGGAGGATATTTCTCATGGTAATAGCTTTCCATGTATATCTTGTGATTTCTTAGTGATTAACTAGTCCATGTATGAATCAAAACTCTTTGAACATGAAATGGTGTCTATTCAGATGTACAGGATCTAGAAGTCTCAATGGTAACAAAGTGAAAGGAAGACAGCTTTTCAGAGAACTCCGATTTCTGTTGAATTTGCATTTGAAGAGATTTGAACTGGAAGTTGGAAATGTGCCTGGAGTTCCACTGCTTCGAAAGAAACTTGATGAATGGTTTTCAGCTCGCTTGTAGGAGGACGAGAAATGACCGCAGACTGGAAGAGATAGGATTCCAAGATATTCACCTGCAGACCTATTAAGAACTTCAAATTGTCAACTCATCAGAATTTTGATGGTTTGGAGAATTGCCTGGATTATAGTATCAACTAGAAATGTGACCGAATTCAGTCTTGTGCCGAGAACGCTGCTGAGGAATTGCAGACTTGATATCGCTGACCTGGAGGATATTTCTCAAGGTAATAGCTTTCCATGTATATGTTGTGATTTCTTAAGTGATTAACTGGGCCATGTATGAATCAAAGCTCTTTGAACATGAAATGGTGCCTATTCAGATGTACAGGATCTAGAAGTCTCAATGGTAACAAATTGAATGGAAGACAGATTTTCAGAGAATGCACAGATTTCTGCTCAATTTGGAATTAACGAGATCCGTACTGGAAGTTGGAAATGTGCCTGGGATTCCACTGCTTTGAAAGAAACTTGATGAATGGTTATCAGCTAGCTTGTAGGAGGACCCAAAATGACCGCAGACTGGAAGAGATAGGATTCCAAGATAATCACCTGCAGACCTATTAAGAATTTCAAATTGTCAACGCCTCAGCATTTTGACGGTTTGGAGAATTACCTGGATTATATTATCAACTAGAAATGTAACCAAATTCAGTCTTGTGCTTAGAACGCTGCTGAGGAATTGCAGACTTGATATCGCTGACCTGGAGGATATTTCTCAAGGTAATAGCTTTCCATGTATATCTTGTGATTTCTTAGTGAGTAACTGGGCTATGTATGAATCAAAACTCTTTGAACATGAAATGGTGCCTATTCAGATGTACAGGATTTAGAAGTCTCAGTGTTAACAAACTGAAAGGAATACAGCTTTTCAGAGAACTCTGATTTCTGTTGAATTTGGAATTGAAGAGATTTGATCTGGAAGTTGGAAATGTGCCTGGAGTTCCACTGCTTTGAAAGAAACTTGATGAATGGTTATCAACTAGCTAGTAGGAGGACCAGAAATGACCACAGACTGGAAGAGATAGAATTGCAAGATAATCACCTGCAGACCTACTAAGAATTTCAAAATGTCAACGCCCCAGAATTTTGACAGTTTGGAGAATTGCCTGGATTATATTATCAACTAGAAATGTAACCGAATTCAGTCTTGTGCCGAGAACGCTGCTGAGGAATTGCAGACTTGATATCGCTGACCTGGAGGGTATTTCTCAAGGTAATCGCTCTCCATGTATACCTTGTGTTTTCTTAATGATTAACTGGGCCATGTATGAATCAGAACTCCTCTTTGTACATGAAATGGTGTCTATTCAGATGTACAGAATCTAGAAGTCTCAATGGTAACAAATTGAATTGAAGACAGATTTTCAGAGAACCCAGAGATTTCTGATGAATTTGGATTTGAAGAGATCTCGACTGGAAGTTGGAAATGTGCCTGGCATTCCACTGCTTTGAAAGAAACTCGATGAAAGGTTAGCAGCTAGCTGGAAAGAGGACCAGAAATGACCGCAGAGTGGAAGAGATAGGATTCCAAGACAATCACCTGCAGACCTATTAAGAATTTCAAACTGTCAACTCCTCTGAATTTTTCCGATTTGGAGAATTGCCTGGATTATATTATCAACTAGATATATGACTGAATTCAGTTTTGTGCCGACAACGCTGCTGAGCAATTGCAGTCTTGATATCGTTGACCTGGAGGATATTTCTCAAGGTAATAGCTTTCCATGTATATCTTGTGATTTCTTAGTGATTAACTAGTCCATGTATGAATCAAAACTCTTTGAACATGAAATGGTGTCTATTCAGATGTACAGGACCTAGAAGTCTCAATGGTAACAAAGTGAAAGGAAGACAGCTGTTCAGAGAACTCCGATTTCTGTTGAATTTGGAAAGAGGACGAGAAATGACCGCAGACTGGAAGAGATAGGATTCCAAGATAATCACCTGCAGACCTATTAAGAACTTCAAATTGTCAACTCCTCAGAACTTTGATGGTTTGGAGAATTGCCTGGATTATATTATCAATTAGAAATGTAACCGAATTCAGTCTTGTGCTGAGAACGCTGCTGAGGAATTGGAGACTTGATATCGCTGACCTGGAGGATATTTCTCAAGGTAATAGCTTTCCATGTATATCTTGTGATTTCTTAGTGATTAACTGGGCCATGTATGAATCAAAACTCTTTGAACATGAAATGGTGCCTATTCAGATGTACAGGATCTAGAAGTCTCAATGGTAACAAAGTGAAAGGAAGACAGCTTTTCAGAGAACTCTGATTTCTGTTGAATTTAGAATTGAAGAGATTTGATCTGGAAGTTGGAAATGTGCCTGGAGTTCCACTGCTTCGAAAGAGACTTGATGAATGGTTATCAACTAGCTAGTAGGAGGACCAGAAATGACCACAGACTGGAAGAGATAGGATTCCAAGATAATCACCTGCAGACCTATTAAGAATTTCAAATTGCCAACTCCTCTGAATTTTGCTGGTTTGGAGAATTGCCTGGATTATATTATCAACTAGAAATATAACTGAATTCAGTTTTGTGCCGACAACGCTGCTGAACAATTGCAGTCTTGATATCGTTGACTTGGAGGATATCTCTCAAGGTAATAGCTTTCCATGTATGTCTTGTGTTTTCTTAATGATACACTGGGCCATGTATGAATCAAAACTCTTTGAACTTGAAATGTTGTCTATTCAGATGTACAGGATCTAGAAGTCTCAATGGAAACAAATTGATTGGAAGATAGGTTTTCAGAGAATGCACAGATTTCAGCTGAATTTGGAATTAACGAGATCTGTACTGGAAGTTGGAAATGTGTCTGGGATTCCACTGCTTTGAAAGAAACTTGATGAATGGTTATCAGCTAGCTGGATAGAGGACCAGAAATGACCGCAGACTGGAAGAGATAGGATTCCAAGACAATCACCTGCAGACCTGTTAAGAATTTCAAATTGTCAACTCCTCTGAATTTTGCCGGTTTCGAGAATTGCCTGGATTATATTATCATCTAGAAATGTAACCGAATTCAGTCTTGTGCCGAGAACGCTTCTGAGGAATTGCAGACTTGATATCGCTGACCTGGAGGATATTTCTCAAGGTAATAGCTTTCCATGTATACCTTGTGTTTTCTTAATGATTAACTGGACCATGTTTGAATCAGAACTCCTCTTTGTACATGAAATGGTGTCTATTCAGAGGTACAGAATCTAGAAGTCTCAATGGTAACAAATTGAATGGAAGACAGCTTTTCAGAGAACCCACAGATTTCTGATGAATTTGGAATTGAATAGATTTGATCTGGAAGTTGGAAATGTGCCTGGAGTTCCACTGCTTGGAAAGAAACTTGATGAATGGTTATCAACTAGCTAGTAGGAGGACCAGAAATGACCGTAGACTGGAAGAGATAGAATTCCAAGATAATCACCTGCCAACCTATTAAGAGTTTCAAATTGCCAACTCCTTTGAATTTTGATAGTTTGGAGAATTGGCTGGATTATATTATCAACGAGAAATAAAACCGAATTCAGTTTTGTTCAGAGACCGCCGCTAAGCCATTTGGACGGAAATTTGGTCTAATGTGTTGAGAAACATATGTATGGAGCTATTTTCCTTCATTTGAAATGAGATCTTACAATGGTTAATTGCTGACTCGATATCATCGACCTGGATGATATTTCCCAAGGTACATATCGTTCCATGTATATCTTCTGTTTTCTTAATGATGAACTGGGCTATGTATGAATCAAAACTCCTCTTTGTATATGAAATGGTGTCTATTCAGATGTACAGAATATAGAAGTTTCACTGGTAATTAATTGAATGCAAGACAGAGTTTCATAGAACGCACAGATTTCTGCTGAATTTGGAATTAATGAGATCTGTACTGGAAGTTGGAAATGTGCCTGGAGTTCCACTGCTTTGAAAGAAACTCAATGAATGGTTATCAGCTAGCTGGAAAGAGGACCAGAAATGACCGCAGACTGGAAGAGATAGGATTCCAAGACAATCACCTACAGACCTATTAAGAATTTCAAATTGTCAACTCCTCTGAATTTTGCCGGTTTGGAAAATTGCCTGGATTATATTATCAACTAGAAATATAACTGAATTCAGTTTTGTGCCGACAACGCTGCTGAACAATTGCAGTCTTGATATCGTTGACCTGGAGGATATTTCTCAAGGTAATAGCTTTCCATGTATATCTTGTGATTTCTTAGTGATTAACTGGTCCATGTATGAATCAAAACTCTTTGAACATGAAATGGTGTCTATTCAGATGTACAGGATCTAGAAGTCTCAATGGTAACAAACTGAAAGGAAGACAGCTTTTCAGAGAACTCTGATTTCTGTTGAATTTGGAATTGAAGAGATTTGATCTGGAAGTTGGAAATGTGCCTGGAGTTCCACTGCTACGAAAGAAACTTGATGAATGGTTATCAACTAGCTAGTAGGAGGACCAGAAATGACCACAGACTGGAAGAGAAAGGATTGCAAGATAATCATCTGCAGACCTACTAAGAATTTCAAATTGTCAACTCCTCAGAATTTTGACAGTTTGGAGAATTGCCTGGATTATATTATCAACTAGAAATGTAACCGAATTCAGTCTTGTGCCAAGAACGCTGCTGAGGAATTGCAGATTTGATATCGCTGACCTGGAGGATATTTCTCAAGGTAATAGTTTCCATGTATACCTTGTGTTTTCTTAATGATTAACTGGGTCATGTATGAATCAGAACTCCTCTTTGCACATCAAATGGTGTCTATTCAGATGTACAGGATCTAGAAGTCTCAATGGTAACAAATTGAATGGAAGACAGATTTTCAGAGAACGCACAGATTTCTGCTGAATTTGGAATTAACGAGAACTGTACTGGAAGTTGGAAATGTGCCTGGGATTCCACTGCTTTGAAAGAAACTCGATGAATGGTTATCAGCTAGCTGGAAAGAGGACCCGAAATGACCGCAGACTGGAAGAGATCGGATTACAAGACAATCACCTGCAGACCTATTAAGAATTTCAAATTGTCAACTCCTTAGAATTTTGATGGTTTGGAGAATTGCCTGGATTATAGTATCAACTAGAAATGTGACCGAATTCAGTCTTGTGCCGAGAACGCTGCTGAGGAATTGCAGACTTGATATCGCTGACCTGGAGGATATTTCTCAAGGTAATAGCTTTCCATGTATATGTTGTGATTTCTTAAGTGATTAACTGGGCCATGTATGAATCAAAGCTCTTTGAACATGAAATGGTGCCTATTCAGATGTACAGGATCTAGAAGTCTCAATGGTAACAAATTGAATGGAAGACAGATTTTCAGAGAATGCACAGATTTCTGCTCAATTTGGAATTAACGAGATCCGTACTGGAAGTTGGAAATGTGCCTGGGATTCCACTGCTTTGAAAGAAACTTGATGAATGGTTATCAGCTAGCTTGTAGGAGGACCCAAAATGACCGCAGACTGGAAGAGATAGGATTCCAAGATAATCACCTGCAGACCTATTAAGAATTTCAAATTGTCAACTCCTTAGAATTTTGACGATTTGGAGAATTGCCTGGATTATATTATCAACTAGAAATGTAACCGAATTCAGTCTTGTGCTGAGAACGCTGCTGAGGAATTGCAGACTTGATATCGCTGACCTGGAGGATATTTCTCAAGGTAATAGCTTTCTTTCCATGTATACCTTGTGTTTTCTTAATGATTAACTGGGCCATGTTTGAATCAGAACTCCTCTTTGCACATGAAATGGTGTCTATTCAGATGTCCAGAATCTAGAAGTCTGTATGGTAACAAATTCAATGGAAGACAGATTTTCAGAGAACCCACAGATTTCTGATGAATTTGGAGTTAAAGAGATCTTGACTGGAAGTTGGAAATGTGCCTGGAGTTCCACTGCTTTGAAAGAAACTGGATAAATGGTTATCAACTAGCTCGTAACAGGACCAGAAATGACCGCAGACTGGAAGAGATAGAATTCCAAGATAATCACCTGCAGACCTATTAAGAATTTTAAATTGCCAACTCATTTGAATTTTGACCGTTTGGAGAATTGCCTGGATTATATTATCAACTAGAAATAAAACCGAATTCAGTTTTGTGCCGAGACTGCCGCTAAGCCATTTGCACAGAAATTTGGTCTGACGTGTTGAGAAGCATATGTATGGAGCTATTTTCCTTCATTTGAAATGAGATCTTACAATGGTTAATTGCAGACTTGATATCATCGACGTGGAGGATATTTCCCAAGGTACATATCTTTCCATGTATATCTTGTGTTTTCTTAATGATCAACTGGGCTATGTTTGAATCAAACCTCCTCTTTGTATATGAAATGGTGTCTATTCAGATGTACAGAATATAGAAGTCTCAATGGTAACAAATTGAATGGAAGACAGATTTTCAGAGAACCCACAGATTTCTGATGAATTTGGAGTTAAAGAGATCTGGACTGGAAGTTGGAAATTTGCCTGGAGTTCCACTGCTTTGAAAGAAACTGGATGAATGGTTATCAACTATCTGGTAAGAGGACCAGAAATGACCGCAGACTGGAAGAGATAGAATTCCAAGAGAATCACCTGCAGACCTATTAAGAATTTCAAATTGCCAACTCCTTTTAATTTTGACAGTTTGGAGAATTGCCTGGATTATATTATCAACTAGAAACAAAACCGAATTCAGGTTTGTGCCGAGACCACTGCTAAGCCATTTGGACAGAAATTTGGTCTCATGTGTTGAGAAACATATGTATGGAGCTATTTTACTTCTTTTGAAATGAGATCTTACAATGGTTAATTGCAGACTTGATATCATCGACGTGGAGGATATTTCCCAAGTTACATATCTTTCCATGTATATCTTGTGTTTTCTTAATGATGAACTGGGCTACGTTTGAATCAAAACTCCTCTTTGTATAGGAAATGGTGTCTATTCAGATGTACAGAATATAGAAGTTTCAATGGTAACAAATTGAATGCATGACAGATTTCCAGAGAGCGCACAGATTTTTGCTGAATTTGGAATTAAAGAGATCTGTACTGGAAGTTGGAAATGTGCCTGGAGTTCCACTGCTTTGAAAGAAACTTTATGAATGGTTATCAACTAGCTGGTAAGAGGACCAGAAATGACCGCAGACTGGAAGAGATAGAATTCCAAGATAATCACCTGCAGACCTATTAAGAATTTTAAATTGCCAACTCGTTTGAATTTTGACCGTTTGGAGAATTGCCTGGATTATATTATCAACTAGAAATAAAACCGAATTCAGTTTTGTTCCGAGTCTGCCGCTAAGCCATTTGCACAGAAATTTGGTCTGACGTGTTGAGAAGCATATGTATGGAGCTATTTTCCTTCATTTGAAATGAGATCTTACAATGGTTAATTGCAGACTTGATATCATCGACGTGGAGGATATTTCCCAAGGTACATATCTTTCCATGTATATCTTGTGTTTTCTTAATGATCAACTGGGCTATGTTTGAATCAAAACTCCTCTTTGTATATGAAATGGTGTCTATTCAGATGTACAGAATATAGAAGTTTCAATGGTAAGAAATTGAATGCAAGACAGATTTCCAGAGAACGCACAGATTTCTGCTGAATTTGGAATTAAAGAGATCTGTACTGGAAGTTGGAAATGTGCCTGGAGTTCCACTGCTTTGAAAGAAACTCGATGAATGGTTTTCAGCTAGCTGGAAAGAGGACCAGAAATGTCCGCAGACTGGAAGACATAGGATCCCAAGACAATCACCTGCAGACCTATTAAGAATTTCAAATTGCCAACCCCTCTGAATTTTGCCGGTTTGGAGAATTGCCTGGATTATATTATCAACTAGAAATATAACTGAATTCAGTTTTGTGCCGACAACGCTGCTGAACAATTGCAGTCTTGATATCGTTGACTTGGAGGATATTTCTCAAGGTAATAGCTTTCCATGTATGTCTTGTGTTTTCTTAATGATTAACAGGGTCATGTATGAATCAAAACTCTTTGAACATGAAATGGTGTATATTCAGATGTACAGGATCTAGAAGTCTCAATGGTAACAAATTGAATGGAAAGCAGATTTTCACAGAACGCACAGATTTCTGCTCAATTTGGAATTAACGAGATCTGTACTGGAAGTTGGAAATGTGCCTGGGATTCCACTGCTTTGAAAGAAACTCAATGAATGGTTATCAGCTAGCTGGAAAGAGGACCAGAAATGACCGCAGACTGGAAGAGATAGGATTCCAAGACAATCACCTGCAGACCTATTAAGAATTTCAAATTGTCAACTCCTCTGAATTTTGCCGGTTTGGAGAATTGCCTGGATGATATTATCAACTAGAAATGTAACCGAATTCAGTCTTGTGCCGAGAACGCTGCTGAGGAATTGCAGACTTGATATCGCTGCCCTGGAGGATATTTCTAAAGGTAATAGCTTTCCATGTATACCTTGTGTTTTCTTCATGATTAACTGGGCCATGTTTGAATCAGAACTCCTCTTTGTACAGGAAATGGTGTCTATTCAGATGTACAGAATCTAGAAGTCTCAATGGTAACAAATTGAATGGAAGACAGCTTTTCAGAGAACCCACAGATTTCTGATGAATTTGGAATTGAAGAGATTTGATCTGGAAGTTGGAAATGTGCCTGGAATTCCACTGCTTCGAAAGAAACTTGATGAATGGTTATCAACTAGCTAGTAGGAGGACCAGAAATGACCGTAGACTGGAAGAGATAGAATTCCAAGATAATCACCTGCCGACCTATTAAGAATTTCAAATTTCCAACTCCTTTGAATTTTGACAGTTTGGAGAATTGCCTGGATTATATTATCAACTAGAAATAAAACTGAATTCAGTTTTGTGCCGAGACCGCTGCTAAGCCGTTTGGACGGAAATTTGGTCTAATGTGTTGAGAAACATATGTATGGAGCTATTTTCCTTCATTTGAAATAAGATCTTACAATGGTTAATTGCAGACTTGATATCATCGACGTGGAGGATATTTCCCAAGGTACATATCTTTCCATGTATGTCTTGTGTTTTCTTAATGATGAACTGGGCTATGTATGAGTCAAAACTCCTCTTTGTATATGAAATGGTGTCTATTCAGATGTAACAGAATATAGAAGTTTCAATGGTAACAAATTGAATGCAACAGATTTTCAGAGATCGCACAGATTTCTGCTGAATTTGGAATTAAAGAGATCTGTACTGGAAGTTGGAAATGTGCCTGGGATTCCACTGCTTTGAAAGAAACTCGATGAATGGTTATCAGCTAGCTGGAAAGAGGACCCGAAATGACCGCAGACTGGAAGAGATCGGATTACAAGACAATCACCTGCAGACCTATTAAGAATTTCAAATTGTCAACTCCTCTGAATTTTGCTGGTTTGGAGAATTTCTGGATTATATTATCAACTAGAAATGTAACCGAATTCAGTCTTGTGCCGAAAACGCTGCTGAGGAATTGCAGACTTGATATCGCAGACCTGGAGGATATTTCTCAAGGTAATAGCTTTCCATGTATACCTTGTGTTTTCTTTATGTTTAACTGGGCCATGTTTGAATCAGAACTCCTCTTTGTACATGAAATGGTGTCTATTCAGATGTACAGAATCTAGAAGTCTCAATGGTAACAAATTGAATGGAAGACAGCTTTTCAGAGAACCCACAGATTTCTGATGAATTTGGAATTGAAGAGATTTGATCTGGAAGTTGGAAATGTGCCTTTAGTTCCACTGCTTCGAAAGAAACTTGATGAATGGTTATCAACTAGCTAGTAGGAGGACCAGAAATGACCGTAGACTGGAAGAGATAGAATTCCAAGATAATCACCTGCCGACCTATTAAGAATTTCAAATTGCCAACTCCTTTGAATTTTGACAGTTTGGAGAATTGCCTGGATTATATTATCAACTAGAAATAAAACCGAATTCAGTTTTGTGCCGAGACCGCCGCTAAGCCATTTGGACGGAAATTTGGTCTAATGTGTTGAGAAACATATGTATGAAGCTATTTTCCTTCATTTGAAATGAGATCTTACAATGGTTAATTGCAGACTTGATATCATCGACGTGGAGGATATTTCCCATGGTACATATCTTTCCATGTATGGGATTCCAAGACAATCACCTGCAGACCCATTAAGAATTTCAAATTGTCAACTCCTCTGAATTTTGCCGGTTTGGAGAATTGCCTGGATTATTTTATCAACTAGAAATATAACTGAATTCAGTTTTGTGCCGACAACGCTGCTGAACAATTGCAGTCTTGATATCGTTGACTTGGAGGATATCTCTCAAGGTAATAGCTTTCCATGTATATCTTGTGATTTCTTAGTGATTAACTAGTCCATGTATGAATCAAAACTCTTTGAACATGAAATGGTGTCTATTCAGATGTACAGGATCTAGAAGTCTCAATGGTAACAAAGTGAAAGGAAGACAGCTTTTCAGAGAACTCCGATTTCTATTGAATTTGCATTTGAAGAGATTTGAACTGGAAGTTGGAAATGTGCCTGGAGTTCCACTGCTTCGAAAGAAACTTGATGAATGGTTTTCAGCTCGCTTGTAGGAGGACGAGAAATGACCGCAGACTGGAAGAGATAGGATTCCAAGATATTCACCTGCAGACCTATTAAGAACTTCAAATTGTCAACTCATCAGAATTTTGATGGTTTGGAGAATTGCCTGGATTATAGTATCAACTAGAAATGTGACCGAATTCAGTCTTGTGCCGAGAACGCTGCTGAGGAATTGCAGACTTGATATCGCTGACCTGGAGGATATTTCTCAAGGTAATAGCTTTCCATGTATATGTTGTGATTTCTTAAGTGATTAACTGGGCCATGTATGAATCAAAGCTCTTTGAACATGAAATGGTGCCTATTCAGATGTACAGGATCTAGAAGTCTCAATGGTAACAAATTGAATGGAAGACAGATTTTCAGAGAATGCACAGATTTCTGCTCAATTTGGAATTAACGAGATCCGTACTGGAAGTTGGAAATGTGCCTGGGATTCCACTGCTTTGAAAGAAACTTGATGAATGGTTATCAGCTAGCTTGTAGGAGGACCCAAAATGACCGCAGACTGGAAGAGATAGGATTCCAAGATAATCACCTGCAGACCTATTAAGAATTTCAAATTGTCAACGCCTCAGCATTTTGACGGTTTGGAGAATTACCTGGATTATATTATCAACTAGAAATGTAACCAAATTCAGTCTTGTGCTTAGAACGCTGCTGAGGAATTGCAGACTTGATATCGCTGACCTGGAGGATATTTCTCAAGGTAATAGCTTTCCATGTATATCTTGTGATTTCTTAGTGAGTAACTGGGCTATGTATGAATCAAAACTCTTTGAACATGAAATGGTGCCTATTCAGATGTACAGGATTTAGAAGTCTCAGTGTTAACAAACTGAAAGGAATACAGCTTTTCAGAGAACTCTGATTTCTGTTGAATTTGGAATTGAAGAGATTTGATCTGGAAGTTGGAAATGTGCCTGGAGTTCCACTGCTTTGAAAGAAACTTGATGAATGGTTATCAACTAGCTAGTAGGAGGACCAGAAATGACCACAGACTGGAAGAGATAGAATTGCAAGATAATCACCTGCAGACCTACTAAGAATTTCAAAATGTCAACGCCCCAGAATTTTGACAGTTTGGAGAATTGCCTGGATTATATTATCAACTAGAAATGTAACCGAATTCAGTCTTGTGCCGAGAACGCTGCTGAGGAATTGCAGACTTGATATCGCTGACCTGGAGGATATTTCTCAAGGTAATCTCTCTCCATGTGTACCTTGTGTTTTCTTAATGATTAACTGGGCCATGTATGAATCAGAACTCCTCTTTGTACATGAAATGGTGTCTATTCAGATGTACAGAATCTAGAAGTCTCAATGGTAACAAATTGAATTGAAGACAGATTTTCAGAGAACCCAGAGATTTCTGATGAATTTGGATTTGAAGAGATCTCGACTGGAAGTTGGAAATGTGCCTGGCATTCCACTGCTTTGAAAGAAACTCGATGAAAGGTTAGCAGCTAGCTGGAAAGAGGACCAGAAATGACCGCAGAGTGGAAGAGATAGGATTCCAAGACAATCACCTGCAGACCTATTAAGAATTTCAAACTGTCAACTCCTCTGAATTTTTCCGGTTTGGAGAATTGCCTGGATTATATTATCAACTAGATATATGACTGAATTCAGTTTTAGGCCGACAACGCTGCTGAGCAATTGCAGTCTTGATATCGTTGACCTGGAGGGTATTTCTCAAGGTAATAGCTTTCCATGTATATCTTGTGATTTCTTAGTGATTAACTAGTCCATGTATGAATCAAAACTCTTTGAACATGAAATGGTGTCTATTCAGATGTACAGGACCTAGAAGTCTCAATGGTAACAAAGTGAAAGGAAGACAGCTGTTCAGAGAACTCCGATTTCTGTTGAATTTGGAAAGAGGACGAGAAATGACCGCAGACTGGAAGAGATAGGATTCCAAGATAATCACCTGCAGACCTATTAAGAACTTCAAATTGTCAACTCCTCAGAACTTTGATGGTTTGGAGAATTGCCTGGATTATATTATCAATTAGAAATGTAACCGAATTCAGTCTTGTGCTGAGAACGCTGCTGAGGAATTGGAGACTTGATATCGCTGACCTGGAGGATATTTCTCAAGGTAATAGCTTTCCATGTATATCTTGTGATTTCTTAGTGATTAACTGGGCCATGTATGAATCAAAACTCTTTGAACATGAAATGGTGCCTATTCAGATGTACAGGATCTAGAAGTCTCAATGGTAACAAAGTGAAAGGAAGACAGCTTTTCAGAGAACTCTGATTTCTGTTGAATTTAGAATTGAAGAGATTTGATCTGGAAGTTGGAAATGTGCCTGGAGTTCCACTGCTTCGAAAGAGACTTGATGAATGGTTATCAACTAGCTAGTAGGAGGACCAGAAATGACCACAGACTGGAAGAGATAGGATTCCAAGATAATCACCTGCAGGCCTATTAAGAATTTCAAATTGCCAACTCCTCTGAATTTTGCTGGTTTGGAGAATTGCCTGGATTATATTATCAACTAGAAATATAACTGAATTCAGTTTTGTGCCGACAACGCTGCTGAACAATTGCAGTCTTGATATCGTTGACTTGGAGGATATCTCTCAAGGTAATAGCTTTCCATGTATGTCTTGTGTTTTCTTAATGATACACTGGGCCATGTATGAATCAAAACTCTTTGAACTTGAAATGTTGTCTATTCAGATGTACAGGATCTAGAAGTCTCAATGGTAACAAATTGATTGGAAGATAGGTTTTCAGAGAATGCACAGATTTCAGCTGAATTTGGAATTAACGAGATCTGTACTGGAAGTTGGAAATGTGTCTGGGATTCCACTGCTTTGAAAGAAACTTGATGAATGGTTATCAGCTAGCTGGATAGAGGACCAGAAATGACCGCAGACTGGAAGAGATAGGATTCCAAGACAATCACCTGCAGACCTGTTAAGAATTTCAAATTGTCAACTCCTCTGAATTTTGCCGGTTTGGAGAATTGCCTGGATTATATTATCAACTAGAAATGTAACCGAATTCAGTCTTGTGCCGAGAACGCTTCTGAGGAATTGCAGACTTGATATCGCTGACCTGGAGGATATTTCTCAAGGTAATAGCTTTCCATGTATACCTTGTGTTTTCTTAATGATTAACTGGACCATGTTTGAATCAGAACTCCTCTTTGTACATGAAATGGTGTCTATTCAGAGGTACAGAATCTAGAAGTCTCAATGGTAACAAATTGAATGGAAGACAGCTTTTCAGAGAACCCACAGATTTCTGATGAATTTGGAATTGAATAGATTTGATCTGGAAGTTGGAAATGTGCCTGGAGTTCCACTGCTTGGAAAGAAACTTGATGAATGGTTATCAACTAGCTAGTAGGAGGACCAGAAATGACCGTAGACTGGAAGAGATAGAATTCCAAGATAATCACCTGCCAACCTATTAAGAGTTTCAAATTGCCAACTCCTTTGAATTTTGATAGTTTGGAGAATTGGCTGGATTATATTATCAACGAGAAATAAAACCGAATTCAGTTTTGTTCAGAGACCGCCGCTAAGCCATTTGGACGGAAATTTGGTCTAATGTGTTGAGAAACATATGTATGGAGCTATTTTCCTTCATTTGAAATGAGATCTTACAATGGTTAATTGCTGACTCGATATCATCGACCTGGATGATATTTCCCAAGGTACATATCGTTCCATGTATATCTTCTGTTTTCTTAATGATGAACTGGGCTATGTATGAATCAAAACTCCTCTTTGTATATGAAATGGTGTCTATTCAGATGTACAGAATATAGAAGTTTCACTGGTAATTAATTGAATGCAAGACAGATTTTCATAGAACGCACAGATTTCTGCTGAATTTGGAATTAATGAGATCTGTACTGGAAGTTGGAAATGTGCCTGGAGTTCCACTGCTTTGAAAGAAACTCAATGAATGGTTATCAGCTAGCTGGAAAGAGGACCAGAAATGACCGCAGACTGGAAGAGATAGGATTCCAAGACAATCACCTACAGACCTATTAAGAATTTCAAATTGTCAACTCCTCTGAATTTTGCCGGTTTGGAGAATTGCCTGGATTATATTATCAACTAGAAATATAACTGAATTCAGTTTTGTGCCGACAACGCTGCTGAACAATTGCAGTCTTGATATCGTTGACCTGGAGGATTTTTCTCAAGGTAATAGCTTTCCATGTATATCTTGTGATTTCTTAGTGATTAACTGGTCCATGTATGAATCAAAACTCTTTGAACATGAAATGGTGTCTATTCAGATATACAGGATCTAGAAGTCTCAATGGTAACAAACTGAAAGGAAGACAGCTTTTCAGAGAACTCTGATTTCTGTTGAATTTGGAATTGAAGAGATTTGATCTGGAAGTTGGAAATGTGCCTGGAGTTCCACTGCTACGAAAGAAACTTGATGAATGGTTATCAACTAGCTAGTAGGAGGACCAGAAATGACCACAGACTGGAAGAGATAGGATTGCAAGATAATCATCTGCAGACCTACTAAGAATTTCAAATTGTCAACTCCTCAGAATTTTGACAGTTTGGAGAATTGCCTGGATTATATTATCAACTAGAAATGTAACCGAATTCAGTCTTGTGCCAAGAACGCTGCTGAGGAATTGCAGATTTGATATCGCTGACCTGGAGGATATTTCTCAAGGTAATAGTTTCCATGTATACCTTGTGTTTTCTTAATGATTAACTGGGTCATGTATGAATCAGAACTCCTCTTTGCACATCAAATGGTGTCTATTCAGATGTACAGGATCTAGAAGTCTCAATGGTAACAAATTGAATGGAAGACAGATTTTCAGAGAACGCACAGATTTCTGCTGAATTTGGAATTAACGAGAACTGTACTGGAAGTTGGAAATGTGCCTGGGATTCCACTGCTTTGAAAGAAACTCGATGAATGGTTATCAGCTAGCTGGAAAGAGGACCCGAAATGACCGCAGACTGGAAGAGATCGGATTACAAGACAATCACCTGCAGACCTATTAAGAATTTCAAATTGTCAACTCCTCTGAATTTTGCTGGTTTGGAGAATTTCTGGATTATATTATCAACTAGAAATGTAACCGAATTCAGTCTTGTGCCGAAAACGCTGCTGAGGAATTGCAGACTTGATATCGCTGACCTGGAGGATATTTCTCAAGGTAATAGCTTTCCATGTATACCTTGTGTTTTCTTTATGTTTAACTGGGCCATGTTTGAATCAGAACTCCTCTTTGTACATGAAATGGTGTCTATTCAGATGTACAGAATCTAGAAGTCTCAATGGTAACAAATTGAATGGAAGACAGCTTTTCAGAGAACCCACAGATTTCTGCTGAATTTGGAATTAATGAGATCTGGACTGGAAG
The DNA here is from genome assembly GCA_031216915.1 of Pictodentalium vernedei. Classification (NCBI taxonomy): domain Eukaryota; kingdom Metazoa; phylum Mollusca; class Scaphopoda; order Dentaliida; family Dentaliidae; genus Pictodentalium; species Pictodentalium vernedei. Next base: position 737,154,850 of record CM062297.1, read on the forward strand.
TTGGAAATTTGCCTGGAGTTCCACTGCTTTGAAAGAAACTGGATGAATGGTTATCAACTATCTGGTAAGAGGACCAGAAATGACCGCAGACTGGAAGAGATAGAATTCCAAGAGAATCACCTGCAGACCTATTAAGAATTTCAAATTGCCAACTCCTTTTAATTTTGACAGTTTGGAGAATTGCCTGGATTATATTATCAACTAGAAACAAAACCGAATTCAGGTTTGTGCCGAGACCACTGCTAAGCCATTTGGACAGAAATTTGGTCTCATGTGTTGAGAAACATATGTATGGAGCTATTTTAGTTCTTTTGAAATGAGATCTTACAATGGTTAATTGCAGACTTGATATCATCGACGTGGAGGATATTTCCCAAGTTACATATCTTTCCATGTATATCTTGTGTTTTCTTAATGATGAACTGGGCTACGTTTGAATCAAAACTCCTCTTTGTATAGGAAATGGTGTCTATTCGGATGTACAGAATATAGAAGTTTCAATGGTAACAAATTGAATGCATGACAGATTTCCAGAGAACGCACAGATTTTTGCTGAATTTGGAATTAAAGAGATCTGTACTGGAAGTTGGAAATGTGCCTGGAGTTCCACTGCTTTGAAAGAAACTTTATGAATGGTTATCAACTAGCTGGTAAGAGGACCAGAAATGACCGCAGACTGGAAGAGATAGAATTCCAAGATAATCACCTGCAGACCTATTAAGAATTTTAAATTGCCAACTCGTTTGAATTTTGACCGTTTGGAGAATTGCCTGGATTATATTATCAACTAGAAATAAAACCGAATTCAGTTTTGTTCCGAGTCTGCCGCTAAGCCATTTGCACAGAAATTTGGTCTGACGTGTTGAGAAGCATATGTATGGAGCTATTTTCCTTCATTTGAAATGAGATCTTACAATGGTTAATTGCAGACTTGATATCATCGACGTGGAGGATATTTCCCAAGGTACATATCTTTCCATGTATATCTTGTGTTTTCTTAATGATCAACTGGGCTATGTTTGAATCAAAACTCCTCTTTGTATATGAAATGGTGTCTATTCAGATGTACAGAATATAGAAGTTTCAATGGTAAGAAATTGACTGCAAGACAGATTTCCAGAGAACGCACAGATTTCTGCTGAATTTGGAATTAAAGAGATCTGTACTGGAAGTTGGAAATGTGCCTGGAGTTCCACTGCTTTGAAAGAAACTCGATGAATGGTTTTCAGCTAGCTGGAAAGAGGACCAGAAATGTCCGCAGACTGGAAGACATAGGATCCCAAGACAATCACCTGCAGACCTATTAAGAATTTCAAATTGCCAACCCCTCTGAATTTTGCCGGTTTGGAGAATTGCCTGGATTATATTATCAACTAGAAATATAACTGAATTCAGTTTTGTGCCGACAACGCTGCTGAACAATTGCAGTCTTGATATCGTTGACTTGGAGGATATTTCTCAAGGTAATAGCTTTCCATGTATGTCTTGTGTTTTCTTAATGATTAACAGGGTCATGTATGAATCAAAACTCTTTGAACATGAAATGGTGTATATTCAGATGTACAGGATCTAGAAGTCTCAATGGTAACAAATTGAATGGAAAGCAGATTTTCACAGAACGCACAGATTTCTGCTCAATTTGGAATTAACGAGATCTGTACTGGAAGTTGGAAATGTGCCTGGGATTCCACTGCTTTGAAAGAAACTCAATGAATGGTTATCAGCTAGCTGGAAAGAGGACCAGAAATGACCGCAGACTGGAAGAGATAGGATTCCAAGACAATCACCTGCAGACCTATTAAGAATTTCAAATTGTCAACTCCTCTGAATTTTGCCAGTTTGGAGAATTGCCTGGATTATATTATCAACTAGAAATGTAACCGAATTCAGTCTTGTGCCGAGAACGCTGCTGAGGAATTGCAGACTTGATATCGCTGCCCTGGAGGATATTTCTAAAGGTAATAGCTTTCCATGTATACCTTGTGTTTTCTTCATGATTAACTGGGCCATGTTTGAATCAGAACTCCTCTTTGTACAGGAAATGGTGTCTATTCAGATGTACAGAATCTAGAAGTCTCAATGGTAACAAATTGAATGGAAGACAGCTTTTCAGAGAACCCACAGATTTCTGATGAATTTGGAATTGAAGAGATTTGATCTGGAAGTTGGAAATGTGCCTGGAATTCCACTGCTTCGAAAGAAACTTGATGAATGGTTATCAACTAGCTAGTAGGAGGACCAGAAATGACCGTAGACTGGAAGAGATAGAATTCCAAGATAATCACCTGCCGACCTATTAAGAATTTCAAATTTCCAACTCCTTTGAATTTTGACAGTTTGGAGAATTGCCTGGATTATATTATCAACTAGAAATAAAACTGAATTCAGTTTTGTGCCGAGACCGCTGCTAAGCCGTTTGGACGGAAATTTGGTCTAATGTGTTGAGAAACATATGTATGGAGCTATTTTCCTTCATTTGAAATGAGATCTTACAATGGTTAATTGCAGACTTGATATCATCGACGTGGAGGATATTTCCCAAGGTACATATCTTTCCATGTATGTCTTGTGTTTTCTTAATGATGAACTGGGCTATGTATGAGTCAAAACTCCTCTTTGTATATGAAATGGTGTCTATTCAGATGTAACAGAATATAGAAGTTTCAATGGTAACAAATTGAATGCAACAGATTTTCAGAGATCGCACAGATTTCTGCTGAATTTGGAATTAAAGAGATCTGTACTGGAAGTTGGAAATGTGCCTGGGATTCCACTGCTTTGAAAGAAACTCTATGAATGTTATCAGCTAGCTGGAAAGAGGACCAGAAATGACCGCAGACTGCAAGAGATAGGATTGCAAAATAATCACCTGCAGACCTATTAAGAATTTCAAATTGTCAACTCCTCAGAATTCTGACGGTTTGGAGAATTGCCTGGATTATATTATCAACAAGAAATGTAACCAAATTCAGTCTTGTGCCGAGAACGCTGCTGAGGAATTGCAGACTTGATATCGCTGACCTTGAGGATATTTCTCAAGGTAATAGCTTTCCATGTATACCTTGTGTTTTCTTAATGATTAACTGGGCCATGTTTGAATCAGAACTCCTCTTTGTACATGAAATGGTGTCTATTCAGATGTACAGAATCTAGAAGTCTCAATGGTAACAAATTGAATGGAAGACAGCTTTTCAGAGAACCCACAGATTTCTGATGAATTTTTAATTGAAGAGATTTGATCTGGAAGTTGGAAATGTGCCTGGAGTTCCACTGCTTCGAAAGAAACTTGATGAATGGTTATCAACTAGCTAGTAGGAGGACAAGAAATGACAGCATACTGGCAGAGATAGAATTCCAAGATAATCACCTGTAGACCTATTAAGAATTTCAAATTGCCAACTCCTTTGAAATTGGACAGTTTGGAGAATTGCCTGGATTATATTATCAACTAGAAACAAAACCGAATTCAGTTTTGTGCTGAGACCGCCGCTAAGCCATTTGGACAGAAATTTGGTCTCATGTGTTGAGAAGCATATGTATAGAGCTATTTTACTTCTTTTGAAATGAGATCTTACAATGGTTAATTGCAGACTTGATATCATCGACGTGGAGGATATTTCCCAAGGTACGTATCTTTCCATGTATGTCTTGTGTTTTCTTAATGATGAACTGGGCTATGTATGAATCAAAACTCCTCTTTGTATATGAAATGGTGTCTATTCAGATGTACTGAATATGGAAGTTTCAATGGTAACAAATTGAATGCAAGAGATTTTCAGAGAACGCACAGATTTCTGCTGAATTTGGAATTAAAGAGATCTGTACTGGAAGTTTGAAATGTGCCTGGAGTTCCACTGCTTTGAAAGAAACTCGATGAATGGTTATCAGCTAGCTGGAAAGAGGACCAGAAATGACCGCAGACTGGAAGAGATAGGATTCAAAGACAATCACCTGCAGACCTATTAAGAATTTCAAATTGTCAACTCCTCTGAATTTTGCCGATTTGGAGAATTGCCTGGATTATATTATCAATTAGAAACATAACTGAATTCAATTTTGTGCCGACAACGCTGCTGAGCAATTGCAGTCTTGATATCGTTGACCTGGAGGATATTTCTCAAGGTAATAGCTTTCCATGTATAACTTGTGATTTCTTAGTGATTAACTAGTCCATGTATGAATCAAAACTCTTTGAACATGAAATGGTGTCTATTCAGATGTACAGGATCTAGAAGTCTCAATGGTAAGAAAGTGAAATGAAGACAGCTTTTCAGAGAACTCCGATTTCTGTTGAATTTGGATTTGAAGAGATTTGAACTGGAAGTTGGAAATGTTCCTGGAGTTCCACTGCTTCGAAAGAAACTCGATGAATGGTTATCAGCTAGCTGGAAAGAGGACGAGAAATGACCGCAGACTGGAAGAGACAGGATTCCAAGATAATCACCTGCAGACCTATTAAGAACTTCAAATTGTCAACTCCTCAGAATTTTTCTGGTTTGGAGAATTGCCTGGATTATATTATCAACTAGAAATGTAACCGAATTCAGTCTTGTGCTGAGAACGCTGCTGAGGAATTGCAGACTTGATATCGCTGACCTGGAGGATATTTCTCAAGGTAATAGCTTTCCATGTATATCTTGTGATTTCTTAGTGATTATCTGGGCCATGTATGAATCAAAACTCTTTGAACATGAAATGATTCCTATTCAGATGTACAGGATCTAGAAGTCTCAATGGTAACAAAGTGAAAGGAAGACAGCTTTTCAGAGAACTCCGATTTCTGTGGAATTTGGAATTGAAGTGATTTGAACTGGAAGTTGGAAATGTGCCTGCAGTTCCACTGCTTTGAAAGAAACTTGATGAATGGTTATCAGCTAGCTTGTAGGGGGACCAGAAATGACCGCAGACTGGAAGAGATAGGATTCCAAGATAATGACCTGCAGACCTATTAAGAATTTCAAATCGTCAACTCCTCAGAATTTTGACGGTTTGGAGAATTGCCTGGGTTATATTATCAACTAGAAATGTAACCGAATTCAGTCTTGTGCCGAGAATGCTGCTGAGGAATTGCAGACTTGATATCGCTGACCTGGAGGATATTTCTCAAGGTAATAGCTTTCCATGTATATCTTGCAATTTCTTAGTGATTAACAGGGCCATGTATGAATCAAGTCTCTTTGAACATGAAATGGTGTCTATTCAGATGTACAGGATCTAGAAGTCTCAATGGTAACAAACTGAAAGGAAGACAGCTTTTCTGAGAACTCTGATTTCTGTTGAATTTGGAATTGAAGAGATTTGAACTGGAAATTGGAAATGTGCCTGGAGTTCCACTGCTTCGAAAGAAACTTGATGAATGGTTATCAACTAGCTAGTAGGAGGACCAGAAATGACCGCAGACTGGAAGAGATAGGATTGCAAGATAATCACCTGCAGACCTATTAAGAATTTCAAATTGTCAACTCCTCAGAATTTAGACGGGTTGGAGAATTGCCTGGGTTATATTATCAACTGATAATGTAACCAAATTCAGTCTTGTGCCGAGAACGCTGCTGAGGAATTGCAAACTTGATATCGCTGACCTGGAGGATATTTCTCAAGGTAATAGCTTTCCATGTTTCCTTGTGTTTTCTTGATGATTAACTGGGCCATGTATGAATAAGAACTCCTCTTTGTACATGAAATGGTGTCTATTCAGATGTACAGAATCTAGAATTCTCAATGGTAACAAATTGAATGGAAGACAGATTTTCAGAGAACCCACAGATTTCTGATGAATTGGCGTTAAAGAGATCTGGACTGGAAGTTGGAAATGTGCCTGCAGTTCCACTGCTTCGAAAGAAACTTGATGAATGGTTATCAGCTAGCTTGTAGGAGGACCAGAAATGACCGCAGACTGGAAGAGATAGGATTCCAAGATAATGACCTGCAGACCTATTGAGAATTTCAAATTGTCAACTCCTCAGAATTTTGACGGTTTGGAGACTTGCCTGGATTATATTATCAACTAGAAATGTAACCGAATTCAGTCTTGTGCCGAGAACGCTGCTGAGGAATGGCAAACATGATATCGCTGGCATGGAGGATATTTCTCAAGGTAATAGCTTTCCATGTATGCCTTGTGTTTTCTTAATGATTAACTGGACCATGTATGAATCAGAACTCCTCTTTGTACATGAAATGGTGTCTATTCAGATGTACAGGATCTAGAAGTCTCAATGGTAACAAAGTGAAAGGAAGACAGCTTTTCAGAGAACTCCGATTTCTGTTTAATTTGGTATTGAAGAGATTTGAACTGGAAGTTGGAAATGTACCTGGAGTTCTACTGCTTCGAAAGAAACTTGATGAATGGTTATCAGCTAGCTTGAAGGAGGACCAGAAATGACCGCAGACTGGAAGACATAGGATTCCAAGATAATCACCTGCAGACCTATTAAGAACTTCAAATTGTCAACTCCTCAGAATTTGGATGGTTTGGAGAATTGCCTGGATTATATTATCAACTAGAAATGTAACCGAATTCAGTCTTGTGCTGAGAACGCTGCTGAGGAATTGCAGACTTGATATCGCTGACCTGGAGGATATTTCTCAAGGTAATAGCTTTCCATGTATATCTTGTGATTTCTTAGTGATTAACTGGTCCATGTATGAATCAAAACTCTTTGAACATGAAATGGTGTCTATTCAGATGTACAGGATCTAGAAGTGTCAATGGTAACAAATTGAATGGAAGACAGATTTTCAGAGAACCCACAGATTTCTGATGAATTTGGAGTTAAAGAGATCTGGACTGGAAGTTGGAAATGTGCCTGGAGTTCCACTGCTTTGAAAGAAACTGGATGAATGGTTATCAACTAGCTGGTAAGAGGACCAGAAATGACCGCAGACTGGAAGAGATAGAATTCCAAGAGAATCACCTGCAGACCTATTAAGAATTTGAAATTGCCAACTCCTTTGAATTTTGACAGTTTGGAGAATTGCCTGGATTATATTATCAACTAGAAACAAAACCGAATTCAGATTTGTGCCGAGACCGCTGCTAACCCATTTGGACAGAAATTTGGTCTCATGTGTTGAGAAGCATATGTATGGAGCTATTTTCCTTCATTTGAAATGAGATCTTACAATGGTTAATTGCATACTTGATATCATCGACGTGGAGGATATTTCCTAAGGTACATATCTTTCCATGTATGTCTTGTGTTTTCTTAATGATGAACTGGGCTATGTATGAATCAAAACTCCTCTTTGTATATGAAATGGTGTCTATTCAGATGTACAGAATCTCGAAATCTCAATGGTAACAAATTGAATGGAAGACAGATTTTCAGAGAACGCACAGATTTCTGCTGAATTTGGAATTAACGAGATCTGTTCTGGAAGTTGGAAATATGCCTGGGATTCCACTGCTTTGAAAGAAACTCGATGAATGTTATCAGCTAGCTGGAAAGAGGACCAGAAATGACCGCAGACTGGAAGACATAGGATTCCAAGATAATCACCTGCAGACCTATTAAGAATTTCAAATTGTCAACTCCTCAGAATTTTGACAGTTTGGAGAATTGCCTGGTTTATATTATCAACTAGAAATGTAACCAAATTCAGTCTTGTGCCGAGAAAGCTGCTGAGGAATTGCAGATTTGATATCGCTGACCTGGAGGATATTTCTCAAGGTAATAGCTTTCCATGGATACCTTGTGTTTTCTTAATGATTAACTGGGCCATGTTTGAATCAGAACTCCTCTTTGTACATGAAATGGTGTTTATTCAGATGTACAGAATCTAGAAGTCTCAATGGTAACAAATTGAATGGAAGACAGCTTTTTAGAGAACCCACAGATTTCTGATGAATTTGGAACTGAAGAGATTTGATCTGGAAGTTGGAAATGTGCCTGGAGTTCCACTGCTTCGAAAGAAACTTGATGAATGGTTATCAACTAGCTAGTAGGAGGACCAGAAATGACCGCAGACTGGAAGAGATAGGATTGCAAGATAATCACCTGCAGACCTATTTAGAATTTCAAATTGTCAACTCCTCAGAATTTTGTCAGTTTGGAGAATTGCCTGGATTATATTCTCAACTAGAAATGTAACTGAATTCAGTCTTGTGCCGAGAATGCTGCTGAGGAATTGCAGACTTGATATCACTGATCTGGAGGATATTTCTCAAGGTAATAGCTTTCCATGTATACCTTGTGTTTTCTTAATGATCAACTGGGTCATGTATGAATCAGAACTCCTCTTTGTACATGAAATGGTGTCTATTGAGATGTACAGACTCAAGAAGTCTCAATGGTAACAAATTGAATGGAAGACAGATTTTCAGAGAACCCCACAGATTTCTGATGAATTTGGAGTTGAAGAGATCTGGACTGGAAGTTGGAAATGTGCCTGGAGTTCCACTGCTTTGAAAGAAACTGGATGAATGGTTATCAACTAGCTGGTAAGAGGACGAGAAATGACCCACTGACTGGAGGAGATAGAATTCCAAGATAATCACCTGCAGACCTATTTAGAATTTCAAATTGCCAACTCCTTTGAATTTTGACAGTTTGTAGAATTTCCTGGATTATATTATCAACTAGAAATAAAACCGAATTCAGTTTTGTGCCGAAACTGCCGCTAAGCCATTTGGACGAAAATTTGGTCTGATGTGTTGAGAATCCTGTGTATGGAGCTATTTTCCTTCATTTGAAATGAGATCTTACAATGGTTAATTGCAGACTTGATATCATCGACGTGGAGGATATTTCCCAAGGTACATATCTTTCCATGTATGTCTTGTGTTTTCTTAATGATGAACTGGGCTATGTATGAATCAAAACTCCTCTTTGTATATGAAATGGTGTCTATTCAGATGTACAGAATATAGAAGTTTCAATGGCAACAAATTGAAAGCAAGACAGATTTTCAGAGAACGCACAGATTTCTGCTGAATTCCACTGCTTTGAAAGAAACTCGATGAATGATTATCAGCTAGCTGGAAAGAGGACCAGAAATGACCGCAGACTGGAAGAGGTAGGATTCCAAGACAATCACCTACAGACCTATTAAGAATTTCAAATTGTCAACTCCTCTGAATTTTGCCGGTTTGGAGAATTGCCTGGATTATATTATCAACTAGAAATGTAACCGAATAAGTCTTGTGCTGAGAACGCTGCTGAGGAATTGCAGACTTGATATCGCTGATCTGGAGGATATTTCTCAAGGAAATAGCTTCCCATGTATACCTTGTGTTTTTTGGTAATGATTAACTGGGCCATGTATGAATCAGAACTCCTCTTTGTACATGAAATGGTGTCTATTCAGATGTACAGAATCTAGAAGTCTCAACAAATTGAATGGAAGACAGATTTTCAGAGAACCCACAGATTTCTGATGAATTTGGAGTTAAAGAGATCTGGACTGGTAGTTGGAAATGTGCCTGGAGTTCCAGTTTGGAGAATTGCTGGATTACATTATCAACTAGAAATAAAACCGAATTCAGTTTTGTGCCGAGACCGCCGCTAAGCCATTTGCACAGAAATTTGGTCTGATGTGTTAAGAAGCATATGTGTGGAGCTATTTTCCTTCATTTGAAATGAGATCTTACAATGGTTAATTGCAGACTTGATATCATCGACGTGGAGTATATTTTCTAAGGTACATATCTTTCCATGTATATCTTGTGTTTTCTTAATGATGAACTGGGCTATGTTTGAATCAAAACACCTCTTTCTATATGAAATGGTGTCTATTCAGATGTGCAGAATATAGAAGTTTCAATGGTAACAAATTGAATGCAAGACAGATTTCCAGAGAACGCACAGCTTTCTGCTGAATTTGGAATTAAAGAGATCTGTACTGGAAGTTGGAAATGTGCCTGGAGTTCCACTGCTTTGAAAGAAACTCGATGAATGGTTATCAGCTAGCTGGAAAGAGGACCAGAAATGACCGCAGACTGGAAGAGATAGGATTCCAAGACAATCACCTGCAGACCTATTAAGAATTTCAAATTGTGAACTCCTCAGAATTTTGACGGTTTGGAGAATTGCCTGGATTATATTATCAACTAGAAATGTAACCGAATTCAGTCTTGTGCTGAGAACGCTGCTGAGGAATTGCAGACTTGATATCGCTGACTTGGAGGATATTTCTCAACGTAATCACTTTCCATGTATACCTTGTGTTCTCTTAATGATTAACTGGGCCATGTTTGAATCAGAACTCCTCTTTGTACGTGAAATGGTGTCTATTTAGATGTACAGAATCTAGAAGTCTCAATGGTAACAAATTGAATGGAAGACAGCTTTTCAGAGAACCGACAGATTTCTGCTGAATTTGGAATTGAAGAGATTTGATCTGGAAGTTGGAAATGTGCCTGGTGTTCCACTGCTTCAAAAGAAACTTGATGAATGGTTATCAACTAGCTAGTAGGAGGACCAGAAATGACCGCAGACTGGAAGAGATAGGATTGCAAGATAATCACCTGCAGACCTATTAAGAATTTCAAATTGTCAACTCCTCAGAATTTTGACGGTTTGGAGAATTGCCTGGATTATATTCTCAACTAGAAATGTATCCGAATTCAGTCTTGTGCCGAGAACGGTGCTGAGGAATTGCAGACTTGATATCACTGACCTGGAGGATATTTCTCAAGGTAGTAGCTTTCCATGTATACCTTGTGTTTTCTTAATGATTAACTGGGTCATGTATGAATCAGAACTCCTCTTTGTACATGAAATGGTGTCTATTCAGATGTACAGAATCTAGAAGTCTCAAAGGTAACAAATTGAATGGAAGACAGATTTTCAGAGAACGCACAGATTTCTGCTGAATTTGGAATTAAATAGATCTGTTCTGGAAGTTGGAAATGTGCCTGGGATTCCACTGCTTTGAAAGAAACTCGATGAATGTTATCAGCTAGCTGGAAAGAGGTCCAGAAATGACCGCAGACAGGAAGAGATAGGATTTCAAGATAATCAACTGCAGACCTATTAAGAATTTCAAATTGTCAAATCCTCAGAATTTTGACGGTTTGGAGAATTGCCTGTATTATATTATCAACTAGAAATGTAACCAAATTCAGTCTTGTGCCGAGAAAGCTGCTGAGGAATTGCAGATTTGATATCGCTGTTCTGGAGGATATTTCTCAAGGTAATAGCTTTCCATGTATACCCTGTGTTTTTTTAATGATTAACTGGGCCATGTTTGAATCAGAACTCCTCTTTGTACATGAAATGGTGTCTATTCAGATGTACAGAATCTAGAAGTCTCAATGGTAACAAATTGAATGGCAGACAGCTTTTCAGAGAACCCACAGATTTCTGATGAATTTGGAACTGAAGAGATTTGATCTGGAAGTTGGAAATGTGCCTGGAGTTCCACTGCTTCGAAAGAAACTTGATGAATGGTTATCAACTAGCTAGTAGGAGGACCAGAAATGACTGCAGACTGGAAGAGATAGGATTGCAGACCTATTAAGAATTTCAAATTGTCAACTCTTCAGAATTTTGTCAGTTTGGAGAATTGCCTGGATTATATTCTCAACTAGAAATGTAACTGAATTCAGTCTTGTGCCGAGAACGCTGCTGAGGAATTGCAGACTTGATATCGCTGACCTGGAGGACATTTCTCAAGGTAATAGCTTTCCATGTATACCTTGTGTTTTCTTAATGATTAACTGGGTCATGTATGAATCTGAACTCCTCTTTGTACATGAAATGGTGTCTATTCAGATGTACAGACTCAAGAAGTCTCAATGGTAACAAATTGAATGGAAGACAGATTTTCAGAGAACCCCACAGATTTCTGATGAATTTGGAGTTGAAGAGATCTGGACTGGAAGTTGGAAATGTGCCTGGAGTTCCACTGCTTTGAAAGAAACTGGATGAATGGTTATCAACTAGCTGGTAAGCGGACCAGAAATGACCGCACACTGGAAGAGAAGGAATTGCAAGAGAATCACCTGCAGACCTATTAAGAATTTGAAATTGCCAACTCCTTTGAATTTTGACAGTTTGGAGAATTTCCAGGATTATATTATCAACTAGAAATAAAACCGAATTCAGTTTTGTGCCGAAACTGCCGCTAAGCCATTTGGACGGAAATTTGGTCTGATGTGTTGAGAATCCTGTGTATGGAGCTATTTTCCTTCATTTGAAATGAGATCTTACAATGGTTAATTGCAGACTTGATATCATCGACGTGGAGGATATTTCCCAAGGTACATATCTTTCCATGTATGTCTTGTGTTTTCTTAATGATGAACTGGGCTATGGTTGACTCAAAACTCCTCTTTGTATATGAAATGGTGTCTATTCAGATGTATAGAATCTAGAAGTCTCAATGGTAACAAATTGAATGGAAGACAGATTTTCAGAGAACCCACAGATTTCTGATGAATTTGGAGTTAAAGAGATCTGGATTGGAAGTTGGAAATGTGCCTGGTTTTCCACTACTATGAAAGAAACTGGATGAATGGTTATCAACTAGCTGGTAAGAGGACCAGAAATGACCGCAGACTGGAAGAGATAGAATTCCAAGAGAATCACCTGCAGACCTATTAAGAATTTCAAATTGCCAACTCCTTTGAATTTTGACAGTTTGGAGAATTGCCTGGATTATATTATCAACTAGAAATAAAACCGAATTCAGTTTTGTGCTGAAACCTCCGCCAAGCCATTTGGACAGAAATTTGGTCTGACGTGTTGAGAAGCATATGTATGGAGCTATTTTCCTTCATTTGAAATGAGATCTTACAATGGTTAATTGCAGACTTGATATCATCGACGTGGAGGATATTTCCCAAGGTACATATCTTTCCATGTATATCTTGTGTTTTCTTAATGATCAACTGGGCTATGTTTGAATCAAAACTCCTCTTTGTATATGAAATGGTGTCTATTCAGATGTACAGAATATAGAAGTTTCAATGGTAAGAAATTGAATGCAAGACAGATTTCCAGAGAACGCACAGATTTCTGCTGAATTTGGAATTAAAGAGATCTGTACTGGAAGTTGGAAATGTGCCTGGAGTTCCACTGCTTTGAAAGAAACTCGATGAATGGTTTTCAGCTAGCTGGAAAGAGGACCAGAAATGTCCGCAGACTGGAAGACATAGGATCCCAAGACAATCACCTGCAGACCTATTAAGAATTTCAAATTGCCAACCCCTCTGAATTTTGCCGGTTTGGAGAATTGCCTGGATTATATTATCAACTAGAAATATAACTGAATTCAGTTTTGTGCCGACAACGCTGCTGAACAATTGCAGTCTTGATATCGTTGACTTGGAGGATATTTCTCAAGGTAATAGCTTTCCATGTATGTCTTGTGTTTTCTTAATGATTAACAGGGTCATGTATGAATCAAAACTCTTTGAACATGAAATGGTGTATATTCAGATGTACAGGATCTAGAAGTCTCAATGGTAACAAATTGAATGGAAAGCAGATTTTCACAGAACACACAGATTTCTGCTCAATTTGGAATTAACGAGATCTGTACTGGAAGTTGGAAATGTGCCTGGGATTCCACTGCTTTGAAAGAAACTCAATGAATGGTTATCAGCTAGCTGGAAAGAGGACCAGAAATGACCGCAGACTGGAAGAGATAGGATTCCAAGACAATCACCTGCAGACCTATTAAGAATTTCAAATTGTCAACTCCTCTGAATTTTGCCGGTTTGGAGAATTGCCTGGATTATATTATCAACTAGAAATGTAACCGAATTCAGTCTTGTGCCGAGAACGCTGCTGAGGAATTGCAGACTTGATATCGCTGACCTGGAGGATATTTCTAAAGGTAATAGCTTTCCATGTATACCTTGTGTTTTCTTCATGATTAACTGGGCCATGTTTGAATCAGAACTCCTCTTTGTACAGGAAATGGTGTCTATTCAGATGTACAGAATCTAGAAGTCTCAATGGTAACAAATTGAATGGAAGACAGCTTTTCAGAGAACCCACAGATTTCTGATGAATTTGGAATTGAAGAGATTTGATCTGGAAGTTGGAAATGTGCCTGGAATTCCACTGCTTCGAAAGAAACTTGATGAATGGTTATCAACTAGCTAGTAGGAGGACCAGAAATGACCGTAGACTGGAAGAGATAGAATTCCAAGATAATCACCTGCCGACCTATTAAGAATTTCAAATTTCCAACTCCTTTGAATTTTGACAGTTTGGAGAATTGCCTGGATTATATTATCAACTAGAAATAAAACCGAATTCAGTTTTGTGTTGAGACCGCTGCTAAGCCGTTTGGACGGAAATTTGGTCTAATGTGTTGAGAAACATATGTATGGAGCTATTTTCCTTCATTTGAAATGAGGTCTTACAATGGTTAATTGCAGACTTGATATCATCGACGTGGAGGATATTTCCCAAGGTACATATCTTTCCATGTATGTCTTGTGTTTTCTTAATGATGAACTGGGCTATGTATGAGTCAAAACTCCTCTTTGTATATGAAATGGTGTCTATTCAGATGTAACAGAATATAGAAGTTTCAACGGTAACAAATTGAATGCAAGAGATTTTCAGAGATCGCACAGATTTCTGCTGAACTTGGAATTAAAGAGATCTGTACTGGAAGTTGGAAATGTGCCTGGAGTTCCACTGTTTTGAAAGAAACTCGATGAATGGTTATCAGCTAGCTGGAAAGAGGACCAGAAATGATCGCAGACTGGAAGAGATAGGATTCCAAGACAATCACCTGCAGACCTAATAAGAATTTCAAATTGTCATCTCCTCTGAATTTTGCCGGTTTGGAGAATTGCCTGGATTATATTATCATCTAGAAATATCACTGAATTCAGTTTTGTGCCGACAACGCTGCTTAGCAATTGCAGTCTTGATATCGTTGACCTGGTGGATATTTCTCAAGGTAATAGTTTTCCATGTATATCTTGTGATTTCTTAGTGATTAACTGGTCCATGTATGAATCAAAACTCTTTGAACATGAAATGGTGTCTATTCAGATGTACAGGATCTAGCTGGAACGCTGCTGAGGAATTGCAGACTTGATATCGCTGACCTTGAGGATATTTCTCAAGGTAATAGCTTTCCATGTATACCTTGTGTTTTCTTAATGATTAACTGGGCCATGTTTGAATCAGAACTCCTCTTTGTACATGAAATGGTGTCTATTCAGATGTACAGAATCTAGAAGTCTCAATGGTAACAAATTGAATGGAAGACAGCTTTTCAGAGAACCCACAGATTTCTGATGAATTTTTAATTGAAGAGATTTGATCTGGAAGTTGGAAATGTGCCTGGAGTTCCACTGCTTCGAAAGAAACTTGATGAATGGTTATCAACTAGCTAGTAGGAGGACAAGAAATGACAGCATACTGGCAGAGATAGAATTCCAAGATAATCACCTGTAGACCTATTAAGAATTTCAAATTGCCAACTCCTTTGAAATTGGACAGTTTGGAGAATTGCCTGGATTATATTATCAACTAGAAACAAAACCGAATTCAGTTTTGTGCTGAGACCGCCGCTAAGCCATTTGGACAGAAATTTGGTCTCATGTGTTGAGAAGCATATGTATAGAGCTATTTTACTTCTTTTGAAATGAGATCTTACAATGGTTAATTGCAGACTTGATATCATCGACGTGGAGGATATTTCCCAAGGTACGTATCTTTCCATGTATGTCTTGTGTTTTCTTAATGATGAACTGGGCTATGTATGAATCAAAACTCCTCTTTGTATATGAAATGGTGTCTATTCAGATGTACTGAATATGGAAGTTTCAATGGTAACAAATTGAATGCAAGAGATTTTCAGAGAACGCACAGATTTCTGCTGAATTTGGAATTAAAGAGATCTGTACTGGAAGTTTGAAATGTGCCTGGAGTTCCACTGCTTTGAAAGAAACTCGATGAATGGTTATCAGCTAGCTGGAAAGAGGACCAGAAATGACCGCAGACTGGAAGAGATAGGATTCAAAGACAATCACCTGCAGACCTATTAAGAATTTCAAATTGTCAACTCCTCTGAATTTTGCCGATTTGGAGAATTGCCTGGATTATATTATCAATTAGAAACATAACTGAATTCAATTTTGTGCCGACAACGCTGCTGAGCAATTGCAGTCTTGATATCGTTGACCTGGAGGATATTTCTCAAGGTAATAGCTTTCCATGTATAACTTGTGATTTCTTAGTGATTAACTAGTCCATGTATGAATCAAAACTCTTTGAACATGAAATGGTGTCTATTCAGATGTACAGGATCTAGAAGTCTCAATGGTAAGAAAGTGAAATGAAGACAGCTTTTCAGAGAACTCCGATTTCTGTTGAATTTGGATTTGAAGAGATTTGAACTGGAAGTTGGAAATGTTCCTGGAGTTCCACTGCTTCGAAAGAAACTCGATGAATGGTTATCAGCTAGCTGGAAAGAGGACGAGAAATGACCGCAGACTGGAAGAGATAGGATTCCAAGATAATCACCTGCAGACCTATTAAGAACTTCAAATTGTCAACTCCTCAGAATTTTTCTGGTTTGGAGAATTGCCTGGATTATATTATCAACTAGAAATGTAACCGAATTCAGTCTTGTGATGAGAACGCTGCTGAGGAATTGCAGACTTGATATCGCTGACCTGGAGGATATTTCTCAAGGTAATAGCTTTCCATGTATATCTTGTGATTTCTTAGTGATTATCTGGGCCATGTATGAATCAAAACTCTTTGAACATGAAATGATTCCTATTCAGATGTACAGGATCTAGAAGTCTCAATGGTAACAAAGTGAAAGGAAGACAGCTTTTCAGAGAACTCCGATTTCTGTGGAATTTGGAATTGAAGTGATTTGAACTGGAAGTTGGAAATGTGCCTGCAGTTCCACTGCTTTGAAAGAAACTTGATGAATGGTTATCAGCTAGCTTGTAGGGGGACCAGAAATGACCGCAGACTGGAAGAGATAGGATTCCAAGATAATGACCTGCAGACCTATTAAGAATTTCAAATCGTCAACTCCTCAGAATTTTGACGGTTTGGAGAATTGCCTGGGTTATATTATCAACTAGAAATGTAACCGAATTCAGTCTTGTGCCGAGAATGCTGCTGAGGAATTGCAGACTTGATATCGCTGACCTGGAGGATATTTCTCAAGGTAATAGCTTTCCATGTATATCTTGCAATTTCTTAGTGATTAACAGGGCCATGTATGAATCAAGTCTCTTTGAACATGAAATGGTGTCTATTCAGATGTACAGGATCTAGAAGTCTCAATGGTAACAAACTGAAAGGAAGACAGCTTTTCTGAGAACTCTGATTTCTGTTGAATTTGGAATTGAAGAGATTGGAACTGGAAATTGGAAATGTGCCTGGAGTTCCACTGCTTCGAAAGACACTTGATGAATGGTTATCAACTAGCTAGTAGGAGGACCAGAAATGACCGCAGACTGGAAGAGATAGGATTGCAAGATAATCACCTGCAGACCTATTAAGAATTTCAAATTGTCAACTCCTCAGAATTTAGACGGGTTGGAGAATTGCCTGGGTTATATTATCAACTGATAATGTAACCAAATTCAGTCTTGTGCCGACAACGCTGCTGAACAATTGCCAACTCCTCAGAATTTTGTCAGTTTGGAGAATTGCCTGGATTATATTCTCAACTAGAAATGTAACTGAATTCAGTCTTGTGCCGAGAATGCTGCTGAGGAATTGCAGACTTGATATCACTGATCTGGAGGATATTTCTCAAGGTAATAGCTTTCCATGTATACCTTGTGTTTTCTTAATGATCAACTGGGTCATGTATGAATCAGAACTCCTCTTTGTACATGAAATGGTGTCTATTGAGATGTACAGACTCAAGAAGTCTCAATGGTAACAAATTGAATGGAAGACAGATTTTCAGAGAACCCCACAGATTTCTGATGAATTTGGAGTTGAAGAGATCTGGACTGGAAGTTGGAAATGTGCCTGGAGTTCCACTGCTTTGAAAGAAACTGGATGAATGGTTATCAACTAGCTGGTAAGAGGACGAGAAATGACCCACTGACTGGAGGAGATAGAATTCCAAGATAATCACCTGCAGACCTATTTAGAATTTCAAATTGCCAACTCCTTTGAATTTTGACAGTTTGTAGAATTTCCTGGATTATATTATCAACTAGAAATAAAACCGAATTCAGTTTTGTGCCGAAACTGCCGCTAAGCCATTTGGACGGAAATTTGGTCTGATATGTTGAGAATCCTGTGTATGGAGCTATTTTCCTTCATTTGAAATGAGATCTTACAATGGTTAATTGCAGACTTGATATCATCGACGTGGAGGATATTTCCCAAGGTACATATCTTTCCATGTATGTCTTGTGTTTTCTTAATGATGAACTGGGCTATGTATGAATCAAAACTCCTCTTTGTATATGAAATGGTGTCTATTCAGATGTACAGAATATAGAAGTTTCAATGGCAACAAATTGAAAGCAAGACAGATTTTCAGAGAACGCACAGATTTCTGCTGAATTCCACTGCTTTGAAAGAAACTCGATGAATGATTATCAGCTAGCTGGAAAGAGGACCAGAAATGACCGCAGACTGGAAGAGGTAGGATTCCAAGACAATCACCTACAGACCTATTAAGAATTTCAAATTGTCAACTCCTCTGAATTTTGCCGGTTTGGAGAATTGCCTGGATTATATTATCAACTAGAAATGTAACCGAATAAGTCTTGTGCTGAGAACGCTGCTGAGGAATTGCAGACTTGATATCGCTGACCTGGAGGATATTTCTCAAGGAAATAGCTTCCCATGTATACCTTGTGTTTTTTGGTAATGATTAACTGGGCCATGTATGAATCAGAACTCCTCTTTGCACATGAAATGGTGTCTATTCAGATGTACAGAATCTAGAAGTCTCAACAAATTGAATGGAAGACAGATTTTCAGAGAACCCACAGATTTCTGATGAATTTGGAGTTAAAGAGATCTGGACTGGTAGTTGGAAATGTGCCTGGAGTTCCAGTTTGGAGAATTGCTGGATTACATTATCAACTAGAAATAAAACCGAATTCAGTTTTGTGCCGAGACCGCCGCTAAGCCATTTGCACAGAAATTTGGTCTGATGTGTTAAGAAGCATATGTGTGGAGCTATTTTCCTTCATTTGAAATGAGATCTTACAATGGTTAATTGCAGACTTGATATCATCGACGTGGAGTATATTTTCTAAGGTACATATCTTTCCATGTATATCTTGTGTTTTCTTAATGATGAACTGGGCTATGTTTGAATCAAAACACCTCTTTCTATATGAAATGGTGTCTATTCAGATGTGCAGAATATAGAAGTTTCAATGGTAACAAATTGAATGCAAGACAGATTTCCAGAGAACGCACAGCTTTCTGCTGAATTTGGAATTAAAGAGATCTGTACTGGAAGTTGGAAATGTGCCTGGAGTTCCACTGCTTTGAAAGAAACTCGATGAATGGTTATCAGCTAGCTGGAAAGAGGACCAGAAATGACCGCAGACTGGAAGAGATAGGATTCCAAGACAATCACCTGCAGACCTATTAAGAATTTCAAATTGTGAACTCCTCAGAATTTTGACGGTTTGGAGAATTGCCTGGATTATATTATCAACTAGAAATGTAACCGAATTCAGTCTTGTGCTGAGAACGCTGCTGAGGAATTGCAGACTTGATATCGCTGACTTGGAGGATATTTCTCAACGTAATCACTTTCCATGTATACCTTGTGTTCTCTTAATGATTAACTGGGCCATGTTTGAATCAGAACTCCTCTTTGTACGTGAAATGGTGTCTATTTAGATGTACAGAATCTAGAAGTCTCAATGGTAACAAATTGAATGGAAGACAGCTTTTCAGAGAACCGACAGATTTCTGCTGAATTTGGAATTGAAGAGATTTGATCTGGAAGTTGGAAATGTGCCTGGTGTTCCACTGCTTCGAAAGAAACTTGATGAATGGTTATCAACTAGCTAGTAGGAGGACCAGAAATGACCGCAGACTGGAAGAGATAGGATTGCAAGATAATCACCTGCAGACCTATTAAGAATTTCAAATTGTCAACTCCTCAGAATTTTGACGGTTTGGAGAATTGCCTGGATTATATTCTCAACTAGAAATGTATCCGAATTCAGTCTTGTGCCGAGAACGGTGCTGAGGAATTGCAGACTTGATATCACTGACCTGGAGGATATTTCTCAAGGTAGTAGCTTTCCATGTATACCTTGTGTTTTCTTAATGATTAACTGGGTCATGTATGAATCAGAACTCCTCTTTGTACATGAAATGGTGTCTATTCAGATGTACAGAATCTAGAAGTCTCAATGGTAACAAATTGAATGGAAGACAGATTTTCAGAGAACGCACAGATTTCTGCTGAATTTGGAATTAAATAGATCTGTTCTGGAAGTTGGAAATGTGCCTGGGATTCCACTGCTTTGAAAGAAACTCGATGAATGTTATCAGCTAGCTGGAAAGAGGTCCAGAAATGACCGCAGACAGGAAGAGATAGGATTTCAAGATAATCAACTGCAGACCTATTAAGAATTTCAAATTGTCAAATCCTCAGAATTTTGACGGTTTGGAGAATTGCCTGTATTATATTATCAACTAGAAATGTAACCAAATTCAGTCTTGTGCCGAGAAAGCTGCTGAGGAATTGCAGATTTGATATCGCTGTTCTGGAGGATATTTCTCAAGGTAATAGCTTTCCATGTATACCCTGTGTTTTTTTAATGATTAACTGGGCCATGTTTGAATCAGAACTCCTCTTTGTACATGAAATGGTGTCTATTCAGATGTACAGAATCTAGAAGTCTCAATGGTAACAAATTGAATGGCAGACAGCTTTTCAGAGAACCCACAGATTTCTGATGAATTTGGAACTGAAGAGATTTGATCTGGAAGTTGGAAATGTGCCTGGAGTTCCACTGCTTCGAAAGAAACTTGATGAATGGTTATCAACTAGCTAGTAGGAGGACCAGAAATGACTGCAGACTGGAAGAGATAGGATTGCAGACCTATTAAGAATTTCAAATTGTCAACTCTTCAGAATTTTGTCAGTTTGGAGAATTGCCTGGATTATATTATCAACTAGAAATGTAACTGAATTCAGTCTTGTGCCGAGAACGCTGCTGAGGAATTGCAGACTTGATATCGCTGACCTGGAGGACATTTCTCAAGGTAATAGCTTTCCATGTATACCTTGTGTTTTCTTAATGATTAACTGGGTCATGTATGAATCTGAACTCCTCTTTGTACATGAAATGGTGTCTATTCAGATGTACAGACTCAAGAAGTCTCAATGGTAACAAATTGAATGGAAGACAGATTTTCAGAGAACCCCACAGATTTCTGATGAATTTGGAGTTGAAGAGATCTGGACTGGAAGTTGGAAATGTGCCTGGAGTTCCACTGCTTTGAAAGAAACTGGATGAATGGTTATCAACTAGCTGGTAAGCGGACCAGAAATGACCGCACACTGGAAGAGAAGGAATTGCAAGAGAATCACCTGCAGACCTATTAAGAATTTGAAATTGCCAACTCCTTTGAATTTTGACAGTTTGGAGAATTTCCAGGATTATATTATCAACTAGAAATAAAACCGAATTCAGTTTTGTGCCGAAACTGCCGCTAAGCCATTTGGACGGAAATTTGGTCTGATGTGTTGAGAAGCCTGTGTATGGAGCTATTTTCCTTCATTTGAAATGAGATCTTACAATGGTTAATTGCAGACTTGATATCATCGACGTGGAGGATATTTCCCAAGGTACATATCTTTCCATGTATGTCTTGTGTTTTCTTAATGATGAACTGGGCTATGGTTGACTCAAAACTCCTCTTTGTATATGAAATGGTGTCTATTCAGATGTATAGAATCTAGAAGTCTCAATGGTAACAAATTGAATGGAAGACAGATTTTCAGAGAACCCACAGATTTCTGATGAATTTGGAGTTAAAGAGATCTGGATTGGAAGTTGGAAATGTGCCTGGTTTTCCACTACTTTGAAAGAAACTGGATGAATGGTTATCAACTAGCTGGTAAGAGGACCAGAAATGACCGCAGACTGGAAGAGATAGAATTCCAAGAGAATCACCTGCAGACCTATTAAGAATTTCAAATTGCCAACTCCTTTGAATTTTGACAGTTTGGAGAATTGCCTGGATTATATTATCAACTAGAAATAAAACCGAATTCAGTTTTGTGCTGAAACCTCCGCCAAGCCATTTGGACAGAAATTTGGTCTGATGTGTTGAGAAGCATATGTATGGAGCTATTTTCCTTCATTTGAAATGAGATCTTACAATGGTTAATTGCAGACTTGATATCATCGACTTGGATGATATTTCCCAAGGTACATATCTTTCCATGTATATCTTGTGTTTTCTTAATGATGAACTGGGCTATGTTTGAATCAAAACTCCTCTTTGTATATGAAATGGTGTCTGTTCAGATTTACAGAATATAGAAGTTGCAATGGTAACAAATTGAAAGCAAGACAGATTTTCAGAGAACGCACAGATTTCTGGTGAATTTGGAGTTAAAGAGATCTGAACTGGTAGTTGGAAATGTGCCTAGAGTTCCACTGCTTTGAAAGAAACTGGAAGAATGGTTATCAACTAGCTGGTAAGAGGACCAGAAATGACCGCAGACTGGAAGAGATAGAATTCCAAGATATTCACCTGCAGACCTATTAAGAATTTCAAATTGCCAACTCCTTTGAATTTTGACAGTTTGGAGAATTGCCTGGATTATATTATCAATTAGACACAAAACCGAATTCAGTTTTGTGCCGAGTCTGCCGCTAAGCCATTTGGACAGAAATTTGGTCTAATGTGTTTTGAGAAGCATATGTATGGAGCTATTTTCCTTCATTTGAAATGAGATCTTACAATGGTTAATTGCAGTCTTGATATCATCGACGTGGAGGATATTTCCCAAGGTACATATCTTTCCGTGTATATCTTGTGTTTTCTTAATGATGAACTGGGCTATGTTTGAATCAAAACTCCTCTTTGTATATGAAATGGTATCTATTCAGATGTACAGAATATAGAAGTTTCAATGGTAACAAATTGTTTGCAAGACAGATTTCCAGAGAACGCACAGATTTCTGCTGAATTTGGAATTAAAGAGATCTGTACTGGAAGTTGGAAATGTGCCTGGAGTTCCACTGCTTTGAAAGAAACTCGATGAATGGTTATCAGCTAGCTGGAAAGAGGACCAGAAATGACCGCAGACTGGAAGAGATAGGATTTCAAGACAATCACCTGCAGACCTATTAAGAATTTCAAATTCCCAACTCCTCTGAATTTTACTGGTTTGGAGAATTGCCTGGATTATATTATCAACTAGAAATATAACTGAATTAAGTTTTGTGCCGACAACGCTACTGAACAATTGCAGTCTTGATATCGTTGACCTGGAGGATATTTCTCAAGGTAATAGCTTTCCATGTATATCTTGTGATATTTTTATACTGTACCAATGACCCAGACATAGCTTGTGCTAACTCTTGAAAATCTAGGGCCAAACACAAATTTTGCCCCCCAATCCCCAAAATTTGCATCTAAAACCAAAAGAAATCATGTCCTAAAGGACCTCCATACTTTGCCCCTACTGCGCATGCGCAGTGTCAAGGACGTTCCGAAATTGGCGCCAATCATCATTCTTTGTTTGGCCCTTCATCAGTTAACATCTCACTGATCTTTGTGCTTGTAAATCTCAGTTTAAATGATGCCAGACACATAAATATTGGAGAAATGGTGATTCTAAGGAGGATAGAGAAGGAGGAGAGGAAAAAGGAGTGACAGAAAATATTCAGGGCTGTAACTTAAAAATTTTTGTAATGAAATTATGTTAAGTTGCCTATTTTCGAGGCATGGGCCTGTTGTTGTCATTCTTGCTTTGAAGTTGCACTGCTTATTCAGTGTTTCATCTCTCCTTATCCTGTAAGTCCCCCCTTGCTATTCTCCCATGCTTTTGGCATATTTTTGAGTAAGATTACTACTAAAATTTCTTGGGAGAATTAGCTTGGTTACAGAATGAATTCTGTTATTTCCCCATGTTTACGTTTTCACCCATGGGTGTTTAGATGTTGTGTTCTGCATCTACCATCTGATGTTCTGCAGATTCTTCTCTGGAAGTCTCTGTTTTGCATCAGATAGTGTGTATTATTGATAACTGATTTCGGGCCAGTATTGTCAGTCCTGGAGTCATGTTTTCTGGTGTTTATACACTTCTTGTTTACATTGGCAACAGTCTCTTTTGAGGGGGGCTTTTTGCCTTTGGAGTAGTTTACTCATTACTAGATACATTATTATTATCCGTAAGTGTTGCAATAATTATTTAAAATAATTTAAAAATTTTTGACCACACTCACCCTTGGGATCCATTGGCGCTCAACGTTACTTTTCAGAAACTTGGGCTTCGCTGAAAAAATATTTTTCAAATTTTTTTTTTAATTTCATTTGCTTTTTTCAATGTTAATGGATCATGTTATTATGTATCTTTGTGTTTAGGGGTTTGTGCGAGTACTAGGACTTATTGTTGTCTTTTCACAATGAAAGGACATTGTTCAAATTGTAATAGGAAGAAATCTTCCTCTGACTTTCATGATCATTGTATTAATTGTATACAGTGTACTCGCACTAACTCCTGTTCAGTATGTCAGTGTTGGGATGACAAACATTGGAAACGTGTGTCACGGTATGTTGTTAGTGGAGAAAGGGCTATGCCGGTCCTTTCTCCGCAGGGTCACTCTTGTCTATCAGTTTCTATTTCAGAGGAACAAGAACAGGGTGATGTTTCCATGTTATCTTCCAAGGGTGCGCTTCCGTCGTCACAATTGAATGAAGAGCTAGCGGCTAAAGTGCTCATGGAGATACGACAGTTGCCTAAGAGGTCCCTAGTAGGATCGACGGCGCTGTCGTCCGCTAGCTCGCGCGGTGTAGCGTCCATTCACCGATTGGTTCAGCAGCCGGGTTCATCCGTTGCGGTCCAGGAGGAAATGTTGGGTGATGCGAGCACTATAAACATACAAGGTGCACACCCAGTGACGACGGATGTTAGGAGAGATCGGAGGAAGCCTTCTAGTCCGGTTCCTAGCTCGTCCAGGTCCAGCCGGGCCGCGAGCAAGAGAGGCCCCTCTCTCGTACAACAACATCAGGGACCTGAGGTTGTGGTACAAATGTGTCGCAAGCGGAGCACACGTCCGTCGCTCGGGACGCTCCATTGTTTAGGCAGTCCGCGGAGACTGCTCAGGCTTCCTCATCCTCTCACCAGCGCACACGACCGCACCTTGGCTACGTGACCGCGGATATTCTACCAGCATCGCCGATCAGGGATTCATTGGCGACCAGGTCACGCCATCCGGTAGCCAGGGACATGAGGCCGATAGACTCCGGATGTTCGCATAGGAAGAGTATGCGGGAGTCAGTTGATGCGGAGCTTCCCGCGGCTAAGCAGCGAAGACCACTACTCCGCAGGCCTCGCTGACGGAAGTGCTTGCTCAGATAGCACAAATTATCGCAGCATCCCAGCAATCGACAGAATCGGTGTCGGATCGGAAATTATCCGACGGCGCTGGGTCGGTACGCTCTGCCGAAGCATCGGGTGTGGATGACCGGGAGCATCATGAGGTCCGACCGGATGGTGAAAGGGATACGGATGACTTGGAGCTATCCCTTTCGGAACAACATAAAGCTGCCGTGGATTTCATCCGGCACTTCCTTCCTCACGTTGTTCCGTCGGGCCAGACTGCTGCGGTACCGGACAAGAGACTGATAGCGTCATTGGACACTGAATTCTTCGAGCGGTTCAGAGACATCGTCCCTGAGTTTCCGTCTCAGTCCAATAATGTCACAAGAACATTTGAATTATTGAACGACGCTGTATTCAAGCTTGCTTCCAAAACAGGCAAAGCTGGTTTCTTGTCCTCCAATGCTCTTAACCTGCCTTTCATTAATGCTAGGAATAAATTCGATACGGCAGGACAGGGTATTCCGAGAGTTCCTCTGCGTCTGGACAACGAGGCGGAAGACTTAGAATTGTCATTACCGTCGTCTATGTCTGTTCCAACCGCGGTGTTGGACACGACAATCACGTCTAACAGGGCCAGTTTAGACGCTTTATCTTACGCAGACCATCTTACAAAGGCGTTATCACTGCGTCTTCAAGGGAAAGAATTCCAGGATATACAATCCTCTTTAAGACTTCTTTCAAGGGCAGTGGCTTATTCCACGTATAACTCCGCCCTCTCAGTGGCAAGCCTGGAGTTGGTTAGATGTGACGCAGCCCTAGCTACATCCACACGTGTGGATAGTAAGGTGAAGAACTCTCTCAGAGTCGCTTCGGTCTCCGGAGAACTTCTATTCGACGGCAAGCTTTCTGCAATCTATGATAAAATTACTAAGAAAGCTTCGGATTCTCTGCTGTTTAAATCCGCTTCCAAAAAGTCGCATACGGCAGAGAAGAATAAGACAGGCACTTCTGGGTCTAATGCACCCAAGAAAGGTTCCTATAGAGGTTCCGGTGCGTCCTCTTGGTCTCATTCAAGAGACCGTCAAGGCAGCGATTCACGTGCGGGACGTCCTTCGGGCCGGGACAATCGGTCGGACGCCCCGAGGTCGACGGGACGAGGTGCGGGTCGTGGAGGACGTGGTTTCTCCTCCCGCAGGCCTCGCAGGTTCAGGAGGTGATGGCTTCAACCTCTATCGTGTTCCGGTTGGCGGAAGGTTGTCGAGTTTTTCAGAAGAGTGGGCATCGATTACGGACGACCCTTGGGTGAGAGGGGTGATTTCGGAAGGTCTAAGAATATCCTTCAAACGAAAACCTCCATTAACTCGAAGTCCAAAATGGACTCAACTTCCGTCAAATCCGCAGAAAAGAGACGCTCTGTTATCGGAGGTGCAGTCTCTTTTAATGAAGAATGCGGTAGAGGTCGTAGAAGACCAGGAAACACCGGGATTCTACAGCCATCTGTTTCTGGTTCTGAAACCAGACGGCTCGTTCCGTCTAGTCATAGATTTGAGCTGGATAAACAAGTTGATCATCGCTCCGAAATTTTATATGGAGATGATTCGGTCGGTCAGAGCGAGTATTCGGGTGAACGACTATGCTACAAGCATAGATCTCAAGGATGCGTACTTTCATGTCATGGTACATCCGACATTCAGAAAGTATCTACGCTTCGCAGTCCTAGGAGTTGTGTATCAATTCCGGGCGATGTGCTTCGGATTGAACCTAGCACCCTGGGCTTTCACTCGGGTAATGAACTCGGTAAAGATGTATTTCCGAGCTCATTCGTCTGCGGTAACGTCGGCCTACCTGGACGACATTCTTCAGAGGTACGGCAACGAGTTAACGCTTCAGAATGATGTGCAGAATCTGCTTCTATTGCTCCGACGTCTCGGTTTTGTTATAAACGAGGAGAAGTCGGATCTGGTGCCGTCCAAGTCATTCACTCATCTGGGAATGAGCTTCGAGACGCACAACAATCTCGTTCGTCTGCCATTAACCAGAGCAAAATTATTCAGTTGTTACGCTTGCTATTGTCTTCATGCAGACAAAGTCACAGCGAGGGAGTTTATGAGACTGATAGGTCTGTGCGGAGCCGCCGCGGATCTCATCCGCGGTTACGCACTCGTCCTCTCCAAATTTTCTTAACTCAGAATTGGAGTGTGAAGATTCATTCGCTCGACATAGACGTTCTCTTGTCAGATCAAGTGAAACAAGAGATTCAGACTTGGGCAAACATTCAGTGGTTAACTCAGGGAGTTCCGCTGCAGTTGCCGGATCCGAGTTTTACTATTATGACGGATGCCAGTCAAACAGGTTGGGGTGCAACATTGATCCCAACGGATTCGAGACGCCAGGGTCTTTGGGATCCTCATTTCCTAAGCAAGCACATAAACATCAAGGAAATGATGTCAATTTGGCCTGCGTTACGTCATTGGATGGACATTATTCACAAAGCTCATGTCCAAATTCTGTCCGACAATACGACAGTAGTGATGTATATACAGAACCAGGGAGGCACTCATTCCGTTGCGTTATTCAATCCAATGGAGAGAATCCTTCTGTTTGCTCTAGAACATCAAGTTCTACTGTCGGTCCGTCATATACCGGGTCGTCTGAACGTACTAGCAGACTCCCTTTCACGGAAGGGTCGCTTGTTGCCATCGGCGTGGACTCTCAACAAACAAGTATTCAATCAGATTTGCTACCAGTGGGAACGGCCAATGATAGACTTATTTGCGACACATCTCAACAATCAGTTGCAGACATATGTGTCACCGTGCCCGGATCCAAGAGCATTTGCAGTAGACGCTCTATCGATCTCATGGGACGGAATGATAGGATATGCGTATCCTCCAGTGCCGTTGATTCAGCAAGTATTGCTAAAGATAAAACAATCTCAATGCAAGATTCTGTTGGTAGCATCTCTGTCTCCACAGAGACCGTGGATAAATCTACTCAGGTGTCTGTTGTGGGACCTACCGCAAAAGCTTCCTCCACGGGAGGATCTTCTTTCACAGGGGAAACCGCGTCGACTTCATCAGAACCCGCAAGGTCTCAACCTTCACGTTTTTCTCTTGTGCGGTCCTTCTTGCATGGCAAGCACTTTACAGGACGAGCAGTGGATGCGATTTCTAACTGTAGGAGGACCTCCTCTTCGCTAAATTATGCGGCTAAGTGGAAGGTTTTTCGTCGTTGGTGTAGGGATCATTCTGTTGATATTTTTGATCCCTCCATAGCAGACATTGCAAACTTTCTAGTATACTTGTTTGACGAAATCAAACTGCAGCCTGTTACTATTAAGGGTTATAGGTCTATGTTATCTGATACCTATGCACACCACGATAGTTTACAAATTGGATCTAATGTCTCTTTATCTGAGTTAGTTAGAAACTTCTCGATAAATAGACCCAGAACTCTTAGATTAATTCCTAAGTGGAATTTAGCTTGGGTTCTTCTTAAACTAAAGGAAAAGCCATTTGAGCCTCTTGGGACAGTAGATTTCAAATTCTTGTCTTATTAGACAGCTTTTCTCTTAGCTTTCTCTTCTGCTAGAAGAGTCAGTGAGCTTCATGCACTATCGGTGGACGTTTCTCACTATCGTAGTGTCGGGAACACTATCACCTTCACTACTAATGTTGGATTTTTAGCTAAGATTCAGGCTCCTAATAAATATCCGGAACCTATTGTTATTAAGGCTCTTCTGTCTTCAGACGGGCGTAAGCCTTTATTCTGTCCTGTTAGAGCTTTACGCATTTATAAACTGAGATCTCAGTTTATCAGAAAGGGACGAAAACGTTTCTGTCTCTGATGCCTAATAGAAAGGACATTTCGGTCCATTCTATTGCTAGATGGATTCAATTAACTATCCGTACTGCTTATGAAAATTTATCTTCTTCCCAGCAGTCTGTGCTTAAGATTTCGGCTCATGAAGTAAGAGCTCTTTCTACATCTTGGGCTTACGCAAATAGTGTGGTTATTACAGATTTAATGAAGGCTGCTTATTGGTCTCAGCCATCCACATTCACGAATTTTTATCTCAGAAATATTGAGTCCATTTCTGGAGACCTGCATTGTTTAGGTCCGTTATCTGTTGCTCAGAACGTCGTCCACGAAACAGTTGCAACTATAGTTATGCAGGCTTCTGTTCCGGCAGTGACTCCGCCCTGCTGCCCTCTTCGCTCTGGGCTATTTGACCAAGGGGAAGGGGGGGGGGAGGGTGTTCCCTTAGGTCACCTGCTTTATAGTGAAAAGCAAGGGAATTCCTCCTCCGCAGTCAGTGATTCTGAGTCATTTCCGGGATGGTTTTAAAGTGTAATATTAATGTTAAAAATTCATTCATGTCATATTTTTAAAGTGTAGCTCGGTGTGAAGCATTTGTATATGTCAAGTGTCAAACGGGCGTTAATATAAAATCCTCGGACACTTTTAAAGAATATAAAGAGTCTCAATTCTCTGGACTTACTTTATATATTGGCTTACTTTAAAAATAATTAGTATAAAGGGTTATACTGGATGTTAATAGAGAACATGAATGTTATTGTGCTCAATTATGAAGGGTATTGTATCTTTCTAATTTATCATAAAATAAGAAAGATACATGTAAAGCTTAATACTCCTTTTCTCCTTGAGGGGTTCACTCTATATTATATAGTTGAGCTTATTGGATTTTCCTCTATGTCCTAGGCCCTCCAGCCTTTTTACTATTCAGCTATGTCTGGGTCATTAGTACAGTATAAAAATGTTAAAAAATTAATAGTAATTTATATATTTTTTATACTTACCAATGACCCAGACGGGGATGGCCCTCCCAGGAGCTGGGAACTCATACCTCCCCGCTGAGTACATAGCGCTGACCAGGCACTGCCAGTAAGAATGATGATTGGCACCAATTTTGGAACGTCCTTGACACTGCGCATGCGCAGTAGGGGCAAAGTATGGAGGTCCTTTAGGACATGATTTCTTTTGGTTTTAGATGCAAATTTTGGGGATTGGGGGGCAAAATTTGTGTTTGGCCCTAGATTTTTAAGAGTTAGCACCAGCTATGTCTGGGTCATTGGTAAGTATAAAAAATATATAAATTACTATAAATTTTTTAACTTCTTAGTGATTAACTGGGCCATGTATGAATCAAAACTCTTTGAACATGAAATGGTGTCTATTCAGATGTAGAGGATCTAGAAGTCTCAATGGTAACAAACTGAAAGGAAGACAGCTTTTCAGAGAACTCCGATTTCTGTTGAATTTGGAATTGAAGAGATTTGAACTGGAAGTTGGAAATGTGCCTAGAGTTCCACTGCTTCGAAAGAAACTTGATGAATGGTTATCAGCTAGCTTGTAGGAGGACCAGAAATGACTGCAGACTGGAAGAGATAGGATTGCAAGATAATCACCTGCAGACCTATTAAGAATTTCAAATTGTCAACTCCTCAGAATTTTGACGGTTTGGAGAATTGCCTGGATTATATTCTCAACTAGAAATGTAACCAAATTCAGTCTTGTGCCGAGAACGCTGCTGAGGAATTGCAGACTTGATATCGCTGACCTGGAGGATATTTCTCAAGGTAATAGCTTTCCATGTATACCTTGTGTTTTCTTAATGATTAACTGGGTCATGTATGAATCAGAACTCCTCTTTGTACATGAAATGGTGTCTATCCAGATGTACAGAATCTAGAAGTCTCAATGGTAACAAATTGAATGGAAGACAGATTTTCAGAGAACCCCACAGATTTCTGACGAATTTGGAGTTAAAGAGATCTAGACTGGATGTTTGAAATGTGCCTGGAGTTCCACTGTTTTAAAAGAAACTGGATGAATGGTTGTCAACTAGCTGCTAAGAGGACCAGAAATGACCGCAGACTGGAACAGATAGAATTCCAAGGTAATCACCTGCAGACCTATTAAGAATTTCAAATTGCCAACTCCTTTGAATTTTGACAGTTTGGAGAATTGCCTGGATTATATTATCAACTAGAAATAAAACCGAATTCAGTTTTGTGCCGAGACCGCCGCTAAGCCATTTGGACGGAAATTTGGTCTGTGTTGAGAAGCATATGTATGGAGCTATTTTCCTTCATTTGAAATGAGATCCTACAATGGTTAATTGCAGACTTGATATCATCGACGTGGAGGATATTTCCCAAGGTACATATCTTTCCATGTATGTCTTGTGTTTTCTTAATGATGAACTGGGCTATGTATGAATCAAAACTCCTCTTTGTATATGAAATGGTGTCTATTCAGATGTACAGAATATAGAAGTTTCAATGGTAACAAATTGAATGCAAGAGATTTTCAGAGAACGCACAGATTTCTGCTGAATTTGGAATTAAAGAGATCTGTACTGGAAGTTGGAAATGTGCCTGGAGTTCCACTGCTTTGAAAGAAACTCGATGAATGGTTATCAGCTAGCTGGAAAGAGGACCAGAAATGACCGCAGACTGGAAGAGATAGGATTCCAAGACAATCACCTGCAGACCTATTAAGAATTTCAAATTGTCAGCTCTTCTGAATTTTTATGGTTTGGAGAATTGCCTGGATTATATTATCAACTAGAAATAAAACCGAATTTAGTTTTGTGCAGAGTCCTCCGCCAAGCCATTTGGACAGAAATTTGGTCTGATGTGTTGAGAAGCATATGCATGGAGCTATTTTCCTTCATTTGAAATGAGATCTTTCAATGGTTGATTGCAGACTTGATATCATTGACCTGGATGATATTTCCCAAGGTACATATCTTTCCATGTATATCTTGTGTTTTCTTAATGATGAACTGGGCTATGTATGAAACAAAACTCCTCTTTGTATATGAAATGGTGTCTATTCAGATGTACAGAATATAGAAGTTTCAATGGTAACAAATTGAATGGAAGACAGCTTTTCAGAGAACCCACAGATTTCTAATGAATTTGGAATTGAAGAGATTTGATCTGGAAGTTGGAAATGTGCCTGAAGTTCCACTGCTTGGAAAGAAACTTGATGAATGGTTATCAACTAGCTAGTAGGAGGACCAGAAATGAATGCAGACTGGAAGAGATAGGATTGCAAGATAATCACCTGCAGACCTATTAAGAATTTCAAATTGTCAACTCCTCAGAATTTTGACGGTTTGGAGAATTGCCTGGATTATATTATCAACTAGAAATGTAACCGAATTCAGTCTTGTGCGGAGAACGCTGCTGACGAATTGCAGACTTCATAACGCTGACCTGGAGGATATTTCTCAAGGTAATAGCTTTCCATGTATATCTTGCGATTTCTTGGTGATTAACTGGGCCATGTATGAATCAAGACTCTTTGAACATGAAATGGTGTCTATTCAGATGTACATGATCTAGAAGTCTCAATGGTAACAAACTGAAAGGAAAACAGCTTCTCAGAGAACTCTGATTTCTGATGAATTTGGAGTTAAAGAGATCTGGACTGGAAGTTGGAAATGTGCCTGGAGTTCCACTGCTTTGAAAGAAACTCGATGAATGTTATCAGCTAGCTGGAAAGAGGACCAGAAATGACCGCAGACTGGAAGAGATAGGATTGCAAGTTAATCACCTGCAGACCTATTAAGAATTTCAAATTGTCAACTCCTCAGAATTTTGACGGTTTGGAGAATTGCCTGGATTATATTATCAACTAGAAATATAACCGAATTCAGTCTTGTGCCGAGAACGCTGCTGAGGAATTGCAGACTTGATATCGCTGACCTCGAGGATATTTCTCAAGGTAATAGCTTTCCATGTGTACCTTGTGTTTTCTTAATGATTAACTGGGCCATGTTTGAATCAGAACTCCTCTTTGTACATGAAATGGTGTCTATTCTGATGTACAGAATCTAGAAGTCTCAATGGTAACAAATTGAATGGAAGACAGCTTTTCAGAGAACCCACAGATTTCTGATGAATTTGGAATTGAAGAGATTTGATCTGGAAGTTGGAAATGTGCCTGGAGTTCCACTGCTTCGAAAGAAACTTGATGAATGGTTATCAACTAGCTAGTAGGAGGACCAGAAATGACCGCAGACTGGAAGAGATAGGATTGCAAGATAATCACCTGCAGACCTATTAAGAATTTGAAATTGTCAACTCCTCAGAAGTTTGACGGTTTGGAGAATTGGCTGGGTTATATTATCAACTAGGAATAAAACCGAATTCAGTTTTGTGCCGAGACCGCCGTTAAGCCATTTGGACAGAGATTTGGTCTGATGTGTTGAGAAGCATATGTATGGAGCTATTTTCCTTCATGTGAAATGAGACCTTACAATGGTTAATTGCAGACTTGATATCATCGACGTGGAGGATATTTCCCAAGGTACATATCTTTCCATGTATATCTTGTGTTTTCTTAATGATGAACTGGGCTATGTTTGAATCAAAACTCCTTTGTATATGAAATGGTGTCTATTCAGATTTACAGAATATAGAAGCTGCAATGGTAACAAATTGAATGCAAGACAGATTTTCAGAGAACGCACAGCTTTCTGATGAATTTGGAGTTAAAGAGATCTGAACTGGTAGTTGGAAATGTGCCTGGAGTTCCACTGCTTTGAAAGAAACTGGAAGAATGGTTATCAACTAGCTGGTAAGAGGACCAGATATGACTGCAGACTGGAGGAGATAGGATTCCAAGACAATCACCTGCAGACCTATTAAGAATTTCAAATTGCCAACTCCTCTGAATTTTGCCGGTTTGGAGAATTGCCTGGATTATATTATCAACTAGAAATGTAACCGAATTCAGTCTTGTGCCGAGAGCGCTGCTGAGGAATTGCAGACTTGATATCGCTGTCCTGGAGGATATTTCTCAAGGTAATAGCTTTCCATGTATACGTTGTGTTTTCTTAATGATTAACTGGGTCATGTATGAATCAGAACTCCTCTTTGTACATGAAATGGTGTCTATTCAGATGTACAGAATCTAGAAGTCTCAATGGTAACAAATTGAATGGAAGACAGATTTTCAGAGAACCCACAGATTTCTGATGAATTTGGAGTTAAAGAGATCTGGACTGGAAGTTGGAAATGTGCCTGGAGTTCCACTGCTTTGAAAGAAACTGGATGAATGGTTATCAACTAGCTGGTAAGAGGACCAGAAATGACCGCAGACTGGAAGAGATAGAATTCCAAGATAATCACCTGCAGACCTATTAAGAATTTCAAATTGCCAACTCCTTTGAATTTTGACAGTTTGGAGAATTGCCTGGATTATATTATCAACTAGAAATAAAACCGAATTCAGTTTTGTGCCGAGACCGCCGCTAAGCCATTTGGACGGAAATTTGGTCTAATGTGTTGAGAAGCATATGTATGGAGCTATTTTCCTTCATTTGAAATGAGATCTTACAATGGTTAATTGCAGACTTGATATCATCGACGTGGAGGATATTTCCCAAGGTACATATCTTTCCATGTATATCTTGTGTTTTCTTAATGATGAACTTGGCTATGTATGAATCAAAACTCCTCTTTGTATATGAAATGGTGTCTATTCAGATGTACAGAATATAGAAGTTTCAATGGTAAAAAATTGAATGCAAGACAGATTTTCAGAGAACGCACAGATTTCTACTGAATTTGTAATTAAAGAGATCTGTACTGGAAGTTGGAAATGTGCCTGGAGTTCCACTGCTTTGAAAGAACCTCGATGAATGGTTATCAGCTAGCTGGAAAGAGGACCAGAAATGACCGCAGACTGGAAGAGATAGGATTCCAAGACAATCACCTACAGACCTATTAAGAATTTCAAATTGTCAACTCCTCTGAATTTTGCCGGTTTGCAGAATTGCCTGGATTATATTATCAACTGGAAATATAACTGAATTCAGTTTTGTGCCGACAATGCTGCTGAGCAATTGCAGTCTTGATATCGTTGACCTGGAGGATATTTCTCAAGGTAATAGCTTTCCATGTATATCTTGTGATTTCTTAGTGATTGGCTGGTTCATGTATGAATCAAAACTCTTTGAACATGACTGGAAGAGATAGGATTGCAAGATAATCACCTGCAGACCTATTAAGAATTTCAAATTGTCAACTCCTCAGAATTTTGACGGTTTGGAGAATTGCCTGGATTATATTATCAACTAGAAATGTAACCGAATTCAGTCTTGTGCCGAGAATGCTGCTGAGGAATTGCAGACTTGATATCCCTGACCTGGAGGATATTTCTCAAGGTATTAGCTTTCCATGTATACCTTGTGTTTTCTTAATCATTAACTGGGCCATGTTTGAATCAGAACTCCTCTTTGTACATGAAATAGTGTCTATTCAGATGTACAGAATCTAGAAGTCTCAATGGTAACAAATTGAATGGAAGACAGCTTTTCAGGGAACCCGCAGATTTCTGATGAATTTGGAATTGAAGAGATTTAATCTGGAAGTTGGAAATGTGCCTGGAGTTCCACTGCTTCGAAAGAAACTTGATGAATGGTTATCAACTAGCTAGTAGGAGGACCAGAAATGACCGCAGACTGGAAGAGATAGGATTGCAAGATAATCACCTGCAGACCTATTAAGAATTTCAAATTGTCAACTCCTCTGAATTGTGACGGTTTGGAGAATTGCCTGGATTATATTCTCAACTAGAAATGTATCTGAATTCAGTCTTGTGCCGAGAACGCTGCTGAGCAATTGCAGACTTGATATCGCTGACCTGGAGGATATTTCTCAAGGTAATAGCTTTCCATGTATACCTTGTGTTTTCTTAATGATTACCTGGGTCATGTATGAATCGGAACTCCTCTTTGTACATGAAATGGTGTCTGTTCAGATGTACAGAATCTAGAAGTCTCAATGGTAACAAATTGAATGGAAGACAGATTTTCAGAGAACCCACAGATTTGTGATGAATTTGGAGTTAAAGAGATCTGGACTGGAAGTTGGAAATGTGCCTGGAGTTCCACTGCTTTGAAAGAAACTGGACGCATGGTTATCAACTAGCTGGTAAGAGGACCAGAAATGACCGCAGACTGGAAGAGATAGAATTCCAAGATAATCGCCTGCAGACCTATTAAGAATTTCAAATTGCCAACTCCTTTGAATTTTGGCAGTTTGGAGAACTGCCTGGATTATATTATCAACTAGAAATAAAACCGAATTCAGTCTTGTGCCGAGACCGCCGCTGAGCCATTTGGACGGAAATTTGGTCTGATGATGATGGTTTGAGAAGCATATGTAAGGAGCTATTTTCCTTCATTTGAAATGAGATCTTACAATGGTTAATTGCAGACTTGATATCATCGACGTGGAGGATATTTCCCAAGGTACATATGTTTCCATGTATGTCTTGTGTTTTCTTAATGATTAACTGGGTCATGTATGAATCAAAACTCCTCTTTGTATATGAAATGGTGTCTATTCAGATGTACAGAATATAGAAGTTTCAATGGTAACAAATTGAATGCAAGAGATTTTCAGAGAACGCACAGATTTCTGCTGAATTGGGAATTAAAGAGATCTGTACTGGAAGTTGGAAATGTGCCTGGAGTTCCACTGCTTTGAAAGAAACTCGATGAATGGTTATCAGTTAGCTGGAAAGAGGACCAGAAATGACCGCAGGCTGGAAGAGATTGGATTCCAAGACAATCACCTGCAGACCTATTAAGAATTTCAAATTGCCAACTCCTTTGAATTTTGACAGTTTGGAGAATTGCCTGGATTATATTATCAACTAGAAACAAAACCGAATTCAATTTTGTGCCGAGACCGCCGCTATGCCATTTGGACAGAAATTTGGTCTCATGTGTTCAGAAGCATATGTACGGAGCTATTTTACTTCATTTGAAATGAGATCTTACAATGGTTAATTGCAGACTTGATGTCATCGACGTGGAGGATATTTCCCAATGTACATATCTTTCCATGTATGTCTTGTGTTTTCTTAATGAAATGTGCCTGGAGTTCCACTGCTTTGAAGGAAACTGGATGAATGGTTATCAACTAGCTGGTAAGAGGACCAGAAATGACCGCAGACTGGAAGAGATAGAATTCCAGGAGAATCACCTGCAAACCTATTGAGAATTTCAAATTGCCAACTCCTTTGAATTTTGACAGTTTGGAGAATTGCCTGGATTATATTATCAACTAGAAACAAAACCGAATTCAGTTTTGTGCCGAGACCGCTGCTAAGCGATTTGCACAGAAATTTGGTCTCATGTGTTGAGAAGCATATGTATGGAGCTATTTTACTTCATTTGAAATGAGATCATACAATGGTTAATTGCAGACTTGATATCATCGACGTGGAGGATATTTCCCAAGGTACATATCTTTCCATGTATGTCTTGTGTTTTCTTAATCATGAACTGGGCTATGTATGAATCAAAACTCCTCTTTGTATATGAAATGGTGTCTATTCAGATGTACAGAATCTAGAAGTCTCAATGGTAACAAATTGAATGGAAGACAGATTTTCAGAGAACGCACAGATTTCTGCTGAATTTGGAATTAAAGAGATCTGTACTGGAAGTTGGAAATGTGCCTGGTATTCCACTGCTTTGAAAGAAACTCGATGAATGGTTATCAGCTAGCTTGAAGGAGGACCAGAAATGACCGCAGACTGGAAGACATAGGATTCCAAGACAATCACCTACAGACCTATTAAGAATTTCAAATTGTCAACTCCTCTGAATTTTGCCGGTTTGCAGAATTGCCTGGATTATATTATCAACTAGAAATATAACTGAATTCAGTTTTGTGCCGACAATGCTGCTGAGCAATTGCAGTCTTGATATCGTTGACCTGGAGGATATTTCTCAAGGTAATAGCTTTCCATGTATATCTTGTGATTTCTTAGTGATTGGCTGGTTCATGTATGAATCAAAACTCTTTGAACATGACTGGAAGAGATAGGATTGCAAGATAATCACCTGCAGACCTATTAAGAATTTCAAATTGTCAACTCCTCAGAATTTTGACGGTTTGGAGAATTGCCTGGATTATATTATCAACTAGAAATGTAACCGAATTCAGTCTTGTGCCGAGAATGCTGCTGAGGAATTGCAGACTTGATATCCCAGACCTGGAGGATATTTCACAAGGTATTAGCTTTCCATGTATACCTTGTGTTTTCTTAATCATTAACTGGGCCATGTTTGAATCAGAACTCCTCTTTGTACATGAAATAGTGTCTATTCAGATGTACAGAATCTAGAAGTCTCAATGGTAACAAATTGAATGGAAGACAGCTTTTCAGGGAACCCGCAGATTTCTGATGAATTTGGAATTGAAGAGATTTAATCTGGAAGTTGGAAATGTGCCTGGAGTTCCACTGCTTCGAAAGAAACTTGATGAATGGTTATCAACTAGGTAGTAGGAGGACCAGAAATGACCGCAGACTGGAAGAGATAGGATTGCAAGATAATCACCTGCAGACCTATTAAGAATTTCAAATTGTCAACTCCTCTGAATTGTGACGGTTTGGAGAATTGCCTGGATTATATTCTCAACTAGAAATGTATCTGAATTCAGTCTTGTGCCGAGAACGCTGCTGAGCAATTGCAGACTTGATATCGCTGACCTGGAGGATATTTCTCAAGGTAATAGCTTTCCATGTATACCTTGTGTTTTCTTAATGATTACCTGGGTCATGTATGAATCGGAACTCCTCTTTGTACATGAAATGGTGTCTGTTCAGATGTACAGAATCTAGAAGTCTCAATGGTAACAAATTGAATGGAAGACAGATTTTCAGAGAACCCACAGATTTGTGATGAATTTGGAGTTAAAGAGATCTGGACTGGAAGTTGGAAATGTGCCTGGAGTTCCACTGCTTTGAAAGAAACTGGATGAATGGTTATCAACTAGCTGGTAAGAGGACCAGAAATGACCGCAGACTGGAAGAGATAGAATTCCAAGATAATCGCCTGCAGACCTATTAAGAATTTCAAATTGCCAACTCCTTTGAATTTTGGCAGTTTGGAGAACTGCCTGGATTATATTATCAACTAGAAATAAAACCGAATTCAGTCTTGTGCCGAGACCGACGCTAAGCCATTTGGACGGAAATTTGGTCTGATGATGATGGTTTGAGAAGCATATGTAAGGAGCTATTTTCCTTCATTTGAAATGAGATCTTACAATGGTTAATTGCAGACTTGATATCATCGACGTGGAGGATATTTCCCAAGGTACATATGTTTCCATGTATGTCTTGTGTTTTCTTAATGATTAACTGGGTCATGTATGAATCAAAACTCTTCTTTGTATATGAAATGGTGTCTATTCAGATGTACAGAATATAGAAGTTTCAATGGTAACAAATTGAATGCAAGAGATTTTCAGAGAACGCACAGATTTCTGCTGAATTTGGAATTAAAGAGATCTGTACTGGAAGTTGGAAATGTGCCTGGAGTTCCACTGCTTTGAAAGAAACTCGATGAATGGTTATCAGCTAGCTGGAAAGAGGACCAGAAATGACCGCAGGCTGGAAGAGATTGGATTCCAAGACAATCACCTGCAGACCTATTAAGAATTTCAAATTGCCAACTCCTTTGAATTTTGACAGTTTGGAGAATTGCCTGGATTATATTATCAACTAGAAACAAAACCGAATTCAATTTTGTGCCGAGACCGCCGCTAAGCCATTTGGACAGAAATTTGGTCTCATGTGTTCAGAAGCATATGTACGGAGCTATTTTACTTCATTTGAAATGAGATCTTACAATGGTTAATTGCAGACTTGATGTCATCGACGTGGAGGATATTTCCCAATGTACATATCTTTCCATGTATGTCTTGTGTTTTCTTAATGAAATGTGCCTGGAGTTCCACTGCTTTGAAGGAAACTGGATGAATGGTTATCAACTAGCTGGTAAGAGGACCAGAAATGACCGCAGACTGGAAGAGATAGAATTCCAGGAGAATCACCTGCAAACCTATTGAGAATTTCAAATTGCCAACTCCTTTGAATTTTGACAGTTTGGAGAATTGCCTGGATTATATTATCAACTAGAAACAAAACCGAATTCAGTTTTGTGCCGAGACCGCCGCTAAGCGATCTGCACAGAAATTTGGTCTCATGTGTTGAGAAGCATATGTATGGAGCTATTTTACTTCATTTGAAATGAGATCATACAATGGTTAATTGCAGACTTGATATCATCGACGTGGAGGATATTTCCCAAGGTACATATCTTTCCATGTATGTCTTGTGTTTTCTTAATCATGAACTGGGCTATGTATGAATCAAAACTCCTCTTTGTATATGAAATGGTGTCTATTCAGATGTACAGAATCTAGAAGTCTCAATGGTAACAAATTGAATGGAAGACAGATTTTCAGAGAACGCACAGATTTCTGCTGAATTTGGAATTAAAGAGATCTGTACTGGAAGTTGGAAATGTGCCTGGTATTCCACTGCTTTGAAAGAAACTCGATGAATGTTATCAGCTAGCTGGAAAGAGGACCAGAAATGGCCGCAGACTGGAAGAGATAGGATTGCAAGATAATCACCTGCAGACCTATTAAGAACTTCAAATTGTCAACTCCTCAGAATTTTGATGGTTTGGAGAATTGCCTGGATTATATTATCAACTAGAAATGTAACTGAATTCAGTCTTGTGCCGAGAACGCTGCTGAAGAATTGCAGACTTGATATCGCTGACCTGGAGGATATTTCTCAAGGTAATAGCTTTCCATGTATCCCTTGTGTTTTCTTAATGATTAACTGGTCCATGTATGAATCAAAACTCTTTGAACATGAAATGGTGTCTATTCAGATGTACAGGATCTAGAAGTCTCAATGGTAACAAAGGAAAGGAAGACAGCTTTTCAGTGAACTCCGATTTCTGTTGAATTTGAATGAAAGAGACTTGAACTGGAAGTTGGAAATGTGCCTGGAGTTCCACTGCTTCGAAAGAAACTTGATGAATGGTTATCAGCTAGCTTGTAGGAGGCCCAGAAATGACCGCAGACTGGAAGAGATAGAATTCCAAGATAATCACCTGCAGACCTATTAAGAATTTCAAATTGTCAACTGGAGGATATTTCTCAAGGTAATAGCTT
This sequence comes from Pictodentalium vernedei, assembly GCA_031216915.1. Lineage (NCBI taxonomy): Eukaryota > Metazoa > Mollusca > Scaphopoda > Dentaliida > Dentaliidae > Pictodentalium > Pictodentalium vernedei. Next base: position 737,196,336 of record CM062297.1, read on the forward strand.
TCCATGTATACCTTGTGTTTTCTTAATGATTAACTGGGCCATGTATGAATCAGAACTCCTCTTTGTACATGAAATGGTGTCTATTCAGATGTACAGAATCTAGAAGTCTCAATGGTAACAAGTTGAATGGAAGACAGGTTTTCAGAGAACTCATAGATTTCTGCTGAATTTGGAATTATCATGAATGTTGTCTATTTTTTTGAATTGAGGTCACACTACTTGTGAATGGACTTTCCAGGATTAGGGAAAAATATTGGTTTGGATGTGAAGTTGATAACCAGAAATCTTACTACAGCAGAAGACGGAATCTCATATTTTTATACTGTACCAATGACCCAGACTTAGCTGGTGCTAACTCTAACAAAACCAGGGCCAAACACAAATTTTGCCCCCCAATCCCCAAAATTTGCATCCAAAACCAAAAGAAATCATGTCCTATAGGACCTCCATACTTCGCCCCTACTGCGCATGCGCAGTGTCAAGGACGTCCCGAAATTGGCGCCAATTATCATTCTCTGTTTGGCCCTTCATCAGTCAACATCTCACTGATCTTTGTGCTTGTAAATCTCAGTTTAAAGGATGCCAGACATGTAATTTTTGGAGAAATGGTGATTCTAAGGAGGATATAGAAGGAGGAGAGGAAAAAGGAGTGACAAAAAATAATCAGGTCTGAACTTAAAATTTTTTATGAAATTATGTTAAATTGCCTATTTTCGAGGCATGGGCCTCTTGTTGTCATTCTTGCTAAAATGTTGCACTGCTTATTCAGTGTTTCCTCTCCCCTGGCCTTCTAAGTCCCCCCTTGCAATTCTCCCATGCTTTTGGCATATTTTTGAGAAAGTTCATTTCTAAAATTCTCTTGAGAGAGTTGCTTGGTTGCAGAATGTTTTCTGTTATTTTCCCCATAGTTACGTTTTCACCCATGGGTGTATAAACGTTGTGTTCTGCATCTTCCATCTGATGTTCTGCAGATTCTCCCCTGGGAGTCTCTGTCTTGCATCAGATAGAGTGTAATTTTGATGACTGATTTCGGGCCAGTTTTTTCAGTGCCTGGAGTCATGTTTTCTGGTGTTTTACACTGTTTGTTTACATTGGCAACAGCCTTTTTTGAGGGGGGTTGTTTGCCTTTGGTGTAGTTTATCTCATTATAAGATACATTTCTATTATCCGTAAGTGTCTCATTAATTATTTAATATAAATTTAAAATTTTTGACCACACTTAGCCATCGGATCCATCGGGGCTCAACGTTACTTTTCAGAAACTTGGTCTTCGCTGAAAAAATATTTTTTCAAAATTATTTTGTTTTGCAATTGTTTTTTCATTATTTATGGATCATGTTATTATGTATCTTTGTGTCAGGGGTTTGTGCGAGTAACTAGGACTTGTTGTTGACTTTTCACAATGAAAGGATATTGTTCAAATTGTAATGGGAAGAAATCTTCCTCTGACTTTCATGATCATTGTATTAATTGTAGTCAGTGTTCTCGCACTAATCCCTGTTCTATATGTCAATATTGGGATGACAAACATTGGAAACGTGTGTCACGGTATGTTGTTACTGGAGAAAGGGCTATGCCGGCTCTTTCTCCGCAAGGTCACTCTACTTTCTCAGTTTCTATTTCAGAGGAACAAGAACAGGGTGATGTTTCCATGTTATCTTCTGCAAGTGCGCTTCTGTCGTCACAAATGAATACAGAGCTAGCGGCAAAAGTGCTCATGGAGATTAAACAAATGTCGTCCGCTAGCTCGCCCGGTGTAGCGTCCATTCACCGAATGGTTCGGCAGCCGGGTTCGTCCGATGCGGTCCAGGAGGAAATGTTGGGTGATGCGAGCACTATAAACATTCAATGTGCACACCCAGTGACGGCGGATAGTAGGCGAGATCGGAGGAAGCCTTTGAGTCCAGTTCCTAGCTCGTCCAGGTCCAGCCGGGCCGCGAGCGAGAGAGGCCCCTCTCTCGTACAACAACATCTGGGACCAGATGTTGTGGTACAAAATGTGTCGCAAGCGGAGCATACGTCCGTCGCTCGGGACGCTCCGTTGTATAGGCAGTCCGCGGAGACTGCTCAGGCTTCTTCTTCTCGTCAGCGCACACGACCGCACCTTGGCTGCGTGACTGCCGATATCTTACCAGCTTCGCCGATCAGGGATTCTTCGGCGACCAGGTCACACCATCCGGCAGCCAGGGACACAAGACCGATGGACTCCGGACGTTCTCATAGGAAAAGTATGCGGGAGCCATCTGATGCGGAGCTGCCCTCGGCGAAGCAGCGAAAGACTGCGCCTCCGCAGGTCTCGACGCCGGACATACTTGTGCAGATAGCACAGCTTATCGCAGCATCCCAGCAGCCGACAGAAACGGTGTCGGATCGGGAATTATCCGACGGCGCTGGGTCGGTACGCTCCGCCGAAGCATCGGGGGCGGACGACCGGGAGCATCGTGAGGTCCGACCGGATGGTGAAAGGGATACGGATGAATTGGAGCTATCCCTTTCGGAACAACATAAAGCTGCCGTGGACTTCATCCGGCACTTTCTCCCTCAAGTTGTTCCGTTGGGCCAGACTGCTGCGCTTCCGGACAAGAGGATTATAGCGTCATTGGACTCTGAATTTTTTGAGCGGTTCAGGGACATCGCTCCCGAGTTTCCGTCGCAGTCCAATAATGTTGCAAGAACATTTGAATTATTGAACGACGCTATATTTAAACTTGCTTCCAGAACGGGGAAAGCAGGTTTCTTGTCCGCTAATACTCTCAACCTGCCTTTCATTAATGCAAGGAATAAATTCGACACGGCAGGACAGGGTATTCCGAGAGTTCCTCTGCGTATGGACGACGAGGCGGAAGACTTAGAGCTATCATTACCGTCGTCGGCTTCTATTCCAACCGCGGTGTTGGAAACAGCTATTTCGTCTAACAGAGCCAATTTAGATGCCTTATCTTACGCAGATCACCTTACTAAGGCGTTATCACTGCGCCTTCAACGGAAAGAATTTCAGGATATACAATCCTCTTTAAGACTTCTTTCAAGGGCAGTAGCTTATTCCATGTGTAACTCCGCCCTTTCAGTGGCAAACCTGGAGTTGGTTAGACGTGACGCAGCCCTAGCTACATCCACACTCGTGGATACTAAGGTGAAGAACTCTCTCAGAGTTGCTTCGGGCTCCGGAGAACTTCTCTTTGACGGCAAGCTTTCTGCTATTTATGATAAAATTACAAAGAAAGCTTCGGATTCTCTGTTGTTCAAATCTGCTTCTAAGAAGTCGGATACGGCAGACAAGAATAAGACAGGCACTTCTGGGTCTAATGCGCCCAAGAGAGGTTCCTATAGAGGTTCCGGTGCGTCCTCGTGGTCTTATTCGAGAGACCGTCAAGGTAGCGACTCTCGTTCGGGACGTCCTTCGGGCCGGGACAACCGGTCGGACGCCCCGAGGTCGACGGGACGAGGTGTGGGTCGTGGAGGACGTGGCTTCTCCTACCGCAGGCCTCGCAGGTCCAGGAGGTGATGGCTTAAACCTCTATCGCGTACCGGTTGGCGGAAGGTTATCGAGCTTTTCACTGGAATGGGCGTCGATTACGGACGACCCTTGGGTGAGAGGAGTGACTTCGGAAGGTCTAAAGATATCCTTCAAACGAAAGCCTCCATTAACTCGAAGTCCAAAGTGGACTCAATTTCCGTCAAATCCGCAGAAAAGAGATGCTCTATTATCAGAGGTGCAGTCTCTTTTAATGAAGAACGCGGTAGAGGTCGTAGAAAACCAGGACACTCCGGGATTCTACAGCCATCTGTTTCTGGTTCCGAAACCAGATGGCTCGTTCCATCCAGTCATAGATTTGAGCTGGATAAACAAGCTGATCATCGCTCCGAAATTTTATATGGAGACGATTCGGTTGGTATGAGCGAGTATTCGGGTGAACGATTATGCAACAAGCATAGATCTCAAAGATGCGTACTTTCACGTCATGGTACATCCGACATTCAGAAAGTATCTACGCTTCGCAGTCCTAGGAGTGGTGTATCAATTCCGGGCGATGTGCTTCGGACTGAATCTAGCACCCTGGGCTTTCACTCGGGTAATGAACTCGGTAATGATCTATTTCAGAGCTCATTCGTCTGTGGTAACGCCGGCCTACCTGGACGACATTCTTCAGAGGTACGGCAACGAGTTAACGCTTCAGAACGATGTTCAGAATCTACTTCTATTGCTCCGACGTCTCGGTTTTATAGTAAACAAGGAGAAGTCGGATCTGGTGCCGTCCAAGTCATTCACACATCTGGGAATGAGCTTCGAGACGCACAACAATCTCGTTCGTCTGCCGTTAACCAGAGCAAAATTAGTCAGTTGTTACGCTCGCTATTGTCTGCACGCAGACAAAGTCACAGCGAGAGAATTTATGAGACTGATAGGTCTGTGCGGAGCCGCTGCGGATCTCATTCCGATGGGGCGGTTACGCACGCGTCCTCTCCAAATTTTCTTGACTCAGAATTGGAGTGTGAAAATTCATTCGCTCGATGTAGACGTTCTCTTGTCAGATCAAGTGAAACAAGAGATTCAGACTTGGGCAAACATTCAGTGGTTAACTCAAGGAGTTCCGCTGCAGTTGCCGGATCCGAGTTTTACCATTATGACGGATGCCAGTCAAACAGGTTGGGGTGCATCATTGATCCCAACGGATTCGAGATGCCAGGGTCTTTGGGATCCGCAATTCCTGGGCAAGCACATAAACATCAAGGAAATGATGTCAATTTGGCTTGCGTTACGTCATTGGATGGACATTATTCACAATGCTCATGTCCAAATCCTGTCCGACAATACGACAGTAGTGGCGTATATACGGAATCAGGGAGGCACTCATTCAGTTCCGTTGTTCAATCTAACGGAAAGAATCCTTCTGTTTGCGCTAGAACATCAGGTTCTTCTTTCGGTCCGTCACATACTGGGTCGTCTGAATGTGCTAGCAGACTCCCTTTCACGAAAGGGTCGCTTGTTGCCGTCGGAGTGGACTCTCAACAAACAAGTATTCAATCAGGTTTGCTACCAGTGGGAACGGCCAATGATAGACTTATTTGCGACACATCTCAACAATCAGTTGCAGACATATGTGTCACTGTGCCCAGATCCAAGAGCATTTGCAGTAGACGCTCTATCGATCTCATGGGACGGAATGATAGGATATGCGTATCCTCCAGCACCGTTGATTCAGCAAGTATTGCTAAAGATAAAACAATCTCAATGCAAGATTCTGTTGGTAGCATCTCTGTCTCCACAGAGACCGTGGATAAATCTACTCAGGTGTCTGTTGTGGGACCTACCGCGAAAGCTTCCTCCACGGGAGGATCTTCTTTCGCAGGGGAAATCGCGTCAACTCCATCACAACCCGCAAGGTCTCAACCTTCACGTTTTTCCGTTGTGCGGTCCTTCTTGCATTGGCAAGCACTTTACAGGACGAGCAGTGGACGCGATTTCTAACTGTAGGAGGACCTCCTCTTCGCTAAATTATGCGGCTAAGCGGAAGGTTTTTCGTCGTTGGTGTAGGGATCATTCTGTAGATATTTTCGATCCCTCTATACCAGACATTGCAAACTTTCTAGTATACTTGTTTGACGAAATCAAACTGCAGCCTGTTACTATTAAGGGTTATAGGTCTATGTTATCTGATACCTATGAACATCATGATAGTTTACAAATTGGATCTAATGTCTCTTTATCTAAGTTGGTTAGAAACTTCTCGATAAATAGACCCAGAACTCTTAGATTAATTCCTAAATGGAATTTAGCTTGGGTTCTTCTTAAATTGAAGGAAAAGCCATTTGAACCTCTTGGGACAGTAGATTTCAAATTCTTATCTTATAAGACAGCTTTTCTCTTAGCTTTCTCTTCTGCTAGAAGAGTCAGTGAGCTTCATGCACTGTCGGTGGATGATTCTCACTATCGTAGTGTCGGGAACACTATCACCTTCACTACTAATGTGGGTTTTTTAGCTAAGAATCAGGCTCCTAATAAATATCCGGAACCTATTGTTATTAAGGCTCTTCCATCTTCAGACGGGCGTAGGCCTTTACTCTGTCCTGTTAGAGCGTTACGTATCTATAAACAGAGATCTCAGTTTATCAGAAAGGGACGGAAACGTTTCTTTCTGCCTTTGATGCCTAATAGAAGGGACATTTCGGTCCATTCTATTGCTAGATGGATTCAATTAACTATCCGTACTGCTTATGAGAGTTTATCTTCTTCTCAGCAGTCTGTGCTTAAGATTTCCGCTCATGAAGTAAGAGCTCTTGCTACTTCTTCGGCTTATGCTAATAGTATTGCTATTACAGACTTAATGAAGGCTGCTTATTGGTCTCAGCCATCCACATTCACAAATTTTTATCTCAGAAATATTGAGTCCATTTCTGGAGACCTGCATTGTTTAGGTCCGTTATCTGTTGCTCAGAATGTTGTCCACTAAACAGTTGCAACTATAGTTATGCAGGCTTTCTGTTCCGGCAGTGACTCCGTCCGGCTGCCCTCTTCGCTGTGGGCTATTTGACCCAGGGCAAGGGGAAGGGTGGGGGGGGGGGGGGGGGGGGGGGGCGGGTGTTCCCTTAGGTCACCTGCTTTATAGTGAAAAGCAAGGGAATGCCTCCTCCAAAGTCAGTATTTCTGAGTCGCTTCCGGGATGGTTTTAAAATGTAATATTAATGTTAAAATTCATTCATGTCATATTTTTAAAGTGTAGCTTGGTGTGAAGCATTTGTGTATGTCAAGTGTCAAACGGGCTTTAATATACAATACTCGGACACTTTTAAAAGATTATAAAGAGTCTCAATTCTCTGGACTACTTTATTTATTGGCTTACTTTAAAAATAATTAGTATAAGGGTTATACTGGATGTTAATAGAGAACATGAATGTTATTGTGCTCAATTATAAAGGGTATTGTATCTTTCTAATTTAATATTAAATAAGAAAGATTACATGTAAAGCCTAATACTCCTTTTCTCCTTAAGGGGTTACCTCTTTATTGTATAGTTGAGCTTATTGGATTTTCCTCTATGTCCTAGGCCCTCCAGCCTTTTTACTATTCAGCTAAGTCTGGGTCATTGGTACAGTATAAAAATGTTAAAAAATTTATAGTAATTATATATTTTTTATACTTACCAATGACCCAGACGGGGATGGCCCTCCCAGGAGTTGGGAACTCTTGCCTCCCCGCTGAGTACATAGCGCTGACCAGGCACTGCCAGTAAGAATGATAATTGGCGCCAATTTCGGGACGTCCTTGACACTGCGCATGCGCAGTAGGGGCGAAGTATGGAGGTCCTATAGGACATGATTTCTTTTGGTTTTGGATGCAAATTTTGGGGATTGGGGGGCAAAATTTGTGTTTGGCCCTGGTTTTGTTAGAGTTAGCACCAGCTAAGTCCGGGTCATTGGTAAGTATAAAAAATATATAAATTACTATAAATTTTTTAACTTTCTTGATAATAATCTGATCCGGAAGCCATATTTTGAACATAACTTTCCAAGGAAAAGTATAGGACCTGGCATTTGAAGTATGAGGCTCTAAATCACAAACAGTAAATTTCACCTTGATGGTTTGCATTAATCTTGTAGGTTTGGTATTATACTGGTGGTGTGTAACCCTACTTTGTATTTCTTGCAAGAAACTCTTCCACAAATAAGTATGGGAGATGTGGAAAAGAAGAGACGTTTGTTTTATATACAGACATCATTATATCAGAAGGTACCAGATCTCGGAATTTTGTTGGCAAAATCCTGAAAACTGAAAATTTCGGTAAGAAATCTTTTTATTTGTACAAGATGCGCTTTTATTGATGAAGTGGATTTTGGAGTGAATGATTTATGTCAAGTAGGAGACCTTTCCATGAACATGATTAGAGAATTTTAAAGTCATCTTGCATACTAGATTTTGTGTTCTCCAAAACATATGTATCTGTAACAGTCTGTTCAGCAGTAACGCAACCTCCCTATTTTGAGGAAAACTTATGACAAATAATGTGGTGTATTTGGACGGGAGCTCACTTATGTGCCATGAGAGATTCTGTGTACATGGACATGATCAATGATTATCAGATTGTAAGAGAGTATGAAATTGACATGTATAGAGTAATTGAGGAATTTGATTCCACACCAAGCCTAATGTTGACAAGAACATAATGTGGTTGTTTTTACAGCAGAGCCTTTAAAGTAACTGCAGTACTTTATATCTGCTGAAATGGACTTTAATGCACAGTTTTTACAAGAGTTCTTCTAAGATGTCTTAAATCCAGCTATATCCACTAACTAGCATCTCTATGGAGCAACTTTTTAACAACACATCCAGCATTGAACATCACAGATTGCCCTTGTAGAATGGTGGCTGAATGTCATATTGTGTAATGTATGAGAAAACTCATCTTTCATCAACTGGGGTTTACTGGTATGGAGAGATCTTGAATTTGGGCAATGCTTTAAAAGGAGAAGAGCTTTGTGAGAGAAAACAGACCACAAGATTTGGCATCACCTTAGAACTGATTTTTTGGGGAGGAGCCCACATTTCACCTAAATGAGCTTTCCATGGACATGCAGCAGATATTCAATCTCCAAACTGGTGGTATGTATAATTACTGGTTAGGTGCTAGAATTCACTATCATGGCTGTACTGAGAAATAATGAAAGACACTTTAGTGACTTTTCTCTGTTTCCATGAAGAAGTTTGTTCAGAGGCAGAAGGAATGTTTATAGACAATAGTCTTGTTAGATTTTATTGGAAAGTGCCCATATCCACTCTACAATGAATTGTAACAAAACAATTATTTACATACACTTGACTAGAAAATACTCATTACAAATCTCCTTTGGAATGTAATTTAGCACTCTTCCAATGAAATGCTCTGATTGTATTTACATTATTTTTGTTGTATTTTGCGTTGTGTCCTTGGGCAAGACACTTCACCCCCAATGCCCACGTGGGGGCATGGTGACGCTGTGCTCTAAGGTGTACTGCACGTCGATGGTGCACCTGACTTCAACCAATGCTAACCCTGCTTGTGTGGAGTTGGTATGTTGGGGAGCTGACAGTTGCTCGCCGTTGCTCGGTGGTTCTCTCCGGGTTCTCTGGCTTCCTCCACCTGTAAAATGGTCACGGTCATGGTTAGCCATTGTGCAGAAATATGTGACCTTAAACACCAATAAATAATATTTGTTGTATTTTACAGGTTTTTACTTGGTCTCAAATTTTATTAGGAGAATACATTGAAAAGCCACTTTCTGAATGTTGGTTTATACATGGCAATTAGATTGCAATTCTCACATTCAACACCAGACCTTTCCAGATAAACTTTTTGGACACAGAATTATCAGCATAATGCCTGGTAAATTTAACATGATCAGATCAGAATAAGAAGTTATATATTTTCACCACAACTGCCTTTATTAGATATATGCGATATTTGATAGTATCCAAATAAGTGGATGGGATTGACATTTCTATCAAGAAACCATTGATGAGTTTGTCGTACATGATGTATGGTCAAGAGTTTTGTGTCACTGATGGAAGGTTTTTATAAAGAGGTATATTACTTCGATTTAATAGAAGAAAAGAGATGAAAATCGACAATTTAATGATCCAAGCTCTATTTAAAAGATGTACCAGATATTATTTTATTTGTAAAGTGGAATTGTGACAGGAAAAGAGTATTCAAACAAAGAGATCTTTCCTTCGACAAATACAGTATTATCAATTGTCAACTTGAGGCATATATGGAGTATTTTGTATAGCTTATTACGAGAGGTATGTGTGGAATACAAAGTCTCAAAAGGTTTTTCAACTTGGCTGCATCTGAACTGGAAGTTGGATATGTGCCTGGAGTTCAACCTCTTTGAAAGAAACTGGATTAATGGTTATCAGCTAGCTGGTAAGAGGACCAGAAATGACCAGTGACTGTAAGAGATAAGCTTCCAAGATATTCACCTGGAGACCTATTAAGAATTTTAAATTGGCAACTCCTCTTAATTTTGACGGTTTGGAAAATTGCCTTGATTATATTATCAACTAGAAATAGAACCAAGCTCAGTTTTGTGCCGAGACTGCCGCTAAGCCATATATACAGAAATTTGGTCTGATGTGTTGAGAAGCATATGTATGGAGCTATTTTCCTTCATTTGAAATGAGATCTTACAATGGTTAATTGCAGACTTGATATCATCGAGCTGGAGGATATTTCCCAAGGTACATATCTTTCCATGTATATCTTGTGTTTTCTTAATGATGAACTGGGCTATGTATGATTCAAAACTCCTCTTTGTACATGAAATGGTGTCTATTCAGATGTACAGAATCTAGAAGTTTCAATGGTAACAAATTGAATGGAAGACAGATTTTCAGAGAACGCACAGATTTCTGCTGAATTTGGAATTAAAGAGATCTGAACTGGAAGTTGGAAATGTGCCTGGAGTTCCACTGCTTTGAAAGAAACTGGATGAATTGTTATCAGCTAGCTGGTAAGAGGACCAGAAATGACCGCAGACTGGATGAGATAGGATTCCAAGATAATCACCTGCAGACCTATTAAGAATTTCAAATTGCCAACTCCTCTGAATATTGACGGTTTGGAGAATTGCCTGGATTATATTATCAACTAGAAATATAACTGAATTCAGTTTTGTGCTGAGAATGCTGCTGAGCAATTGCAGGCTTGATATCATTGACCTGGAGGATATTTCTCAAGGTAATAGTTTTCCATGTATATGTTGTGTTTTCTTAATGATTAACTGGGCCATGTATGAATCAGAATTCCTCTTTGTACATGAAATGGTGTCTATTCAGATGTACAGAATCTAGAAATCTCAATGGTAACAAATTGAAAGTACGACAGCTTTTCAGAGAACTCATAGATTTCTGCTGAATTTGAAATTATCATGAATGTTGTCTATTGTTTTGAGGTCACACTACTTGTGAATGGACTTTCCAGGAGATGGGCAAAATATTGGTTTGGATGTGAAATTGATAACCAGAAATCTTACTGCAGCAGAAGACGGAATCTCATATTTTTATACTGTACCAATGACCCAGACTTAGCTGGTGCTAACTCTAAAATATTTAGGGCCAATCACAAATTTTACCCCCCAATCCCCCAAATTTGCATCAAAAACCAAAAATTACATGTCCTATATGGTCCTCCATACTTTTACCCCACTGCGCATGCGCAGTGTCAAGGAGATCTTGAAATTGGCACAATTATCATTCTTTGTTTGGCCCTCAATTCAGTTACAACTGACTGATATTTGTACTTGTAAATCTCAGTTTAAATGATGCAAGACACATAATTATGAGAGAAATGGTGGATATAAGGAGAAAATAGAAGGAGGAGAGGAAGAAACAGTGGAAGGAAATGTTCAGGGCTGTAACTTATAATTTTTTTTACGAAATTATTTCATGTTACCTATTTTCGAGGCATGACCCTGTTGTGGTCATTGTTGCTATGAATGTGCCATTGTTTGATCAGTGTTTCCTCTCTCCCTTTCCTTTATTCCCCCCTAGCTATTCTCCCATGCTTTTGGCATATTTTTTGTAATGTTCATTTCTAAAATTTCTTGGGAGTTTTGGCTTGGTAACAGAATAATATTCTGTTTTTTCCCCATGTTTATGTCCTCACCCTTGGGTGTCTAGGCGTTTTGGTCTGCATCTACCATCTGATGTTCTGCACTTTCTTCTCTGGAAGTCTCTGTTTTGCATCAGATAGTGTTTAAATTGGTAACTGATTTCAGGCCATGTTTATCAGTGCCTGGAGTCATGTTTTCGGTTGTGTACACTTTTTGTTTGTGTTGACAACTGTTACTTCTGATAGTTATTACTTGTCCTCTGCTTAGTTCAGTTCATAGCAAGATACATTAATATTGTCTGTAAGTGTTACATTAATTTTTTGAAATGGTTTTAAAATTTTTGTCCACACTTAAACTTTATTGGGATCCATTTGGGCTCATTGTTCCCATTGGGAACTTGGGCTCTTCTGAAAATTTTTTCAAATTTTTTTTTTTTTTTCTAAATTATTTTCTTACAAAATGTTATAATGGATTATATTATATTATGTATCTTTATTTCAAGGGTTAGTGCGAGTAATATGACTGTCTATATTTTTTCTTGATGAAAAAATATTGTTCAAATTGTAATGCGAGGATATGTTCCTCTAATTCTCAGGTTCATTGTGTTTCTTATAGTCAATGTATTCACACTAATTCTTGCTCTGTGTGTGTTGATTGGAATGACAATGTTGGAGACGTGTGTCACGGTATTTTGTTAGCTGTGAGGGGTCCATTCTGGTTCTCTCTCTGCAGGGTCACTCTGCTTTATCAGTCTCTTTTTCAGAATTCAGAGTGATGTTTCCGTGATGTCTTCAACAAGTGTGTCTCCGTCATTGCAATATTAGGGCTAGCGGGAAGTGCTCAAGGTATTACGACAATTGCCGGGAGTTCCCTAGTAGTGTCGAAGGCATTGATTGCCAGCTAGTCTGCCCGGTGTCGAATGGATCGGCATTCGGGTTTGTCGGTTGCGGTCCAGGGAAGCAGATTGGGTGATGCGAGCACTATAAAACATCAAATGTGCACACCCAGCAACAATGGATCTGAGGATAGTACGGAGGAAGCCTATCAATCCGGTAGCTAGCTTGTCCAGGTCCACCCGGACTGCGAGCGAGAGAGGCCCCCTCTCTCTTACATCAACATTTGCGCCGCGATGTTGTTGTATGTTTGTTCATTAGTCGGAGCTTATGTCCACTCCTCATGCTCGGGACGCTCCGTCGCATAGACAGTCCGACGCAGCTGTTATATTGGCTTCCTCATCCTCACGTCAACACACACGACCGCACCTTGGCTATGTGACCACAGATTTTCAGGGAACATTCACATATTATATAAATGCAGGATTGAATGTCCCTGGTGCTCCTGCTTCGACGACCAAGAAATACACGTTGACCAGGTCACTCCATCTGCTAGCCAAGGAGACGAAGCCTTTCCAGTTGGGACGTTTGCATATTATATAAATGCAGGAATGAACGTCCCTGGAGCTTCCAGCGGATAATAACGTAGGACTGCAGCTCCACAGGTCTCATTGAGTAACATGAACAAGGTGATGTTACCGTGATGTCTTCGTCAGTGTGCTTCCATCGTCACAGTCAAATGAAGAGCTAGCGGTAAAAGTGCTCATGCAGATACGTCAATTGCCTAAGAGTTCCCAAGTAGGATCGACGGCGTTGGCATCTGCTAGCTCGCCCGGTGTAGTGACCATTCATTGAATGGCTCAGCAGCCAGGTTCGTCCGTTGCGGTCCAGGAAGGAGATTTGGGTGATGCAAGCACTATAAAATACAATGTGCATACCCAGTGACAACGGATTCAAGGATGATACGGAGGAAGCCTATTAGTCTGGTTTCTAGCTTGTCCAGGTCCATCCGGGCTGCGAGCGAGAGAGGTCCCTCTCTCGTACTACAACATCTGGGCCCAGATGTTGTGGTACAAAACGTTCCTCAGTCGGAGCATTTGTCCACCGCCCGGGACGCTTCTTTATAGAGACAGTCCTGAGAGACTGCTCTTTCGGCTTCCTCATCCTCACAGCAGCACACGCGACTGCACTTTGGCTACGTGACCAGTGATATTCAACCAACATCGCCGACCAGGGATTTTACGGTGACCAGGTCACGCCATCCGGTAGCCAAGGATACGAGGCCTTCATACTCCGGACGTTCGCATATAAGAAGTATGCTGGAGTCAATGTCCAAGGAGCTTCCAGCGGCTAAATCCTGTAAGACCGCAGCTCCACAGGCCTCCGTGACGGACATGCTATCGCAGATAGCACAAATTATCGCAGCATCCCAGCAACCGACAGTAAGTCTGTCGGATCAGGAATTATCCGAGGAAGCTGGGTTGGTACGTTCCGCTGCAGGTTCAGGCACGGATGACCAAGAATTACAAGTGGTCCGACAGGATGGCAAAAGGGATACGGAGGAGTTGTATTTTTACCTTTCGGAACAACATAATATCCATAGAGTACATCCGGCATTATCATCTGACGTTGTTCCTCCGGACCAAAAAATGCTGCGTTGCCGGATAAGAGACTGATAGGGCCAGTGGAATCAGAATTCTTAATTGGTTTAGGGACTTCGTCCCTCAGTTACCGACATAGTCCAGAAATGTCTCACAGACATTTGAACTATTGAATGACGCTATATATAACTTGCTACCTAAACGGGCAAGTCCAGTTTCTCATCGGCAAATGCTCTTCATCTGCCTTTCATCAATTCAAGGAATAATTTTGAAACGGCAGGACAGAGCATTCTGAGAGTTTCTCTGCGTCTAGATGACCAGGCCAAAGACCTATTATTGTCTAGACCGTCGTCAACGTCAATTCCAACCACGATGTTGGAAACGACAATATCGTCTAGCAGGGTTAGCTTGGACGCATCATCATACGCAGATCACCTTACCAGAGCGTTATCATTACATCTCAAAGGAAAAAGAATTCCAGGATGTACAACCTCCTTAAGAGTTCTTTCAAGGGCCTCACGTACAACTCCGCACTTTTAGTGGCGATATGGAGTTGGTTAGACATGATGCGGCCCTGGCTACATCCACACGTGTGGATAGTAAGGTGAAAAACTCTCCGAGTCGCTCCGGTCTCCCGAGAGTTTCTCTTCGACGGCAAGTCTTCCGCAATCTATGATCAGATAACTAAGAAAGCTTCAGACTCTCTGCTATTCAAATCCGTTTCCATAGAGTCGGATTCAGTGGAGAAAAGTAGGACAGGTACTTCTAGGGCGAATACGTCCAAGGGAAGTTCCTATAGAGGTTCCTATGCGTCCTCTAGGTCTTACTCTAGAGCCTGTCAGGGTAGCGACTCGGGTAGGGGCTGTAATACTGGCTGAGACATCCGGTCAGACGCCCCTAGGTCGATGGGGCGAGGTGCGGTCCATGGAGGACATGGTTTCTCCTTCCGCAAGCCTCACAGGACCAGGAGGTAATGGTATTAACCTCTATCGTGTACCAGTGAGCAGAAGACTGTCGAGTTTCTCAATCAATTGGGAGTAGATTACGGACGTCCCTTGGATTCGAGGGGTGATTTTGGAAGGACTAAATTGTTCTTCAAACGAAAACCTCCGTTAACTCGAAGTCCAAGATGGACTCAGCTTCCGTTAAGTCCGCAGGAAAGAGATTCGCTTCCATCAGAAGTCCAGTCTCTTCTGGAGAAGATCGCGATAGAGATCGTAGAAATCCAGGAATCTCCAGGTTTCTACAACCATCCTTTTCTGGTTCCGAAACCAGACGGCTCGTTCCCTCCACTCATAAATCTGAGCTGGATAAACAAGCTGATCGTGGCTCCAAGATTGTATATGGAGACCATCCGATCAGTCAGAGCGAGTATTCAGGTGAACGACTGTGCTCTATGCATAGATCTCAAGATGTGTCCTTTCACGTCATGGTACATCAGGCATTCAGAAAGTATCTTCGCTTCGCCGTCATAGGAGTCGTGTATCACCTCCAAGCAATGTGTTTCGGTCTGAATCTAGCACCCTGGGCTTTCACTCGAATAATGAACTCGGTAATGACTCATTTCCGAGCTCATTCGTCTGCGGTAACGTCAGCCTATCTGGACGACATTCTTCAGAGATATGGCAATGAGTTAACGCTTCAGAACGATGTGCAGAATCTGCTTCTATTGCTCCGACGTCTTGGTTTCATAAGTAAACGAGGAGAAGTCGGATCTGGTGTCGTCCAAATCATTCACCCACCGGGGGATGAACTTTGAGACGCACAACAATCTCGTTCATCTGCTGTTAACCAGAGCGAAATTAATCAGTTGTTATGCTCGCTATTGTCTTCAAAGACAAAGTTACAGCGAGAGATTTCATGAGACTGATAGGTTTGTGCCTAGCTGCTGTGGATTTTATTCCAATGGGGCGGCTACGCACTCTTCCTCTCCAAATTTTTCTGACCCGGAATTGGAGGGTGAAGATTCATTCGCTCGATACGTACATCCTCTTGTCAAATCAAGTGAACAAGAGATTCAGACTTGGGCAGATATTCAGTGGTTAACTCAAGGAGTTCCACTGCAATTGCCGGATCCGAGTTTTACAGTTCTGACGGATGCCAGTCAAACAGGTTGGGACGCAACATTGAGCCCAACGGATTTGAAGTGCCAGGGTCTTTGGGATCCGCAGTTCCTAATCAAGCACATAAACATCAAGAAATGATGTCAATTTGACTTGCACTATGTCATTGGATGAACATTATTCAGAATGCTCACGTGCAAATTCTGTCCGACAATTCGACGGTATTAGCATATATTCGGAACCAAGGTGGCACTTATTCCATTCTGTTATTCAAGTTAACGGAATGAATCCTTCTGTTTGTACTAGAGCATCAAGTTCTCCTATCGCTCCATCATATTCCGGGTCGTCTGAACGTATTAGCGGACTCCCTTTTACGGAGGGGCCGCTTGTTGCCATCGGAATGGACTTTGAACAAACGAGTATTCAATCAGATTTGCTACCAATGAGAGTAGCCAGTGATGGACTTATTTGCGATGCATCTCAACAATCAGTTGCAGATGCATGTGTCACTATGTTCGGATCCTCGAGCATTTGCCTTAGATGCTCCATCGATTCCGTGAGACGGAATAATAGGATATGCGAATCCTCCAGCGCCGTTGATTCAGCAGATATTGCTCAAGTTAAATAATCTCAATGCAAAATTTTGTTGGTAGCTTCTCTATCTCCACAAAGACCGTGGATTAATCTACCCAGGTGTCTGTTGCGGGACATGCCGTGGAAGCTTCCTCCACATTTCGGTCCATTCTATGGGTAGATGGATTTAATTAACTATCAGTACTGCTTGTGATAATATCTTCAACTCAGCAGTCTGTGCTTAAGATTTCAGCTCATGAAGTAAGAGTTCTTTCTACATCATTGCTATTACAGATCTAATGAGGGCTGCATATTGATTTCAGCCTTCCACTTTCAGGAAACTGTACCTTAGAAATATTGAGACCATTTCTGGAGATCTGCGTTGTTTAGGTCCATTATCTGTTGCTCAGAATGTCGTCCACTAAACAGTTGCAACTATAGTTGTGTAGGCTTTCGGTTCCGGCAGTGACTCTGTCCTGCTGCCCTCTTCACTCTGGAGTATTTGATCCAGGTTAAGGGGAAGGGTGGGGGGGGGGGTCCCTTAGGTCACCTGCTTTATAGTGATAAGCAAAGGAATACCTCCCCTGGAGTCAGTAATTCCGTCGGGACCGGGATGATTTTAAAGTGTAAAGCTAATGTTTACTCATCCATGTAATATTTTTAAAGTGTAGTTCGGTGTGAAGCTTTTGTGTATGTCCCCTGTCATACGTGCTTTAATATACAATCCTCCGACACTTTTAATGAGTATAAAGAGTCTCATTTCTCTGGACTTACTTTATTTATTGGCTTTCCTTTAAAAATAATTAGCATAACGAGTTATACTGAGGGTTAATAGAGATCATTGATGTTATTGTGCTCAAGTACAGAATGGTGTTGTGTCTTTCTCGTTTTGATGCAAATAGAAAGATACATGTAAAGCCTATTTCTCCTTTCTCCTTGAGGGGATAATTCTGTACATGTAGTTGAGTCTATTGGATTTTCTTCATGTCCTAGGCCTCCAACCTTTTTACTATTCAGCTAAGTCTGGGTCATTGGTACAGTATAAAAATGTTAAAAAATTTATAGTAATTTATATATTTTTTTTATACTTTCCAATGACCCAGACGGGGATGGCCCTCCCATGAGTTGGGAACTCATACCTCCCTGCTGAGTACATAACGCTTACCAGGCACTGGTTGTAAGAATGATAATTGCGCCAATTTTGAGACCTCCTTGACACTGCACATGCGCAGTTGAGTAAAAGTATGGAGGACCATATAGGACATGTATTTTTCGATTTTAGATGCAAATTTTGGGGATTGGGGGGTAAAATTTGTGTTTGGCCCTAAATATTTTAGAGTTAGCACCAGCTAAGTCTGGGTCATTGGTAAGTATAAAAATATATAAATTACTATAAATTTTTTAACTTTCTTGATAATCTGATCTGGAAGCCTTATTTTGAACATAACTTTCCAAGGAAAAGTATAGAACCTGGCATTTGAAGTATGAGGCTCTAAATCACAAAGAGTGAATTTCACCTTGATGGTTTGCATTAATCTTGTAGGTTTGGTATTATGCTGGTGGTGTGTAACCCTAGTTTCTTTTTCTTGCAAGAAATCCTTCCACAAATAAGTATGGGAGATGTGGAGAAGAACAGAAGTTTGTTTTCTACACAGACACCAATATATCAGAAGTTACCAGATCTTGGAATTTTGTTGGCAAAATCCTGAAAACTGAAAATTTCGGTAAGAAATCTTTTTATTTGCATAAGATGCGCTTTTATTGATGAAGAGGGGCGTATCCAGGATTCTATAATTGGATGGGGGAGGGGACCATGATATTTGGAAGGTCACTGTGGGATTTCACCCCCCCCCCCCTCCAAAAAAAAATGCAAACTGTCACATACTGTTTTTAGCCCCTACCTTTCTTTGGGAGGCACCAGAATCGATCTCCCCAGTCTAGCAACTTAACCTTCTACCCAGTTGTGGGCAGGGTGGGTGGGTGGGGACTCCCAAATGCAAGTTGTCACTTATTGTTTTTAACCCTCACCCAGGCCTTCGATTGGGGATCCTGGCTCTACCATTGGGGCCACCGCTGATATTGTATTTCGAGAATGCCATGGTTTATCGTGGCACTTTTCAAGTGACACACGTGAGAAGGGTGATCTCCCTGATGACGGAAGACCAGCGATACAGTTGTACGACTAGTAAAGGCGAGGAGTATAGGGACTGTGTTTAGTGGTCAGTGTCATTCAGTGTTAATCTGTTAATCCTATATGGGCTGACTTGGAATTAATAACTAATGAATTGTTTGCAATAATGTTTTTCCTGGGAGGTCTAGTCCTAACTAGGATCCTCTGGCCATTACCTCATTCTCCTACCTCCCTGAAGGGAAGTGGGAGGAGGGGGAATGATTGAGGTTCCTAGTTAGGCGAGGAGGCAAAACCCACAATGACCTTACAAACATCAGGATTGCCCCTCCCCCAATTCACCCCCACCCCCCAATTATAGAATCCTGGCTATCCCCCAGCTAGATATATAATCCATTTCCAATATTTTTGTAATGGGGAGGGGGGGGGGGGGGAGTGGGAGGACGTGGTCGACATAACGTTGGCATATTTCAAAGGCATGAACTATGGAATTGGGCGTATCCCATCCCATGTTTGAGGGCCCTTTCCCGGATATTTTTTTACTTCAGAATTGAATTCTGAATTCTGAAGCTCTGAGGTTGATTCTGGGGCCTCCTGATGAAACGTGGGGGTTAAAAAATAGTTTGTTTTGGTTTGCATGTGGTGCCCCCAATCCCTCTCCCTCCCTCCTCCTACACTCCCCCCCCTCCCCTGGCCCACCACTGGGAACTCACACATAGGGATTTGTAGAGTGAGCATAAGGGGTCCAGCCTTAATGGCTCCTGTGGGTATCATTGGGGTAGGATTCCACTGATGAATGGATGGTTTTAATATTTATTATGACCTTGGCATGTGTTTGGCAAAATGCTAACAGAAAATAAAATATAAATCCCGTTTAAAAAAAAAATAGTTTGAACACAACCTTTTGTCGGTAAAATACTAAATGTACCTCTGAATGTGTGAAGTGACAATTTAATGAAGCGTATGCAATATATAACGAAGATTAAGTATTGCTTGTTTTATTGTAGACTATTTTCAAATTATAAATGCTTTCTCTCCAAAAAACTTTCCGTCAAATCCCCTCGTAGTGAACAGAAAAATCCAAATGTTACGCAAACGATTTGATAATATTCACCCTGTCATGCACCTCGGCTAATTCGTTGTTTTTCTTGCACACAATGGCGTGTCGATCAGAGTCGATAGCAAAATGATCTATTTTCTCTTGAAAATAGTCTACAATAAAACAAACAATACTTAATCTTCATTATATATGTTTATTATTGCGTACACTTCATTAAATTGTCACTTTTCAAACATTCATGGGCACTTTTAGTACTTTAAAACGTAGTTTTTATACACTTACCGTCCTTTTTACCGGATACCGTCCTTTTTACCGGATACCATCCTTTTTACTGGCAAAAAATATGTCCCAGTCGACGTTTCGTGCCTGGGTGTTTCAGAACGTTTCGTACACAAACCATTTAGGACGTTTCGTACACAAGCTAGGACGTGTCGTATACTGGGTTATGACTGTCTTAAGCCAAGTAAAGATAACAACCCATGAGTAAAAATAACAAATTTATTGCAATCACATATTTATACTAGAGAAACAGAATTTACTTCCACCAATAAATTCAAACTGTGTGAAAAGGGTTAAAGAATCAGGAAAAAACTATATAGAAAGATGATTTATGGAGGCTTATTTTCAGAAGTAAAATATTTTTAAACAATCAGAAATAGATTTTTGTGAATAGTATTTACAGATATTCATACAGGAATCAGAACAATTTTTATAAGAAACCAGAAAAGGCATATATGTGACCAGCATTCAAAGGGTTCGATAGACAAATCAAAAATGGACAATTTTGGCTCTGCAGTTATTTGAATGATGAGATATACAGTTTATCTTCAGCACTGCATTAGCTGTTATAAAATGCAATTCCTAATAGTTCTGAGAAATATGTGCTTAATGACCTCCGTTGCCCACATTGAGGTGGACCACATTTTGAACCTCCAGAAGGTTTCAACACATTCGGTGTAGGTCCCATGTCTATTGGTCATTCCAAATCTGAAGTATAAGGGTATCCCAATTTAAAAACATTGGCTCCACCAACTCTGGATATGCCATGTTTATAGATGATAGCAAATATTCATATTACCAAGACAAAGTTGAGGTGCATGATACCTCTGGAAAATATATTGCAAGTGAAAGAATTCAGTAATGTTGGAAAAAAGAGGTAAACGGCTCCCAAGAGCATCATTGTGAGAACAGAAAGTGTTATCATTATTCCTGCATTGCAAAAGTAAATGTTTGGGGACCCATATTAAGATATTGAGAGGGTTAAAATAATCCCTTTAAATGCTCCATTTTACCCCTTTAAAAAGGAGCTCATTCCAATGAGAGGTCATCAGCAATGTTTTTCAAGCAAGAATGAAATGAAAATTGACTGGAAATTTCAGTGAATAATGCTGGCTGGTTTTCACCGTTATATTGGGGAAAGGGTTAAGAGTGCCTTACTTTGGAAGGTAAACCTGGAATGGTATCGCATTCCATATAGAATTAAATGTTACAGAAAGGAAAGCATAAAAACATTCTGTAGCAATGAGTTATATGAAGGGTGTTTGTACTCACACTGAAGTATTAAGAGGGATAAAACAGATCATTCAAATATTCCACTGAATTACTTTATAGTTGTGATGGGTGTTTTTAGAAAACCACACACACACCACTCCATAACAAAACCTGTTGAGTTGTGATTGAGAATAAATAAATCTTAAAAAGGCTTTGAAATGTGAAGGGTTCTATTTTCAACATGGTTAATTTTGTAATATGATATTAAATAAATTTTCAATGCTGTTCGATGTAAAATTTACAGCATTCTCTCTGACCACTTTGTTTATGAGAGATTATGGCTATTGACTTCAGTGAACAAATTTGCATGTACAGTCTATCAGTATAACAAAACATTAAGATAGGATTGATTGCATCAGGTTGTCATGTTGACAAGCATAGAAGACACAAATATTACAACTATGCTATCAAGGCATGCCTCCTATGAATGTTATTTATTTATTGGGCTTAACGACACTATTGACAGCCACTGTCACCTTGTGCCAGACAGTTTTATGGGTGGAGGAAGCTGGAGTATCCTGAGAGAACCACTGAGCAAGTGCAAGCCACTGTCAGGCTCTCCAACATAGGTATCATGGAACTAAATATTTTCCCATAGGCGACCATTATAACATTCAGGCAAATCAAAATATGATCGCATCACTTTAATTTTGGCATTCAAACATCTTTGTCAAGTGTAGCCCTTCAGACAACTTTTTCTGATCCCAAAACAGGGGGTCATGCAACAAATAAGAGAGAAAAATTGACAGCAAGGGAAGTACCAGTCACATGCACATATTTTTCAGGGAATTCCCTACAAAAACACACAAAATGTAAATTGTATTTTTTAGGTCCAAAAGTCATCAAATCACCCTCTTTTTGGCTCACCAACGATAGTAGTGTGAGCCTACGGCATAGCCCTCATGTTGGCATCGTCGGCGTACCGATTCATTCATTTTGAACTTTTGTGTGCAGGTTTTGATATTTTTTTTTTTATTTTGCTTTTTTTTATGTCATCATGCTTTTCAGGGAGAGTAATATTTTATTCAACCCTTTCCATGCTTAGTTACTTGAATTTTGGACTTTTGTGAACAGGTTTTTGACTTTTCTGTGCAGGTTTTTGACTTTTGTGTACAAGTTTTGAAATTTTGTCTTCAAGTGGAGATTTACCTTACTGGCATATTGCCATGGTGGTTACCTTAACGTTTCAGGGTATTTTCTCAATTTTAACTCTTTGAAACAAATGTGATACCTTTTTTCTTTTTTTTTTACTTTTATGTTTGACTTTCTTTTCTTCAAAGTGGAGACTTACCTTGTAGCATATTGCCATGGTTCCTATTTTATGTTAGCATGCTTCTTTGGCTATTATTATATTATTTAACCCTTTAGCTGCTTATTTACTTTAATTTTGGATTTCTGTGTGCAGGTTTTGGACTATTATTTTTACTCCAGCCACCCCTTTACATTGGCCACCTACTGGTGAGCCACGGGGTACTGATACCCTCTCTAGTTTTATGTGGAATATTCATCATTAATGCAAGATGCCAATAGAATGCTTCAAACATTTATTGAAACAATTTATTTTCCCAAGGCTGGTTATTTTTAGAGATTACATCACTTCTGAGTGCAACATTTCAAGGCGGGGTATTTCAAATTGAAATATTTAGTTCAGTGATACCAACAGACTGTCACCACACAAGCAGGTTAGCATTTGTTGAAGACAAGTACACCATCGACGTGCAGTACACGTTAATGCACAATGCCGCCATGCCCCCAAGTGGGCAATGGGGGTGAAGTATGTCAAGGACACAACAGGGTTACCACAGCTGGGATTCAAACCGAGGACCTCTCGGTTTGCAGCCTTCACCTCTACCTAATGAGCCACAGAGTCCCTTCTATGAATATAATTTGAATACTTTGGAAGCTTATTTTCGGGGTCAAAATAGTTTTAAAGAAATCAGAAATAGGTTTTCGTTAACAGTATTTAAAGATATTCATTCAGAATCGGATACATTATGTGTACACTCCATACGAAAAAATTATCCAGAAATCGACCGAGTGTGTTATGTGTAATTACATAATGTCAGACGTCCACTCACTAATCTGTTGATTGGACTGTATTGGGAAAAGATTCGCCAATTAACATATTAATTTCTGTTCACTAAATCTTTTTTTGTACCTGATACATTTTGTTTGGGAATTTTGTTTATCAAATAAAATCTTTAAAGGTGAAAATCGGTTCGTTAAATCACATTATTTTTTGTGATAAATTTGACCCAAAAAATGAGAATTTTGCCGATCACGTGCAACAGTGTAGCTCTTCAGTCATTTGGATCTACATTGCATGAAATATTCTGAAGTCATTGGAGACCGGCGAACAAACTCCGTGTTTAGTCTGTATTTCAACAGACACGGAAAGTTATAGATTGCTTATACATTTTTATTTTTGAACATAAGGGAATTTACCTGCTTTTGTCGGGAATAACATCATATGACCCAAATGTCAAATTTAACACGATTTTTGTGACATATCTGGCAGCTATTTACAGCCTCGGGAATTCAGTGAAGTGGATTGTTGTCGAAACGGATCAGATCCACCTGTGCGGGCCTTTTTCCAGAGCTATTTTAAAACACGACATCCAAATTCAACTCGGGACCCTTCCGACTGATAAAGCGTGTCCCCACGAAAACGAAATGACGCCATACCAGGAATACATTACTTGAATTTATGGTTGCGAGACCAACACTGGTAGTTGGGGAGACGGTCATAGCAGCCTCGAAATCGCCTAGAACTCCAGTTTTGCCATTTTTGTAGAGGTGGGGGGGGGAGGGTGTAAGGGAAGGGAAAAAAATCGACCAAGCTTGTTACTCTCAACCCAACTTGGATGATGCCATGCCTCATACTGATACTATGAGGATAATTAACGCCCCCCCCCCCCCCCCCCCTTCTTCATGAAATTCTTGAACCGCCACTGCAGGGAGCCTTGCCGTCTTCTCGGTTGTCTTTCAACTCTTTACCCAATGCGGATAGCAGAGGATGCTTGCAAAATAAATTCTTGGATAACATTAAAAAATTTCAAACTTTTGTCTCAAAACATTGCTTATGATCCCCTCATTGGAACGACTCAAGATCATCGAGCTCGTTCCAATCAGAGGTCATAAGCTATGTTTTTTGGACAAAAATTTAAAACATAATAAAATTTGAATGGAGATTTTTAGCTTAACTTGACAAAGTCAGGATAAGCTATTGCCATCACGCGTGCAGAAGTCTGTTAGTCTGTTCACATAGTTCTTGTCTGATCGTCACGAAATTTCATATGCAGGTTTTTGGGTCATGTCTAGATGAGAACTTTCCCTTTTGGGCACGATTGGTCAATCGATATGGCTGCCCAAGCCCAAAACCCGAAAACCATTAGCACAGTCAACAGGACGTATTTATGAAGGGATTTTATTGTAACTTGGTAGGATGCCTTTGTATAATGCCTAGATGTAAACATCCCCTTTTGGTCATGATCTGTCAACCGTGATGGCTGCCCAAGCCCGAAACCCAAAAACTTTAACACAGTCTGCAGATCATATTTAATATGGAGGGATTTCATTGTAACTTGGTAGGATGACTCCAGATGATGTCTAGATGAGAACTTTCCCATTTTGTCGTGATCTGTCAACCGTGACGACTGCCCGAGCCCAAAACTCGAAAACATTTAGCTCAGTCTACAGGTTATATTTATGGAGTGATTTCATTGTAACTTGGTAGGTTGACTTCAAATAATGTCTAGATTAGAACATCCCCTTTTGGGCATGATTGGGCAACAGTGATGGCTACAGGGGCCCGAAGCCCGAAAACATTTTGCACAGTCTACAGGTCATATTTATGAAGGGATTTCATTGTAACTTGGTAGGTTGACTTCAAATAATGTCTAGATTAGAACATCCCCTTTTGGGCATGATTGGGCAACAGTGATGGCTACAGGTGCCCGAAAACATTTTGCACAGTCTACAGGTCATATTTATGAAGGGATTTCATTGTAACTTTGTAGGATCACTCCAGATGATACCCAGATGAGAATTCCCCTTTTGGTTGAAATTATTCAACCATGATGAATGCCTGAGCCCAAAAACCTTTAGCACAGTCTACAGGTCATATTTATGAAGGGATTTCATTGTAACTTGGTAGGATGACTTCATATAATGTCTAGATAAGAATGTCCCCTTTTGGACACAATTGGGCAACTGTGATAGCTACAGGGGCCCAAAACCCAAAAACCTTTAGCACAGTCTACAGGTCATATTTATGGAGGGATTTCATTGTAACTTGGTAGGTTGACTTCATATAATGTCTAGATAAGAATGTCCCCTTTTGGACACAATTGGGCAACTGTGATAGCTACAGGGGCCCAAAACCCAAAAACCTTTGGCACAGTCTACAGGTCATATTTATGAAGAGATTTCATTGTAACCTGGTAGGTTGACTTCATATAAAGTCTAGATGAGAACGTCCCCTTTTGGACGTGATTGGGCAACTGTGGCAGCTACAGGGGCCCGAAGCCTGAAAACCTTTAGCACAGTCTACAGGTCATATTTATGAAGGGATTTCACGGTAACATGGTAGGATGACTCCAAATAACGTCAAGATGAGAACTTCCCCTTTTGGTCGCAATCATTCAGCCTTGATGGCTGCCCGAGCCCAAAAACCTTTAGCATAGTCTATAGATTATATTTATGTAAGGATTTCATTATAACTTGTTAGGTTTGCTCCATACAATGCCTAGATGATGACATCCCCTTTTGGTCATGATTCGTCAACTGTGCCAGCTACAGGTGCTCGAAGCACAAGAACCTTGAACACAGTCTACAGGTCATATTTATGAAGTGATTTCATTGTAATTTTGTAGGACCACTCCAGATGATGTCCAGATGAGAATTCCCCTTTTTGTTGTGATCATTCAACCATGATGGGTGCCCGAAAACCTGAAACCCTTCAGCACAGTCTACAGGTCATATTTATCATTGTAACCTGGTAGGTTGACTTCATATAATGTCTAGATGAGAACTCCCCTTTTGGATACGATTGGGCTGTGACGGCTACAGGGGCCCGAAGCCCGAATACCTTTAGCACAGTCTACAAGTCATATTTATGAAGGGATTTCATTGTAACATGGTAGGATGACTCCAAATAATGTCTGGATGAGAACATCCCCTTTTGGTCGTGGTCATTCAGCCTTGATGGCTGCCCAAGCCCAAAAACCTTTAGCATGGTCTATAGGTCGTATTTATGGAAGGATTTCATTGTAATTTGTAAGCTTGACTCCATATAATACCTAGATGATGACATCCCCTTTTGGTTGTGATTGGTCAACTGTGACGGCTTCAGGGGCCCGAAGCCCAAAGACCTTGAGCACAGTCTACTAGTCTTATTTATGAAGGGATTTCATTGTAACTTTGTAGGATCACTCCATATGATGCCCAGATGACAACGTCCCCTTTTGGTCACGATCATTCAACCATGATGGCTTCCTGAGCCCAAAACCCCCAAAACTTTAAAACAGACTACAGAATTTGTGAGGGGATTTCCTTATAACTTAGTGGAATGACTCGGTATAATGTCGAGATGAGGACGTCCCCTTTTAGTAGTAATCGGTAAACCATCATGGCTACACAGGCATGAAGTCTGAAAACCTTTAACACAGTCTACAGGCCATATTTTTGAAGGGATTTCAATGTAATGTGATAGGATGACTCATTTTGGAATAATTTCACTGTAACTTGGTAACTTTCATTGACATACGTTAACTGTGAGGGCCACATACATTACCGGTGAGGTCATATTAACCCACCCCTCTGCCCCTTAGTACAGTGTACACCTCATATTATTTTTATTAAAAACATAGCATACAGGGAACAGAAATTAACATATTCCCAATTATCACAATTCTTGTCTTATTTCATAATCTTTTCATAAACATTGAATATTATCCTTTTCATCAAACACAACACACAGACAAGTTAAGCTACAGTGTCATTGACACTTTCATTGTGTATAGTGCTGGCCAAATTTGGCCGTTGATGTTTGGTAAAGGCCTAACAGAAGAAATTTTTTGAGCAATTTAGTCAGTTATTGAAAGTTGTTTTGACGAATGGGAAATCCACCTGCAGATGTTACTTGCAGTAATTCATTACCTCCGTACTTTGGAGGATGTGCAGCTATAACGTGCCTAAACTGTGACGTCGGAGAATTTTGGAAAACCTGAATATATTATTGTTGGTTTAAGTAACAGGAATAAGAAGTCAAACTGGTATTCATTTGATTTACATGGAGACGAAAAGGCATGAATATTTTGAGTAACAAGAACAAGAACAATACTTATTTTGCACTGAAGTTTATTTAATTTATTTAAAAAAAAAAATAACCTTTCTTTCTCTCACACACACAAACATAGCACATAATGTCATCTTAGCACAATATCTATATACATGATTATTTATACAAGTATTTACAGTCCTGTATAAAAACATTTAAACAAAAAACAGTCATAGCAAATTTTAGCCCACAAATGGAGTGGGGCGGTGTGTAGGTGTGGGAGGGGGGGGGGTGTCTGAGGGCACCCACAACATACAGGGACATACTACTTTAGAATTTATACAGGGCAGAGAGTGAGTCTGCAGACCAATAATATTAATATATAAAGTTTGAATGGAGAATTTTGTATTTAAGGTGGGTCAGTTTTGGCAGTTACGTCAGGTAAATAGTTAACAGAAAGCTTGCAAGTGGTTTTCATGCTTTTTCCCGCATATTGGACGATTAATTTTTTTAAAATTTAAATCACCACTTTTTAACTTTGAAATGTTTGGGCACTCGGCACAGTATAGAATCCATAATCCTGTTTCGGAAAAGTTACTGCCGCAGCGAAATGCCAGGATGTATCGCCAAGACTGTCACATTGTTGTTACAAAAACACCGTACACCTAGAACACATTTTATTCACTGAAATACTTGTTCTCTTTCATAATTTCATTTAAAAAATACAGATGAACCTTTACGAGAATGAATGAAGACAAGATCATTTCGACGGAGACAATGCGACCTTCAGTTATACAGGGGGGGAGGGGGGGGGAATCCAAATAAAATATCAGCGAAAATTTTATTTTAATATGAAAACAACTCAAAAACCTCACGAATTAACGAACAGATTTTTTCAATTCCTATATTAAACCGCAGTGCAGAGTTCTGGAAATGAATGATATGGCATTTGTATCTGAATATTTTATTAAGGTATATGGAACCCAGAAGGTTTAGCCAGGAAACAACAATGAAACGCCAAACTTGAGAGTATAGTTTTTTTTAAAAAAGGTTATATACAATTTTATACAAAGAGGGGAAACAACTGGGAAGAAAAAAAATTGACCCCTATGCAAAAGTAATTTTTGGACATGATTTGCTTATCGAATATGAAAAACCAGCAGACAAACAAATGTAGCGAATATCTCATTGACGTCTTCTGGGTATGAAATTGTTGTTCAGATAGGAATGACAAGTTAGTAACACTTTGGGGAAAATGTCTGCAGTTATCATAATCACTTGGATGGGCATCCTGATCAGGATTACCTGACGGAAACATGAAATTAGGCAACTTATAACAAATTTGGTTGAAACGATCATTTTCGCGATTGATCGTTCAACATTTTACAACACACACACGAAGTATCGTCTCAGGCATTTGTGAGATAAAATGTCTTTCTGTAGTCTTATATTTTTCGATGTGTTTATTTGTCTTTACCACACAAAACAAACAGAAATTTTTTGAAACCGAAAATTGCTTTTTCACGGACAAAAATTGTGTCAATAATATACAATTTGATATCGTAACAATGTATATGGATTCAAGAATTAATGAAAGTAAGATGGAACAATATGTGTTTTTTAATCTTTTAAGGCAGTACCGCGGGAATTTTAGAAAACAGACTAATAATTGTAGAACTATTTTCTGATATAGTAAAAATACGTGCTGGTGATTTTCTTCCGGTTTGAAAATCGTCTGTTGAATACGAAAGAAGAATTTGAAAAGTGCTCCTGATTTTTGGTGAGAAAAGTGATCGCAACAAATTTCAATGAACATATATTGACAAAAGGCATATATTTCACGTGTAAACATTACGTTTGTGCGATCCATTTGTCAGAAAGTGTTGCCACCCAAGATTATCATCATTCTGAATTGTCTTGTTGACAAACTTGGCTTGTGTTTTGACAAGCATTAGAATATAAAAATTTGTTTTAAATCCATTTTTTGGGCCATGTACTTTCGAAATTATCAGTAATGTAGTTGCAGGTGTGTTAAAAACCGAAAAAATGTATTTCTTTTCAAATTCTTTGTGATCATCAGTCCGTTAGGTATAAATACAGCGGATCAATGGGCCCCCACACACATGGTTCTTGAATTATTTATGTACATCAGGACATTACTTTCTGAAATCCAGTTAGGATAGCCTTCATCTCCATTTTTTCTTTAAATTATCATGAAATATAATAATTATATTTTGTGTCTGTGAGGATATTTCCAAGATTGGTGACATCTCTACCTTTTTTCGTTTCTTTTAAAAATGGGCAAAAAACACCCTTCTAAGAAACGACGTAGCTGCAGGTTTGGCATGTCACATGGCAGACACAGTTTCAAGTATAAATTTTCGACAAAAAACTTCTACAGAAGATACTGCATTCTCATCGAGTTATTTCGTTATCGAGTGATAAGTTGAAATTTATTCTTAAAAAGGATTTAGATACTGTGATTATGAATAAATACCTCTGTTTCCAAAAATATTAATGCAGATGGCAAAATAAAAAATTTTCTGAAAAAAGTTTATATCAACCCAGAATAAGTGGGTATAGACTTATTTATGTAAATAAGCTAAATAGCCATATAAATGAGATATCTTCTCATATACTTAACTGTTCTCTTGCACATGATAAAATATGTAGTGGTGTTGATGCATTCCAATTGTTGCAGGATTATAAACATGGTTTAGCAGCAACACTTCAGGGGCAGTGTTTGGGTTGTAAAAAACTTTTTAAACTTGAAACAAGTGACAAAATTGAAACAATTGACTGTAAAAAGCATTTTGATGTCAATGTACGAGCTGTCTGGGGTACAATGGCATCAGGGGGTGGTTGTGCTTCACTGACTCAGCAGTGTGCTACTCTTGATTTTCCCACCTTATCAAAGAAGAGTTTTTCAAAAATTGAGAATGAAATTGGCAAAATGTGGGAGAGTACTCTCCATGAAGACCTTCTGGCTGCAGGGGCACTTGAGTGAAAACTAGCAACACCAAGGAATGATTTTCATCAGGGTGTTCCTTCAACAACAGTGGTTTGTGACGGTGACTGGTCTAAACGATCTCATAAACACACATATAATGCAATGGGAGGAGTGGCAATTATTGCAGGTGTTGTAACTGGTTAATTACTTTATGTAGGTGTGAAGAACAAATATTGTTCAATTTGTGCAGTAGCCTTGCATAAAGGCCAAAAAAGCCCTGATCATATATGTTTTAAAAACTGGGATGCTTCAAGTTAATCTATGGAGGCAGAGATAATTCTGAATGGTTTTCTTGAGGCTGAAAGAATGCATGGTGTCCGGTACATGCGGCTGATAGGAGATGGAGACAGTTCAGTTTTTGCTAAGATTCAGGAAGATATACCTATTTGGGGAAAAGATGTGGAAAAAATAGAGTGTGCAAATCACATTTGTAAATGTTTGCGAACCAAATTAGAAAAAGCTAGCCACCGGTAATCCTGATTATAAAGGGAAAAATAAATATTAACTAAAAAGACTTGTGTTCGCCTCATGGGTACAGTCAGAGGAATTATAAAACATCATGCATCTTCTTTTCTGAATGAACAAAATAAAAAGACTACTGCAGAGAAATTAGCATGTGACATTAGGAATTTCATTCCATCAAACACAAATTTGATATCACATTAATTGTTCTTTTTGTAAAGTGAAAAAAAAACTATTTGTGATGCTTCTCGGGAACTTGAAGACTCAAATACTGATATCACACCATCAATGCATGAGGATTCCAGTGTTACTGATGCTGTGAACTCAGACTTTGACACTGCAGTAGCTCACTGGTCTGAGGGCATGTCTACACAAAATATAAATGCTGCTGCTTCTCAGCAAAATAGTTTTGCAACACCTATTCCAGATGATATGTATAAGGATTTGTATGTCTTAATAAATTCAATTGCTCTTAAAGCAGACCGCCTATTGTCAAATGCAACTAAAATTTAGTGGAGAATTGGATGTTTATTAGAATGGAATTCGACGGTGGAAAAGTTTTCAATCCGTGTAATCATGGTTCCTGGAATTTTCGGTGTTATGGGGCTGCACTGAGGAAAAATTTTGGAGCTGATTGGTCTCCATTCATCTGGGAAAAAGTCACTGGAACGGAAGCTGGTAGTGTTTTTCATCAGAAATATAATTTGAGGAAAGTTTGTAATCTGCAGAGCCATGAGTCACAGTCAACAACTGCTGCAAAGCATCTATGATTAAAAAGAAAATTCAGTTCCTTACAGCAAAGTCAGAGTAAGCAGGCAAAGCTTGATTATGGTGATGAGGCTATGGATGTTGTGCCTGATCTTTCAATAGAGAAATTGCAGATTAAAATGGATGAATTTTACAACAGTCATGTCCAAATAAGTGAACAGATGATGACCAACATAGAACAGAATACCAAGTCACAATCATTGAGTGGAATATGGGCTGAGGAAAGGCAGAAGAGACTGACAGCATCAAACTTTGCAGCTGTGGTTAAGAGAAAACCCAGTCTCCCTGTAAAATATTTGGTACAGCGTTTATTATATTCTTCATTTTCTGGCCCAAGATTGACACGAAGAGGGCTTCGACTTGAGAAATTTGCTTTGGTTGAATATAAAAACCACTGTAGTAGTGAGGGAAAAAATGTTGAAGTACACCAGATGGGCTTGTTTATTCCCGAGAGCATACTTTTTTTGCAGCCAGTACGGATGGAAAAGTTGAAAGTGATGTTTGTGGATGTGAACTTCTTGAGATAAAACATGTTCTCATGAATAAAACAACATTGTTTGAAGAAAAAAACAAGTCATTCTGCCTCAAACTTGATGAAGCTCAGCTAAAACTCAAAACCAATCACTCCTTTTATTATCAGATCCAGGCAGGGTCAGCTAAATGTAATGCAATTTGCCTGGCTAGATTTTATTGTTCGAAGGGTTGATCCTCACCAGGTGCATGTTGAGCGCATCTACAGAGACCAAAATTTCTGGTATAACATTATGGTACCAAAATTAGAAGCATTTTTCAAGAAGGCTATCCTACCTGAATTAGCTTATCCTCATTACGGTAAATTCCCTGGAATTAGAGAGCCTAGTTTATGGGTAAATTATGTGGAGTATTTTTCCAATTTATAATTATTGCACATTTACTTGTACATGTATGATTAAATTTAGTGAACTGGTTTGCCTTACAATTGTGGCTTCAGAGACTCAGTTGGTAGAGATGCCAGTTACAAACCGAGAGGATCTCAAATAGAATCTCACTTGTGACAACCATGCTGTCTGTGTCATGTGGGCAAGACAGCCTGGCACTTAATTTCACTATATTCTAGGGGAGTGTGGGGGGGGGGGGGGGGGGCTGGTGGTGATGTAGTGTGATTCGCCACACCGCATGTTGATGGGGCATATGTCTGTAATAACACTAACCCTGCTTGAGTGTGGCTTGTATGTTTGACTGGATTAAAATTGTTGGGGGGGGGGGGGGGGGGGTTGACAGTTGCTCACCACTGCTTGGTGGTTCTCTGGGTAATCAGATTTTCTCCGCCCATATCACCAACCAATGTAATATAACCCTGGCTGTTAAGTGTCATTAAACACTAGTACATGTGGGTAAATAAATAAATGGAAACCAAAAGTCCTGCCTAAAATAGTGCATTTCTTGCGCGTCAGTTCACATGCTATATGTCGGGGACATATCCTGGAATTTTAAAATTGATAATTAGTTGATAATTAGTTCATTAAATATGCTTGGAAATGATTTGTGTAAACTGCAAGTTCACTGAATGAAATTGAAAGTGAACCCTTTAACTAACAGATTATTATGGAAAAAGCAGAAATTCCCAATTTTGTACCCCAAATTCTGTATTTCAATAAAACTACATGAAGGTGGATATCATTAGAACTGGCTCACCGAGCGTGTTCTAATGATATTCATGTTTCTGTGGCTTGAATGATGAAAACTTACTCTGGGCCATGGGAGGCTTATTTGGTGTTATTATTCCGCCATTTTTCAGCAGCATTGGGTAAAGGGTTAGTACCGTTACAGACATTTGCTTGAAACTGGACAATTTCAAAAAGGAATATCTGCTTCCAGGAATTTGGGAACATTAGGACTGTAGAGTTTAGGCCCAATACCTGTAATGGGTATCAAATTTACTTTGGGCATGTCACTGCTACATACACATGTATGATATTATAACAAAAGTGAATTCAATTTAGATGATATGAACTTTGGTCTTTTTTCAATAATCGTACAGTAAATGGTTAAAATGTGTTTGGTCCAATCTGTGACGACACAAGTGCTTTTATCAATGCAGTTGACTTAGGTTGTTGAAAAGTTTTAATTTACATTTAGTTGAACACATGCAGGGACACTTTATAAACCACAATGTCAATTTTGAACTGCATCCTATTTTTCAGTGAGAAAAAAATGGAAATTTGGAGATTTGAACATATAATGGAGTGGGTTAATAATGAACAATTTATATTCAAATATATTTTTACATGTATTTTAAATATATTTCATACATGTATCATTTCAGCATACATCAGAAGGACTACATGTAGTAACGAAGAGGAGAAAGACTCTCAAAGGGGAACATACATGTACTAGTGGTAGTAGCTCTTCTTCAGACAATTTATCAGAAGGTGGTACTCCAAAACATGCAACTAGGGTTGGACAGAGGAAACATGTTGTGAAATTTTTACATAGATATATTGCACATGAGTGGATTGACGAGTTTGGAAGGAGTAATTGGTTTAATGGACATGTAGTTGACATTTTACATTGAGTTGATGGTTCTAGTGATTGTGTATATGAAATAATTTATGATGACTGTGAAGATTCATATGAAGTTGATCACCTTGTTGATGATTTCAATGACAATTCTGTCAAGTTCTTAGATGTTTAATTGGTAAGTTCTGCATGATATATAATGTAAATGTTGCACATTGTGTCACCGAGTTTGACACTTTCACGTATGAAGTGGTCGGTACAAGCTAGAGTTGGTCGAAATTAATGTAGAAAGACGTAAATTCTCTTTTTATCCTGTTGGAAGAACAATGTGAAGAAGACTGTCAGTAGAACTAGTCTGCAAAGCCAGTTCTGATGTATAATTGCATGGGTTAGCGGAAAAATAAGGATTTCCTAAAATTGGAACACTGTCCAATTAAGACCAATTTCATGAGATAAAACTGATAGTTATTTGTGTGTAGATCTGTACACCTATACAGATATGTAATGCATTGACAGGAGGAATACCTTGAGATGATTAATCCCAATGTTTTGCCATCATTTTTCACCTTAATTTGATTGCAACTGTACCCTATTTTTTATTTCAGTTCATTCTATCAAGCATTTTTAGCTCAACTTTGGCAAAGCCAAATTTGAGATATTGTCATGGCCCGTTGTCCGTCTGTTTGTCTGTCGTGCCGTACACACGGCTCGGGCTAGAGGCCGTATTTATGAACCGATCTTTACGAAACTTCTTGAGTACCTTTGTTATCACCGTGAGACGAGAACGAGTGTTTTGGGGTCTGGTCCGAAATTTAAGATGGCTGCTGGCAATCAGATTTTTGCGCAGAACTTTCATATGAAAGCTCTGATTTGAATAATTTTTTTGTATGAATGTTTAGTACCATGGGATACATCACATATAATACGGGTTTTTTTCTTGTGCGTAAATTATGCAAATTAGACTAACTTTGATTTATTTAGTGTTACTTTCAACACTGTAAGTGCAAATGCCAATATGGCTCGGGCTAGAGGCCGTATTTATGAACCAATCTTTAAGAAACTTCTTGGGTACCTTTGTTATCACTGTGGGACGAGAACGAGTGTTTTAGGGTCCGGTCTGAAATTCATGATGGCTGCTGGCTGCCATTTTGTACAAAATTAGGTGCAATCAGATTTTTGCGGCGCAGAACTTCCATATGAAAGCGCTGATTTGAATAATTTTCTTTGTGAATGTTTAGTACCATGGGATACATAACATATAATATGGGTTTTTTTCTCGTGCCTAAAGTATGCCAATTAGACTAACTTTGATCTATTTAATGTTACTTCCAGCACTGTGACTGCAAATGCCTATACAGCTCGGGCTAGAGGACATATTTATGAACGGATCTTTACAAAACTTCTTGGGTACCTTTGTTATCACCTTGGGATGAGAACGGGTGTTTTTGGGTGCAGTCCAAAATTCAAGATGGCTGCCAGCGGCCATTTTGTACCAAAATTAGTGCAGTCAGTTTTTTGTACAGAACGTCTGTATGAAAGTTCTGATTTGAATAAATTTCTGTATGAATGTTTAGTAACATGGAATACATCACATATAATACAGGGGTTTTTTTGTGCAAAAATTATGCAAATTAGATGAACCTTGATTTATTCAGTGCTACTTATACACAGTAAGAGCACATGTCAATACGGCTCGGGCTGGAGTCGGTATTTTTGAACCGATCTTCACGAAACTTCTTGGGTAACTTTGATATCACCTTGGGATGAGAATGAGTATTTGTGTTAGGTTTCAACAATTATTCAGTACAGTTTTATGGAAAGGATTAACTTTATTCTGCCTGAAATAAAATATGTGCAATCCACATACAAGTCTTGAGAGGGTTAAAAGCAGTGAACTGAATAATTTATAATTTATTTCCTTCCAAGGCATAGGGTTTCTCTCAACTTAGTTTCAGGAACTTACATCCCATTATAATAACAAGGTTACATTTCATTTTGACAGCTGACTCCACTGATGTCACATAGTCT
This sequence comes from Pictodentalium vernedei, assembly GCA_031216915.1. Taxonomy (NCBI): domain Eukaryota; kingdom Metazoa; phylum Mollusca; class Scaphopoda; order Dentaliida; family Dentaliidae; genus Pictodentalium; species Pictodentalium vernedei. The sequence goes on from CM062297.1 coordinate 737,232,781, forward strand.
CCAGTGTGAACATAACATTGTATTGCTTGGGGAGAATTTACTGTATCAGGAAATTGGATGCTGTGAAAACCCTGTGGCCTACTGGGCCATACTCAATGGCTCTAGCGACCTGAAAAACATAGGTGGCCAAGAAGTTGTGAAGTCTACCAGTATGCTAAAAATCAGCAAGATAGGACAATTCGTTTTCGAGTTATCGTGGGGACAAGGAAGTGCATAGAAGACAGAATACAGGAGAAGAAGAAGAAGAAGAAGAAGAAGAAGAAGAAGAAGAAGAAGAAGAAGAAGAAAAAAGAAAAAGAAACAGTACAAAAACAATAGTCTGTGTATTCACACAGACTAACTAGAGAAACAGAATTTACTGTCACCAGTAAATTCAAGTCTGTGCGAAAAGCGTTCAAGTATCAGGAATAAACTCTATAGAAAGAGAATTCATGAAAGCTTATTTTCTGGAGTAAAATATTTTTGAACAAATCAGAAATGGGTTTTCGTTAGCAGTATTTACAGATATTCATACAGGAATCAGAACATTTTTATAAGAAATCAGAAACGGCATATATGCAACCAGCATTCAAAGGGTTTGATACACAAATCAGAAATGAACATTTTTGGCTCTTCCCACTAATTTGAGTGATGAAATACATTCATAAACTTTAGAAATGCATCAAGGTGTAATGAAATTCATTTCCCTGTCTTTCTGAATAACGCCCCCATATTAAGATCTTCAGAGGGTTAAAATATTTCCTTTAAATACTCCATTTTAATCCTTTAAATGGGGGTGCAGTGGCTCAGTTGGCGGAGGTGCAGACTGCAAGGCCAGAGGTCCTCACTTTGCCCTTGGGCAAGACACTTCACCTTATTGCCCACGTGGGTGCATGGTGGCGCTGTGTATTGAAGCTTACTGCACATCGATGGTGCGCCTGTCTTCAACCACTGCTAACCCTGCTTGTGTGGTGTCAGTGTGCGGGGGATCTGACAGTTGCTTGTTGCTGTCCGGTGGTTCTTCCCGCTTACTCTGGCTTTCTCCACCCAAAAAACTGTCGTGTTCATGATTAGCCACTATGCAGAAATATGTGACATTAAACACCAATAAATAAATGATCCTTTAAAAAATGAGTTCATTCCAATGAAGGGTCAAAAGCTATGTTTTTCAAGCAAAAATAAAAAAGTAATTAAAACTGAATAGACATTTCTGTGAATAATGCTGACCAGTTTTTGCTGTTATGTTAGCTGAAGGGTTAAGAGAATCCCTTACTTTGGAAGGCATGCTGAAAAGGTGTCCCATTCCACATAGAATTAAATGTTACAGAAAATAAAGCGCGAAAAAACTTAAGTTTCTCAGCTGACAGTACCTGCTTTTGAACTCCGAAGGGATGAAACGGCTCAAATCAGAGACATTCTCTTAATGGCACTTTGGCATCAAAGGTTTCTGCACTCTCGGTGAGACCGAGCCAAAAACAGTGAAAGACTATGGAACTCCTCCAATAAATGGATTTTGAACAGTCATAGCACTAACACAGTTAACAGTACAGCCGACCATGTCAGTATTGCATATTGTTACCGGCATCCTGACAGTTTTGTGGTAGGTTTCAACAATTATTCAGTGCAGTTTTATGGAAAAGGTTAACTTTATTCTGTCTGAAATAAAATATGTGTAATCCACATTGAAGTCTTGAGAGGGTTAAAAGCATTGAACAGAATAATTTATAATTTTTTCCCTGCAAGGCAAAGGGTTTCTCTCAACTTCCAGGAACTTACATCCCATTATCATAACAAAATTACATTTCATTTTTTGACAGCTGACTCCCCTGATGTTTATATTGTCTCCAGTGTGAATAACATAGCATAGTATTGCTTGGGGAGAATTTGCTGTATCAGGAAATTGGAGGCTGTGAAAACCCTGTGGCCAACTGGGCCATACTCAATGGCTCTAGCAACCCGAAAAACATAGGTAGCCGAGAACTTTTGACTGTCTACCAGTATGTCAAAAATCAGTGAGATAGAAAGATTCGTTTTTGAGTTATCATGAGGACAAGGAAGTGCATAGAAGGCAGGAGAATAAGAAGAGGAAGAAGAAGAAGAAAAAAGAAACGAAAAAGAAACAATACAAAAACAATAGTCTGTGTGTTTCACACAGACTAACTAGAGAAACAGAATTTACTGCATCCAGTAAATTCAAGTCTGTGTGAAAAGGGTTAAAGTATCAGGATTAAACTCTACAGAAAGAGAATTTATGGAGGCTTATTTTCTGGAGTAAAATATTTTTAACAAATCAGAAATGGGTTTTCATTAACAGTATTTGCAGATATTCATACAGGAATCAGAACAATTTTTATAAGAAACCAGAAAAGGCATATATGTGACAAGCATTCAAAGGGTTCAATACACGATTCAAAAATGGACAATTTTGGCTCTGCCCACTAATTTGAGTGATGAAATACATTCATAAACTTTAGAAATGCATTAAGGTGTAAATGCATTTCCCAGTCTTTCTGAATAATATGCACTTGATGACCTCATTCAGGTGGACCATATATTGAATCTCCAGCAATTTTTAACTCAGTCGGTGTAGTCCCATGTGTACATCTACATTGAAGTATGAGCGCAACCCACTTTGAAGTAATGGCTCCACCAACTTCAGATCTGTCATCTGTCATTCAGATCGAACGGGTGAAAAAAACATAGATGAGAGCAAAATGGTTATTGTTAACCAGCATGCCAAAATGCACAGAGATAGGACGGTCCGTATTTGAGTTGTTGCCCTGACAAAGGGTGCATAGACTCTATATCGGAGATATTGTCATAAAAACCTTAAAAACCCCCAGACCTCATTTGAAGGCCTACAATTAAAAGAGAATCTAGTGACCTAAACAAGGCATACATAAAACTAGAAATTCTCTAATTAATTAATTTTAAACAGTCATAGCACTAACACAGTTAACAGTACAGTCAACTATGTCAGTATTGCGTCTTTTACGGGCATCCTGACAGTATTGTGATAGGTTTCAATAACAAATCTTCAGTGTTTTACAATTACATGTACACTGGAATTCTTCATGATCAAGTTGTTTGTTTTTATATTAACTTGGTTTGGGAATTAATTCTGAACAATGAGATTAAATAAATAGATCATGTTATTGCATGTGACAGTCACAGCTTACTCCCTAACTGCTTTTTGTGAAATTCATTCATGGAGAAAATATTCATACAGGAATCGGAACAATTTTTTTAAGAAACCCAAAAAGGCATATATGTGCACACCATTTATAGGGTTCGATCAAGGAATTAGAAATTGACATTACTGTATAATCTTCAGAATTGCATTAATTGGTATGAAATGAAATTCCTAATAGGTCGCAAAAAATATGCATTTAATGACCTCTCTTGACTGCATAGAGGTGGACCACATTTTGAACCTTCAGCAAGTTTCAACTCATTTGGTGTAGGTACCATTTCTATAGGTCATACCAAGCCTGAAGTATGAGCATAAACTACTTTATAAATATTCGCTCCACCAATTCCAGATCTTCCATATTTGTAGATGATGGAAAATGTTCATATTAGCTAGACAATGATGAACTGCATGCATGGTACCTCTGGAAAATATATTGTGAGTAAAAAAGTTCAGTAATGTTGAAATGTCGACGTTGAAAGGCCTTGAAGATCCCCAAGAGCCTATCTGAAGCCTTATTGGCATTGTCAAAATACCGAGGTCCTATCTATAGCCATGTGTGTTCAGAACAACATTTTGAGAATGGAAAGGGTTTTCATTATTCTCAATAAATTTTTTTAAGAGAGGTGCACCATCGAAGTGCAGTACGCTTAGTACACAGCACTACCGTGCCCCCATATTAAGATCTTCAGAGGGTTAAAATGCTCCCTTTAAATACTCCATTTTAATCCTTTAACCCTTTACGCAATGAATCGGCTGCATCTGCCCACATAATATGCAAATTGAGAAGTTGAAAAAAATATTACTTCCAACGAGGGGACCCATGATATGGTTTTGTTGAAATTTTTTGGAAAATTTGAAACAATGATATTTGAAATAATAAATTTTGATATCATCTACGTTGGGTAAAGGGTTAAATGGGGGCTCAGTGGCTTAGTTGGCAGAGGTGCAGGTGGCAAGTCACGAGGTCCTCACTCTGTCCTTGGGCAAGACACTTCACCCCATTGCCCACGTGGGTACATGGTGGCAATGTGTACTGAAGCGTACTGCACATCGATGGTGCACCTGACTCCGACCAATGCTAACCCTGCTTGTGTGGAGTTAGTATGTGGGGGATCTGATAGTTGCTCACTGTTGCCCGGTGGTTCTCCCCGGGTACTCCGGCTTCCTTCACCCGTAAAACTGTTGTGGTCATGGTAAGGCACTGTGCAGAAATATGTGACATTAAACACCAATAAATAAATAATCCTTTAAAAAATGAGCTCATTCCAATGGAGGGTCATAAGCTATGTTTGTTCAAGCAAAAACGAAAAAGTAATTAAAACTGAATAGACATTTCTGTGTATAATGCTGACCAGTTTTTTCTGTTATGTTGGCTAAAGGGTTAAGTATCCCTTAGTTTGGAAGGCACACTGAAAAGGTGTCCCATTCCACATAGAATTAAATGTTACAGAAAAGAAAGAAAAAAACATTCTGTAGCCATGAGTTATAATAAAGGTATTTTTTACTCACATCAAAGTATTAAGAGGGTTAAAATCTGACCATTCAAATATTCCAATTTATTTGTAACTGTGATAGGTGTTTCAAGAAAGCAACACACCATCCCAAAACCTCCCAATCCTGAGTTATGATTGAGAATAAATAGATTTTTTTCAAAAATGCTTTGAAAAGTGAAGGGTTCTTTCTTCAGTGATTGAGACTGAAGTTTTGTAACATGATACAAAATAAATATACAATGCTGTTCAATGTAACAAAGAATTCTATCACAGCTTTCTCTCTGGAGATTATATTCTGTTTTAGATAATGGTTACTGCTTCAGCTAACCCATTTCACAGTAAATGTTGTAAGCATATTTTTAACCACTAGAGCCCGAAGGCCTCACATGCCTCCAAATCATAGATGACCGAGTACCAATGGCAGGCAGTCTATCAGTATACCAAAAACATTGAGATAGGATTGATTGTATTTGGGTTATCATGTTGACAAACAGTGCATAGAAGACATTCTATGAATGTTATTAATTTATTGGGGTTTAACGACACTTTCAACAGCCAGGGCCGCCTCGTGTCGGACAGTTTTTATGAATGAAGGAAGCCTGAGAACCCAGAGAACCACCAAGCAGCAACTCCACACAAGAAGGGTTAGTGCAAGTGCATCATTGACATGCAGTATGCCTTAATACACAATGTAACCATGCCCTTATGTGTGCAATGGGGGTGAAGTGTTTTTGCCCAAAGACACAAGGCAGTTGCCGCAAGTAGGATTCAAACTGAGAACCTCTCGGCTTGCAGCCTGCACCTCTTACTGCTTAGCCACCGCGCCCCTCTATGAATGTAATGGGAATACTTTAGAGGCTTATTTTGGGGATAAAATAGTTTTAAAGAAATAAGAAATAGGTTTTCGATGACAGTATTCATAGATATTTATTCAGAAATCAGATAATTTTTAAAAAAAAAACAGATAAGGTAAAAAATCTGTACAGCATTTAAAGGGGCCGATCAAGGGAATGCACAAGGAGGTTTAAAAATATGATTTCCAGCAATTCTGGAAATAGCCCTCAGTGACTCCTGTGCGACCTTGGCCCAAATTTTGAACCTCCATTTAATGTCGACTCGTTTCGTATTGGTCCCCAGTCCATACATCATACCATGCTTGACATATGAGCATGACCCACTTTCACAAATTTTGTCTAGTCACCAACTTTTTACGTGAAAATGGATGTATGGACTTCAGGAATGCTTTAGAGAGTCAAAAAATGTGATTTCCAGCAATTTTGAAAAAATGCACTCAATGACCCCAGGTGACCTCTGTGACCTTGACCCATATTTTTGAACCTCCATCAAGTCTCGACTTATTTAGTGTTGGCTCCAGGTCCATACATCACACCATGCTTGAGATATGAGTGTGACCCACTTTCAAAAATTTTGTCCACGCCCACTTTTTTCATGAAAAAATGCATGTCTGAATTTTGGGGAAGCATTTGGAGGTCAAAAAATGTGATTTCCAGCAATTATGAAAAATGCACTCATTGACACCTGGTGACCTCGGTGACCTTGACCCATATTTTGAACCTCAAAATTTATATTTTCCAAACTGAGACAGATTTGAACCAAATTTGATATGAGGGCTTATTGGGTCATAAGTAGTTAATTTATGACAAAATTTTTTTTTTTTCCATCACCCCATGGGAACCGCCGGAGCTAAAAATAGAAAAAAAATGAAAATGCCCATATCTCCAAAACTAAACGGCACTGAGAATTCTTATTTGATGTGAAGCTTCCTTCGGACCAACAGAATGGAAGGGAAAAAAAAATTGCTTTTGGTTTTATCATGGGGTACTTTTTGGGGACTTTGAAAAAGTGCTGAGTCAGCATTTTTTTAACACTGTGGGTAATGTGAAAACATGTAAGACTACTTTTCTCCCAAACCACTGCTCCAAAAGCTTTCAAATTTCACATATAACATCTTTGGAAGATTGTTTCACACGTTTGTTGAAGTCAATTCCCTGGGTCTATATTTGGGCTCTCTATGGGAGCCCAAATGTTTAAATTAGTGCAGTATGACGAATATTCTTTAAAAATCTTCTTCTTCAGATCTACCAATAAGAATCTTGTGATATTTGGTATGCAGCATCCTCAGGGGGGGGGGGGGGGGGGGGGTGGTGAGATTCAAGTTTGTTCAAGCCAAGTCCCTGGGTTCATATTTAGACTGAAAATTTGGGGTCCCGTTTCAGACTTTTCGTTCAATTTTAAGACAAAAATTGTTTTTACACTGAAAATTTGGGGGCTGGGTGGACCAAAATCCAGAATTTTTTTGTTTGTTTTTTTTATGCGTTTCAGTCAATTTTAAGACAAAAAAAATTATTTTTTTTTTACACTGAAAATTTTTGGGACATAAAAGTGCAGGAACTGAAAATAGAAGGAAAATCTTGTGTATTGTGTGGGCACAACAGCTTCATCCAGTTGGTATATGCTTTTCTTAGGAGGGGCGTATGCAGCTTATTCAAGTCAAGTCCCTGGTTTGATATTTAGACTACCATGTCAGGTGAGCGCCATAAGGCCCCTGGGGCCTCTTGTTTGCTTTTGCTTTGGCCCTTTCAGCATTGGAGTCTTCCTTTTGTAAGACCTTTTCTGTAAATTTCATCCTCTTCGTGTTCTTCATATAATTTATACATTTTTGTGCATTTTTCACAGCATTAAAGTCTCAATAGATTCACCTGGGCCATTGTTCACCAAATGTATAGCACTATGGGCTCTTCCCAGGAAGTTCCTAGCAAAGGTGATAGATATTACATGCCAAAGACCTCTGTAGACAATGATTCACTGCCTCAGTTTTGGGGGTATTTCTATGAAGTTGGGTCTTCAGTATATTGCACCTTGATAGTCATGTGTTAGCCCATTTTCGTAACTGTTTACTTGCCATTGTTGACAAAGGAATTTTAAATGAATCTGACAAATATGCACTCTTGAAAAGCCAAGTTTTCTTGATAGAACCAACATATGAATATTGCTTGCACAATTTATGATTTCCCTGGTAACAATCGACAATAGCATCTACAGTATATGCCCTAGCATTTATAATTTTATTTATACTTCCCAAATGTTTCTTGTGATAAGTTGACAGTTCTGGTGTGCATTTGGTTGCTATATCCAATGCAAAATGGGTACAGTGTGTTTGTCTTTCAGTCTTTGTCTCCCCAGACATTAGTGCAACAGTACTCCTGTCATTCTTTATTCCCTTTCTGTGATTTGCAGATAAGTGCCTTGTATCCAGTAAATGTTCAGGTCGGATTGAACTCCTTTTATTCTTGTAAGTTTTCTCGGCTGCTTTAAAGGCTTTGGAATTGGGATCAGTTGTCATACTGAACTTCCTAGTCATCTGATTTTAGTTCTAGGCAAGAAGTATTCCATGCCTTTTCATTGCCAATACTTTCTTTCATATACAAAGTTACTGTACACTCTGGGTATTTTTATACTATAAACCAATGGCCCATACCAGCTGGCTAGTGCAAACTCAAGAGTTATCAAGAGCCAAACACATATTTTGACCCCCCCCCCCCCCCCCCCCCCCCCCATCCCCAAAATTTGCTTGCAAAACCGAAAAATAGAAGGCCTATCTGGTCCTCCATACTTTTACTTTCCGTGCATGTGCAGCCATCAGGAAGTGACTGGAATTGGCACCAACATCATTCTTTGTTTGGCCCTAAAGTCAGCAACAATGAACTGACATCTGTGCTTTAAAATCTCCTTTTTTGAGATTGCCAGACACAAATCAATGCAAGAATTGGTGGATCCAAGGCTGTTATTGGATGATGGAAGTGTTCAGCAGTGGTTTTAGACGTTCAGGGCTGTAACTTTATAATAATTATAAAATTACTTCATGTTTTTCAATTTCGGGACATACGTCTGTCATCATCATATTTTTATACTGTAACCAATGACCCAGACTTAGCTGGTGCTAACCCAAAAATATCTAGGGCCAAACACAAATTTTGCCCCCCAATCCCCAAAATTTGCATGCAAAACCAAAAATTAGAAGTCCTATCTGGCCCTCCATACATTTTACCCTCAGTGCATGCGCAGACTCCAGGAAGTCACCGAATCTGGCCCTTGTCAGATAACAACAAACTGATATTTGTGCTTTTAAATCTCAATTAATAATGATGCCAGACACAAATCAATGGTTAAATTGGTGGATCCAAGGATAGAACTGGATGAAGGAAGGAAGAAATGGTGGTTTGATACGTTCAGGGCTGTAATTTTTTATTATTTAGTAAAATTAGTTCATGTTCCCTAATTTCAGGACATGAGCCTGACGTTATCTCTGATTGATTATGATCTATCCACTGTTTATTTAGTATTCCTTCCCTGTCTTCCTTTGATCCCCCAGTTAAGCTCCAAAGCTTTTTGGCTTGTTTTAAGAAAGATTGTTTATAAAAAATTTTGGGAGTTTAACGTTTTATGCAGAAAATTATTCTGTACATCCCCAGGGTTACTTCCTTATCCTTAGGGTGTTCGGGTGATTTGGTCATGCATCTTACATCCAATGTATCTTTTTTTCTTCTGAGGAAGATCTTGCTTTACATCGGATAGTCTTGTTTCTGTTACTGACTTTGGGCCGTGTTGCCTGGGGTCTTGATTCCGGTGTTTTGTTTACATCTTTAGATAGTTTCCTATTTTTATTTAGGATCAACAGTTGTAGGTAACATTAAATATTCTGATAATGTGGTTGTTTATTTTACACAGTTTTTATAATTTTGTCCACACTTAGGCTTTTTTGGGCTCATCGTTCCCTTTGGGAACTTGGGCTCTTATATTAGGAAAATTTTTTCAAAAATTTTTATTTTATTTTTGAAAGAGTTTTTCTTTTGGATATATTTCTTTCATTGATTATATTTAATGTTATCTTATATTATATGTAGATTTGGTGGTGGTACAATGACATATATTAGTTTTAGGTAATTATTTTTATCTAATAGTATGGCAAATAGAGGAAACATTTCCTTTATTTTCTCGGTCGTTGTAATGAGTTTACTTGATGTACTACCACTAATTCTACTCCATGTATCAGATTTGATAATCTGAATGACGGGCGTCGTGGTTTGTGTTAGGCGAGTGGACACTATCAGTCGTATCACGGCGAGGGGACTCGGTGGTCCTCTCATCAAAAGGTCACTATAGTTTTTTAGTTTCTATTTACAGAGGAACAGGAACATGATGTGGCTTCGTGACACCGTCAAGGAGTGTGCTGTCATCGCAAATCAGTCAAGAGCTAGTGGCAAAAGTGCTCAGGTATTAGACAAGGCCTAGATCCTTAGTAGGATTGATGACTTTGTCGCCAGCTAGCTCGACCGACAGATCTAACTCGTATGTGGGGGACGTGATGCCGGGTATGTCTGTTGCGGTCGAGAAGAGGAATAAGGGTATAGTGAGCACTGTAAACATACAACATGCTCACCCTGCGACATCGGGAAGGAGGAAGTAGACAAGTTCCGAGGTATGCTCGTCCGGATCTTCGTGATCGCGAGCAAGAGGGAGATCCCTCTCTCTTATAACAACATCTGCGATCAGAGGTTGTTGGTAGGAACTTGGTGGTCAAGTTCTGAGGTATACTCATACAGGTCCGTGATTGTCAGCAAGAGGGAGATCCCTCTCTCTTATAACAACATCTGGGGACAGAGGTTGTTGGTAGGAACTTGGTGGTCAAGTTTTGAGGTATACTCATACAGGTCCGTGATTGTGAGCAAGAGAGAGGTCCCTCTCTCTTATAACAACAGTAACAACATCTGCGATCAAAGGTTGTTGGTAGGAACTTGTGTCGGTCTGACAAGTTCGGAGGTATGCTCGTCCGGGTCGTCCATGATTGCGAGCAAGAGAGGGGTACCTCTCTCTTATAACAACTCTGGGGCCAGATGTTATTGGTAGGAACTTGGCGGTCAGGTTCTGAGGTATGCTCGTCCAAGTTGTTCGTGATTGCGAGCAAGAGAGAGGTCCCTCTCTCTTATAACAACATCTGGGGACAGAGGTTGATGGTTCGAACTTCTGTCAGTTGAAACTCACGTCCACGGGACGCTCCTTCCATAGACTGTCATGGCGGCCAGTCTTATAGCTTCCTCTTAGACTGCCACGGTGGCCAGTCTTATAGCTTCCTCTATGTTCGAAAAGCACACGACCGCAAGGTCCGTTGTTGCTAGTTAGCTTGATTGGTGAAGTAGTTACTCAGGTCCCTGAGAACTATGACGCTCTGTGTAGACGATCCAGGCTAGAAAAAGAGAGATCATATAGGGTGGAACGAATGATATGATATGCAATTATGCTCACCCAGTGATGACGGAAGGAGGAAACCGATAAGGTCCGAGGCCGGCTAGTCTTATGGTTTCCTCTACATATGGATAAAGTGATCTTTATATTGCACAGGGCTATAAAACCCGATGAGTGGTGTCAGTTCCCTGTCGCCGGTGTAATGGTTAAGATTGGATACTTGTACCGTGACTCTGGATGTGTCGTATATGAATTGTATTTAGAGCTAGTGGGATTGTGCTAAAAAGACAAGGGCTAGGTTTCACGGAGGCTTACGTCCCTTGTCTAAAACAGCTAACTCAACCGGCAGCTCTCACTCATATGTGGGTGATGTGATGCCAGGTATGTCCATGACGGTCGAGAGAGAATAGGGTTTAGGGAGCACTGTTGATCAAATCCATGCTCCCCTAGTGTTGATGGAATGAAGAAGACGGCAAGTTCTGAGGTATGCACAAGCAAGAGGGAGCCCATCTCTCTCAACAACATCGGGAGCCGGGTGTTGTTGGTAGGAACTTGCATCAGTCTGTACTTACGTACATAGCTATTGTCCGCTAAAGAGAAAAGAAGAGGAACAAGTACTCCCGACCGCACCTTGGCTAAGTGACTCAGGTTTCCCGGTCTTCATCGTGAAAGGTCCATCTTTAGTAAGAAGTCGCCCCATCTAGTAGCCAAGGAGATGAGTCTTCATTCATCGGGTCGTCCGCAGTAATAACTATATTGGACTCCCTGTCCTAGGAGCAGCCGGCGAAGAGGCTATTCGTGACCGCTGCTCCTCAGGCCTCTGTAACGGACTTGCTGTCGCAGTTGCACAGCTGATCACAGTATTCCTGCCAAGGCAGAAGCACTCAACATCGATCTCAAAATCTTGAGCTGTTGCATAATGCTTATTTGGTCCAGTCACCTACCTGTTTAAATGCTGGTGACTGTGATTCTAACTGATTTGAACATATGATGGATAAGATAACTTTCCTTCCAGAACAACTCTTGGATGATATAGTTATCAAACATTATCATTTCCTTGATCTTGTTCCAGCGATTCAAAATGCTGCGAGCTATTATGAGAAACCGCTAGCGTAGTTAGATGCTTTCTTCATCCAGTTAAGAGCATGGTAATAAGATCTCTTTCCGGTTAAGTCTACATGGGTGTCACAGATCTTCGATTCTGTATACAACACCATATTTATCTTCCGGCGGAAAAAGTAATTCGGTTTCTTACCTTCTTTCTCTGTATTTTTAATCATTTGTGATGGTTCACATACTTTTAAAAACAGCAGGGGAAGACGTTGAGAGTTCCTCAGCGATGTTTGAGCAGGCTAAGATCCTAGTTTTAACCTTACCTTCATCATTTAGCTGTTCGCTCGGACACAATTGAGAAAATAATTTCTTTAGTCAGAGCGAATTTAGTCTCATGGTCTTATGTACTTAATTTTAAGTACTGTGACGCATTGTCTATATGGAAGGAATTTTGTGGTCATTGTACCTTTTAAAATTCTTTCCAGACATAGTATTTATTTCTTGGTCTTAACTTATGTTAAGTGAGAGTTATGCTGATGCAACAAAGCCTTGTGTCTTCATCTTTGCATTTGACTAGGTGGATAACTTGCCATAGGAGGCTTTAGTCTTCCAACTCTATGATAAGAATCTATTCTCCTCTCTTTAAGCTGGGATCTAATGTACCATCACCAGCAGAAAGAGTATGAGAGGTTGTCCTAGACTCAAATTGTCAATTAGGACTCATAACAAAGGTATAGGTATTCCTGAGTCTTTGATGGTAACCTTTCATTATTGTAGGATTAAACTACAAGTAAGCATCTATTCTCGATTCTTTTAGTTGGGGTCTAATCGACTACAGCCAACAAAAGAAGAGGAGAGTTTGTCCTAGACTCAATTCGCTTATAAGGCTCATAGCGAAGGTATACGTATCTCTCCTATATATAATTCTTTAGGTTTGTCTATACAACCACTTGTTTCTCGTCAGACTGAGTTACTGATCAGACTCCCCTGAGCCAGTGGTTCAAGGCTCTTATAGAACTCGGTCCGGCCGATTTTGACTGGAAGTGGATAATTAGGTTATTTATGATTATCTTTCAGTCGATAAACGAACGTTTGGCAATTGCAGTGAGTATAGTTCTTTAGATCACTTGTATTGTGAACTAGATAATGTCTCATGGGATTTATGATAGGATTCATGTATCCCACTTTTCATTTGGCTAGTTCATCTGTTTCACAGAGCGAATTAACAAGCTGTTTGGCTTGCTTTTATCTGTTATCTGACTCATTGACTGTGATAGTTTTATGCTCCAGATGGAGTTGTGTGGAGCGGCTTGGAATGTTTTTTCGATGGGTCGCTTACAAACATGTCTACTCCAGTTATTAACTGGAGTGGTAGACGTTTTTCCATCTTGACCTATTTTGTTTTAGAGAATCTTTTAACATAAGGTCAAGTTTGGGCATATATTACGGTTTCTCAATTATTTTGGGCGTGAGTTCATATATTGCTATACAATCCTGAGTCCGAGGGTCTCTCTATGCACATCAGAGTTTATCAGAAGTGAAGTATGCTTCTGTTGTCATTATTTTTCAATAGAAGGGACATTTATGTTCATTCTATTGTTAAATAAGTCAGTTAGCTATTCGTACTGCTTGGGTTATTTATCCTCCAATTAGCAGTCAATGCCTAAGATTTCAACGCATAAGTAAGCGCTGGCTATATCTTGTGCTTATTCTAACTGTTTGGCTATTATATGATCTTATGTGGGATCTCTTCAGGATAGTTAAGTTTTCGGCGCATGGGAATAATAGTTTCCATTATTTGTGTCGCTAGTATAAGGCTTTTGAGCGCATACATTGACGCTCAGCCATTTTCATGGGAATGAATGATAGGATATGTGTATCCTTCAATTCATTTGTTGCTATTGATTTCATTGAGGTTATGGGATCTGCTATTGAGCATTCGCCGGAAGCTTCCCCATTAGAAGGTTTTCTTCTTTAAGGGAAGTTTTATTCTTCATGTCATTCTCCGCTCTCAGTGGCATTACGGAGTATTCAAATGTGAAGTAGCTTTATGGTCTCTATATTATTGCTGTCTGCTTCAGCAATGAATAAGTAATGTGGGTGAGGAGGTTTCGACATATATTTGAATTTCCCCCCCCCCCCCCCTCCACACACACTCACGCTGTCGCGTATATATTTTTTAATACATACATACTTTGCGTCTGGGTCGTGTTGGATGGCACCATCATACGCATACATGCAGTTCTGTTGCATTTGTTTCCAGCATTTATTTTCTACCTCCATTTCCAAATCCTGGTCTCTATTTTGTTGGTTCTCAAATCGCATATTCTCACGTGTTTATAGTTGTAGATACCAAATAGTACATGTTGGAGAGTGTTTTTAACGGATTTAATATTATAGAGGCCTCCTGTGAATGATCTTGAAGCGTGTTTTCTCTGCAGAGATTGTTCATCTTATCCAACTTTTGTATGTATATGTTGTAATTGATTTTTCACTGATTTCGTCGTACCTGTATACGGTGTCTGCAGTGCATATTTTATAGCAGATAATGTTATTTACTAAAACCATCGCTATAGCCTTGGTTTGTGAAGTGGCGTTAAGCACCATTTATTATTCATGAATTAATTTTTTGAGTGCCTGATCGATATTTATATTGTTTCCAGGTTCTGCTTATTGATTCTAGAGCTCTCCCCTCTTTCTTTTGAAGTTATGTTAAAAAAATGTTTTTGTACACTTCTCTGCCTTATGGGGTATGTAACTATCGAGGAAGCTGTCTTATCCGTACTATGTTCGGCGATCAGCTGCAGTATTATTGTGTGGCGTAGGTTTATGGGAAATTTCCTCTCATTCTCAGTATGCCTTAATTATTTTTAGGGCCTAGATCAGACTAGTCTCTAAAATTGTTTATTTGTTACATCCTAATTAACATGATTTTATGCTTAGATTTAGGATGTACGTAATTGGGATACATTTTAGGTTATGTCTCTTCTATTATGGTATTAAGAGACATACATGTAATTCTAATTTCTTCGTCATGGATTGAAGGATTTAATCTATGTTGATCTACTATTTCCGAAGTTCTAGGCCCTCCGCCTTTTTACGATTCAGCTAAGTCTGGGTCATTGGTTACAGTATAAAAATATGAAAAAATTTACAGTAATTTATATATTTTTTTTATACTTACCAATGACCCAGACGGGAATGGCCCTCCCATGAGTGGGCAGTACTGAGCACTCATACCTCCCCGCTGAATTATTATAATCTTTTTTTATATTTATTTGGCGCCAGATTCGGTGACTTCCTGGAGTCTGCACATGCGTGGACAGTGAAATGTATGGAGGGCCAGATAGGACTTCTAATTTTCGGTTTTGCATGCAAATTTGGGGGATTGGGGGGCAAAATTTGTGTTTGGCCCTAGATATTTTTGGGTTAGCACCAGCTAAGTCTGAGTCATTGGTAGTATAAAAAATATATAAATTACTATAATTTTTTTCATTTTTGATAATGATCATTCCACTATTTGTTAAGTATTCCTTCCCTATCCGTCCATGAACCCTTCCTGTTAAACTCTTAAGCTTTTTGGCTATTTTTTATTGACATTTGTTATTAAATTTTTGTGGAGTTTAACATGTATTACAGAATATTTATTCTGTTTTTATCCATGGTTACGTCCTCAACCTAGGGGTTAGGTCGTTTAGTCTTGCATCTTCTATCCGATGTATGATGTATTGTTTTTTCTTTGTAGGAAGATCTAGCTTTGCATCTGGTAGCATTTAAACTGATTTCTGACTTTGGGCCTTTTTGTGTGCCTGATGTCTTGTTTCCGTTTTTTTCATTGACGTTGTTTACATTGATAAGGTCCTCAGATATAGGTAGTATTTTATATTCTATTACAGTAGAATTACAGTGGGATACATGAATTATTATTCCGGTAGTGTAGCTCATTAAATTTGGATTTCTTCCACACTTAGGCTCTATCGGGATGCCTTTGGGCTCTTAATGTTCCCTTTAGGAACTTATGCATTTTTAAAAAAAAAAAAATTTTTTCAAAAAATATTTGCAATTTAATTTTGATTGCTATTATTCATGTATCTGAATTATATATTTTGTTGTGGAGTTTGGAAGAGTGATATCAACTTTAGTCGATGCACTTCTGCGGACTCTGGTCATACTTGTGTTCTCTGGGATGACTAATGTTGGAGACGGGTGTCGTGGTATGTTGTTGACGGTGAGGTTCTGAGGCCAGGCTTCTCTCCGCATTTTAATTCATTTTTTGAGTTTCTTTTTCAGAGGAACATGAACATGGTGATGATATTGTGACACCCATCCAAGTGTGCTACCATCATCGTGCTCCATTGAGCAAATAGAGCTAGCTGCAGTGCTCATGATATGCAAGGGATAAGGCCTCAAGTTAGTGTTCTTAATCTCTTGCAAGCAACTAGCTCGACCATTGAAGCAGTTACTCCGTCCATGGGAGCCATGACACCGGGTTAGACTGTTGTGGCCGAAGGAAGTGTAGATGTGGGTAGAGCGAGCACTTAAATATAAATAAGCGACGACGGAAATAGGGAGGAAATGGGGACGAAGACGGCAAGTTTCTTGTTGGGAGGCTCGCCGAGGTCTAATAGACCGCGAGTGGGAGAGGCCCCTCTCTAACCTAACAACATTTGGGGCCAAATGTTGTTAAGAGAAACTTGCATGAGCCGGAGCATATGTCTGCCCACTGCTCGGGACACTCTGTCTAGTCTGCAGTTGGGGTCATCTTCAGTCATGGCTTCCTCCGCTAAGTTTCACAAGCCAAAATGAAGTTTTGTTGGAGGCTCAGCGAGGTTGATGAGGCCGCAAGTGGGAGAGGTCCCTCTCTAACCCAACAATATTTGGGGTCAAATGTTATGAGAAACTTGCACGAGACAGAGCATATGTCCGCTCACCGCTCGGGATGCTCCCTCTAGTCTGCAGCCAGAATAGGCTGCAGTCATGACTTCCTCCGCTATATTATTAAATCACACATGACCTCAGGCTAGCTACCCGACTTCAAATCAGCTGCAGAAGACAGAGCCATTCTTCACCCCTGAAGTCGGACCATCCGATAGCTAGCGATCCAAGGCATCAATCAACGTGACGCTTGGAGAAGAGATCTATCTCCGGATCTTCATCCCAGGAGCAACAAGTGGTGGAAAAACAGAAGACTGCTGCTCCACAAGCCTCGGGAATGGACTTGCTGTTGCAGTTGTGCAGCTATTAACAGCATCCCAGCTAAAGCAAGAGCAGCCTCCCACAGTCTCCAGTGTGGAGCTGTTGGACGGTGCTGGGTCGGTTTGTTGAATTGTGCATGTAGAAGAAGCCAGAAGTTTCTTTACGGGACGCTCGGCTGCATCTGGGGTCAAATCTCCATTTGGAGAACCCTCTCCATCCCGTTAACAGTCAGGGTCGACTGTGTTTGGTATGAGAAACCATATCAAGTCGGAACACGCATCGAAACATTCCTTCCTCACTGCAGCCGAGGCTGGCTGCAGTTATGGCTTCTTCTATTTACATGGAAGCACACAAAAGAGGATTCGTCTTGAAGTTTCTAAGCAGGATATGAGATCTGGGGACAGATCACGAGTGCAGAGTGAGTTTTCGGCCCGTTAACAGTCGGGGCTGACTGTTTTGTGTTGTAAGAAACTTCAATGAGGAGGTGCATCCGTCCTATGTGACGAGTCATGATGCTTCTTCAGCCGAGGATGGCTGTGGTTATGGCTTCCTCTTCTTCCATGGATATGCACAATAAGGGATAGTTTCTAACAGAATGCTTGGCAAGGTCTGGAGCTGACTGTGAGCTGGAGATCCTTCTCAGTTCCGTCAACAGTTGAGGTCAACTGTTCTTGGTGCAAGAAGCTTTAGTGAGTTGGGATGTCCATTCACGTTTGCGGTTCGGGATGCTTCTTTCACACTGCAGCTGGATTCAGTTGTAATTTTTTTTCTGTAAGCCCTGTATGCATTTAAGTATATATATGCATTTCATGACTTCTCGACTGGCGACTGGGCCATGTTCTATGGCGACCTCATGGACACATCCACTTTTCAGTTGGTTTGTCTCCTGTGGTTGTTCGTCTATGTGTTATATACGAGCATATGATTCACCATCAATAAATTGCTAGCCATTGGGTACCTGAATGGCTCACTAGTCAGTTAACTGGTATTCAGATAATCACAATGCGGGATTTCAATGTTTGCGTGCATAATAAGTGTATTATTAGGCAGATGCATTATTGCAGGTTATATACCTTAGAAACAATGAATTATTTCAGGGGTGGTCTGTGACGAGTCTGTTAATCATAGCTTGTTCCATTTTTAAATTCAGGTTTCCATTAATTTTGGCACCCAATCGAATATAACTTGTTATTGTATATTCACACGTGTTTGGAAGCATAGATATCAGACAGAACACATCTGGGAGTGTTATCTATTGGAATTTAATGTATACATGAACGGTGTCGCCTGTGGGTTACCTTGGAAGTGTGTTTACTCTCCAGAGATCATCCATTGTGATTCTATCGGACTTGTGTATGTTGTATATATTATATCACCGTTTTTCGACCTATCTACATATGCTGACTCCGGTATACGTTACGAACGGGCGCTATTAATTACTGGGATCGCTGTGATAGCCTTAGCTTCTGAAGTGGCATTGAGCACCAATTTATTAATAATAATTAATATCTGGGTGGCTGTTCGACGAATATATATTCTTATTTGGTACCGCTTTTACTGATTCCAGAGAATGATCCCGAAAGGAATGGTTTCGCGCGCCGAAGGCGTGCAGGGACGGTATGGGGGACAAGCCCCTTTCGACCCTCAGTGACTGTAGATGATTAGTTCTCACATGTCTAGGCGTGCTGAAGGAGGAACGGCTTCAGGTACTCGGCAGGTGTCACCAGTTGCGTTGTGATGGTCTCTTGGCTTATGTCGGTTGAACCCTCGGGTGAGGATCAGTGTGAGAGGTTGGGTCCTCTCACAAAGGTACTACCTCTCCCTGAGTGTGCAGTCGATCTGGATTTTCGAGCAAGTATAGTCTGCCACTTCGAGAAGGTTCTGATTTGAATAAATTTTTGAATGAATGTTTAGTAACGTGGAATACATCACATATAATACAGGTTTTTTTTCTTGTGCAGAAATTATGCAAATTAGATGAACTTTGATTTATTCGGTGCTACTTGAACACAGTTAGTACACATGTCAATATGCCTTGGGCTAGGGGCTGTATTTATGAACCGATCTTCACGAAACTTATTGGGTACTGTTGTTATCACCTTGGGTCGAGAACGAGTGTTTTTGGGTGCAGTCCAAAATTACAAGATGGCCGCTGGTGGCCAATTGGACAAACTTTGTTTTATTCAGTGCTACTTATACACAGTAAGTGCACATTTTAATACGGCTCTGGCTAGAGGTATCTAACTGTCACCCACCTTTACAATACTTTACCTGTACATTTGTTACAGGCTACGGTCAGTATTTATGTACAGACCTTTACAGTACTTTACATGTACCTTTTTTATCAGGTCTGTAACTAGATATGTGTCATTGTGTCATATGCTATACATGTACATGTCTTACACAAGTTGAGCTACAGTGTCATTGACACTTTCATTCATCTATTTTCTCATTGCAGATGTCGAGCTCAGATTTCAATCTTGACAATGGGCGTAAGAGTTTGATCTTCCCAGGCTCTTCTATTGTTGCTGTCACTGGAAGTGAACTTGAAGTAAGCATATCATGTTTTTCTTGTGTGAGTCTTACATATTTTCCTACATTTTCAGGTTCTGCACATGTAGTAGTCACACATTTGGAAATATTGCAAGGCAGATGATTTTTCTGAAATGCAAATTTTTTCAGATGTGTCTTGCGATTAAATTTTAATTTTCTTTCACTCATTTCAAGAAAGAATTGAAAAGAGATGCTCAATAAATTCTAAAAATCAGGTAGACTTCTCAAGAATTATATCACTCAAGAACGGTTACACATATAGCTGTGTTTCAAGTGTGATTTGGTTGCTTGAACTCTCAGCATGTGATTTTCTGTGAAACATCCTGACAGCTGTTGGGACTTTACTCACCAACCCATCGGGTGGTATAACTTTCTATTTTAGTAAATAGATAAAGTATACATGAATTTTGATATTTGGGAGGCTTTTAGATGAAAAATTGTACTTTTGAACAGCTTTTTTATGAATGATACCTGTGTAAATGTTCTCTCTCAGACATAAATTTACAGCTATTTGACACATAAATCACCAATTTTTTCTCAAATTGTGTTCTATGCAAATTTTGGACTTTCATCAGGTAAACTGGCTTGATTCCAGTGAAAAAGATTAATTGGTGAACTGCTGTAAAATAGATTGGCAGCAGAATCAAGATAAATAATGAAAACGGTATTCTGAAATTGCCGAATTGTTGGGCCTTTTTTCACAATTTGACAACTTTAAAAAAAAAAGCTATATTTTTAATCTTATTGGATGGATAGAATCCAAATCTTGTATTTTAGTGTAGAAATAATTTTTTTTTTCATATAAAATAGAAAAAATAAAATTAGGGCATGGGTGAGGAGTATTATAGATTTTGCGGAACTGAATATTTGGTTTAGAGTTATCTGTCTTGAAATGTTGCTCTCGGATATTGCATCATAGACTAAAATAAGACTCCCAGAAAAAACATATTGCTTGAGAAAACTGTTAAAGCATCTTATTAAATTTTTACATCAATACTGAATACTCCACAAGAAAAAAGAGATTCTAAGTATTTTCTGTTCTAAAAACTTTAGTTAACTATTTGTGTATTTTTGTTGGGAATTCCCAGAAAAAGTTGGGTTCAAGGACGGTACTTTACTTTCTTGTGCATTTTTTCTTTTATTTGTTGCATTTGTCGAAGAACATACCCCTGCCTGTATTTTATAGGTTATTACATACTTTTATAAATAATTATTAATAATTTCCGCAGCCAGGGCTAGATCTTCAGAAAAAGTGTGAATTCCGTGGCAAAATCCATGGCCGATTGAGTATCCATTTGAAAGTATTTTTATACGACAACCAATGGCCCAGACTAGCTGGTGCTAACTCAAATTAATCCAGGGCCAAACACAAATTTTGCCCCCTCAACCCCCCATATTTGCATGCAAAACCAAAAAAATCAAGTCCTAGTTGGTCCTCCATAGTTTTTAGATCTTCGCTTGTGCAGTATCCAGGAAGGTACCAAAATTGGCTCAAACCATCATTCTTTGTTTGGCCCTAAAGTCAGCAACAGTCAACTAACATCTGGGCTTTTAAATCCTTTTTGAGGATGCCAGACACAAATGAATGATAAAATTGGTGGATCCAAGGACATGAATGATGGAAGTGAACAACAGTGGTTAGAAATGCCCAGGGCTGTAAGTTTAAAATTTTTATAACAAGTGTTTAATGTTTCCCAATTTTGGGACATGTGCATGACGTCATCATTCTTGCTAATGATTTTTTTTATTGAATTTCTTGGGAGTTTAACATGTATTACAGAATGTTTATTCTGTTTATCCCCATGGTCACGTCCTCACCCTAGGGGTGTTGGGTCTTTTGGGTCATGCATCTTCTATCCGATGTATTGTTTTTTCTTCATTTGAAGATCTTGCTTTACATCTGGTATCTTTAAAATTGGTTACTGACTTAGGGCCTTTTTTCTGTGCCTGATGTCTTGTTTCCGTTTTTATACGCCCATTTTGAAAAAATGGGAGTATTATATTATGGTGTTGTCTGTCTGTCTGTCTATCTGTCTCGCTGACTGTCTGTCTGTCTGTCTGTCTGTCCGTCCGTCCGTCCGTCCGTCCGTCCGTCCGTCCGTCCGTCCGTCCGTCCGTCCGTCCGTCCATCCATCCATCCATCCATAAACAGTTTTTGTGTCTCCTATTCCTCCAAAAGTTTACATGCTACATTGTTCAAACTTTGCACACAGGTTGATCAGTAATTGCCGTTGTGCATGTGACAAGTGCAGGTAACTCCATTATGTATTTCCAGAGTTATGCCCCCCTTTTAGTCCTTAAAACATTACCGTATTGTTTTGCCTACTACATCAACCTTTTACATGCTATACTGTTCAAACTTTGAACACTGGTGATCACCAATTGCCATTGTGCATGTGACAAGAGCATGTACCTCCATTTTGTATTTCCAGAGTTATGCCCCTTTTTGTACTTAAATATTACAGTACTGTATCGCCTTCTCCTTCAACATTTTACATGCTATATTGTTCAAACTTTGCACACATGTTGACCACCAATTGCCGTTGTGCACGTGACAAGAGCAGGTAACTCTGTTTTGTTTTTCCAGAGTTATGCCCCCCTTTTAGTTTTTAAAGCATTGCAGTATTGTGTCACCTACTTCTTCAACATTTTACATGCAATATTGTCAAACTTTGCACACGTGGTGATCACCAATTGCTGCTGTGCATGTGACAAGGGCAGATAACTCCATTCTGTATTTCCAGAGTTTTGCCCCTTTTAGTACTTAAACATTACAGTATTGAGTCACCTTTTTCAACATTTTACATGCTATATTGTTCAAACTTTGCACACATGATGATCACCAGTTGCCGTTGCGCATGTGACAATAGCAGGTAACTCGATTTTGTATTTCCTGAGTTATGCCCCTTTCAGTACTTAAAACATTACAGTATTGTGTCGCCTTCTCCTTCAACATTTTACATGCTATATTGTTCAAACTTTGTACTCATGTTGATCATCAATTGTCGTTAAGCATGTGACAGGAGCAAATAACACCATTTTATTTTTAAACAACGAGAATCCACTCCATTTATTATGATCCTCAAAATGTCCTTTTCCTTTGCGCTACCTATCGTCAGCCATTGTCAATGAATGGATGCTACTATTGTAAACGGCAAGGAGAATCTTCTACAGCAGCCCTGTTTTTATTTTGTGAAGACCTCAGATCGATTAATGTGAAAACAGGTGAATTACCCTTTACCCCAGACACGGCAGGGGAATGGGCAATGATTGGAGAGGGAGGGGGGGACAGACATAGGCGGTGCTCTTGTTTTCCTTGACGTTGTTTACATTGGCTACGTCCTTAAATATATGTAGTATTCAGTTATTATTACTGTAGGATTATTGTCAGATACATTATTTAATATTCTGGTAGTCTTGCAATAATTTTTGGAATTTTGTCCACACTTAGACTCTGTTGGGATACCCTTGGGCTCTTCATGTTCCCTTTGGGAACTTGGGCTTTTATCAAAAAAATTTCGAAAAATTTTTTGAATTTAATTTTGATTGTTGTTTATTATGTATCATATATTTATTGTAGAGTTTGTAGGAATACAATCGACTTAGTTTTGATTAATCATGAAAGCTTATTGCTCAAAATGCAAGGCGAGGAAGTCTACCTCAGATTTACGTGTGTGCTGTATAACAAACTCACTTCCGTGGACCTAAATAAACCTTCCCGATCGGTCTCAATATAATGGACAGTGGGTTACAATTTAGATGGGTGATCGGGACTCCCCCCAGATTCTAGGTTAATTGCTGGATATTGACGGATAATTAAAATTATATATCATAATATATAAAAGGTCAGCTGGCAATCTATCAATTACTGGATTCTGGGAACAGAATTTCCACTCAATATCAACTCGACCTTGGCAAAAATTCCCAAAATCTATATTTCCACAAGAGTTATTTACCAAATTAAGCATGTAGGGGTCAATATGGATACTAAACACACACTTGTGAAGGAATTTTCTGCCCACGAACCTTAATTCGCAGACCGAGAATCACTTCAACAAGTTTACAACTGAATAAGATTTCCACAAGTCTTCTCTCAACAACAGCCCGACCTCGGGGACAACAACCAAAAAATTTAGAAGCGGAGTACCCGACTTCTGGGTCAGCAGAACAGGAATTTCCTTTCTAAAGTGCATGTGTGACAGACACAACAAAGAAATATTCGAGGATAATTATAAAGTATTTTTTCGGAATATGTTTCCATAGTTGCATTATTGATTTATTTATTTATTATCATTTAAAGTTTTCACAATAAGAGCATTTCCATTAATCTACACAAAACAATTCAATACCATCAGATATTTTTTCGTATAACGAAAACACTAGTTAAGGATGCAGCAAATATTCTCTGTTCACTACAAACAAAAGCTGCACGTGGATGAATCGAATGCTGAATGCGTTTCAATTCCAATAACTATTCCATTTATTGGTAACAAAAGCAGCTACATCAATTACGAATAACTTTCACTGGCCAATCACTGGCTTAAATAATTTAGGGCAAAAGTCGCAATTTAACTGGGCCAATTATTTATCCGTAAAGCACAAACCAAAATCAGTCGTCAGAAATGACCTGGTCATCCGTGGACATATCATTCCAAGAAATTCATATATCCAGAGATGAACACATCAATTCTATAATATCTGTGTCCAACTCGATCGAACGCGCCCGCGTTCCAATCACAATTATCAAGTGTTTTATCGTGTAACGAAAACATGAGTTAAGAATGCAGCAAATATTCTCTGTTCACTACAAACAAAAGCTGCACATGGACGAATCGAATGCCGAATGCATCTCAATTCCAATAACTATTCTGTTTATTGGTAACAAAGGCAGCTACATTAATTACGAACAATTTTCACTGGCCAACCAGTAGCTTAAATAATTCAGGGCAAAAGCCACTATCCCACTGTGCCAACTATTTA
This sequence comes from Pictodentalium vernedei, assembly GCA_031216915.1. Classification (NCBI taxonomy): domain Eukaryota; kingdom Metazoa; phylum Mollusca; class Scaphopoda; order Dentaliida; family Dentaliidae; genus Pictodentalium; species Pictodentalium vernedei. The sequence goes on from CM062297.1 coordinate 737,257,492, forward strand.
TCCGTAAAGTACAAACCAAAATGAGTTGTCAGAATTGACCTGGTCATCTGCGGACATATGACTCCAAGAAAATCATATATCCATGGATGACCTCATCAATTCTATAATATCTGTGTCCAACTTGCTCGAATGCCGCTCGCATTCCAATCACAATTATCAAGTGTGTTTTCATGTAACGAAAACACAAGTTAAGAATTCAGCCCCATATTCCCTGATTAACTACAACTGGACAATTTAGAACTAATATTTCAGGTCGTAAAAATCTATCCTTTCCATGAACATCCAGCTCACGAATTAAAAATTCGCCAGCTGAATATTCATTAAGAAAATCTCTTAAAGTCACTTACTTGAAATAGTCTCCTGTATATCAGACAGACTCCAACGAGTTACGGATCTCCATGCCATGAAAACAGTGAAACACTTGTTGCTTCCCCATTTTCATACACGTCATCTCATAACTTTCCCAAGAAAATCCATCTTAATTCACTCGGACAATTTAAAATCTGACCAACAGGCTCAGGGGTCCATCACATCAACAATAAATCTCAGTTGGTCCTACCTGTACGAATCCAGAAACCCGGCTGACTCAAACAAGCCACAAACCCTCTGCACAGCACTTCTGCATACAAAGAGCACAGTCCATGCAAACTGACTTATACAATTCAACGTGATTATTCATGCAGCATTCAGGCATGACATCCAAGCGAGATGTAAGATTTCTCGCCTACACATTCTGTTGACACTCGAAAAACTGGTCTAGGTCATTTCCCCCAATCTGAAGCACCACCCATTTAACTTTCTGCACCATCCATTTAACTTTCTGCACATGAACATTTTCTAGGTGTCGCAACGTTCCCCCTGGAATTTCAATAAACTTAACTTTACTAAAAGGTAATGTCAATCTCCATAAAATGGGATTTTTCTGCAAGCATTGGTACAACCGGGCCACAAAACTATGTCTCATAACAATACCTTCCATCATATGACCCACCAAAGAATTCTTTCAGATTAATAAATAACTGTCTAAAGAACACCAGGTCGTTAATATAAAATTGTTCATGGAACCATTCTGGTAAGGGACCGAACTGCTCGTATAATACAATACCACACGCTAAATGTTTATAAAGTCATCTGGAATCAACTAGTAACACCGCCTAAGGAACCAAACTGCTAGTATAGTACAATACCATATGCTCAATGTTTATAAAGTCATCTGGTATCAACTAGTAACACGATATGTTACAACAGCACCTAAGGAACCGAACTGGTAGTATAGTACAATACCATACTTTCAATGTTTATAAAGTCATCTGGTATCAACTAGTAACAAGATATGTTACAACAGCACCTAAGGAACCGAACTGGTAGTATAGTACAATACCATATTCTCAATGTTTCTTCTTCATGGTCCCTTGCTCCCATCATAATCAAATCATCAGTGTCCCTTCTTTGTGGTCCCATGCTTCACCATAATCAAATCATCAATGTCCCTTCTTCGTGGTCCCATGCTCCACCATAATCTTATATCGTTGTAAAGTTAAAAATAAGACAAAAGAAAAAAATCAATAGTATTAAAGTATTTTATAGGCTATATATCCTTATTTCTCCTTCAATGGTTCAAAATATAGAACAACATAAAATAAATTTAATATCACAGAGGAATGATACCCGTTAAATGTTGAACAAAAATTCTACGATTTTATCATGATGCAAACTTTGGGATTTAGAACCCAAATTGAAAGTTGTGAATTTTGGCAAGCTAGCATATCGGAAAGTTACAAACGTGCTGAGTGCTCAGCTTAACAACTAATAAAACCGTGGCTTACCCTAGCAACTTCTAACACCGCCCAATTCTAATGAAACCCTATCTCACTCTAACAGCACATAATTAATTCTAACGAAGTCCTCGTGGGAACCCCGGGAAGTGAAACAGTGCTTGTTTACTGTGGTAAACAAGCTCTGTTTTACTGGTAAAATAGGACCCAGTCACTAATGCTTGGGGTGCAAGTCCTCTAAAATAGGCAACATGGGGTATAAACGATTGACTGACCTTGATTTATCTCCATGTTGTGGTCATGATTAGCCATTGTGCAAAAGTAGGTGAACTTAAACAACAATAAATAAATAATAAATAATTCTAACGAAACCCTATCTTACTCTAACTTCTACACCACCCATCGAACACAAACGTACTTTACCCCCACCTGACCCACAGACACGCCATGCAAGTTTAGACAAAATAAACAGCATGATTGGCTGTTACTCCTTACCCCAACTAATCAATTCATTAAATGGCCTTCCCTGTTCACAAGCATTTCAAGGGACAATCCCCATGGGTCACATATTATGAGGAATATCACCAGCGCAATTATTTGCACACAAACAAAAATTTCTAACAATTACAGTTATGTTGGACAAGGTGTTTATTGAATTTCTAGAAATTCTTACATGTTCAACAGCAATTTAAGAATCAACTGATTCATCGTTTTCTTCTCTATGTGACCCACGGGGATCCAACACTTTCTATAAAGGTCAAACTATAGGGACCCAACACTGGTCTAAGGACCAACCAACAGTCTCCATTACAACCAAAACTTTCCATCTGGAAGACCTGGGAATTTGACTGAATGTCACCCCATTTTTCACTTCCTGGTTTTATAATGAAAATTAACCACAAATTCAATTTTCTGAATCATTAGGATCTATATGTATTATATTTTAAACAATCATCAACCTTCTACTGAAGGGCATAAGACAAGGCTTACATTGTCCTATTTAGACAAATTTTATAGATATCCTAATGGTCTCTCTTCACATATATTCGTCGCACTATATTATCAAATAACACATACGATCTCTAATTTAACCCGGCATCTCCATATTAAACTTAACTCCAATGCTCGTGAGCCGGGACTCCAAACAACTCAATTATGAACAGAATCTATACTGAGTAACTAATTTCCTGGAGTAAACCCTAGCCATCAGACTCCTCAAACCTGCTATTGTTTTGTCATGACCTGGCATAATCTCTCAAATTGAAAGCTCTGCCAGGCGATGACAAAACAATGCATATTTTATTTCTACTGGTATGAACTATTTCAAGGGTAAAAATCTTACAGCAGTATCATTCCTCGTGAAAAAAAACAAAACTGTACATTATTATTGCAGATCGTATTCCTCCAGGTTCATCCAATATTGGGTGAGAAGGTTGGCAAACCGGTAGGACCAAAACTGTGTTTGGGACCTCCCTGAGCCAGTTGTTGGTCAGAATCTTCCCCATATTCAAAGAGTTCCAGACTAGGTAATTGATTTGGGGAATTTTCTATTACAGGGTCTGATGTTCCTTCATGGCATTGAAAGCATTTTTTTAATCTGCTAAAATGAACCACCTGTAACCAACCCCCTGCCCGCGCCAAATTACATAATTTGCATCAGAAAGTCGCTGTTTAACCATAAAAGGTCCAAACCAATATTTTGCAAATTTCAGGATTTGTCCCCGTTTAATCTTCGGAATGTATAGCCACACCTTCTCCCCAGTGTCGTAGGGTTTCCCATGGACCCTGCGATCGTACAACCCCTTTCTCAATCGGATAGCAGTCTCTCACTTTTTGCTAACAAATTGAAAAATGGCTGTCATATGATTTTCCAAATCCCTAACATATTTCACTGGACTCAATTCTTTACCAGGCAAATTTCCCGCTATTAAATCCATTGGTAGTCAGACTTCCTTTCCAAACACAATCATGTTAGGGGTAAGACCTGTAGTCTCATGAACAGCACTGCGATAAGCCATCATAGCGAAAGGTAAAAAATATTCCCAATCGTTATGATTATCCTCCACAAAACATGCTAACATAGCTATTAATGTCCTGTAAAATCTCTCTACTTGTCCATCAGATTGAGGATGATAAGGCGTGGTCCTAGTCTTGGAAATTTCAAAATACTTACTAATTTCCAAGAATAATTCCGATTCAAAATTGGAACCCTGATCTGAATGAATAAATTTGGGCATGCCAAATTTAGATATCCACTCCTTAACTATTATTTCTCCAACAGTACGAGCTTGTTGATTCGGCATGGCATATGCTTCGGTCCATTTCGAAAAATAGTCTGAAATAACCAGAATATATTCATTCCCATTAACAGACTCTGGGAGTGGGCTCAACACATCTAAAGCCACCCTTTCCATAGGTTCGGAAACATGGGCCATCACCAAAGGGGCCTTCAGGGCTTTATTTGGGTTTTTCCTGCATTGACATGTTTCACAGGTTTGTACCCACTGTTCTACATCTTTTTTTAAACCAATCTAAAAAAAACTCTGTTTAATTTTTAAATAAGTTTTCATTGTTCCCAAATGTCCCCCCACCAAAGAATCATGAAAATGTCTTAAAATTTCTGGTCTAATCTTTTCAGGGACAATCCACAGTAACTTATTTCCCTTACCAAGCTCCAACCATTCCCGATATAACATGCCATGCCTTACCACCAGCTGTAAGGGAAACATATTTTTTTAAAACTTTACCTTTCAACTGATCTTCTGTAGGCTTTATATTATCGGTTTTATACTGACATATTTGTTTCAGTAAGGGATCACCCATCTGATTTTCTTTTTTTATTAAATCCCCCACTGAAAAAATCTAAGGAATTTATCTCTAACGGTATTCGACTTAGCGCATCTGCATTTTTATGTTGTTCCCCCTCACAATGCACAACAGAAAAGTCAAACCCACTCAGATATTCTAACCATCTAGCTACCTGTCCCTTGGGTTCTTTAAAATTAAATAGCCACTTCAAGGAACCATGATCCGTATGTACGGTAAAATGTTTCCCTATCAAAAAATGGCGGAAATTTTTTATACTTTTGATAACAGCAAATAATTCCTTTCGAGTCACACCATAATTATGTTCCGGTGGAGAATGTACTTTACTAAAATAAGCTATGACTCTCTCTTGCCCATCTATTAATTGGGATAACACTGCCCCACTAGACTGATCACTGGCATCTGTATCCAGAATAAATTCATATTCAAAATTGGGTAAACCCAATATCGGGCTATAACATAATTTATTTTTCAAAACTTCGAAAGCCTCTTCTCTTTCCGTGTTCCATTGAAATTTAACATTTTTGCTGGTGAGTTCCAACAAGGGTCCAGCCAAATTTGAAAATCCAAATATAAATTTTCTGTAATAAGAACAGAGCCCAATGAAACTACGGATGTCTTTAACAGCTTTAGGAACTGGCCAATCCTTAATCCAGGCTATCTTCATAATATTGCAACGCAGCACCATGCAACGAAACCACGAGAAATCTACAACTAGTCACCTCTGACCACTCATTAATCTCCACACACTTTTCAAAATGGGTGATCCAATCAACTACATTGGAAGAACCAATAAATGTCTCCGGCATAATCACCAGTTTACGTGGCCCTCGATATCTCTCTCGATAAACTTCCACCTCCACATCCGGATCCGAAGACAATTTGCCCAGCTTACTTTTAGCCTTAGGAGCATAACCCTGATTATAACCCGTATTAACATTCTTCAGTCTAGTTCCCCCAGCCACTGGAGCAGGCTTTTCATTTACGTTTCCACGCGGATTGTTTAACACTGGTCTGCCCGCATCTCTACTTTCCATTTTTACTGGAACGTTCCTAGCAATTTCCGGGGTAGGATCTGGCGTATATTGAAAATACTCAGGGGTGAAAGGCGGGTAATTAATTTCCTTTTTGGGGCTTGTCTCTTCTTCATCCATCAACATTTCAGTTAATTCCTTAGCTGACCATAAGTACTCGTCTAAATCATTGGTATTGGCTGTAGACCTTTATTTTTATGAAATTCTTCCTATCGTTTGTGTCACGTCTGTTACCCAAACACAAATTTAAACAACAATCTTATAATTCAGAATTTATAATCTATCACCCAGCTCCACCTCAGCTCGAACCATCTTAACAAAATATGGTTTTACCAAATCAATCAAAATTTCCTTCTCCTGGCCTTATGAAAATTAAGGGTACCCATACTATCCGTCGCCTCTCAGACAATATATCCTGTTGGCAACGCCAAAACTGTAAGGAACTCACTTCCGTGGACCTAAATAAACCTTCCCGATCGGTCTCAATATAACGGACAGTGGGTTACAATTTAGATGGGTGATCGAGACTCCCCCAGATTCTAGGTTAATTGCTGGATATGGACGGATAATTAAAATAATATATAAAAGGTCAGCTGGCAATCTATCAATTACTGGATTCTGGGAACAGAATTTCCACTCAATATCAACTCAACCTTGGCAAAAACTCCCAAAATCTATATTTCCACTATGGTCATTTATCAAATTAAGCAAGTAAGGGTCAATATGGATACTAACCACACACTTGTGAAGGAATTCTCTGCCCACAAACCTTAATTCACAGACCGAGAATCACTTCAACAAGTTTACAACTAAATAAGATTTCCACAAGTCTTCTCTCAACAACAGCCCAACCTCGGGAACAAAACACAAAAATTTAGAAGCGGAGTACCCGACTTCTCCTGGGTCAACAGTACAGGAATTTCCTTCCTAAAGTGCATGGGTGACAGACACAACAAAGAAATATTTTGAGGATAATTCTAAAGTATTTATTTGGAATATGTTTCCGTAGTTTCGTTATTGATATATTTAATATCATTTAAAGTTTTCATAATAAGAGCAATTCCATTAATCTACACAAAACAATTCAGTACCATCAGATATGTTTTCGTATAATGAAAAACACGAGTTAAGAATGCAGCAAATATTCTCTACAAACAAAAGCTGCACATGGATGGATCGAATGCTGACGGCATTTCAATTCCAATAACTATTCTGTTTATTGGTAACAAAAGCAGCTACATCAATTATGAATAACTTTCACTGGCCAACCACTGGCTTAAATAATTCAGGGCAAAAGCCGCAATCCAATTGGGCCAACTATTTATCCATAAAGCACAAACCAAAATCAGAAATGACCTGGTCAGCAACAGACATATGATTCAGGGCAAAAGTCGCAATTTAACTGGGCCAATTATTTATCCGTAAAGCACAAACCAAAATCAGTTGTCAGAAATGACCTGGTCAGCCATGGACATATGATTCCAAGAAAATCATATATCCAGGGATGACCACATCAATTCTATAATATTTGTGTCCAACTCGATCGAATGCCGCTCACGTTCAATCACAATTATCAAGTGTGTTTTCGTGTAACGAAAACACGAGTTAAGAATGCAGCAAATATTCTCTGTTCACTACAAACAAAAGCTGCATGTGGACAAATCGAATGCCGAACGCGTTTCAGTTCCAGTAACTATTCCATTTATTGGTAACAAAAGCAGCTACATCAATTACGAACAACTTTCACTGGCCAACCACTGGCTTAAATAATTCAGGGCAAAAGCCGCAATCCAATTGGGCCAACTATTTATCCATAAAGCACAAACCAAAATCAGAAATGACCTGGTCAGCAACAGACATATGATTCCAAGAAAATCATATATCCAGGGATGACCACATCAATTGTATAATATCTGTGTCCAACTCGATCGAATGCCGCTCGCATTCCAATCACAATTATCAAGTGTGTTTTCGTGTAACGAAAACACGAGTTAAGAATTCAGCCCCATATTCCCTGATTAACTACAACTGGACAATTTAGAACTAATATTTCAGGTCATTAAAATCTATCCTCTTCATGAACTTCCAGCTCATGAATTAAAAATTCATTCAAGAAAATCTCATAAAGTCACTTACTTGAAATAGTCTCTGTGTATCAGACAGACTCCAACGAGTTACGGTTCTCCATGCCATGAAAACGGCGAAACCCTTGTTGCTTCACCATTCTCATGCACGTCATCTCATAACTTTCCCAAGGAAATCCAACTAAATTCGCTCGAACAATTTAAAATTCGACCAACAGGCTCAGGGGTCCATCACATCAACAATAAATCTAAGTTGGTCCTACCTGTATGAATCCAGAAACCCAACTGACTCAAACAAGCCACAAACCCTCTGCACAACACTTCTGCAGACAAAGAACTCAGTCCGTGCAAATTGACTTATACAATTCAATGTGATTATTCATGCAGCATTCAGGCATGACATTCAAGCGAGACACAAGATTTCTCGGCTACGCATTCTATCGACACACTTTCAGATCAATATAAAATTATTTCCTGTTAACCACCTAAGTTGATGTTTATTTATGTAATGGGGTTTAAGGTCACATACTTATGCACAATGGCCAATCGTGACCACAGCATGAATAGAAAGTCAAGTCTAACCAATCGTTTATACCCATGTTGCCCATTTTAGCGGATCTCCACCCCAGGCATTGGCCACCGGGCCTATCTTACCAGTAAACCAGAGCCTGTTTACCACAGCAAACAAGCACTGCCTCACTTTCTGGGGTCCCCACCGCGGGCCTAGGTTAATGATAAGCATTGACAATGACTATCTTGTCACAGTTGCCTTGCCTGTAGTCGATGTACTTCTGCAGATTCTTGTCCTACCTGTGTTGATTGGGATGACAAATGTTGGAAGCGTGTGTCACGGAACATTGTTAGCGGTGAGAGGCCTATCCCGGTACTCTCACTGAAGGATCATTCAAGTTTTTCAGTTTCTTTTTCAGAGGAACAAGAACATGTTGATGATAATGTGACACCCATCCAAAGTGTGCTAACATTGTCGTGCTCCATTGAGCAAATAGAGCTCTGATGAGCATACAGAGCTAGCTGCTAAGGTGCTCATGAATATTAGGCAAGGGATAATGCCACTGGGCGGTGGTCTTAATCCTTTGCCGACAGCTAGCTCAACTGGTGAAGTGGTTACACCGTTCGTGGGAGTGTAGTGGGTGGAGCGAGTACCTTAAAAAGAAAAGCTCTACCAGTGACGATGGAACTAGGGAAGAAGCCAGCAAGTTTCTTGTCAGGAGGCTGGGCGAGGTCTAAAAAGGCCTCGAGTGGGAGAGGTCCCTCTAACCCAGCAACATCTGGGGCCAGATGTTATGAAAAACTTGCACGGGCTGGAGCATACGTCCAGCCTCGGCTACAGTCACAGCTTCTTCCGCTATGATAACTAATCACACATGACCGCATCCTCGCTACCTGACTTCAGATATCCAGAGGCTGCACGAAGAAGGAACCACTCTTTCCTGTGAATTCGAACCATCCGGTAGCTAGGGAACCGAGGTTTCAATCATCAGGACAGTCGGAGAAGAGCTCCTTCTCCAGAATGTCATCCCAGGAGCGGCAAGCTGTTATGAAACAGAAAACCACTGCTCCTCAAGCCTCCGTGATGGACTTACTGTCGCAGATTGCGCAACTGATCACACCATCCCAGCAACTGTGGGAGCAGCCTCCCTCAGACTCAGAAACTGAGCTGTTGGACGGTTCTGGGTTGGTCCAGTCATCTGTTCACGCAGATGCAATGGACCAAGATTCTCAACTGATTCAGTTGGATGGTGAAAGGGATAAGGAAGAGGATTACCCTACCCTTTCGGAACAGCATGTGGTTGCGATGGATTTTATCCATCAATACTATCCTGAGTTTGTTCCTGCGACACCAAGGGAGAAACCACTGGCGTCTCTAGACGCCGACTTTATACGGAGGAAGGAATAAGTTCTTTCTTTCCTTGTTCAGTCTAGGCAGGTGTCGCAGGCCTTGCACCATATTTAACCTCACGAGTGTGAGGAAAAAAAGGCGATTTCTTGTCAACATCTTTCATAAATATACCGTTCCTTGGACCATGTTCATTTAAAATGGTTAGAGAAGATGTTCAGAGAGCTCCACTGCGTTTGGATGAGCAGGCCGGTGATTTAGGCATATCCTTACCGGCTTCATTCAACATTCGCTCAGATGTAATGGAAACTGCAAATTTTTATACAATAAACCAATGGCCCAGACTAGCTGGTGCAAACTCAGATCATGGGCCAAATACAAATTTTGAACCCCCCAATCCCCAAAATTAAAAGTCCTATCTGGTCATCCATATCTTTACTCTGCACATGCACAGTCATCGGGAAGTGACTGGAATTGGCGCCAACATCATTCGTTGTTTGGCGCAAAAGTCAGCAACATTGAACTGACATCTGTGCTTTTAAATCTCCTTTTTTGATTTGATAGTGATTAAATTGTTAAATTTGTCTGGTTTATCAATAAGTATAATAGCTTTGTTTACTCTTGGACACCAATACACTCATGATATCTGTTGGAGAAGAAATAAGGGTAACTGTAACCTGTCACTGAAATAAACCATCTAATGTACTTAAAAGTACATTGTTATTCAAAACACATCAAATCAACCTTACATAACCATTATTGCATGTACTTTCCCCAAGGAGGCTTATTGGCAAATTGAGATCAGAAGGGCACATCCAGAGGGTCTCGCATATTTTTTTCAAGAATGCAGTATACAAAGCAATCCCCAAATCCCCAAAAGGTGACAAGTGAGCTCCATTTGACACAAAAAATTTCCCGGGACGGGGGGCTCTTTTCCTTGTATGACGCTACCTCCGGCACTCAAGGCATATGCCTTTTTTCTCAAAGTTTAACTCTTTTTTTTCTTTTTTAAGATGCTGGCCACACATTCCAAACACTATCAGACAGGTAACCCTCCAAATAAGTGTATCTACAAAAATCATGTTACATTGCAAAAAATTCTTTTTAGACTTTTAGTTCTGGACCTTTCATGCTTCTTACTTCCAACTATAACACTTAATTTATCGATTAATGGGTGAATAGAAAAGAACAGCTCCGATAAAAGTGTCAAACATCAGATTGGTGGCTTTATATAGAATATTCATTAGGTTGTTGCTTGATAAGTAATAGGAACAAAATCTTCACCAGAAAATTCTGTAGCAAAACAATTGAGGGTATTAGCAGGCACTTTGCAACAAATTGTAACAAATCAACTAGTTATAAACAAAATTTTCTAACTCAAAAGAATGAAAAAGTACCACAACTCTGAAAAAATGTGGGAAGAAACACATGCTACAGCAGCTACACAGGCATTGTTTCCCCATTATGCTCGAGCACAACACCAAATATCCTTCAAATTGGAGTAGCAATGGTTGAGATACAAGGGAGAATGTTGATACATGTAATGATGAATGGGTAAGAGGACAGAGGTCACCACTGGCACTGCACGGCCCTAGATGAACCTTTGATTTTCCAACTTCCGGGTCTGGGGCATAATAATCGCAATACACCCATCTTATCAATTCATAGTTTCAGTAAAATAAAAGGAATTATCAATTTTAATTAATTTATAGATGATGCTATTGATGGGAAGTATTTGGCTTCTTTCACCTTCTCTTTCTATTAATTACCACAAACAATATCAGTTTGATGCCGACAAACGAAACTGAACGCATGTGGTCTGGTTAATAAGTTACTCGGCATGGATAATGAAGAAATTGTGAATATTTTGTGTATTTCATTTGTTGAAAAGCCAATTGCAGCTAATATTAACCATGCATTCGATAATTCATTTCGGTTTTGACCACTCGGCCACGCTGACACTCAGTGACAGCGGTTATGTTTATTGTGATATGCAAATTGGGGGCTGGTTTCCGGTGAAGGAGATTTGTCACATTTGTCAGTGTAAAATGATGACAAAAGACACTGATCGACGCTTGTGTTAGTATGGTTGGTTGCAAGAAAAAACTGAATTCTCAGCATCGTCCAAGCGCACCTTATTTAAAAGCGCAAATGCATCATTTTCAACCAATCTTCAATCGGTCCTTTGTAGACATCAAAGACAGCCCGTCGAAAATCCATGGTAACTGTTAAGTAAATAACTTCACAACATCGGGGAAATCAACACGCTCAATATAGTTCCAGGTCACTTGGAATATACTTCGTGAAAAAGTGATTTCTGCAGCATTTTGCTTACTTTATTATGAATATTGCCTTATTTTACGTGTATCATCCCGATTTTATACACTCGGTTATTTTTTTACAAGTGGTTCATGTTGTCTTTCTAGTGCGCAATAATTCAGATTTTTTGTCAACAAAAAAGTTCAGACGGCCTGTAAACACGAGAGGGAATTTCGAACCATATTTTGTAGTTGTGACATTAACAGCTCAAGTATTTGCTGACACCTGTTTGCAAATCCGCTCATACATTGTCTCGAACAAATAAAGGGTGTGATCACGTCCTTGCATTCTTACGATTGCCCAAATTGAGTATTTCTGCAAGAACCACATCGTAATCACATGACCGGAATAAACATCATTGAAACATGGCCACATCCGGAACATCCAAAATTTGTGTTGGTTACACTCAAACATCAAAACCCACCAGAGTGTGTGTCAGAAAAATGCTTTCTCCGAGTCTGTAGTATGTTATCATTATATTGAGGACAAGGCTTTCGAATTACCGATTATTTTGTGGTTTTACCGGTTCGTTACTTATGCCATTGGCAAATTAATCTTCTTCAAAATCATAAAATTCACTTTTTTTCCTGAAAAAAATTATATGTACCTTTTCTATGCACTTTACTCATTATTTTGATATATAATTTGCCTTTCCTTGCTTCTCTTATCTGTTTCTGAGGCATTGGGAAAAATGTCAAAAAATTGACCAAAGTTAGGTTGGACGACCCCTTAAATTGGTTACTGACTTTGAACCTTTTTGTGTGCCTGATGTCTTGTTTCTGTTTTTTTTTTTATTGACGTTGTTCAAATTGACAACAACCTCACTTATATGTAGTATTTTATTTTATATTGCTGTAAAATTACTGTAGGATAAATAATATTCTGGTAGGGTAGCTAAAAAAAATTTGGATTTTGTCCACACTTAGGAGGCTCTATCGGGATGCACTTAGGCTCATAATGTTCCCTTTGGGAATTTTTTCAAAATTTTTTAAACAAATATTTTGAATTTAATCCTTTTTGCTGTTATTCATGTATCTTAATTATATATCTGTTGTGGAGTTTGTAGGAGTGATATCGACTTTGGTCTATGCACTCCTGTGGATTCTTGTCTTACTTATGTACACTAGGATGATTAACATTGGAGACGGGTGTTGTGGTGGTGAGGTTCATAGATCGGACCTTCCACCGCGTTTTAATTCATTTTTTCAGTTTCTATTTCAGAGTAACATGGACGTGGTGATGATATTGTGACACCCATCCAAAGTGTGCTAACATCGTCGTGCTCCGTTGAGCAAATAGAGCAAGCTGCAGTGCTCATGATAAGCAAGGGATAAGGTTAGTGTTCTTAATCTCTTGCAAGCAGCTAGCTTGACCGGAAAATTGGTTACTCTGTCCGTGGAAGCCGTGACACCGGGTAAGTCTGTTGTGGGTAGAGCGATCACTTAAAAATAATAAAGGTCATCCAGTGATGACAGGAAATAGGGAAGTATAGGGAGGAAGTCAGCAAGCTTCATTTTGGGAGGCTCGGCGAGGTCTAAAAAAGACCCCTCTCTAACCTAACAACATTTGGGGCCAAATGTTGTTATGAGAAACTTGCACGAGCCGGAGCATACGTCCACTCATTGCTTGGGATGCTCTGTCTAGTCTGCAGTCTGGGTCAGCTTCAGTCACTGCTTCCTCCGCTATGTTTCACAAGCCGAAATCAAGTTTTCTTGTCAGGAGGCCCAGCGAGGTCCAAAGAGAACACGAGCGGGAGAGGTCCCTCTCTAACCTAACAACATTTGAGGCCAAATGTTGTTATGAGAAACTTGCACGAGTCTGAGCATATGTCCGCTCGCCACTCTGGATGCTCCGTCTAGTCTGTAGCCAGGGTTGGCTTCAGTCATGGCTTCGTCCACTTCATTATTAAAGCACACATGACAGGAGGCTAGCTACATGGATTCAGATGTCCAGTCAGCTGCCCGAAGATGGAGCCTTCTTGGCTCGTGAAGTTGGACCATCTGGTGGCTAGCAAACCGAGGCATCGATCAATGGGACATTCAGAGAAGAGATCTGTCTCCGGATCTTCTTCCCAGGAGCAGCAAGTGGCAAAATAACAGAAGACCGCTTCTCCTCAAGCCTTGAGAACGGACCTTCTGTCGCAGTTTGTGTAGCTATTAGCAGCATCCCAGCAAATGCAAGAGCAGCCTCCCACAGATTCCAGTGGTGAGCTGTCGGATGGTGCTGGGTTGGTCCGGTCAATTGTGCATGTAGAAGCCATAAATTTTTCTACAGGACACTCGGCTACATCTGCGGCCAGATCTCCGTTTGGAGAACCCTCTCATCCCATTAACAGTCTGGGTCGACTGTCCATTGTGAGAAACCATATTGAGTTGGAACACACATCGAACATTCCTGCAGCCGGGGCCGGCGATGGTTATTGCTTCTTCTACTTATATGGAAGCGAATGAACAAGGATTAAGTCTAGAAGTTTCTAAGCAGGATACTCTGTGAGATCTGGAAACAGATCGCAAGTGCTGAGCATTTTTCTTCCTGTTAACAGTCAGGGACGCCCGTTTTGTGTTGTAAGAAACTTCAATGAGGAGGAGCATCTGTCCTATGTGACGAGTCGGGATGCTTTTTCCACACTTCAGCCGGGGTTGGCTGTGGTTACGGCTTCCTCTTCTTCCATGGATAAGCACAATAAGGGATAGATGCCTACACGTTTCTAACGAATGCTCGGCGAGGTCAGGTGCAGACCGTGAGCAGGAGATTCTTCTCCCTTCTGTTAGCAGTTAGGGTCGACTTTTTGGTTCGAGAAACTTTAGTGAGTTGGGATGCCCATTCATGCTTGCAGTTTGGGATGCTCCTTCCACACTGCAGCAAGAGAAGCTATGGCATCTTCCCTTGCTTCATTAATGAAGCACGTTGACTGCAGACTGGCTATCTGACTTTGCAGGTTTGGGTCGATAGCTAGTCGTCTAAGGCCTTTTTTATACAGGTATACAGGACATGTGCCGAGGATCTAGGGTCAGATCTCAGTCCCATGAGCAGCTTATGATAACAAGTGGATTATCAAGGCTCTGCTAGCCTCGCTCAAGACCGGTTGCTGCAGATTGCTCTGTGTATCACAGCATTCCAGTAGTCAGTGGTACTACCATTTAACAGACTCCGAGGGTGAGCTGTCGGACAGAGCTTCGTTGGTCCAGTCATCTGTTCAGTCGGATAGAGTTGACCATATTGCTGATGAAACATTTGGATGGTGAGAGGGCTACGGAGTGTTAGTCTCCATTTCTCACAGAAAGGCACTTTAAGACTTTGAATTTCAGTCTTTAGCTCTTAGAATATCGTTTCATCTGAATATAAGTCTGCGTTTAGATGAGCAGGTTGGAAATAAAGATTTGTCCCTACCTGCATCATTTAATATATGTTTGGAAATATTGAAATGTGCTATTTCATTCAAATGAGCTAATCTGAACGCAATGTCCTAAAAAGATCAACTTACTAGAGCTATTGCACAACGTCTCAGTGGAAAGGAATATGGGGATGCTGTTATTGCTAAGAGTTCTTTCCAGGGCAGTCATGTATGCCACATACAACTCTGCATGGACAGTGGAATTTGGAGTTGATAAGACGTGATGCTGTCCTCGCGTCGTCACCACTTATAGATGACAAGGTGAAAAGCTCTCTCTGAGTCACTCTGGTTACCGGAAATATACTATTTGATGACAAGCTTACGTTGCTATATGAGAAGGTGACAAGAAAGCTTCTAATGCTCTCCTATTGAAGTTGGTTCTCATCGACACACTTCAGCAGACCAAGGTAAGGGAGGCCGTTCTGCTTCTAAGAAAGCATCAAGAGAATGTCTCGCGAGGGTACCATAACCCTCTTATATTTACTTCATAAGTCAATATAGCATCTCGGAAAAGGGGCATAGGTCTGATCAATCTATGGATCTGACACCCCAAGGTTGATTAATGGAAGGTTATCATCTTCACGAGAAACTGGATGTTAATCACAGAAGTTTCTTTCAAAGAGAGTCGCTCCTAGTGGGGGTAAAGGCTCTGTTACAATTGTGATTGACGAGACGAGCTTCTTCGCGGAGAGGACTTAGTTTCTCCTCCTGTAAGCATCGTAAGTCGTACAGGTGATGAACATGACCTCTATTGCTTGCCAGTTGACGGAAGGGTATCAACTTTCTGATAATCCAATTGTTATTCATAGAAGTTCCTTTCAAAGAGAGTTGCTCCTAGTGGAGGTAAGGCTCTCTTATTGAAGGGAACAATTGAGGTCGTCGAGAATAGATTTTGGTTGCTTTCCACTTGGCGATAGGTTATCAGCCTCACAATTAAGTGGATAAAGTATGCAAGATCAGTGGATGAGAATGTAGTCTCTGCAGGCCTGCAGCTGGACAAACCTTCCAAGAGAGGCTTTCCTTCTGGAAGTATAAGCTTTCTTATTGAAGAAAAGCATCAGACGTCATTGAAATTATTCTCCAGTTTTTTAGTATCACCTGTTTCTCATCATGAATCCGGATGAATAGTGCATAGATAGGCTGAGATATTCCTTGGCGTCAAGACAATTTATGTCATTGTGGATGCCATAGTAGTCTTCTGTACAGTTACAGCAGTCTCTTGGGTTAGGCTCTGACCGCTGTCTTTTGGGAATAAAACCGAAAAAGATACTGTGCTTTTCGGTTTGTTTTTCCTAGGTATCATAGGCTTGAGTCTTATTGTTACACCACAGTAGCCTAGCTAAAATCATCAGCGAGATTTTTTCAGTATTATGCAGTGGCATAACTGAATTTATTATCTCTAGGGACTGCGGTCTTTTTTTGAATTCAGGGCGGTTTATATTGCGGCTCTTCATTCCCTACCTTGCACAACGATAATTGTAAGTCTCTGCTAAGTGAGCCTTCAGGGTCGCAACTTACACCAATATATCTGTCTTCATGAAGATGAAGACTTATAAGCTATGGCTAGCATTGTAAGTCTCCTTAGTGAGCTTCTATGGCCTCATTTATCACCTTTTAATGGCCTTCATGTAAAGGAATACCTTTAGCTGTTTCAGCTCGGCTGAGTTTGTTGTCCTATCAGACATGATAACGTTTGTTAGAGGAGGTTATTCTCTTCAAACCGGTATGGTTTGGTGTGAGTTATTATGTAAATACGGTGTATTTGTTCATCACATCCTTCTCAGCCCTTAGTGGCATTATGGAGTCGGTCAGACGTGAGGGAGTCTTGCGGTTCCTATACTATTTGATGACTAACACAAGAACGATTCAAGTAATGTGGGTGAGGGGGGTTCGATATGATTTCGAATCCCCCCTCCCCACTGCTAATGTTTTAAGAGGCGAATACTGGGCAAGACGTAGTTTTCTTCCCATAAGCCTTGTATGCATTTAAGTATATACGTGCATTTCATGATTTCTCGATTGGCGGCTGGGTCGTGTTCTATGGCGACCTCATGGGCATATCCACTTTTTAGTTGGATTGTTTCCTGTGGTTGTTTGTTTATATGTCATATACGACCATATGATTCAATATCAATAAATTGCTAGCCTTTGGGTACCTGTATGGTGGTCTTGTCAGTTAACTGGTATTCAGATGATTACATGCAGGATTTCAATGCTCGCGTGCATAATAAGTGTTTTATTAGGCAGATGCATTATTGTATATTATGGACCTTAGAAACAATGAATTATTTCAGTCCATGACGAGTCTGTTAATCATAGCTTGTTCCTTTTCTAAATCCAGATTTCTATAAGTTTCAGTATCCAATTGAATATAACTTTTCTATGCATTCTTGTATATTCGTACATGTCTGGGAGTGTTATTTATTGGAATTTATTGTATTCCTGAACGGGGGTGCCTGTGGGTGGCCTCGGAAGTGTGTGAAAAGCTCTCTCCAGGTCACTCTGGACATAGCATCTTTGACGACAAGCTTTTGTTAGTATATGAGCAGGCTATTAAGAAAGCATCTAGCGATCTGCTCTTGACGTTGGTGTCTCAACAACACGCTTCAGCAGATCAGGGTAAGCGAGGACGTTCCAAATCAAAATCAAAAGGGAACTCCATGTGAGGGTACAAGAAACCCTCATACAATTACTCCGGAGGTCATCAATAGAGGGACTCGGGAAAGGGGCGTAGGTCTGATTGTGGTTATTGGTCAGACGCCCCTAACCCGACAGGGTGAGGATCTTCGTGGGGAGGACATAGTTTCTCCTCCTGAAAGTCTTGCAGGTCTTACAGGTGATGGTCAAGACCTCTACTGCTTGCCAGTTGGTGGAAGGTTATCAAACTTCACGAAAAACTGGATAGCAGTCACGGAAGATTAGTGGGTGCGAAGTGTAGTCTCGGACAGCCTACGGCTATCATTCCAAGCGAAACACCCTCTAACAAGATGTCTGCGTTGGACAAATCTTCAGGCGGATTCTTTCAAAAGAGAGTCTCTTCCAGTGGAAGTACAGGCTCTCTTATTAAAGGAAGCAATAGAGGTCATCGAGCATGAAAGTTCTCAAGGTTTTTACAGTCACCTGTTCCTAGTACTGAAGCCAGACGGCTCATTCTGACTGGTAATAGACTTGAGCTGGATAAACAAGCTTATCAGGGCTCCAAAGTTCAATATGGAAACCATTCGGTCGGTAAGAGCGAGCATTTCAGTGAACAACTATGCGGCAAGCATAAATCTAAAGGATGCTTACTTTCATGTCTTGGTACATCCGGAATGCAGAAAGTACCTGCTGTTCACCGTATAAGGGAAGGTTTATCAGTTCAGAGCAATGTGCTTTGGTTTGAACTAGGCTCCCTGGGCATTAACTCAAATAATGAACTCAGTAATGTCATACTTCCAAGCTCATTCATCTGCGGTAATGTCGGCTTACTTGGACTACATTTTGCAGAGATACGGCAACAGAATTATACTTCAGAACGATGTTCAGAGTCTGCTTCTATTACTCCGACGTCTCGGTTTCATCGTAAATGTCAAAAAGTCGCATCTAGCTCCGTGAATTCACTCACTTGGGAATGAGCTTCGAAACTCGCAACAATCTGGTTCATCTGACATTACCCAGAGTGAAATTAGTCAGTTGTTAAGCTCAGTTTTGTCTACACTCAAACGCATTAATAGCGAGGGAATTCATGTGACTGATGGGATTGTGTGGAGTGGCTGCGGATCTTATTCCGATGGGCCACCTGCACACATGTCCCCTCCAGATATTCTTTACTCAGAACTGGATTGTGAAGATGCATTCGCTCTAAACCAGTATTGTTTTAAAGGACCTAGTAAAACAAAAGGTTCAGATTTGGGAAGATTTTTAGTGGTTATCTCAGGGAGTTCTGCTGCACCTGCCAGATCCGGCTTTCACGATTATGACGGACGCAAGTCAGACATGCTGGGGCACAACCTGCATACATGAAGTAACAGGGTCTTTGGGACTCGCAGTTCCTAGAGAAGCACATAAACATCAAAGAGATGATGTCAATATGGCTAGCACTACAACATTGGATTTGCCTAATAGCAACATCCACGTTCAAATTCTGTCGGACAATTCGGCAGTAGTTGCTTACCTCAGGAACTAGGGCTCTCTCTTCTTACGATTCCATAATGTGAATTAACGAAGAAGATTCTATATGTCATGAATCAAGGCATTCATCTCTCTGTCCATCATACTGGGTCATCTGAACGTGAACGTATTAATAGACTTGCTCTCTTGGAAAGGGCGCCTGTTACCATCAGAATGGACTGTCAACAAGCGAATATTCAGGCAGATTTGCTACCAGTGGGATCGTCCCATGATAGATCTTTTTGCAACACACCTGAACAATCAGTTACCGACGTTCGTGTCACCATGCCCAGATCATCAAGTGTATGCAATAGACGCCCTGTCAATTTCATGGGATGGGATGATAGGATACGCATATCCTCCAACAGATTTGCTACCAGTGGGATCGTCCCATGATAGATCTTTTTGCGACACACCTGAACAATCAGCTACCGACGTTGGTGTCACCATGCCCAGATCATCGAGCATATGCAATAGAAGCTCTGTCAATTCCATGGGACGGGATGATAGGATACGCATATCCTCCAACTCCTTTGATTCAGCCGATTCTGTTAAAGATCAAACAGTCACATTGCAAAATCCTACTAGTAGCACATCTGTTGTCACAGAAACCTTGGATCAGTCCTCTCAGGTGTCTGTTATGGGACATTCCCCGGAAGCTTCCTCCACGAGAGGATCTTCTTTATCAGGGGAAGTCACGCGCACTACATCACAACCTGGAAGGTCTCAACCTTCACATATTTCCGTTGTGCGGTCCTTCTTGCACGGAAAACAGTTTACAGGACACACAGTGGACGCAATTTCTGACTGCAATAGGTCCTCCTCTTCAGCAAACTACACAGCGAAGTGGAGGATTTTCTCTGTTGGTGTAAGGATCAGTCAATAGACGTATACAATCATTGCCGATTTGCTGGTCTACTTGTTTAACCATCTCAAACTGCAGCCCGTCACTATTAAGGGCTATAGGTCTATGTTATCAGATACTTACGCTCATTATGATAACTTGGCTATTGGATCAAACACTTCATTATCCAAGCTAGTTAGAAATTTATATATCAATAGACCTAGAACCCTCAGATTAATTCCTAAGTGGAATATGGCTTGGGTTCTGTTGAAGCTCAAAGAAGCTCCGTTTGAGCCATTGGACATTGTAGAGTTCAAATTCTTGACCTATAAAACGGCGTTTCTCTTAGCCTTTGCATCTGCTAAAAGAGTCGGTGAACTTCATGCTTTATCTGTTGATGAATCTCACTACCGTAGTGTGGATTATACCATTACCCTCACTACAGAAGTGGAGTTTTGGGCTAAGAATCAGATTCCAGACAAGCGGCCGGAGCCTATTGTCATTAAGGCTTTATCGTCCTCCAATAACAGTAGACCTTTGCTGTGTCCAGTCAGGGCTGTGTGCATTTATAAACATCGATCAGATTTTGTTAGAAAGGGAAGAAAACGTTTCTTTCTTTCATTGATTCCTAACAGAAAAGATATTTCTATTCATGCTGTTGCTAGATGGATTCAGTTGGCAATACGCATTGCCTATGAAAATCTATCTTTGGATCAACATTCTGTTGATAAGATAACAGCACACAAGGTTAGAGTACTGTCCACTTCTTGAGCTTATTCCAACAGTATAGCCATTTCCGATCTCTTGAAGGCTGCGTACTGGACACAGCCCTCTTCATTTACCAGGTTTTACATGAGAAATGTAGAGTCCATCTCCAGTGACCTTAGATCTTTGGGTCCTCTTTCTGTTACTGAGAATGTCGTCCATGAATGGTTTTATCTGTAGGTCTTTAGGCAGTCTGTTCCAGCACTGACGCTGTTCCACTGCCTTCTTCATTCTGAGGAAATTTACTTCAGAACAAGGGGAAGGTGGGGGGGGGGGGGGTGTTCCCTTATGATCACCTGGCTTTATAGTGAAAAGCAAGGGAAGACCTCCTCCGGTGTCAGTAGTCCTGAGTTGGTGCTGGGATGGTTTCAATGTGTAGCTTGGTGTGAAGCAATAACTATATCTCATTTAACATTTAACAGACAATCTGTAGAAAGAATGATGGTTGGTGCCAATTTCGGTACCTCCTTTGATACTGCGCATGTGCAAATCTAAAAAGTATGGAGAACCATCTAGGACTTGATTTTTTTGGTTTTGCATGCAAATTTGGGTGATTGAGGGCAAAATTTGTGTTTGGTCCTGCATTAAATTGAGTTAGCACCAGCTAGTCTGGGCCATTGGTAAGTATACAAAATATACAAATTACTTAAAATTTATCATATTCAGACAGGCAAAATTAATCCAGGCTTCTCAATCAGTTCAGTTGATAATTCCTAGACTATTTCATATTGTTTTAAAGTTTCAAGCTATGTCACAAGTGGGATAGGAAGAGTGTGTATGGGCAGAGCAGGCATCTGCAAGAAGGAAGTCTTACCTGAAACTTATTGCTTGTGATTTTTCTGGCGATCTTTCTTATTTTTTACTTTTGCTATGGCCTTTTCAGCATTGGCTTCTTCCTTTTCTAAGTAAATTTCATCCTCTTGGTGTTCATATAATTTATACATTATTGTGTGTTTTTCACAGCATTGAAGTTTGTATTCAATCGATTTCTGTCTCTTTTTATTTGAATCATTTTTGCTCTGCAACTGCTTCAACTGATAGATTCACCTGGGTCATTGTTCACTGAATGTGTTGCACTGTTGGCTCTTCCTGGAAAGTTCCTAGGAAAGGTGATATTACGTGCCAAAGACCTCTGTAGACAACAATTCACTGCCTCAGATTTTTTGGTATTTCTATGAAGTTTGGTATTCAGTATTTTGCACCTTGACAGTCGTATTTAGCACATTTCATAACTGTTGACTTGCCATTGTTGATAAGGAAGGTGCAGGTGAATTTTGTGTCATGCACATCCTGCAGAAAACTTGCATTACCTGTACTTGTCTGTGAAAGCCCCACTTGAAGTGCTCTGTTTGTGCAAGCTGATCTGCAGCCCCTTTTTGGGCTGGAAAATTTCTCATATAAAGAGAATCGAGTAGAAACATAGGAGCAGGTATTACAGATGGCTCACGCCCGCTAAACAAGCCCACACCTTTCCTCACCATTTGGGTGAAAAGAAAGGTATCCATCATATTCTGGATTAAGTTGCCTGTGTCTTTTCAAAACAGTATTCCACATCTTACCCACATGTACCAGTCTGTAACTATCTACTTCAGGCCTGAAATTTAAAGAAAATTGCTCAGCTATTAATGAATGAATGGATGAATGAATGAATGAATGAATGAATGAATAAAAGAATGAATGAATGAATGAATGAATAAAAGAATGAATGAATGAATGAATGAATGAATGAATGAATGAATGAATGAATGAATGAATGAATGAATGAAATATGAATGAAATATGAATGAAATATGAATGAAATGAAATGAAATGAGATGGATGGATGGATGGCAGAATGAGTTATGTTCCTTTGCAGAATTTGTATGTATATACTAACTAACAATAATCAGGTGGATCAGCTGACTGGCTGGCTGGCAGGCAGGTTTTGGGTGGGCAGGCAGGCAGGCAGGCAGGATGGGTGGGCAGGGCAGGCCCAACTGGGGCGGGGTGGGTAGGCACAGCAGGGGTCTACCCATCTCTGTCCATCTGTCTGTCCACTTGCCTGCCTGCAGGCAGGCAGGCAGGCAAGTATGTCTTGATAACTGTCCAATGATTATTCACCATTTTTCATCTATTTTTTCATTGCAGATGTCGAGCTCAGATTTTAATCTTGACAATGGGCATAAGAGTTTGAAGACCTTCCCAAGCTCCTCTAATGCTGCTGTCACTGGAAGTGGACTTGGAATAACCATATCATGTTTTTCTTGCGTGAGTCTTACATATTTTCCTACATTTTCAGGTTCTGCACTTGTAGCAGCCACACACTTGGAAATATTGCAAGACTGATGATTTTTCTGAAATGCAAATTTTTTCAGATGTGTCTTGCGATTAAATTTTAATTTTCTTGCTCTCATTTTGAGAAAGAATTGCAAAAAAATGCTTAATAAATTCTAAAAATCAGGTAGACTTTTCAAGAATTATATCACTCAAGAAATGTTACACATACAGCTGTGTTTCACGTGTGATTTGGCTGCTTGAACTCGGCATGTAATATTCTGTGAAACACCCTCACACCTGTTGGGACATTAATCATCAACCCATTGGGTGGTATAACTTTCTATTTTAGTAAATAGATAAAGTATACATGAATTATGATATTTGAAAGGCTTTTAGATGAAAATTGTACTTTTGAACAGCTTTTTAGCTCACCTGACTGAATGTCAGGGTGAACTATTCTGATCACTTTTTGTCCGTCGTCTGTCATCTGTCGTCTGTTGTCCGTCATACGTCGTGAAGGTGGTGTTTGGGTCATTTTCTCCCAAGCCACTGGCTGCAGTTCAGTGAAAATTCACATGAGTAGCAGTTATATAGGGGCATTTGGGTTTTTCTTCAAATTGGATTTCTGCTCATATTGTGGAGTGGGGTGGGGCCAAAATGCACAAAATTTTTAAAAATCTAATCAGGAACCAGCTGCAGCAGAGACGTCATATTTGGTATGCCGCTTCCATTTGAGGTGTAGACTCAAGTTTGTTCAAGAGAATTTTGACAGACAACATTTGCCTTTGTTCTGAGAGGGGCAAGAATTTTTGCCCAACCAAGAATTTCTGTTTTCTGAACCAAGAGGCCAATTTGAATCAAAAATAGAAAAAAACAAAAACATCCATATCTCCAATAATTTGGTGTCCCGGTCCAGACTTAGAAATTTTATACGTAAATCTGGAAATGAGTTTTTTGTTTTTTTTATGCGTTTCAGTCAATTTTAAGACAAAATTTTTGTTTTTTACACCAAAAATTTGGGGTCCGGAGGAGACTTAGAAATTTTGGACCAAAATCCGGAATTTTTTTTGTTTTTTTTATGCATTTTGATCAATTTTAAGACAAATTCTTTTTTTTTAACACTGAAAATTTGGGGGCTGGGTGGGACCAAAATCCGGAAATTAGTTTTTTATGCCTTTTGGTTAATTTTAAGCAGAAAAAAAATTTTGATTTGAAAATATTTTGTTTGTGACTTTGAAAATTTCCAAACAAAAATTAAAAAAAATCTGTTTTTTATGCATTTATTTCTCAATTTTGGGACGTGAAAGTGCAGGAACTGAAAATAGAAGGAAAACCCTGTGTTTTGTGTTGGCACAATCGCTTCATCTAGTTGGTATATGCTTTTCTTAGGAGGGGCGTATGTAGCTTATTCATGTCAAGTCCCTGGTTTGATATTTAGACTACCATGTCAGGTGAGCGCCCTCTGGCCACCTGGAGTCACTTGTATTATTAGGCTAAAGCTTTATTGTATCTTGCGGACCTTGAAATCATAATCTATTTCGGGGGCGGTCCGTGTTGGAGCCTGTTAATCATACCTACTTTCATTTCTAGATCCAGGTTTCTATTATGTCAGTACTCAATTTCGCATGTGTTTACGATCATAGATATCAGATAGTACACGTTGGAGAGTGATATTACTGGAATTTATTGTACAGAGGCCGCCTGTGGATTACCTAGGAAGTGTGTTTTCTCTTCAGGGATTGTTCGGTGTGGCTTGATTGGATATGTGTATGTTATATTTTTTTATATCACTGGTTTTCGACATATCTGTGTATGCCATCTGTGGTGTATGTTATATAGTGGGCAGTATTAATTACCAGGATCATCGCTACAGCCTTAACTTCTGAAGTGGCATTAGGCACCATTTATTAATCATGAATTAATACCTGAATGCCTGTTCGACAATTATTTATATTGTTTTTTGGTACCGCTCTTATTGATTCCAGAGCTCTTCCCTCTTTCTTTTGAAGATTCCTTCAAAAGAAAGGTGGGGTGGGGGGTGGGGGTGTGATTTTTACTTCTTCTCTGTTTAAAAGTATGTAAAGGAAGCTGTTTTATCCATAATTATATCCTGCATACAACTGAAATGCTATTGTGTGGCATATGTTTGTGGGGGATTTTCACTCATTTTACGCCATCCTAATTTTTGGGGCTTAGTCTGGACTAGCCTTAAAAATTAGGAACTTGTCACATCCTATGTAGCATTGTCTTCATGCCCCAATTGGGCTCCTTATTTAGAATATGTCTCCTCTATTACTGTAAAGGGAGACATACATGTAATTCCTAATTATTCCTTTCATCATGGGTTGCAGGATTGGAATTATTATACCCCCGCTTCGAAGAAGTGGGGGCTATATAGGAATCGCCCTGTACGTCCGTACGTCCGTACGTCCGTCCGTCCGTCCGTCTGTCCGTCCGTCCGTCCGTACGTCCGTCCGTACGTCTTTCCGGACATGAAATTCTTGTGTGCGCAACTCCTCCTACATTTATCAATCAATTTGGACAAAACTTTTCAGACATCATCACTACTAAGTGAACATGCGCATATTCCAAGATTTTTGATCTGCGACAATTTTAACCAGGTTATCTCCCTTCGACTTAGATTTATTGTGTCTTTCCATCCGAACAAATTCTTGTGTGCGCAACTCCTCCTACATTAATGAACCAATTTTGATGAAACCTTTCAAACATCATCTCTACTAAGTGAACATGTGCATATTCCAAACTTTTTAATCTGCGACAATTTTAACCAGGTTATCTCTCTTGAACTTTGATTTAATATGGGTTTCTACATGAAATTCTTGTGTGCGCAACTCCTCCTACATTTATCAATCAATTTGGACAAAACTTTTCAGACATCATCACTACTAAGTGAACATGCGCATATTCCAAGATTTTTGATCTGCGACAATTTTAACCAGGTTATCTCCCTTTGACTTAGATTTATTATGTCTTTCCGTTCGAACAAATTCTTGTGTGCGCAACTCCTCCTACATTAATGAACCGATTTTGATGAAACCTTTCAAACATCATCTCTACTAAGTGAACATGTGCATATTCCAAACTTTTTGATCTGCGACAATCTTAACCAGGTTTATCTCTCTTGAACTTTGATTTAATATGGGTTTCTGCATGAAATTCTTGTGTGCGCAACTCCTCCCACATTTATCAATCAATTTGGACGAAAGTTTACAGACATCATCACTACTAAGTGAACATGCACATATTCCAAAATTTTTGAGCTGTGGCAATTTTAACTAGGTTATCTCCCTTTAACTTAGATTTATTATGGGTTTCTACATGAAATTCTTGTGCGTGCAACTCCTCCTACATTTATCAATCAATTTGGACATAACTTTTCAGACATCATCACTACTAAGTGAACATGCGCATATTCCAAGATTTTTGATCTGCGACAATTTTAACCAGGTTATCTCCCTTTGACTTAGATTTATTATGTCTTTCTGTTCGAACAAATTCTTGTGTGCGCAACTCCTCCTACATTAATGAACCGATTTTAAATACATGTTGCACATTGTAAATGTGTTTTTCCAAATGTAAACCCATATATCTGTGGGCTCTTTAAGTATTCAGTGCTGTTCTGTGGAAGGCCACATGCAAATACAAATTTCAACAACAAAAAATGATCTTTATGTATACATTTCCTTATGGCCTTCGCCTACATGATCAGAAGTGCATTCCTCTAAAAATCCAAAGCGGGGGTATTAATCACCTTCAGTGATAGTTCTAGTTTTTGAAGTCCTAGGCCCTCCACCTTTTATGATTGAGCTAAGTCTGGACAATAGGGTATAGTTGGAAAAATATTATAAATTCAGGGTAATTTCTATATTTTTATACTGTACCAATGACCCAGACTTAGCTGGTGCTAACTCTTAAATATTTAGGGCCAAACACAAATTTTACCCCCCAATCCCCCAAATTTGCATCAAAAACCGAAAATTACGTGTCCTATATGGTCCTCAATACTTTTACTCCACTGTGCATGCACAGTGTCAAGGAGGTCTCGAAATTGGCGCAATTATCATTCTTTGTTTGGCCCTCACATCAGTCACATCTCACTGATATTTGTGCTTGTAAATCTCAGTTTAAATGATGCCAGTCACATAATTATGAGAGAAATGGTGGATCTAAGGAGGAAATAGAAGGATGAGAGGAAGAAACAGTGACAGGAAATGTTCAGGGCTGTAACTCATAATTTTTTACGAAATTATTTCATGTTGCCTATTTTCGAGGCATGGCCCTTATATTGTCATTCTTGCTATGAATGCACCATTGTTGTTCAGTGTTTCCTCTCTCCCTTTCCTTTATTCCCCCTAGCTATTCTTCCATGCTTTTGGCATATTTTTTTTAATGTTGATTACTAAAATTTCTTGGGAGTTTTGGCTTGGTAACAAAATAATATTCTGTTTTTTCCCCATGTTTACATCCTCACCCTTGGGTGTTTAGGCATTTTGGTCTGCATCTACCATCTGATGTTCTGCAGCTTCTTCTCTGGAAGTCTCTGTTTTGCATCAGATAGTGTTTAAATTGGTAACGGATTTCGGGCCATGTTTATCAGTGCTGGGAGTCATGTTTCCGTTTTTTATACACTTTTTGTTTATGTTGACAACGGTTACTTCTGATAGTGATTACTTGTCATCTGCTTAGTTCAGTTCATAGCAAGATACATTAATATTGTCCGTAAGTGTTACATTAATTTTTTGAAATGGTTTTAAAATTTTTGTCCACACTTAGGCTTTTTGGGATCCATTTGGCCTCATTGTTCCCATTGGGAACTTGGGCTCTTCTGAAAATTTTTTCAAAATTTTTTTTTTAAAATTATGTTCTTTCGAAATGTTATAATGGATTATATTATATTATGAATCTTTGTTTCAAGGGTTAGTGCGAGTACTATGACTGGGTATATTTTTTCTTGATGAAAAAATATTGTTCAAATTGTAATGCGAGGAAATCTTTCTCTAATTCTCAGGTTCATTGTGTTTCTTGTAGTCAATGTATTCGCACTAATTCTCGCTCAGTGTGTGTTGATTGGAATGACAATGTTAGAGACGTGTGTCACTGTATTTTGTTAGCGGTGAGGAGTCCATTCCGGTCCTCTCTCCGCAGGGTCACTCTACTTTATCAGTCTCTTTTTCAGAAGAACAAGAACAGGGTGATGTTTCCGTGATGTCTTCAACAAGTGTGTCTCCATCGTTGCAATCTTAGGGTAGCGGCTAAGCGCTCATGGAAATACGACAGTTGCTGAAGATCCTAGTAGGATCGAAGGCATTGATCGTCCGCTAGTCCGCCCGGTGTAGCGACCATTCAACGAATGGCTCGGCAGCCGGGTTCGTCCATTGCAGTCCAGGGAAGCAGTTTGGGTGATGCGAGCACTATAAACATCGAATGTGCACACCCAGCAACGACGGATCCGAGGATAGTACGGAGGAAGCCTGTCAGTCCGGTAGCTAGCTCATCCAGGTCTATCCAGACCGAGAGCGAGAGAGGCCCCCTCTCTCTTACATCAACATCTGTGCTGTGATGTTGTATGTTTGTTCGTTAGTCGGAGCTTACATCCACTCCTCTTGCTCGGGACGCTCCGTCGCATAGACAGTCCGACGTGGCTGTTATATTGGCTTCCTCATCCTCACGTCAGCACACACGACCACACCTTGGCTATGTGACCACAGATTTCCAGGGGACGTTCGCATATTATATAAATGCAGGAATGAACGTCCCTGGTGCTCCTGCTTCGCCGACTAGGGAATACACGTCGACCAGGTCACTCCATCCGCTAGCCAAGGACACAAGGCCTTTCCAGTTGGGACGTTCGCATATTATATAATTGCAGGAATGAAGTCCCTGGAGCTTCCAGCGGCTAATTACATAGGACTGCGGCTCCACAGGCCTCATTGAGGAACATGTTATCGTGATGTTATCCTGATGTCCTCAAAAAGTGTGCTTTCGTCGTCACAGTCAAATGAAGAGCTAGCGGTAAAAGTGCTCATGCAGATACATCAATTGCCTAAGAGGTCCCAAGTAGGATCGATGGTTTTGGCGTCTGTGAGCTCACCCGGTGTAGTGACGAATGGCTCAGCAGCCGGGTTCGTCCGTTGCAGTCCAGGAAGGAGATTTGGGTTATGCGAGCACTA
This sequence comes from Pictodentalium vernedei, assembly GCA_031216915.1. Lineage (NCBI taxonomy): Eukaryota > Metazoa > Mollusca > Scaphopoda > Dentaliida > Dentaliidae > Pictodentalium > Pictodentalium vernedei. Next base: position 737,286,987 of record CM062297.1, read on the forward strand.
TAAAAATACAATGTGCACGCCCAGTGACGACGGATACGAGGATGGTACGGAGGAAGCCTATTAATCCGGTTCCTAGCTCATCCAGGTCCATCCGGGCTGCGAGCGAGAGAGGTCCCTCTCTTGTTCAACAACATCTGGGCCCAGATGTTGTGGTACAAAATGTTCCTCAGTCGGAGCATACGTCCACCGCTCGGGATGCTCCGTTATATAGACAGTCCGGAGAGACTGCTCTTGGGGCTTCCTCATCCTCACGGCAGCACACACGACCGCACCTTGGCTATGTGACCAGTGATATCCAGCCAACCTTGCCGACCAGGGATTCCATGGCGACCAGGTCACGCCATCCGGTAGCCAAGGATACAAGGCCTTCATACTCCAGACGTTCGCATATAAGAAGTATGCAGGAGTCAATGTCCAAGGAGCTTCCAGCGGCTAAATCCTGTAAGACCGCAGCTCCACAGGCCTCCGTTACGGACGTTCTATCGCAGATAGCACAAATTATCCCAGCATCCGACAGAAACACTGTCGGATCAGGAATTATCCGAGGAAGCTGGCTCGGTACGTTCCGCTGCACATTCAGGCACGGACGACCAAGAATTACAAGTGGTCCGACAGGATGGCAAAAGGGATACAGAGGACTTGTAATTTTCCCTTTCGGAACAACATAAATTTCCGTAGAGTGCATCCGGCATTTTCATCTGACGTTCCTCCGGACCAAAATGCTGCGTTGCCAGATAAGAGACTGATGGCGCCTCTGGACACAGAATTCTTTAATCGGTTTAGGGACATTTCCGACACGGTCCAGAAATGTCTCACGGACATTTGAACTATTGAATGACGCTATATATAACTTGCTACCAAAACGGGCAGGTCCGGTTTCTCATCGGCAAATGCTGTACATCTGCCTTTCATCAATTCAAGGAATAATTCGAAATGGCAGGACAGAGCATTCCGAGAGTTCCTCTGCGTCTAGACACCAGGCCGAAGACCTAGTATTGTCTATACCGTCGTCTATATCAATTCCAACCACGACGTTGGAAATGACAATATGGTCTAACAGGGCTAGCCTAGACGCATTATCGTATGCAGATCACGTTACCAGAGCGTTATCATTACGTCTCGAAGGAAAAGAATTCCAGGATGTACAACCTCTTTGAGAGTTCTTTCAAGGGCCTTAGCACTCTCCATGTATAACTCCGCCCTTTTAGTGGCAATATGGAGTTGGTTAGACATGACGCAGTCCTGTCTACATCCACGTGTGTGGATAGTAAGGTGAAAAACTCTCTCAGAGTCGCTCCGGTCTCCGGAGAGCTTCTCTTCGACGGCAAGCTTTCCGCAATCTATGATCAGACATCTAAGAAAGCTTCAGACTCTCTGCTATTCAAATCCACTTCCAAAAAGTCGGATTCAGCGGAGAAGAGTAGAACAGGCACTTCTGGGGCAAATACGTCCAAGGGAAGTTCCTATAGAGGTTCCTATGCATCCTCTAGGTCTTACTCTAGAGACCGTCAGGGTAGCGACTCAGGTAGGGGCCGTAATACTGGCCGAGACATCCGGTCAGATGCCCATAGGTCAACGGGGCGAGGTGCGGGCCATGGAGGACATGGTTTCTCCTTCTGCAAGCCTCACAGGACCAGGAGGTAATGGTATTAACCTCTATCATGTTCCAGTGGGCAGAAGACTGTCGAGTTTCTCAACCAATTGGGAGTAGATTACGGACGTCCCTTGGGTTCGAGGGGTGATTTTGGAAGGACTAAATTGTCCTTCAAAGAAAAACCTCTGTTAACTCGATGTCCAAGATGGACTCAGCTTCCGTCAAGTCCGCAGGAAAGAGGCTCGCTTCCATCAGAAGTCCAGTCTCTTCTGGAGAAGATCGCGATAGAGATCGTAGAAATCCAGGAATCGCCAGGTTTCTACAACCATCATTTTCTGGTTCCGAAACAAGATGGCTCATTCTGTCCACTCATAAATCTGAGCTGGATAAACAAGCTGATCGTGGCTCCAAGATTCTATATGGAAACCATCTGATCGGTCAGAGCGAGTATTCGGGTGAACGACTATGCTACATGCATAGATCTCAAAGATGCGTACTTTCACGTCATGGTACATCAGGTGTTCAGAAAGTATCTTCGCTTTGCCATCATAGGAGTCGTGTATCAGCTCCGAGCAATGTGCTTCGGTCAGAATCTAGCGCCCTGGGCTTTCACTCGAATAATGAACTCGGTAATGACTCATTTCTGAGCTCATTCGTCTGCGGTAACGTCAGCCTACCTGGACGACATTGTTCAGAGGTACGGCAATGAGTTAACGCTTCAGAACGATGTGCAGAATCTGCTTCTATTTCTCTGTTTCATAAGTAAACAAGAAGAAGTCGGATCTGGTGTTATCCAAGTCATTCACCCACCGGGGGATGAGCTTCGAGATGCACAACAATCTCGTTCGTCTACCGTTAACAAGAATCAGTTGTTACGCTTGCTATTGTCTTCACTCAGACAAAGTTACAGCAAGAGATTTCATGAGACTGATAGGTTTGTGTAGAGCTGCCGCGGATTTTATTCCGATGGGGCGGCTACGCACTCGTCCTCTCCAAATTTTTCTGACCCAGAATTGGAGGGTGAAGATTCATTTGCTCGATACGGACATCCTCTTGTCAAATCAAGTGAACAAGAGATTCAGACTTGGGCAGATATTCAGTGGGTAACTCAGGGAGTTCCACTGCAATTGCCGGATCCGAGTTTTACAGTTTTGACGGATGCCAGTCAAACAGGTTGGGATGCAACATTGAGCCCAACGGATTTGAAGTGCCAAGATCTTTGGGATCCGCAGTTCCTAATCAAGCACATAAACATCAAAGAAATGATGTCAATTTGGCTTGCGCTACGTCATTGGATGAACGTTATTCAGAATGCTCACGTGCAAATTCTGTCCGATAAATCAACGGTATTAGCGTATATTCGGAACCAGGGAGGCACTCATTCCATTCTGTTATTCAAGTTAATGGAATGAATCCTTCTGTTTGTACTAGAACATCAAGTTCTCCTATCGGTCCGTCATATTCCAGGTCGTCTGAACGTACTAGTCCGTCAGAATGGACTTTCAACAAATGAGTATTCAATCAGATTTGCTACCAATGAGAGCGGCCAATGATGGATTTTTTTGCAACGCATCTCAACAATCAGTTGCAGACGTATGTGTCACCATGTTCGGATCCTCAAGCATTTGCAATAGATGCTCTATCGATCTCGTGAGACGGAATGATAGGATATGCGTATCCTCCAGCGCCATTGATTCAGCAGATATTGCTCAAGTTAAACAATCTCAATGCAAAATTGTGTTGGTAGCATCTCTATCTCCACAGAGACCATGGATTAATCGACTCAGGTGTCTGTTGTGGGACATGCCGTGGAAGCTTCCTCCACATTTCGGTCCATTCTATTGCTAGATGTATTCAATTAACTATCCGTACTGCTTATGATAAATATCTTCAACTCAGCAGTCTGTGCTTAGGATTTCAGCTCATGAAGTAAGAGTTCTTTCTACATCTTGGGCTTACGCTAATAGTGTTGCTATTACAAATCTAATGAGGGCTGCATATTGGTCTCAGCCTTCCACTTTCACGAATTTGTATCTTAGAAATATTGAGTCCATTTCTGGAGATCTGCATTGTTTAGGTCCGTTATCTGTTGCTCAGAATGTCGTCCACTAAACAGTTGCAACTATAGTTATGCAGGCTTTCTGTTCCGGCAGTGACTCTGTCCTGCTGCCCTCTTCGCTCTGGAGTATTTGAGCCAGGGCAAGGGGAATGGGGGGGAGAGGGTGTTCCCTTAGGTCACCTGCTTTATAGTGAAAAGCAAGGGAATACCGCTCCTGGAGTCAGTAATTCCGAGTCGGTACCAGGATGATTTTAAAGTGTAAAGCTAATGTTTACTCATCCATGTAATATTTTTAAAGTGTAGCTCGGTGTGAAGCATTTGTAAATGTCACGTGTCATACGGGTGTTAATTTACAATCCTCGGACACTTTTAATGAGTACAAAGAGTCTCATTTCTCTGGACTTCCTTTATTTATTGGCTTTCCTTTAAAAATATATAGCATAATGGGTTATACTGGAGGTTAATAGAGATCATTGATGTTATTGTGCTCAATTACAGAATGGTGTTGTGTCTTTTTCGTTTTGATGCAAATAAGAAAGATACATGTAAAGCCTATTTCTCCTTTCTCCTCAAGGGGATAATTCTGTTAAAAGTAGTTGAGCCTATTGGATTTTCCTTATGTCATAGGCCCTCCAACCTTTTTACTATTCAGCTAAGTCTGGGTCATTGGTACAGTATAAAAATGTTAAAAAATTTATAGTAATTTATATATTTTTTATACTTACCAATGACCCAGATGGGGATGGCCCTCCCATGAGTTGGGAACTCATACCTCCCCGCTGAGTACATAACGCTTACCAGGCACTGGTTGTAAGAATGATAATTGCGCCAATTTTGAGACCTCCTTTACACTGCGCATGCGCAGTGGAGTAAAAGAATGGAGGACCATATAGGACATGTAATTTTCAGTTTTTGATGCCAATTTTGACGTTTGGGGGGTAAAATTTGTGTTTGGCCCAAAATATTTAAGAGTTAGCACCAGCTAAGGCTGGATCATTGGTAAGTATAAAAAATTTATAAATTACTATAAATTTTTGAACGTTTTCCATACTTACCTATGACCCAGACGGGGATGGCCCTCCCATGAGTGGGCACTCATACCTCCCCGCTGAATTATTATGTAATACTCTCTTTTACAAAGAATGATGTTGGCACCAATTCCAGTTACTTCCTGGCATCTGCGCATGCGCAGAGAGTAAATGTATGGAGGGCCAGATAGGACTTCTAATTTTCGGTTTTGCATGCAAATTTGGGGGATTGGGGGCAAAATTTGTGTTTGGCCCTCCATATTTTGGAGTTAGCACCAGCTAAGTCTGGGTCATAGGTAAGTATGGAAAATATAGAAATTACTAGAAGTTTATAGTTTTCAAGAATCGAATGTGACTGAGTGTGACAAATAGGCATTTTCATTCGTCAAATAAGCGGACAATTTATTTGAAATCACAGGAGAATCAGTGGTCAGTTGTCACTATTTGCAGATTTTTTATTTCTACTTTGTTCCATTTCAATCGGAGTTTCAAGCAGGGACCAGCCAAGGGGGGAATTTTAGGGAGACTTCAAGTCTCCCTCCAGAAAAAATAGGGAAACTGCAGAGAAATGTAGGGAGACTTCATAGGCAAGTGGGGAAAATTAAGAATATTCATGTACCATCCCTGCCGCCCCTTCATATTTTCAATTTGTGGTCCTCCATTAACGTCCGAATATTCCAGGTCCAGTTGTCTTTGATGCATCTGTGCCAGATTAAAAAATCACAAAGTAATTATTGACTGAAAATCCCCCACTGCTGCCCTCTCCTTCATGACCCCTCCCCTCTTCTTCGTGCCAATCTCCCAGCACCCTCCTGTGGTTGCCTTTCACCAAAGTCTTCTGAGCTAATAATTTCCTAAGTCTGAAAGTGTGAACAGGACCAGATGTAAGAAGGTTGCTTGGGAGGTACTTTGTTAGTTAATAAACAAAATACATTCTGGGGTATTTTGTAAAAGAAATGTCATTCCGCATCATTTTTATGGCATTCCGGTGTCATTCCGCATCATTTCGTGTCATTCTGGTGTTTAGGAGGACCCTTTTTCAAGATCGTCCACATGCACACTTGTGTCCTGTACAAAGCTTTTCTTGTCATCACGAAAGCTTTTTTTCATGTGTTTCAATTCCATTCGTGTTTTTCTGGGAATAGACAGCCGAACAGTTAACAGTCTTCAGCAAAATGAAATGAAAATACTGTGTTATAAAATACGTCCGTTGTGTATACATTTTCGGCATCCTAAGCTTTGTGCAGGGCACAAATGTGCATATGAAGGATCTTGAAAAAGTACCTTCCAAAAAACTATCTTACAGTAGTCCTGTTCACACTTTTAGACTTAGGAAATTATTAGCTTAGTAGACTTTGATGAAAGGCAACCACAGGAGGGTGCTTGGTGTTGGGGGGGGGGGGGGGGGGGGTTGGCACAAAAAAGAGGGAAGAGGTCTTGAAGAAGAGCGTAGCAGTGGGGGCTTTCAGTCAATAATCACTTTGTGATTTTTTAACCTGGCATAGAATGAATCACAGACAGCTGGACCTGGACGTTATTGCAGGTCGATGAGCTGAAAATATGAAGGGGTGGCAGGGGGTGGTGCATAAATATTCTTAATTTTCTCCACTTGCCTATGAAGTCTCCCTACTTGACTGCAGTCTCCCTATTTTTTCTGGAGGGAGATGTGAAGTCTCCATTAAATTTTCCCCTAGGCTGGTCCCTGACCAGTGCCTCACAGATAATAAATACTGTGAAATATTGTTGGTCAAGGAGAAAACAAACTCAAAGAAGTTTTATAACTCCAAAGGTGGCTATGTATTGTGTTCTATGTAGTTGGCTTACTGCTCATGCGGTCATAATTTTTCAACAGACAAATCTTGCACTGTGTTTGCGACACTTATTCGGAACAGACAAGGGAAATTTTGAGGGGCAAGAATTTTTGCTTGAAAAAGTTGTTCTCAGAAAACCAAACTTTTGGTTTCTGTATTCTTTATCATATACCAGGGCCTTCATTCAATTACATTTTGTAGGTGCATGTTCTGGCATCTTACAAATGGGGCAGATACACTACAAGATTGACAGATATATATACAGTTGCCATTTGTGCTGCAGATCAAATCCAATCAAACATGGAAACAAATGTTACTCTCTCTCTCTCTCTCTCTCTCTCTCTCTCTGTGTGTGTGCGTGCGTGTGTGTTTTTTTTTTTTTTTTTAGGTTAAAAAATCGCACTGGCACAGACATTTCCTACTGAAACGTTTTTTTCTTTTAATATGCCACCGAAAATTTGTTTTCATTTACTCAACCCTGATTGGTTTCAAACATGACAAAAAAGTATATAAAATTGATTTAAACTAAGTGATGAGCTTAGGAACTGGTTAAACTGACTGGCAAAAATTGATGTTATTCATTGATGGGCTCTAATTTAGTCCTTACAAGGATGTTACGCAAGCTTTTGTTATTCTTATAGGCGATGACAGGTGACAGGTCGAAAATTCAAAGGTTTATTTAATTTAGCATTGGTAAAATTGAATTCATCTTTTAACATTTTTGCTATTTCGATATTCATTCTGTTGTACGTTAAAGTGAAAGGAATGATGGACCTCCTTTCGCATTCGCCCTCTGATATGTTCATACCAATTGGCCAGAGGGTTTGAAGCGTATTGATCCAAAAAGCTTCACGTTTTTTTCTAAATTCATCCATTTCTTCAAATGTGTCTTTAATTGGTGGTTGCTCAATAGGATGGATTTCGAAATCGTCCAAAGAATGGCCAGGAAGGTTAAAATGTTGTGCTACTGGGGCATCAGCATTATGTTTTATATCCTGTTTGTGTCTAGTAGCACGTTCTCGGAAAGGATTTTGACTTTGACCAACATACTGTTTCCGACATCGCTTACAAGTGATAAGGTAAATAATGTTTCGTGAATCACAATGGAGGGGGTTACGGATCTGATAATGATTTTTCATTTGTTCAGAGGAAAATTCCTCTTTCTGATTAGGCATAAAAGTATGCAGTCTACAATGAGGCTTTTTGCAATTAAATACTGCGCCTCTACTATTTTGCAACGGTCTGTTGTGTTCAATCTTCAGTGGTTCGAAATCGGTAGTTTCAGCTGGACTTTCGAGCTTTTTCAGGGTTTGGGATTTCAGGCTACGCAAAAGGCGCAGCGAGTACCCTCTCGATTTGAGAGCGCCAAATAGAGTAGAAAAAGCCTCATTGAAATTTACCTTATCACTTGAATTGCAGTGGAAACGAATGAGCTGTGATTTGATGATACCTTTAAATGTATGTTGAGGATGAAATGATTTTGTGTGCAACAATTGATGTGAATCAGTTGGTTTAAAATATACTTTATAATCTAAATGACCGGACGGCTGAAATTGCTTGCCTTTATACATGGTCACATTGAGAAAATCAACAGAATTTTCACTGATAGTAGCTTTCAATTTAATATTTGGATCGTGATTGTTCAAAATTTCTAAAAATTCATCAAAATCTTCTTTTGAATGTTCCCAAATAATAAAAATGTCATCTAAATATCTGAGATATACGAGAGGATGCTTTGCACATTTGCTTAAGGCATTTTCCTCCCATTCCGCTACATAAATGCTTGCAAAATTAGGACTGAATCTTTTACCCATAGTACAACCCATTATTTGTAGAAAATATTCTCCATTGAATTGAAAGTCATTACCTTTTAAGCTCAGCTCTAAAAGATCCAAAATTTGTTAATCCGGGCGTTTTGCATCCGGATATTTTTCAAATGGATTTTTAACTGATTTAACACCTTTATCAATATCAATGTTCTTATACAGACTGTCGATATCCAAAGTAGCCAGAATTGCATTTTTCGATATTTTCAATTTCGAAATTTTTGACAGGAAATCCTGTGTATTTTTTTAGATAGCTCGGATGTCTATTTGCTATAGGTTTCAGATGATAATCAATTAATTCTGAGATTGCATAAGATTCCGAATTACAATCTGATACAATTGGCCTCCCGGGTGGAGTTAAGTCATCCGTCCATGAAGAACGGTCCTTGTGGATCTTTGGTAGGATATAAAATTGTCTTGTTTGGGTATTGAGCTCAGCTGTTAAATATTTCAATTGTTTTTTGGTAATGAGACCATCGTCAAGGAGAAGTTTTAAGATCTTCTTGAATTTGTCGATATTACTAGGCCAAATAAGTGAATCTATTTTCTTATAATGTTTAGTATTGCTGAGTTGTCTCATGGCTTCCTTTATACAATTATCCCGAGAGAGAACAACTACCGACCCACCTTTGTCGGCTGGTTTAATTACTAATTTCTTATTTTTTCGAAGTTTCGTGAGGGCTCTCCGTTCACCAGCTGTTAAATTGTCTTTATCGGAGAGTATGTTCATGCTGAACACCTTTTGGATGATTCGTTTGCTAGCCTCAATAATTTCGGGATCTACTTCACTATCTGGAGGTGACCAACCAGATGATTCTGTAAAAGGAAGTTTCCGACCGCTGGAGTTTCTAAAGCGGTCTGCTAATTTCATTCGCCTAAGAAAATTACAGTTGTATGATGGTAAATTTGTTTGGTTATCAGTTTTAGGCTTTGGTGCTGGTACAAAAGTTAAACCGCGATCTAAAAGTGATTTATCTTGGGTTGTTAGGTCATTGGTGCCAGACAGGTTAACCACATTAGTTCCTAATCCCACATCTATTAGGCGGTTGTTACCTTTGCCTTTACTTAGTTTATTAGGTCATTGGTGCCAGACAGGTTAACCACATTAGTTCCTAATCCCACATCTATTAGGCGGTTGTTACCTTTGCCTTTACTTAGTTTAAATTTAGGTGGTTCAACCAGTGATCGTACATAATATTGGCGGTTCTCGTGGTCCAATGGATTAAATCCTGAGCAACATCAAACTTCGCATCATCAATTTTTGGTATAACGTTAACGTCCTTCACTTTCCGAATGGTTTCATTGATGATGCTCAGGGTTCTCCTCTCAGCCTGAGGGAGTTTTTGCGAAAAGTTTAATTCTGCGAAATAAATTTTTGCTGATCTAAACTTGATCCTGATATCGCTAAGCATATTCTGCAACTGCTTAACTACGAGATCAGAATTATCATTTCGAGAATTCACGCCAATATTTAAGAATATTTTTTGGGGACTGGACTGGCCCCTGTGCCCCTTAAACATAGAGTGCAGATGATTGAATTTGGCGCCGGAGTAACACTCCACCTGGATGTCCGGATGGGGATTTCGATCAATGCACCCTAAATTTGAACTTCCAATCATAAGGATGTTTTTACAAACATCGGGGAGGCGCCAATTTCTTTTGTCAAAATTAACTCCGCTTTTATGCCGAAACTGGGAGAAGTTAGAATCAAATGAGCGGCCCGAGTTGCGGCTCGGTGATTTGACTTTCTCTGAGTACGATATACCTGGTTGAACCACACTAGAGGCAGGAGAAGGGGGAGAAGAAGAAACAGAACCAGGAGAGGAAACAGAAGCAGGAGAAGAAACAGGAGGAGGAGGAGTTCTAGTGAGAGCACTAGGAGAACCAGAGAAGAAAGGCTGAGGAGGAGTAGGAAGAGAGGAATAAGACGAGGTGAGACAGCATTACTCAATTTGCGAGCATCTTCAGTCACAATATGGACCGGAGATGTTTGCAAATTGAGGTGCTTACTCTGAGAGAAAGAAGTAGAAGGAAAAGAAGAGGGAAGTGCTTTGCCTTGATCTTTTCTTCGTGTGTGAGTGAGTGCGTGCATGCGTGCGTGCGTGCGTGCGTGCGTGCGTTCATTTGTTTATTCGTTTGTTTGTTTGTTTGTTTGTTCATTCATTCGTTTCGTTTTTTCAGTGTGCATTCAGCATGCATTCTTTCGTGCGTTTGTTTGTGCGTTCACGTGTTCGTTCATGCGTTTGTTTGTTCGTGTGTTTGTTCATTCGTTCATTCGTTTGTTCGTTCATTCATTCGTTTGTTTGTTTGTTTGTTTGTTTGTGTCGGGTGAGGGGGGATGGGGAGAGGGAGTTAGGAGTTATGTCTCTATTTAAATGATTGAGTTTAGATATTTTAGTTATACAAGTGAAAGAACCTTACCAGTATTTCAAAGTTGTGTGTTCTAACTTTTGAAGGAATAACATCACAGACACATTGTCGCAAGTTCGCAACTGCCGACCGGTCTTGAATATTACATTGACGGTTCAAAAGTTGAAAACATCAAATCTTTGAATGTACCTTAAAGACAGATGCTTCTAACTGCTTCTTGAGGTTTAACATTGATGTTCTTAACCCTTTACCTTTAGAAACAATAGTTTTTTCATCAAATTTTCTTTTAATTATTAAATGTCTAAGATGGGGTAAAATTTATCAATTATTCGACAAATGAAAAATACTAATCGATTTCACCATGACCGATCGACAATTGATTAATCAGCCCTAATTTGTTGAATGGTCCAGTGAAAATATGAATGAGATAGAGAAGTCACAAAAATAAATTCTTTTGGGTCTGGCTCAAGGAAAAAGACTCAATAAATACAATTATTTCATCATACGTCAGAAAAATATTTCAACCCAGAGAAGCGTGGTGTTTCCTGTGTAACAATGTTCAAAGATTGGGTTGCAATTGGAAAAAAATTGACTGATGCCAAACTCATTTCTTCTGCCAACATCCAATTGAGAAGTTATAAATTTGATAGCTTAGTATAATTTTTATATTGTTCGACATGGATATGTGTTTCAGTAAATGGTATTGCAATTGTTACATTTCTCAGCCTATTGCTTACAAAATGTCTATGCTGTAATAGTTTTGCTTTGTGCAAGGAAACCCACTCGAATGCAGGAATTGCATTATATCCCTAAGGCAGGCACCGGGCTTGGGACACTCACTTTGCTATGCTTTGCTTGCTTCACTTTCAGGTTTTTTTATTCAGTCCCTTTTTAAGCAAGGGTAGTCACAATTTCCACACAAGTTGGTTGTAATATTTTTTGATGACTATTACAATCACATTCAATTGGTCCTGTTCCTTGTCAAAGCCACAATAAATTCAGTTTTGATATTTAAGCCATTTTCAGGAGTGATCTCAAGAATACACCTTTAGCTTTTTAAGTGGAAGCTAAAACTGGATCCATTATTCCATGCCAATATGAACAGTGTGAGAAAATTGCGATTGATTTTCTCTGCCTATTTGCTTATCACTACATTTTAAAGAAAACTATTCAAGATTGTTTTTTCCATATTTAGTATATGGTATTTTGGTGACAATATTATGAATGGGATTGCAAAACAGCTATGTACAAGTTCTTTTATCAAGAGTAATTTCCCAAGTTGAACTTATAATTTCTTAAAATCACTTTACCATTTCTTGTCATCAAGATTCAAAAAAATCTGTTCAAGTTTTTTTTTCCTAATTCAGAAAATAGCTTTTAGATGATAATATTATAAAGGTGATTGGAAACTAGCTGTGTCCCAAATATGTCTTTGCAAGTTATTGGCCCTATTGGAATTAGATGGCAGGGGTGTCACCATCTCATGGCATTGCACTTTTTCTTATACCCCTGCAATCATTCATTATAATATCTTCATTATTCTTGACAAACAGTTTTTGCCTTTTTAATTATGCCACACTCATACCTATGCTTCAGTCATAATATAGTCAGAGGCACTGAATGTGACCTTAAACACCAATAAATATGTATTATGTGCATATTATGCTTGTACAGAATCTTTTATTGCGATGAGAACTTTATATGGGTATGTATAGCTACAAGCCGCACTTGCTATACCTCCCCAAAAATGAGTCAAGTCGCGATAAAAGATTGTATACAACACAATGAACGCATAACACATTTATCTACCCTTCAGTACAAAAAACGATAACCATGACTTCTCAAAAAGAATTGTTGAACAAAAAGCCACACACAACTGATCAAAATAATAGATCTCCATTTTCAATTCACTCAACCTGATGGCATGTGAAGAAATTCCTTCAGCATGAATGAAATTGTACATTGTGAAAAAATAATCAAACTCAGCCCAAGTATTCTTTTTCAGTCAGGCAATGATATTTCAAACCAAATTCAATTCATTTGATGAAGTCACCCAAGGCACAGATGGCTGGTTTGCAAAAAGAACTAAGGAATTCTTTTCTTGTTGTGTGCAAGAATCGCTTTATATACATGATGTCACTTCATTCATAATTTTTAGAGGCGATCAGATCACAATGAGATTGACTTTACTTTTCAGAATTTTATCTCTATAACTTTCAATTTTTGTGATTCACCTCCGTCTTTTTTGTCCCCTGAAAAAAATTTTTCCTTGTGTCCGTCCCACTTTGGTTTTTTGTTGACAACTTTAGTTATAGGTATCCAAATCAAATGAAATTTGGTATTGAGGTGTATGGAAACAAAATACAGGTCAAGTCCGAATTGGGGTGTGGTCCGACAATTTTTTCCAGAGTTATGCCCCTTTTTTTAACTTCGAAAATTCATTTTTACGTGTACCCATACATAATGTCAGCATCCGGGGTGGCCCTCTGTCATTCGTCCATCCTTTGTCTGTCCGTCCATCTGTCTGTCCGCCGTCCATATCCATTTCTTTGGCGTTCGATAACTTGAAAAATATTGCTTGGATTGTCATGTTACTTTATATGTGTGTTCAGGATACTGATGTGCCAAGCTGTATAGTTTTTGGTGTAAATCTGATAATTTGATCCTGAGATATTGAACCTTTCTCCTTCAAATTGAGAATTCCTCCAATCCCTTTGGCATGAGATAACTAAAAAAATATCAATCCGATTGTCATGTTACTTTATGTATTCAGGTTCCTTATGTGCTGAGCTGTTTTGTTTTTGGTGCAAATCTGATAATTTGATCCTGTGATATTAACCCTTTTTCCTTCAAATTGAGAACTCCTCCAATCCATTTCTTCGGCGTGCGATAACTTAGAAAGTATTAATCCAATTATCAGATTACTTTATATATGTATTCAGGTTACTGATGTGCCGTGCTGTATAGTTTTTTTTATGTAAATCTAATAATTTGTTCTGGAGATATTAACCCTTTATTCATCATACTTTAGAGAACAGTTTTCTACTAGTTGTGCGTATGGGTAACACATCTGACAATTTAATTGGCCTATTTTTTGGGTTTCCTGATGTTAACTTCAGTCATAGTTGGCCAAATCAAATTAAATTTGGTATGTAGGTATATCAACATAAAATTCAGAACTTCGAATCAGAGTGTGGGCTGACAATTTTTGCCAGAGTTATGCCCCTTTTCCAACTTCAAAAATTTATTTTCATACGCCTGTTTTGTTACCGCTGTTCGTCCATCCATCTGTCTGTCTGTTCATCTATCCATCCATCCACACGTCGTACAATAACTAGAAAACGCTTTGAGCAATTTTTGTGATTTTTTGATAGAAAGTATATGTTGATGGAAGGAAGCTCCCTTTCAATTTGTGTCGCTGTCCGATTTGTCTTTCCAGAGTTATGGGACATTATTCGTCAAAATATAGGCAATTTTCCACATGTCGGACAATAACTTGCAAATGCTTTGAGCAATTTTTATGATTTTTGGGTGGCAAGTATATGTTGATAGAAGGAATCTCCCTTTCGATTTTGTGTCTCTGTTGATTCGTCATTCCAGAGTTAGTTATAGGACTTTATTTGTCAAAAATATAGGTAATTTTCCACATGTCAGACTTTGAGCAATTTTCATGATTTTTTGGTGGCAAGTATATGTAACCTGACAAGTACACATGTATACTCATATTGTGTGCTTTCCTCTTGTAATTAATAATGGGCACAGCATGCGCTCATGGTGTAGCTGTTTATTTTGGTATTGCGATGATAACTTTAGTTGGTGTTGACCGATTCAATTGAAATTTGGTATGAAGGTGTATCAAAATAAAATACAGGTCAGGTTCAAATTGGGGTTTGGTCCAACATTTTTTGGCCAGAGTTATGTCTCTTTTTCAACTTTGAAAAATTCAATTTTTTTTCAAATACCTTGAATTGCACACTTTTTGGGGGGGATGTGTGGCCAGGTGGCCTTTTATTGTTTGTTGTTTTGCATGGTGGATTGTTTATGTAATGGATACATAAAACTTGGAAAGCATGTTGAAGCAAACTGGATGCATTGTTCATTGCAGCATTATAAGTTTTTGTTTCACCCCCACTGCCCGCGTGGGGGCACGGTGACGCAGTGTACTAAGGCGTACTGCACGTCGATGGTGCACCTGTCTTCAACCAATGCTAACCCTGCTTGTGTGGAGTTAGTATGTTGGGGAGCTGACAGTTGCTCACCATTGCTCAGTGGTTCTCTCTGGGTACTCTGGCTTCCTCCACCCGTAAAAGTGTCGTGGTCATATTTAGCCATTGTGCAGAAATATGTGACCTTGAACACCAATAAATAAATAAATAATAAATAGTAAGTTTTTGAAGGAAATGACTTGTGATTGCCAGTACCACTGAAATAGTCTGCCAGCATGTGTGCGTTCTTTTCTCATGATGTCATATGACTTATCGCTACTGAAATGGCGATACAAGATCTTTTATTGCTGAATTTTTATTGCAAATGATACTGCTGTTTGCGATTACGTTTTTTGGTAAATGGTAGATAAATAAGTGAATATGCCATGTTTGATGTATTTTGACTACTGTCTTGTTTTATAATTTGCTACTTTACATTGTAGGTGCAACAGGAATTGAAGATAAACTACAAACAGGAGTTCCTGAAACAATTTCTTCTCTGCGGAAAGCTGGAATTATAGTCTGGGTTTTAACAGGAGATAAGCAGGTGAAATTTTATTAAGTTTGAATGTCATTCTCTTCTCACCAGATAATACTGTTTATTAACTCACCTGAAAGGTGACCTTAACTAATCTTCTTTGTCCTGCATCAACCATTTCTTGAAATGTCTTCTCAAAACTCTTGGCAAATTCTCTCCAAATGTGGTATGTATCATGTTGTTTATAATCAGTAAACTGAGGCTTATTCATTTCCAGTTTCCCTACCTATTGGGGACTCCACAAGGGGCAAAATTCTGAAAAAAATTGTCCACGCTTCCTTTGGCACACCACACAGGTCATATCCCACATCTGAATAACTTAAAATTTCATAAGCATCATTGGCTTGACATCTAGATCTGCGCCATTGATTTTAATGGACAAAGCTTAAAAAACTGGCCAAAGCCTTTGGAAGACATCTTTGATTTGACAAAATGTATAGCCTGCATCCCTCAACCAATGATTTTGAAATTTTGTATCTCCTTATACGGAATGGCATCTAGATGTAAGCAATCCAAGTCTGTCTCATTTAAAAAAATCACTGTATCATCGGGGTGGGGGGAGGGTTTTGCCTAGTATTCAATTAAAATTCCTTTGGTACACTCTCGATGTGAGCTAATGATTTTCACTTCTGAAACCTCAAAAACATGAATATTGGTGACCATCTTGGATAATTTCTATTGAGTTGGTCCCACTGATCTATATACTGCTGGATTGCTGGAATGTAAAGAGAAAAACATTTGAATCAATGAGAGTGGTAACTCCTCCCAATGGTTGATATTTGATGATTGAAAATTGTTATGCTGTGGCTAGTACTATAGTCATAGCATAACAGCTTTCATTTCATCAAAAAAACTAGCTATAACCTATCAATTTTCCAATCTTGACACTTGTTTTTTTTAGTTCATCTGAGTGAAGCTTGAGGGGAGCTTAAGTGATCATTTTCTGTCCCTTGTCCATCCATCGTCCATCGGCGTGAACTTCACATAATTGACTCTCATAAACCACAAGGCTGAATTGAACCACATTTGATATACATGTTCCTTATTATATGTTAATTGTTAATTCAAGTTTGTTCAAATAAAATTGTCACGCCCTCTGGGAGCACCACAGGGGGCATAATTCTGTTGGCAAAAAATTAAGAAATCATCTCCAGAACTACCAATCAGAATCTTTTGATTCTTGCTGTACACCATTCCTAGAGGGGTAAGATTCAGGTTTGTTTGAAACAAGACCCTGGATTCATATTTGGGATCCATCCTCATGGGAACCTGGATTCTATATGAGGAGATGTATTTAAAAATCTTTGTCTTCCAGATCCACCAGTCAAGATATGTTGATATTTAGCATATTGCATCTTTCAAGTGGGGAGGGGGTTGGGGAAGGGGAGTTGAAGGTTGTTCAAATCAAGTCTCTAGAATTATAATTGGGCTCTTTGTGGGGTTCCAAATTTTAACTTACCGTAATATGAGGAATATTCTTTAAAAATCTTCTTCTGATCCCTCAGTCAGAATCTTTTGATATTTAGCATGTAGCATTCTCAGTGGGGTGAAATTCAAGTTTGTTCAAATCAAGTCCCTGGGTTCATAATTGGGCTCCCTATGGGAAACCGAATTTTAACTCTGTCCAGTATCTCAAAATTTTTTTCCAAATCATCTTCTTCAGATCATCCACCAGTCAGAATCTTTCGACAATGGGAATAGAACATCCTCAGAGGGCAGATTCAGTTTTGTTCAAGTTGAGTCCTTGGGGTCATATTTGGGCTTGATATGGGAAATAAAACTTTAACTCAGTTCAATATGAGGAATATTATTTAAAAATCCTCCTCAGATCTACCAGTCAGAATCTTTTGATATTTGGTGTGCAGCATCCTTAGGAAGTTCAGATTCAAGTTTGTTCAAATCAAGTCCTTGGGTTCATGAATATGAGCTTGGTGCAATATGGAAAAATTTATTTAAAAGTCTTTTTCAGATCTATTGTTAAACATCTCTTGATATTTTGTATTCTACATCTTTGTTCAAAACAAGTCCCTGGTGTGATATTTGGTTTCCCTGTGGAAGCCCAACTTTTAACTTGTGTAATATGAGGAATATTTTTTAAAAATCTTCCTCTTCAGATTGATCAGTCAGAATCTTTTGATATTGGGTATGCAACACGCTAAGTTGGGTGAGATACAAGTTTGTTAAAATCAAGTCCCTGGGGTCATATTTCATCTCCCTAAGGGAACTCAGAACTTTAACTTAGTGCAATAAGAGAAATATTCTTTAAAAATCTTCATTTTCAGATCTACCTTTCAGAATCTTTTGATATTTGATATGCTGTATCCTTAGGAGGTTCAGATTCAGTTTTAATCAAATTATGTCCCTGGGGTCATATTTGAGCTCCTTGTGGGAGTCCAAATTTTAACTTAGCACAGTATGAGGAATGTTCTTTGAAAATCTTCTTCTGCAGATCTTCTGCAGATCTACCAGTCAATCTATCAACGCTATAAGAGGGAATGTGCATCTCTATTTATCTATCAATCTTTATCTGTTTTTATCAGTTTTGTCAGCTATGCACTCATACATTTTTAGAGATATTAATCTGAAATTTGGCACCAAGGGATATTTTTTTATCAGAAGTAACATGATCCTGCTACGTTTTATGTTCATTGTTGTGTAGTCTTCAACCGATTACCAAAAATGGCCACTGACCGATTACTGGTTATTTGAGCACACAATTGGCCGATTCCAATGCCGATTCCGATTGTAATACTGGGCACTACTAGACAAGTCAAGGCTCCCAAAGAACTACCTTAAATTGAACATATTTTACAGTGTTTACAGTCTGTTCACTACTAGATAAGTCGAGACTCGAAAGAACTACATTAAATTGAACATATTTCACGGTGTCAAACTCTGTTGACTCAGGTCCAGTAAAATCACCAGTCACACACACTCGGCTGGTAAATGTGGCTCTTAGAGCCATGTTTACCATCCACGTGCGCACAACTGGTAATTTTTACTGCGACCTGAGTCAATGGAGTGCAACCTTAACTTTTCTGGTATGAATTGGCAGTTGCCACAAGTATGCTCACTTGTAAGCTTTACATGTCATTTAACTTGTATATCACATAAAGGGAAGGGGTGTCCAGAGAGATTAAGAATACACATTATGGTGGTTTTTCAACTTTATTGAATGGTAACATTGACATCATTTTACATTACACAATTGCAGAAAATAATAAAATGCAGTTTATGAGTCATCACAAAATGCTTGGCAACAATCGGATGAGCCAATGTTCCAGGAGCAGTTGACGTCATCCGATTTCCACAGTTGGCCGATTGTGGTCACCGGTTCTGATAATTGGTTGAACACTATTGCTATGTTTAACTCTTAACTAATGCATCACACTGTGATGCTCTTCCATATTTTAAATTTGGCATCTGGAGGAAATTTTTATCAGGAATAACTGGGGCAAGGTGAATATTATGTGTGGAGTCATGTTAACTCCCAACCATTAACCTCTTAACCTCTTCAAATAAAGCAGTAATGGGATGATTCATTCATTTTTAGAGATAACAAGCTGGAATTTGGCACCTAATTTTTTCCAGAGTACCATGGCCAAACAATGGAAACTTCAGAACTGTGTGTTATTTCGGTATTATTGTTTAGTTTCGCTTTGATTTCAAAACTGAGCCATCCATGTTAAAAAGAAAGGAATACGCAATATAAGAAGACTGAACGGAAGTTAACGTTGAACTGATGAGAAAATTTCAGAAGCATCCATAGCGTTGCCTAAATCTACAAGTAAATGTGGCTCAGATTTTGACTGTACATCATGTAAATGTACTTTGTTCACAAAACTGTGAAGGCAGATCACGGAAATGCAAATAATTTTAGTGCACACTTAATATAAATTCAGTAAAACACAAATGGCAATCTTTGATATAAAATCAGTCGTTATTGGCATCAATGAGATGGAGTCAAGTTCCAAAGATAAGTGGAAGGTGAGCTTCTAATACTTTCATCTGCATTCATATGATATGCTCCTAATATTTTCTAAATATCTGAACAAAATTGTAAATTGTAAGCAGCCAAAAAACACAAACAGCCAGATGGAGCTCCCTGTGGGTGCACATATTAAAGTAATTGCAATGGTAATGCATTGTTTTGTCAAGTCACTGTTCACAACTTCACGGCACCTTTAGTGTGGAAGGGAGCAATCTCCCTTAAGAATCAACACACATCTCACTAAACAATATCAAGGATTTCACCCTTGAAATGTGGCTTCAGTCAAACAAATAATTCAAAATTTGTGGAGCCATATTGCCAAGTGTTTTTCTTAAAGTTCAGATTTCCTGGTTATTTGGCGTATAAAGCATTCTTACAGGAATCAGTTTTAAATTTGTTCAAATCAAGTCCCTCTATTAATATTTGGGCTCTCTTGGGCTTGAATTTTAACTTTGCGCACTCTGAGGAATCATCTTTAAAAATCATCTTCATCAGAACCACCAGTCACAATCTTTTGATATTTGATATAGAGAATTCTTGGGAAGTTCAGCTTCACGTTTGTTCTGATCAAGTTTCTGAGTTGTCATTTGCAGCTCATTATGGGATCCTGAAATTTAACTTAATGCAATGTGGGGAATATTCTTTAAACATCTTATCCAGACCAACATTTTTGATATTTGATATACAACATCCTTGGGGGGGGGGGGGGATTCAAATTTGGTCAAATCAGGTCCTTGGGTTAATACTTAGGCTCCCTATGGAAGCCCAAATTTTAACTTGGCGCAGTATGAGGAATTTTTTAAAAAAATCTTCTCCCCCAATCATATCTTTTGATATATACTATACACCATCCTTAGGGAGCAGGATTCAACTTTGTTAAAATCAAGTCTCAGGGTGTAAAGATTCAGTTACTTTGTGATTGTCGTTAACCAGTGATGTTACATGATAAGTCACCGTTTAAACAAATTTGCTAGATTTTATATTAACACTAAAAAAAATGTTTTGCATTTCTGGTAGTTTGGATATTATTTCTGTGGTAGCCTCTCATTGCTAGAAAATATCATCTGACATGGATAAAGATTTGTAAATAATTTACATGATTTCATTCCTCTGGAGTGTTAACTAGCCATAGATGCAAGTTAAGCCCTTCATGAAACAACTTTGTCAGGTGAATTCCACCTCACCTATGTACTGGAGGTCTCTTGTTTCATTTTTTGTCATAACTTTTTAGTGGAAACAGATACCACAATGAAACTTACCCAACATAAGAACCATTGCTAGGCAGTGTGTTCCTTACAAAATTCACAGATCTCATACCAATACCAATTTCACAGGTAGGCATCAACACATGAAATTGTATTCAAGATGGCTCCAGCAACCTTTTTGTACTAAAATTAGTGCAATCAGTTTTTTGTACAGAACTTCTGTATGAAAGTTCTGATTCGAATAAATTTTTGTATGAATGTTTAGTAACATGGAATACATCACATATAATATAGGTTTTTTTCTCGACAGAAATTATTCAAATTAGATGAACTTTGATTTATTCAGTGCTACTTATACACAGGAAGTGGATGTGTCAATACGGCTCGGGCTAGAGTCTGTATTTATGAACTGATCTTCACAAAACTTCTTGGGGTACCTTTGTTATCGCCTTGTGACAGGAACGAGTGTTTTTGGGTACCTTTGTTATCACTTGTGTTATGAGAACAAATATTTTGGGGTTAAGTCAGACCCACTCTGGGACTCAGATTTCTTTTCTAGTTTAGCATCTAACTGTCGCCCACCTTTACAATACTTTACCTATACATTTGTTACAGGCTACGGTCAGCATTTATGAACCGACCGTTACAATACTTTACATGTACCTTTGTTATCAGGTCATTACCTGGATGTTTGTCATTGCTGTGTCACATAATATACCTGTACATGTCTTAAACAAGTTGAGCTACAGTGTCATTGACACTTTCATTTAGCTCAACTTTGGCGAAGTCAAATTTGAGGTATTGTCATGGCCCGTCGTTCGTCTTTCCGCCTGTTGCGCCATACATACGGCTCAGGCTAGAGGCCGTATTTATGAACCGATCTTTACAAAACTTCTTGGGTACCTCTGTTATCACCTTGGGACAAGACCAAGTATTTTGGGGTCAGGTCCGAAATTCAAGACGGCCGCTGGCAGCCATTTTGTACAGAATTAGGTGCAATCAGATTTTTGTGCAGAACTTCCTTATGAAAGCTCTGATTTGAATAATTTTTTGTATGAATGTTTAGTACCATGGATACATCACATATAATACGTTTTTTTTTCTCGTTCGTAAATTATGCAAATTAGACTAACTTGGATCTATTTAATGTTACTTTCAGCACTGTAACTGCAAATGCCAATATGGCTCAGGCTAGAGGCTGTATTTATGAACCGATCTTTACAAAACTTCTTGGGTACCTTTGTTATCACCGTGGGATGAGAACGAGTGTTTTTGGGTGCAGTCCAAAATTCAAGATGGCCACCGGCAACCATTTTGTATTAAAATTAGTGCAATCAGTTTTTTTGTACAGAACTTCTGTATGAATGTTCTGATTTGAATAAATTTTTGTATGAATGTTTAGTAACATGGAATACATCACATATAATACAGGTTTTTTTCTCGACAGAAATTATTCAAATTAGATGAACTTTGATTTATGCAGTGTTACTTATACACAGGAAGTGGATGTGTCAATACAGCTCGGGCTAGAGGCTGTATTTATGAACAGATTTTCACAAAACTTCTTGAGTACCTTTGTTATCACCTTGGGATGAGAACGAGGGTTTCTGGGTGCAGTCCAAAATTCAAGATGGCTGCCAGTAGCCATTTTGTACCGAAATTAGGTCCAATCAGTTTTTTGTACACAACTTCTATGCGGCTCAGGCTAGAGGCCGTATTTATGAACCAATCTTTACGAAACTTCTTGGGTACCTTTGCTATCACCGTGGGACGAGAACGAATGTTTTGGGGTGCGGTCCAAAATTCAAGATGGCCACCAGCAGCCTTTTTGTACCAAATTAGTGCAATCAGTTTTTTGTACAGAACTTCTGTATGAAAGTTCTGATTTGAATAAATTTTTGTAGGATTATTTAGTAACATGGAATACATCATATAATACGGGTTTTTGTCTCGTGCAGAAATTATGCAAATTAGATGAACTTTGATTTGTTCAGTGCTACTTATACACAGTAAGTGCACGTGTCAATACGGCTCCGGCTAGAGTCTGTATTTATGAACTGATCTTCATGAAACTTCTTGGGGTACCATTGTTATCACCTTGTGACAGGAACGAGTGTTTTTGGGTGCCTTTATTATCACTGTGCTATGAGAACAAATATTTTGGGGTTCAGTCAGACCCACTCTGGGACTCAAAGATTTCTTTTCTAGTTTAGCATCTAACTGTCACCCCACTTTTACAATTCTTTACCCATATATTTGTTACAGGCTACGGTCAGAATTTATGTACAGACCGTTACAATACTTTACATGTACCTTTGTTATCAGGTCATTACCTAGATGTTTGTCATTGCTGTGTCACATACTATACATGTACGGTCTTCAACAAGTTGAGGCGCAGTGTCAAAGACACTTTCATTTTCATTTTTTGTCTCAAAAACATAGGTTATGACCCCTCATTGGAATGAGCTCATTCCATTGAGGGGTCATAACCTATGTTTTTGAGACAAGAACTGAAAAATATAATGAAAATTCATTGGCGATTTTTAGATCAACTTGACAAAGTCAAGCTGAGCTATTGCCATCATTTCTCGTCCGTCGGCACACCTCACAGGTAGCATTTATAATCAGATCAGTTTGAAACTCGGTATGCTTGTTTGGGGTGACATCTAGATGGGAGCTATCAATTTTCTTCAATTTCTGTCACAAACTGTTGCCGCGGCCAACAAGTCAATATTTCCCTTTGGCACACCCTAAAGGACATATTTATGATTGGATTTCTTTGAAACCTGGCATGCTTGTTTGGAGTGACCTCTAGATGAGAGCTATCAATTTTATTCCATTTCCGTCAAAAAATGTTGCCGCGGCCAACATTCTTAGAACTTAGTTTAGTCAGACCTCAATATTTCCCTTTGGCACACCCTACAGGGCATTTATGATTGGATTGCTTTGAAACCTGGCATGCTTGTTTGGGGTGACCTCTAAATGGGGGCTATCGATTTTCTTCCATTTCCGTCAAAACATGTTGCCACGGCCAACGTTCTTAGAACTTAGTTTGGTCAGACCTCAATATTTCTCTTTGGCACACCCTACAGGGCACATTTATGATCGGATTGCTTTGAATCCTGGCGTGCTTGTTTGGAGAGACCTTTAAATGTCAGCTATCGATTTTCTTCCATTTCTGTCAAAAAAATGTTGCAGCGGCCAGAACTTAGTTTAGTCAGACCTTAATATTTCCCTGTGGCACACCCTACAGGGCACATTTATGATCAGATTACTCTGAAACCTGGCATGCTTGTTTGAGGTGACCTCTAGATGGGAGCTGTTGATTTTCTTCCATTTCCGTTTGTCAAAAATTGTTGCCGCTGGCAACGATCTTTGAACTTAGTTTAGTCAGGCATCAATTTATTCCTTTGGCATGCAAGGCACATTTATGATCAGATCGGTTTGAAACTTTGTATGCTTGTTTGGGGTTACCTCTAGATGTGCGCTATCGATTTTCTTCGATTTCCACCAGAAGTTGTTGCCACTGGCAATGACCTTCGATGGACTTAGTAAAAACTTAGTGTAGTTAAGTATCAATAGTTCCCTTTGACACACCCTGCAGGGCACATTTATGATTGGATCACTTGCAGACTTGGTGTGCTTGTGTGGGGTGACATCTATATGGGAGCTGTCGATGCTGCTGACCTTTGAACTTAGTTTAGTCAGACCTCAATATTTCCCTTTAACACACCCTTCAGGGCACATTTATGATCAGATCACTTTAAAACTTGATATGTGTGTTCAGGGTGACCTCTAGATGTGAGCTATTGCTTTTTTTCATTTCCATAAAAATTATTGTCGCTATCACCAGCCTTTGAACTTACTGCATTTGTGCATCAACTCATCTTATGAATTTCTATAAACCCCCCCCCCCCCCCCCCCCCCCCCAAAACCAGTGCCACAAGCAATGACCTTCTACTTAATGCATTTGTACATTAACATCTTTCTTTGGCATGCCTCAGAGGGCACATTCATTATCAGATTGTTTTGAAACTTTGTATGCTTATGCAGGGTGACAAAGATAGGAGCTATTGATTTTCTTTTCATTTCCATCAAAAACTGTTGCTGTTAGCAACAATCTTTGAATTTATTGCATTTGTGCATCAACAGTTTTTGACATAGCCTACAGGCCACATTTATCATAGGATTGTTTTTGAATTTGGTGTGCTCATTAAGCAAGACCTTTAGATAAGAGCTATTGATTAGCATTCATTTCTGTGAAAAAAGTTGCCATTTACAATAACCTCTGAACATACTGCATTTGTGTATCAACTTTCTTCCTTTAGCCAGTCTTACAGTTTACATTTAAAAATGCATGGATTACTCTGACGTTGTGCACACACAATGCTGTTATGTTGAAATTTCATCAAATAACCTTGGTACAATGATCTTCAATTTTGCCATTTCATTAAAAACTTACCAAGTTCAAGTTTGTCAAGTTGATCTACAGTGTCATTGACACTTTCATTTCGAATAGCACTGGCTGGTTTTGCTCATTACATTGGGTAAAGAATTAAATGAATTTTGGTTCAAATTTATACATATGCAGTGCCCATGTTCAGTTTGGTTTTGATCTGTACACAAATAAAAAAGTTAAGCACCCCCAAATGTAATGAAGGGTAACATGCCACTGTTTATGGAATGTCTGTTGCTGGTTATATGTATGATTATATTGATTAATGATCCAATAGATGGTTCTGAACATTTAGGATTGAATGAGTCCAACAAACAGGAACCATGAATTACGTGCACAATGCAGCCAAGCTACCATTCCTTGGTCTTCCATGAGTCCTGATCTGAATCCACTGGAGCACATTTGGGACATTCTCGGGTGTTGAACACAAGCACACGAACCTTCAGTACAAACTCTGTGACAATTGGAAGCAGGCTTGCATAAGGAATGGCGAAAGTTACCTCTGAAATGGATGTGACGATTGCCTGGAGAATGTGACCCAGGAAAGAAGCTGTCATCCTTGCACATGAAGGATACAGCAGATATTGAACTGTAACACTGGGTCATTTTCTGTAGAGATTACAAATGACATTTTTATCCATTTATAGCCAAATAATGTTGCCTTGTTGACTCTCCAGCTCCATACTAAAATGGGTATTGTATTGAGCTCTTGCAGTTACTTTGGTTTGATTTTATCAATGCTGTCATTGAAATTATGATGAAGACTATGATTTTAAGCTCAACTTTGACGTAGTCAAATTTGAGGTTATGCCATCTGTCCATCAGCAATTCAATACGGCTCAGGCTAGAGGCCGTATTCATGAACCGATCTTTACGAAACTTCTTGGGTAACTTTATTATCACCGTGGGATGAGAACGAATGTTTTGGGGTGCGGTCGAAAATTCAAGATGACTGCTGGCAGCCTTTTTGTACTGAAATTAGGTGCAATCAGTTTTTTGTACGCAACTTCTATATGGCTTGGGCTGGAGACCGAATTTATGAACCAATCTTTTTGAAACTTCTTGGGTACCTTTGTCATCACATGGGACAAGAACGAGTGTTTTGGGGTGTGGTCCAACATTCAAGATGGCTGCCGGCAGCCATTTTATAATGAAATTAGTGCAGTCAGTTTTTTGTACAGAACTTGTGTATGAAAGTTCTGATCTGAATAAATTTTTGTATGAATGTTTAGTAACATGGAATACATCACATATAATACAGTTTTTTTCCTTGTGCAGAAATTATGCAAATTAGATGGACTTTGATTTATTCAGTGCTACTTATACACAGTAAGTACACATGTCAATACTGCTCAGGCTAGAGGCTGTTGTTAAGAACCGATCTTCACGAAACTTCTTGGGTACCTTTGATATCACCTTGGGACAAGACTGATTGTTTTGGGGAGCTGTCCGAAATTCAAGATGGCTCCCAGTGGTCATTTTGTACTGAAATTAGGTACAATCAGTTTTTTGTATGGAACTTCTATATGAAGGTTCTGGTTTGAATAAATTTTTGAATGAATGTTTAGTAACATAGAATACTTCACATATAATACAGGTTTTTTCTTGTGCAGAAATTATGCAAATTAGATGAACTTTGATTTATTCAATGCTACTTATACACAGTAAGTGCACATGTCAATACGATTCAGGCTTGATGATGTACTTATGAACTGATCTTCACAAAACTTCTTGGGTACCTTTGTTATCACATTGGGACAGAAACGAGTGTTTTTGGGTGCAGTCCAAAAGTCAAGATGGCTGTCAACGGCCATTTTATACTGAAATTAGGTGCAATCAGTTTTTTGTACAGAACTTCTAGGACTACATTTGTTATCATCATGAGATGGTAATGGGTGCTTTGGGGCTTGGCCAAAAATTCAAAATGCCTGTTGGCAGTCATACTTACGGGAATTCTGTGTATTACATTTTATGTATAGAACCTGAAAAGAAGATTTTTTATGTCAGTAATATTCACTATAAATTTATTGGGTGCCTTTGTTATCACTGTGCTATGAGAACAAATATTTCTGGGTTCAGTCAGACCCACTCGGGTACTCAAAAAGGGAGATAATTAAGAATCTTTTCCAGAAACACCACACAAAATAGCGTTTCTTGAATTCAGCATCTCTAGGATGTGTGTACTGTACTGACCCATCTTGAAGTCCAGGGGGTACGTTCAGTAGAAAAATAAAAAAGTGGGGGGGGGGGGGGGGGGGGGGGGGGGATGGGGTGGGCTTCGGAATGAATGAGTTATCAAGCCAGCAAGTCAAGTCCATGTGCATCGGAATGGGAAAATGACTAATTATCCTTTGCAAAATTCGGTATGATCCATTTTTGTAGAAAACCACCTAAGAAAGAGAGAATACATTCCTATATAAAAAATATCCACCCAGTTAACTCACACATATTTGTCAACTGTTTTAATAGGTGATCAGTTTAAAATGCTGAAGAAATTGAACATCACCTTGATGTTTTGACAAATGCATACCATGCTGTCAAGCCATATTATTTCTAGGTATCACATGCTTTAAAATTTAGAGTGAAAAAGTTGATAAAAATATGAAAAATATAAATCTTACTTTCAAATAGTTGGTAAATACATTTGAATTCAATAAAAAATAATAAAATTTTGATTATATTCCATCGTTTACTCGCTGGGTTTCCTCAACTATCAGTGTGATATGATACAAACTGTAGGTAACGTGGAGATCATGTGAGGTGCACAATGTTATTTCCCCTTCATGAACAGCTGATTTTCAAAAACTGTGACACCTCTCTTTCTGTGCTAAATAAAATGGATTTACGGTCTCATTCAGTAAACAGGGGAATAAATGAGCAAACTGAACATCAGGATATATTATTTATTTACAAAGTTCATCAAATAAATGCTAAAAAAATCCACTCAAAAAATAAAAACTCCAATATCCAGTCCTAAATTTGTTAAGTAGAATGTTGCAACAAGTCACCTATTTTCGTTTTTCCCACCTGAAATTGATGTTTCAGCCAACTTGAAACTTGGGGAATGGGCTTTGACACAGGTAGAGCTACTTGATTCTGAAATCTGAAAACATGGGGGGGGGGGGGGGGGGGGGGAGGGGAGGGGGGGGGGGGGCAGGCTTACACACGAGGACAGGCTTGGACACGGGTCAGTACGGTATTCAAATATGTTGAAGCCAAGTTCCTGTGTTAATATTTGTTGTTTGGGGAGGGTAAACATTATTAGCACAACCTAATTTTCTATTTACAATGAGAAAATAAAACCTCACCCGTGGGAACCCTATGAGCTAAAGATAAAAAAATTCAAATACTATATTTTAAGAATGACTGGACAAATATTTATTAATTAGAAGGGTTTGAATCAAACAGGCCAAAACAATTGCTAACATTTGGCTCATGGTGCGCTATACAAGGATCCCCATTGTAACATTAACCCCATGAAGATTTCTTTTCTAGTTTAACATCTAACTGCCACCCACCTTTACAATACTGTACCTATACATTTGTTACAGGCTTCGGTCAGTATTTATGTACAGACCGTTACAATACTTTACATGTACTTTTGTTATCAGGTCATTACCTAGATGTGTGACATTGCTGTGTCACATACTATACATGTACATGTCTTACACAAGTTGAGCAACAGCGTCATTGACACTTTCATTGTGTGTTCGTATGGCTTAAATATGTTCTTTCAAGATAGCATTCAGTTTTTGAAGGTTACTTTATGAGTACTTTACTGATATCAAGCAATACATTTACCATCATAAAATATCCAGGGGGTACTTAACATTTATCTCTGTGTATATTTTTATACTGTACCAATGACCCAGACTTAGCTGGTGCTAACTCTAACAAAACCAGGGCCAAACACAAATTTTGCCCCCCAATCCCCAAAATTTGCATCCAAAACAAAAAGAAATCATGTCCTAAAGGACCTCCATACTACGCCCCCACTGCGCATGCGCAGTGACACAGACGTCCCGAAATTGGCGCCAATTATCATTCTCTGTTTGGCCCTTCATCAGTCAACATCTCACTGATCTTTGTGCTTGTAAATCTCAGTTTAAAGGATGCACGACACGTAATTTTTGGAGAAATGGTGATTCTAAGGAGGATATAGAAGGAGGAGAGGAAAAAGAAGTGACAAAAAATAATCAGGGCTGTACTTAAAATTTTTTGATGAAATCATGTTAAGTTGCCTATTTTCGAGGCATGGGCCTCTTGTTGTCATTCTTGCTAAATGTTGCACTGCTTATTCAGTGTTTCCTCTCCCCTAGCCTTCTAAAGTCCCCCCTTGCAATTCTCCCATGCTTTTGGCATATTTTTGAGAAAGTTCATTTCTAAAATTTTCCTGGGAGAGTTGCTTGGATACAGAATGTTTTCTGTTATTTTCCCCATAGTTACGTTTTCACCCATGGGTGTATAAACATTGTGTTCTGCATCTTCCATCTGATGTTCTGCAGATTCTCCCCTGGGAGTCTCTGTTTTGCATCAGATAGAGTGTAATTTTGATGACTGATTTCGGGCCAGTTTTTTCAGTGCCTGGAGTCATGTTTTCTGGTGTTTTACACTGTTTGTTTACATTGGCAACAGCCTTTTTTGAGGGGGGCTGTTTGCCTTTGGTGTAGTTTATCTCACTATAAGATACATTTATATTATCCGTAAGTGTCTCATTAATTATTTAATATAAATTTAAAATTTTTGACCACACTTTGCCATCGGATCCATCGAGGCTCAACGTTACTTTTCAGCAACTCGGGCTTCGCTGAAAAAATATTTTTTCAAAATTATTTTGATTTGCAATTGTTTTTTCATTTATTAATGGATCATGTTATTATGTATCTTTGTGTCAGGGGTTTGTGCGAGTAACTAGGACTTGTTGTTGACTTTTCACAATGAAAGGATATTGTTCAAATTGTAATGGGAAGAAATCTTCCTCTGACTTTCATGATCATTGTATTAATTGTAGTCAGTGTTCTCGCACTAATCCCTGTCCTATATGTCAATATTGGGATGACAAACATTGGAAACGTGTGTCACGGTATGTTGTTTCTGGAGAAAGGGCTATGCCGGCTCTTTCTCCGCAAGGTCACTCTACTCTCTCAGTTTCTATTTCAGAGGAAAAAGAACAGGGTGATGTTTCCATGTTATCTTCTACAAGTGTGCGTCCGTCGTCACAAATGAATTCAGAGCTAGCGGTAAAAGTGATCATGGAGATTAGACAAATGTCGTCCGCTAGCTCGCCCGGTGTAGCGTCCATTCACCGAATGGTTCGGCAGCCGGGTTCGTCCGATGCGGTCCAGGAGGAAATTTCGGGTGATGCGAGCACTATATACATACAATGTGCACACCCAGTGACGGCGGATAGTAAGCGAGAACGCAGGAAGCCTTTGAGTCCGGTTCCTAGCTCGTCCAGGTCCAGCCGGGCCGCGAGCGAGAGAGGCCCCTCTCTCGTACAACAACATCTGGGACCAGATGTTGTGGTACAAAATGTGTCGCAAGCGGAGCATACGTCCGTCACTCTGGACGCTCCATTGTATAGGCTGTCCGCGGAGACTGCTAAGGCTTCTTCTTCTCGTCAGCGCACACGACCACACCTTGGCTGCGTGACCGCCGATATTTTACCAGCTTCGCCGATCAAGGATTCTTCGGCGACCAGGTCACACCATCCGGCAGCCAGGGATTCGAGACCGATGGACTCCGGACGTTCGCATAGAAAAAGTATGCGGGAGCCATCTGATGCGGAGCTGCCCTCGGCGAAGCAGCGAAAGACTGCGCCTCCGCAGGTCTCAACGCCGGACATTCTTGTGCAGATAGCACAACTTATCCCAGCAGCCGACAGAAACGGTGTCGGATCGAGAATTATCCGACGGCGCTGGGTCGGTACGCTCCGCCGAAGCATCGGGGGCGGACGACCGGGAGCATCATGAGGTCCGACCGGATGGTGAAAGGGATACGGATGATTTGGAGCTATCCCTTTCGGAACAACATAAAGCTGCCGTGGACTTCATCCGGCACTTTCTCCCTCAAGTTGTTCCGTCGGGCCAGACTGCTGCGGTTCCGGACAAGAGGATTATAGCGTCATTGGACTCTGAATTTTTTGAGCGGTTCAGGGACATCGCTCCCGAGTTTCCGTCGCAGTCCAATAATGTTACAAGAACATTTGAATTATTGAACGACGCTATATTTAAACTTGCTTCCAGGACGGGGAAAGCAGGTTTCTTGTCCGCTAATACTCTCAACCTGCCTTTCATTAATGCAAGGAATAAATTCGACACGGCAGAACAGGGTATCTCGAGAGTTCCTCTGCGTATGGACGACGAGGCGGAAGACTTAGAGCTATCATTACCGTCGTCGGCTTCTATTCCAACCGCGGTGTTGGAAACAGCTATTGCGTCTAACAGAGCCAATTTAGATGCCTTATCTTACGCAGATCACCTTACTAAGGCGTTATCACTGCACCTTCAAGGGAAAGAGTTTCAGGATATTCAATCCTCTTTAAGACTTCTTTCAAGGGCAGTAGCTTATTCCACGTGTAACTCCGCCCTTTCAGTGGCTAATCTGGAGTTGGTTAGACGTGACGCAGCCCTAGCTACATCCACACTCGTGGATACTTAGGTGAAGAACTCTCTTAGAGTCGCTTCGGTCTCCGGAGAACTTCTCTTTGACAGCAAGCTTTCTGCTATTTATGATAAAATTACAAAGAAAGCTTCGGATTCTCTGTTGTTCAAATCTGCTTCTAAGAAGTCGGATACAGCAGACAAGAATAAGACAGGCACTTCTGGGTCTAATGCGCCCAAGAGAGGTTCCTATAGAGGTTCCGGTGCGTCCTCTTGGTCTTATTCGAGAGACCGTCAGGGTAGCGACTCTCGTTCGGGACGTCCTTCGGGCCGGGACAACCGGTCGGGCGCCCCGAGGTCGACGGGGCGAGGTGCGGGTCGTGGAGGACGTGGTTTCTCCTACCGCAAGCCTCGCAGGTCCAGGAGGTGATGGCTTAAACCTCTATCGCGTACCGTTTGGCGGAAGGTTGTCGAGCTTTTCACAAGAATGGGCGTCGATTACGGACGACCCTTGGGTGAGAGGAGTGACTTCGGAAGGTCTAAAGATATCCTTCAAACGAAAGCCTCCATTAACTCGAAGTCCAAAGTGGACTCAACTTCCGTCAAATCCGCAGAAAAGAGACGCTCTGTTATCAGAGGTGCAGTCTCTTTTAATGAAGAATGCGGTAGAGGTCGTAGAAAACCAGGAGACTCCGGGATTCTACAGCCATCTGTTTCTGGTTCCGAAACCAGACGGCTCGTTCCGTCCAGTCATAGATTTGAGCTGGATAAACAAGCTGATCGTCGCTCCGAAATTTTATATGGAGACGATTCGGTCGGTCAGAGCGAGTATTCGGGTGAACGATTATGCAACAAGCATAGATCTCAAAGATGCGTACTTTCACGTCATGGTACATCCGACATTCCGAAAGTATCTACGCTTCGCAGTCCTAGGAGTGGTGTATCAATTCCGGGTGATGTGCTTCGGATTGAATCTAGCACCCTGGGCTTTCACTCGGGTAATGATCTCGGTAATGATCTATTTCCGAGCTCATTCGTCTGCGGTAACGTCGGCCTACCTGGACGACATTCTTCAGAGGTACGGCAACGAGTTAACGCTTCAGAA
Source organism: Pictodentalium vernedei (assembly GCA_031216915.1). Classification (NCBI taxonomy): domain Eukaryota; kingdom Metazoa; phylum Mollusca; class Scaphopoda; order Dentaliida; family Dentaliidae; genus Pictodentalium; species Pictodentalium vernedei. The sequence continues at coordinate 737,319,777 of CM062297.1, forward strand.
CGATGTTCAGAATCTACTTCTATTGCTCCGACGTCTCGGTTTTATAGTAAACGAGGAGAAGTCGGATCTGGTGCCGTCCAAGTCATTCACTCATCTGGGAATGAGCTTCGAGACGCACAACAATCTCGTTCGTCTGCCGTTAACCAGAGCGAAATTAGTCAGTTGTTACGCTCGCTATTGTCTGCATGCAGACAAAGTCACAGCGAGAGAATTTATGAGACTGATAGGTCTGTGCGGAGCCGCTGCGGATCTCATTCCGATGGGGCGGTTACGCACACGTCCTCTCCAAATTTTCTTGACTCAGAATTGGAGTGTGAAAATTCATTCGCTCGACGTAGACGTTCTCTTGTCAGATCAAGTGAAACAACAGATTCAGACTTGGGCAAACATTCAGTGGTTAACTCAGGGAGTTCCGCTGCAGTTGCCGGATCCGAGTTTTACCATTATGACAGATGCCAGTCAAACAGGTTGGGGTGCATCATTAATCCCAACGGATTCGAGATGCCAGGGTCTTTGGGATCCGCAATTCCTGTGCAAGCACATAAACATCAAGGAAATGATGTCAATCTGGCTTGCGTTACGTCATTGGATGGACATTATTCACAATGCTCATGTCCAAATCCTATCCGACAATACGACAGTAGTGGTGTATATACGGAATCAGGGAGGCACTCATTCAGTTCCGTTGTTCAACCTAACGGAAAGAATCCTTCTGTTTGCGCTAGAACATCACGTTCTTCTTTCGGTCCGTCACATACCGGGTCGTCTGAATGTGCTAGCAGACTCCCTTTCACGAAAGGGTCGCTTGTTGCCGTCGGAGTGGACTCTCAACAAACAAGTATTCAATCAGATTTGCTACCAATGGGAACGGCCAATGATAGACTTATTTGCGACACATCTCAACAATCAGTTGCGGACGTATGTGTCTCCGTGTCCGGATCCAAGAGCATTTGCAGTAGACGCTCTGTCGATCCCTTGGGACGGAATGATAGGATATGCGTATCCTCCAGCGCCGTTAATTCAGCAAGTATTGCTAAAGATAAAACAATCTCAATGCAAGATTCTGTTGGTAGCATCTCTGTCACCACAGAGACTGTGGATAAATCTACTCAGGTGTCTGTTGTGGGACCTACCGCAAAAGCTTCCTCTACGGGAGGATCTTCTTTCGCAGGGGAAATCGCGCCAACTCCATCACAACCTGCAAGGTCTCAACCTTCACGTTTTTCCGTTGTGCGGTCCTTCTTGCATGGCAAGCACTTTACAGGACGAGCAGTGGACGCGATTTCTAACTGTAGGAGGACCTCCTCTTCGCTAAACTATGCGGCTAAGTGGAAGGTTTTTCGTCGTTGGTGTAGGGATCATTCTGTAGATATATTCGATCCCTCTATACCAGACATTGCAAACTTTCTAGTATACTTGTTTGACGAAATCAAACTGCAGCCTGTTACTATTAAGGGTTATAGGTCTATGTTATCTGATACCTATGCACATCATGATAGTTTACAAATTGGATCTAATGTCTCTTTATCTAAGTTGGTTAGAAACTTTTCGATAAATAGACCCAGAACTCTTAGATTAATTCCTAAATGGAATTTAGCTTGGGTTCTTCTTAAATTGAAGGAAAAGCCATTTGAACCTCTTGGGACAGTAGATTTCAAATTCTTATCTTATAAGACAGCTTTTCTCTTAGCTTTCTCTTCTGCTAGAAGAGTCAGTGAGCTTCATGCACTGTCGGTGGATGATTCTCACTATCGTAGTGTCGGGAACACTATCACCTTCACTACTAATGTGGGTTTTTTAGCTAAGAATCAGGCTCCTAATAAATATCCGGAACCTATTGTTATTAAGGCTCTTCCGTCTTCAGACGGGCGTAGGCCTTTGCTCTGTCTTGTTAGAGCGTTACGTATCTATAAACAGAGATCTCAGTTTATCAGAAAGGGACGGAAACGTTTCTTTCTGTCTTTGATGCCTAATAGAAAGGACATTTCGGTCCATTCTATTGCTAGATGGATTCAGTTAACTATCCGTACTGCTTATGAGAGTTTATCTTCTTCTCAGCAGTCTGTGCTTAAGATTTCCGCTCATGAAGTAAGAGCTCTTGCTACTTCTTGGGCTTATGCTAATATTGTTGCTATTACAGATTTAATGAAGGCTGCTTATTGGTCTCAGCCATCCACATTCACGAATTTTTATCTCAGAAATATTGAGTCCATTTCTGGAGACCTGCATTGTTTAGGTCCGTTATCTGTTGCTCAAAATGTCGTCCACTAAACAGTTGCAACTATAGTTATGCAGGCTTTCTGTTCCGGCAGTGACTCCGTCCGGCTGCCCTCTTCGCTCTGGGCTATTTGACCCAGGGCAAGGGGAAGGGGGGGGGGGTGGGTGTTCCCTTAGGTCACCTGCTTTATAGTGAAAAGCAAGGGAATGCCTCCTCCAAGTCAGTATTTCTGAGTCGCTTCCGGGATGGTTTTAAAGTGTAATATTAATGTTAAAATTCATTCATGTCTTATTTTTAAAGTGTAGCTCGGTGTGAAGCATTTGTATATGTCAAGTGTCATACGGGCTTTAATATACAATACTCGGACACTTTTAAATGACTATAAAGAGTCTCAATTCTCTGGACTACTTTATTTATTGGCTTACTTTAAAAATAATTAGTATAAGGGATATACTGGATGTTAATAGAGAACATGAATATTATTGTGCTCAATTATTAAGGGTATTGTATCTTTCTAATTTAATATTAAATAAGAAAGATACATGTAAAGCCTAATACTCCTTTTCTCCTTAAGGGGTTACCTCTTTATTATATAGTTGAGCTTATTGGATTTTCCTCTATGTCCTAGGCCCTCCAGCCTGTTTACTATTCAGCTAAGTCTGGGTCATTGGTACAGTATAAAAATGTTAAAAAATTTATAGTAATTTATATATTTTTTATACTTACCAATGACCCAGACGGGGATGGCCCTCCCAGGAGTTGGGAACTCTTGCCTCACCGCTGAGTACATAGCGCTGACCAGGCACTGCCAGTAAGAATGATAATTGGCGCCAATTTCGGGACGTCTGTGTCACTGTGCATGCACAGTGGGGGCGTAGTATGGAGGTCCTTTAGGACATGATTTCTTTTTGTTTTGGATGCAAATTTTGGGGATTGGAGGGCAAAATTTGTGTTTGGCCCTGGTTTTGTTAGAGTTAGCACCAGCTAAGTCTGGGTCATTGGTAAGTATAAAAAATATATAAATTACTATAAATTTTTTAACATTTCCCACATTTTTTTTTTCAGAGTTCAAATATTAAGCCAAAATGTGTTCTCACATTCTGAAAACTCTCAGTTTTGTCTGGTATTTTTTATTTACTTTTCATAACTCTTCAATATTGACATCAAGTTTTGAATTTGATCTATATCTGTGGTTTTAGCTTAACTTGACAAAGTCAAGATAAGCTATTGAAATCACGCGTGCGGAAGTCTGTTAGCCTGTGAGTCTGTTCACATTTTTCTATTTTTCTTTAGCACAGGCTACACCCCATAGTTCTTGTCTGATCATCACAAAATTACACATAAGAGTTTGGGGTCATGTCTAGATGAGAAGGTCCCCTTTTGGTCGCGATCGGTCCACTGGTATGGCTGCTCGAACCCGAAAACCATTCACAGAGTCTACAGGTTGTATTTATGAAGGTATTTCATTGCAACTGGGTAGGATGCCTCTGTATAATGTCTAGATGAGAACGTCCCTTTTTGGTCATGATCTGTCAACCATGATGACTGACCAAACCCAAAAACTTTTAGCACAGTTTGCAGGTCATATTTAATATGGAGGGATTTTATTGTAACTTGGTAGGATAACTCCATATAATGTGTAGATGAGAACTTCCTCATTTGGTTGTGATCTGTCAACCGTGATGAATACCAGAGCCCAAAACCCCAAAACCCTTAGCATAGTCTACAGGTCATATTTATGAAGAGATTTCATTATGACTTGGTAGGATGACTCCAAATAATGTCTAGATGAGAACGTCCCCTTTTGGTTGCGATCACTCAGCCTTGATGGCTGCCCGAGCCCAAAAACCTCTTGCATAGTCTATAGGTTGTATTTATGAAAGGATTTCATTGTAACTTGTTAGGTTGACCCCATATAATGCCTAGATGATGACATCTCCTTTTGGTCATGATTGGTTAGCTGTGACGGGCCTGAAGCCTGAAAACCTTGAGCACAGTCTACAGGTCGTATTTATGAAGGGATTCTATTGTAACTTCGTAGGATCACTCCAGATAATGCCCAGATGAGAATGTTCCCTTTTGGTCGAGATTATTCAACCATGATGGTGTCCGAGCCCCAAACCCAAGAAACTTTAGTACAGACTACAGGTCGTATTTGTTAAGGGATTTCATTGTAACTTGGTAGAATGACTTGGTATAATGTCGAAATGAGGATGTCAGCTGTGTTGGCTACACAGGCCTGAAGGCCGGAAACCTTTAGCACAGTCTACAAGCCATATTTATGAAGGGATTTCAATATAACTTGATAGGATGACTCGTTTTGGAATAATTTCACTGTAACTTGGTAACTTTTGTTGACATATGTTAACTGTGAGGGCCACATACATTAACTGTGCATCCACATTAACCCACCCCTCAGCTCTTTAGTACAGGGTACACCTCATATTATATTTTTATACTGTAACCAATGACCCAGACTTAGCTGGTGCTAACCCAAAAATATCTAGGGCCAAACACAAATTTTGTCCCCCAATCCCCTAAATTTGTATGCAAAACCAAAAATTAGAAGCCCTAACTGGCCCTCCATACATTTCACCCTCCGCACATGCACAGATGCCAGGAAGTCTCTGAATCTGGCACCAATAAAATCATTCTTTGTTTGGCCCTTGTCAGATAACAACAAACTGATATTTGTGCTTTTAAATCTCAATTAATAATGATGCCAGACACAAATCAATGGTTAAATTGGTGGTTCCAAGGACAGAACTGGATGAAGGAAGGAAGAAACGGTGGTTTAATACGTTAAACAATAACCCACCCCTCAGTTCTTTAGTACAGTCTACACCTCATATTTTTATTAAAAACAGCATACAGGGAACAGAAATTAACATATTCCCAATTATCACAATTTTTGTCCTTTAATAATTTTAATTTCATTATCCTTTCATAAACACTGAACGTTAACCTTTTCATCAAACACAACACACAGACAAGTTAAGTAACGTGTCAGTGACACTTTCATTTCTGGTTCCATGGTCAGTTTGAGAATATTCTAAGGTATTATATTTGCATGCTTATTGATTTATTTAGTTGCAATAGTGCTATTAGCTTGCACATTTGTGAGTGTTGGATGATTCCTAACTGCTGTTGCCTGATAGATCTTTTTTTTGATTATACACTGTGTCTTGTATTGAATCATTTACTTATTAGGGCCAGGTAAAGCTTTTAACTCTTTACCCAATGCAGACGATATCACAATTTATTATTTTAAATATCATTTATTCAAATTTTTCAAAAACATTTCAACAAAAGCATATCATGTGACCCCTCATTGGAACGAGTTTGATGAGCTCGTTCCAACGAGGGGTAACATGATATGCTTTTGTTGAAATTTTTTGAAAAATAATATTTTTTCAACTACTGAATTTGCATATTATGCGGGCGGATGCAGGCGATTCATTGGGTAAACGGTTAATCAAATTGATATCCTTTGGCTGATTTGATTCTGTTTAAAATCCATTGGGTTATTCAGAAAGAATAGGAATCTTTCTAAATGCAATGTAAAGTGCAGTCTTTCGACTTTGAAAATGGGATGCGAGCTGTATACTACTCTCTACCATTTGAAGTGATGTGCATCATTGTTGAGTCCAGGCATCGAGAAAATGTTTTCAAGAAAAATGTCAATGAACGTCTGCACACCATTCGCTCCACTGATGCATAGTAAGTATGGATTCAAAAAATATTTCCCGATTTTTCGAATAAGCTTTTCACAGCATAACCAAATTTATCTGAGTTTGGTACAATACAAGAAGTGCAACTTCACTGGAGCAATTGTAAGTCAATCAGATGATTCCCCATGGAATGAAAAAGTGACAAGACAGTGAGTACCATTACTGGCCTTTGAAGTTTGTCAAATTATGTTGCTTACAAAAACCCTGGAAGGTGAAGTTTGATTATTTTGAAGTCTTTGAATGCTACAGCTTATAATTCATGGGGTATTGTTCGCATTTTTTCATGCACACATTGTATTATTTGGCCTATTTCCATCAACAAATTTTAATCCTTTCAAAAAACACATGATATCAAAATTTGTTATTTTAATTTTTTTTTCCAATTCTTAAAAAAAATTCCAGAAAACCATGTCATGTTACCTTGTCCCAGTGAGGCATCCCATGATATGGTTACATACACAGCGGATACAACCAGTTTGTTAGGTAAAGTAAATCCCTCTCTAGATGGAACAGAGATATGCTGTTGTCTACTCACCAAAAGTAAAAGTTGCAGGTGTGATGGTGCGCAAGAGTGACAGCTTGCCCAGAATCTAAAGACTGGTAAAGGGTGATGTATCTCTCTATATACAAGGCAGTATTTAGAATAGGATACATGTAACATGTACTAGGCTTTTCTGTACCATCAAATACCCATATGAAGCCAGCTTGTTGGTTTCATATGGACGTGTGATGATACACAGTAGTGTATATTATACACTTGTGATTTCACAATTAATTTGAATTTTAGTATGGGAATGGTAAGAAGACAGCCCTGTAATATACCTTTACTCTCATACATTGCTATAAATTATTCACCATAATTATATGTAAACATATACTACAAAGACACTTTCATTAACATCCTATACTAAATACTGCATGGTACATAAAGGAGATAATTGTATGTGCCAGCTTGTTGGCTTAATAGAGACATTTGATGGTATGCAGTACTCAAGTACACATATCCTCTACTAAATTCTTTCTGGTAGGGGAGATAATTCCAATAATCAGTAGCAATGACACAGCCATTGGAGATGCAAGTCAATTTGAGGTTCGAGTTGATGGGGAAATCTTTTATCCAATTCTATTGAAGCCAAAAATTGTGATTTGCGAGGCCCTATTACGTAAATACATTATAAGAACTCAGTAAAATACTACTAAATGAGAAAGACATTTGTTTATAACAAGTAAAACAGGTCAGTAAAATATAATAAATAAAGTTCAGGTATGCAATATTTTACTCAGATCTTTGGCTAAAAATAAAGTTCACAATTGTAGAATGTCACGAGTTCACAGACTTGTGGATTAATGTGAATTCAGAACAAATGAAAAATTCTAGAAAATCAATTACAGTTTGTGGAGAGTAGATTATCACAAAAACACCCCCTCCTCCTCTTACAAAGGGGTATATATAGTGATCAATTTGTTCATCTTTCCACCTCACTTGTTTATATAATAATCTATGTGTCCTTAATCCCAAATCTCCTACTTTTCCAATAAGATGACCATAATGAGGCGATCATTGGGATGGCTTCTGAGATCTGTAGGTTAAAGGTCAAAATCACTGTGGCTGTAAAAAGAGTTTTGGTTTCTGTGTGATAAATTTTGTTTCCTATTGTGCGTAAAACTATAACTTCATGGTGTCGAGAATTGGCACTGTGTTTGGAGGTGAAATGTTACTGTTACTATAAAGAGGCACTTGGTTCCCACTTAACAGTTTTAGTTGCCTCCCGTGTCTGAAGCCATAACTTCATCCACAGATTGCAAAAAGGTGTTGATGATTGGGATTGCATTTGGGGGCCACTTTTTTCAAAGGTCAGTGTCACTCTTATTACAAATCAAATTTTGCTTTCTGTGTAATTTATTTAAAAATAACTCCAGTCATTTCCTTTTGTATATGAAACTATAATTCCATATACAGACTGTCTGTAAGGTGTTGATGAATGTGCTTGTGTTTGGGTAAACAGGTCCATAAACAAAGTAACAGTTACCATTACTGTAAATACCACTTTGTTTTCTAGACCCCCACTCCTGAAGAGAATGAGGGGTATACTGGATTACATGCATCCATCTGTCTGTGCATCTGTCTGTCTGTCCCTGCATCCATCTGTCTGTCCATCCATCTGTCCATCTGCAGCGATATCTCAATAGTGAGTGGATAGATTTCAATGAAATTTGGTATGACGATCCTTGTGACAAACAGCTCCTGAACATGTCATAAAAAGGTTACCTGTTTATTTTTCACTGAGTTATGCTCCTTGCCTAATTTATACTTTATCGGTCCAGCACTGCAATGGGGGTATAATCGCCTTCAGCAATAGCTCACGTTGTGTAATAACTTTAGTTTCCTTTTGTGTACAAAATTATAACTTCCTGCATAGATGCCTATGAGTGGGTTTGTGTTTGGGGTAAATATGACACAGGTCAAAGTTACTATAAATAGAATTTTGGTTTCTATATAATAACTTTACTTTCTTTTTTTTTGCGTACAAAACCAAAACCTCTTGCCATCATTCGCAAATTGTCTGGAATATTTCAATTTGGGTGGTGTTCTGGGCAAATCAGTCATATATCAAGGTCACTGTAATTTTTAATGGAACAGTTTTTGTGAAATAGCTTTAACCTTTTACCTAACATGAAAGATAGATGACACTTGCAAAAATGCAAAAGAATTCCTGAATAACTTCTTTTTGGTTAAGTTGTTAACAACTACAGTTTGGCGATGGTTGGTGTGCGTCCGGGTGAGTGTATATCCGGGCATCCTCGCTCTGTTAGCACAACAACTTGAACAGAAGTTCTCTGTTTGACTAATATTTGCCATACAAGTCTTTTGCAACAATATCACAAACAAGTTCGAAAAAAAGGCCCGGCCCAATTTTTCATCAGAGAGTTAGGGCCCTTAATTAGTCAATTTCTACAAATTTTGAGCTCGTTAGCGCAATAACTTGAACAAACATTCTTTGATTTGACTAATATTTGCCTTACAGGTCTTTTGCAATAATATCTCAAATAAGTTTGAAAACTGGCCCAGCCCGAGTTTCTTTTCAACCTACTCATAATTGTTTACAATTGGCTGTAACGTAAGTGCGAGCTCTACTAACTTCGGAACTTAACTCAATCTAATAACTTCTCTAAATGAGTTGGAAGAGTGCAAACACACTATAAAGAGATCGAAAAAGGGTCAAGCGAGACTGGTGCTCGACATTACAGATACTCTCTCTGCACACCTCTTGTGTGTAACGAGCGCATGTGCAACAACAGTGACGTCAATTCCTTTTTTTCTGAATTCTTGCATGGTCGAAATTTTGTGACTCGTGCTGATGATCTTATTTCTTCGTGAATAACTTGATTAACTCTCTATAATTATTTGATATTTGCATTCTAGGATTGTATCCTTTTCTCAAGCTCCAAATTATTTTTTATTATTTATATTTATGCTCGTTTTAGCTTGTATTAGTTCTGTGCATCTTGCCTTTTCTGCACGCGAAAACGAGACCCGCATTGATCGGTTTTCAGCTGGTGAGAAGCTTGGTTCTTTGGATTATTTTTTTTTATTTTTCCATCAAAACATTCTTCTCACTCCTTTTTGGACAATGCTGAAAACACTCCCTTGTCCTTCATGTATGCAGGTGAAAAATGTCGATGTTCACAGTACTTGTGAAAACCTGCAACAATTGTTCTGAGGCCCATCCCTGTGGTGTTTGTGGAGTTTGGTCTTCCAAGTTCTGGGCTTCCGTTAACAAGGTGGTTCTAACCAGAGCTAGAACCCCTCGTTCTTGGGGCAAAGGTAGCCTCTTTGGTGTCTCTTTGGATATTTCTGAGAGTGCACAGGGTGACTGTAATGCAGGATGTTGGGCAGCCTTTTTTGGTAGCAAATTCCTCCGCTGCTGTTGGTGGTGCTGGTGCTGAGATGCCTGAATTGGGGACTTTGGTCTCCCTTCCTTTGACTCCAGTGGTCACCCTTGAGGCGACTGTATTTTTATACATTATACCAATGGCCCAGACATAGCTGGAGCAAACTCTAAAATATTTAGGGCCAAACACAAGTTCTGCCCCCCAGTCCCCAAAACTTGCATACAAAACCAAAAATTAGAAGTCCTAACTGGTCCTCCATACATTTACCCTATGTGCATGCGCAGACATCAGGAAGTAACCAGAATTGGCATCAACACCATTCTTTGTTTGGCCCTTGTCAGATAACAACAAACTGACTTTTGTGCTTTTTAAATCTAAATTAATAATGATGCCAGACACAAATCAATGGTTAAATTGGTGGATCCAAGGACACAACTGGATGAAGGAAGGAAGAAATGGTGGTTTGAAACGTTCAGGGCTACAATTTTATAATATTTATAAAAATTAGTTCATGTTCCCTAATTTCGGGACATGGGCCTGACGTAATCATTGTTGATAATGATTTTTCCGCTGTTGGTTAAGTATTCCTTCCCTAACCTCCCTTGATCCCTCTTCCCCAGTTAAACTCCCAAGCTTTTGGGCTTGTTTTTTGAAATTTTTTTATAAAATTTCTTGGGAGTTTAATGTGTTACACAGAAAGTTTTTTCTGTATATCCCCAGGGTTACATCCTCACCCTTAGGGTGTTTAGTCATGCATCATACATCCAATGTATCGTTTTTTCTTCTGATGAAGATCTTGCTTTACATTGAATAGTTTAAAAATCTGTTACTGACTTCGAGTCGTGTTGCCTGAGGTCTCGTTTCCAGTTTTCAGTCTGACATTGTTTACATTATCAACGTTTGTTATTTATATGTAGGTTCCTATTTATTATATGGTAGGTCTGTTGTAAGATACATTATACAGTCCCGTAGTGTGGCAGTTAATTTTTTGGAGGAAAAAATTAATTTTGTCCACGCTGGGGCTCTTTTGGGATACATTTGGGCACTTTGTTCCCTTTGGGAACTTGGGCTTTTGTCGAAAAATTTTTTTGTGTAAACTATTTTTCGATTTATATTTTGAATGTTTTTGCTATGTATCTTTTTATTTTTATTTAATGTGGAATTGGTGAGAGTACGACTTAATCTGCTTCAGTATGTAAACATATTGCTCATTAAGCAAGGCAATGAAGTCTTTCCTCTTATTTTCATGTAGGTTGCCTTGCTTGTTGTCTATGTACTTCCACTAATTCTTGCTCAACTTGTGTCGCATGGGATGACAAACATTGCTGACGGGTGTCACGGTACATTGTTAGCAAGGGACTACTGCCGGTCCTCTCGCGATGAGAGGCTGCCGCCGGTCCTCTCACCCTAAGGTCGCTCTAGTTTATTAGTTTCTATTTTACAGAAGAACAAGAACATGGTGATGTTTGCGTGACACCGTCAGAGAGTGTGCTTCCGTCGTTGCATTTAAATAGTCAATTAGAGTTAGCGGCAAAAGTGCTCATGAATATTAGACAGGGCAATAAACCACAATGTGGTTTCAAATCCCTGTCGCCAGCTACATTGACCAGTGAAGCGGTACACTGCCTGAGGGTACGGTGATGCCCGGTGTGTCCGTTGCGGTCAAGGAGAATAGAAAGGGTAGAGCGAGCACTATAATATAATATCAATATAAGGCTCACCCTGCAACGATGGAAAGAAAGAAGCCGGCAAGTTTAGCAGGAAGCTTGGCGAGGTCTGAAGGGCCGCGAGTGAGAGAGCCCTCCTCTCTCTTTTATTACAACATCTGGGGCCAGATGTTATGGTTGGGAACTTGCGTCAGTTGGAGCATACATCCACGTCTCCCATCTGGGACACTCTGTTCAGTTACAGCTGGGGTCGGCTATAGTTACCGCTTTTTCTTCAGCATCTACCAAGCACACACGACCGCACCTTAGCTACGTGACTTCTGATATCCAGCCTGCATCACCAAGAAAGTCATTCTTCGAGAAGTCACACCATACAATAGCCAAGGAAACGAGGCCTCATTCATCGGGACGTCCACAGAAATGAGCCATCTCGGACACACTGTCCCAGGAGCAGCCGGCGGCCATGCAACAGAAGACCGCTGCTCCTTAGGCCTCCGTAACGGAGTTGCTGTTGCAGATAGTGCAGCTCATCGCAGCATCCCAGCATATCCAGAAGCAGACGACGGCAGTCTCAGAACTTGAGCTGTCGGAGGGTGCTGGGTTGGTCCAGTCATCTGTGCGTTCAGATGCCGATGACCGTGAGTATAATCTGATTCAGTTGGATGATGAAAGGGTTTTGGAGGAGAATTACTCTTCCTTTTTGGAACAACACAGGGTGTCAATCGTGCTTATGCATCGATACTTCCCTGAGTTTGTTCCTGAGAATCAGAATGCTGCAACAGCTCGAAAGTAGCACTATTCAATAGCTAAGACGAATCCTCATATATCGGGATGTCCGGAGAGAGAGCCGTCTCTGACACATTGTCTCGGGAGCAGCTGGCGACTAGAAGAACGCTGCTCCTCAGGCCTCCTTTACGGTTTTGCTGATGCAGATTGCGCAGCTCATCGCAGCATCCCAGCAAGTGCAGAAGCAGTCAACGGCAGTCTCAGAACATGAACTGTCGGATGGTGCTGGGTCGGTCCAGTCATCTGCGCGTTCAGATGCTGTTGACCATGATTTTTAACTGATTCAGACGAATGATGAAAGGGATATGGAGGGGAATTACCCTTCACTTTCAGAACAATACATTGTTGAGATGGATTTATTTCATCAACATTACCCTGAATTTGTTTTTGTTCCAATGAATCAGAATGCTGCGATTACTTACAAGAAACCACTAGCGTTGTTGAACACTGAATTTATCTGGAAAAAGAGGAGGAAATGTCTTTACTGGTTAAGTACAGACAGGTGTCACAGGCCTTTGGCCTTTTAGATGACTCCATATTAAACTTTCCAATGGAAAGAAGTAAGGTGGTTTCTTGTCATCATCTTCCATAATTTCACCTGATCGGGAAACAGGGAAGATGTATTGAGAGTTCCTCTGTGTTTGAATGAGTAGGCTAAGGACCTAGCTATGGCCTTACCTTCATCATTCATTATTCGCCTGGTCACTATTGAGACGGCATTTCTTCATTCACAGCGAATTTAAACTCACTGTATTACGCAGATCACCTTTAAGAACTATGACACAACGTCTCTACGGAAAGGAATTGGAGGACGTTCGTACCTCATTTAGTCCTTTCCAGGGCTATTATATTTATCACATATAACTCTATCTTAACAGTTGCGAATTCAGAGTTAAATAGACGTGACAGCCCTTGCGTCATCATCCTTAATAGATGACAAAGTGAAAAACTCTCTTCGAGTCGCTCCGGTTTCTGAACACTAAATTTTTGATGATAAGCTTTCATTGGTTAATGACCAAGCTGCAAGAAAGCATCAATACTCTGCTCCTTATGTCAATATCTAATCGACTTGCAATAGCAGAAACGAGTAAGGGAGGACGTCCTAGACAGAAGGTCGCCTATAAGGACTCCTTGTGAGGGTATAGATAACCCTCCAAAAATTACTCTAGGGATCGTCATACAGCGACTGGGATATAGGGCTCAAGTCTGATCGAGACTACCCTAAACTGCTGGGTCGAGGCTCTTCGTGAATGAGATGCAGTTCCTCCTTCCGTAGGCCTCGCAGGTACTACAGGTGAGGGTTAGGACCTCTATTGCTTAGTAGTTGATGGATGGTTATCAAGTTTAGCATCAATCTGGATAACTATTACGGAAGACCAGTAGGCGAGAAGTGTGGTTTCGGAAGGCTTACAGCTATCCTTCTGAGAGAACCACAACTAACATAATGTCTGAAGGACAATGCTTCTGTCAAATTCTTGCATAAGAGTCTCTCCAATTGGAGGTAAAGGTTCTCTTGACAATGAAAGTAATAGAGGTCGTCGAAAATCAAAATTCTTTTGGATTCCGTAGTCACCTGTTACTCATACCAAAGTCTTGTTTAGATGGGTCGCTGACGCACACGTCCCCTCCAGTTATTCTTACTCAGAACTGCAGTGTGATAACTCATTTGCCCAGGACCAGTATTGTTTTAACGGATCAAGTAAACAAAAGGGTCCATATTGAGGCAGATATTCAGTGGTTAACTCATGAGTTCCAGTGCAACTGCCAGATCTGGCTTTCACGATTTAGACAGGTATGAGTCAATAGTTTGGGGCACGACCCTGAATCCGAAAGATTCTTAATGCAGGGGTCTTGGGACCCTCGGTTCCTGCAGAAACACATAATCGTCAAGAATGATGTCAGAATTGTTAGCTCTACATCAATGCGTTCACTCTTGTTCAGATATTGTTAGACAACTCAATAGTTGTAGCGTACATCAGGAACCAGGGCGGCACCCATTCCGTTTTGTTATAATACCTAATGGAGAAGAATTTTCATGTTCATCTCTCTATCCATCATATACCGCGTCGTCTGAACGTACTAGCAGACTCGCTCCTCAGAAAGGTCGCCTGTTTCATTTGTATGGACCCTCAACATGCGTTTATTTGTACAGTTTTGCTACCAGTGGGATCACCCCATGATTTTTGGTTTGCGACGCACCAGAGCAATTAGTTACCGTCATTTGTGTCGCCATGCCCAGATTATTGAATGCAGGCAGTAGACGCTCTGCAAATTCATGGGGAGGAATAATAGGATATGCGTATCCTCCTACTCATTTGATTCAGTAGGTTACGTTTAAGTTTAAACAGTGAATCCTACTGGTAGCACCTCTGTTGTCACAATACTCTTGGATCAGTATTCTCAAGTGTCTGTTATGTGAGCTCCCCAGAAGCTTTCTCCATGAGAGGGTCTTCTTTCAGGGGAGGTTTTATCCTTCACGTTCTTCTCCGTCCATACTGGCATAATGGAGTTGGTTAGACGTGAGGGAACCATTGCGGTTCCTATATTTTTGTGTTGACTGACACAAGTACGATTAAATAATGCAGGTGAGGAGATTTCGTTATGACTTAGAATTCCCCCTCCCCCCTCCCCCCCCCCCCCCCCCCCCAGTGAAGGAACCGTTGCGGTTCCTATATTTTTGTGTCGCCGCCCCACAAAGTGGGGAGCGACATATAGGGATTACTTTTGTCGCCTTGCGTTGTCCGCGTCGTCCGCGTCACACTTTCTCTTATCCGCCACTCCTCTTTAACCTGTGAATGGATTTTGATGAAACTTTCAGTGATTCTTTATCACATAATGGCATTGTGCACCTCCTATTTTATTTTTTGATCCGCTGTATTTTTTCCAGAGTTATGCCCCTTTTCCACTTAGAATTCTGCCTGAAATGCCAGGAGACACATGTCTTCCATGGAAGACTCACATCTAAGATTTGTTACCTGACACAAGTACGATTAAATAATGCGGGTGAGGAGATTTCTTTATGACTTTGAATCCCTCCCACCAGCACATTCACACACTTCCTTATGTTAAAGTCAATTACCAGGCAAGACGTAGTTCTCTTCCCGCAAGCCTCATATAATTTAATACATGCATACTATGCATTTATGTTGTGTTCTGTGGCGACCTCATCGGATCATCTGCTTTTTAGTTGAATGAATGCCCTGTTATTTTGGTTGATTTGTTATATACAAGCGTTTATTTATAAATCCTCACAATTAAATTGCTACTCTCGAGTAACTCGCAGGCTGCATAACCAGTTAACTGGTATTCAGATGATTACATGCTAAATATATATGCTCTCGTGCATTATTATTATTAGGCTACCGCTTTATTGTATTTGGTGGACCTTGAAATAATAATCTATTTTGGGGGGCAGTCCATGTAGGAGCCTGTTAATCATACCTATGTACATCTCTAGATCCAAGTTTCTATTTTGTTTTGTACTCATCTCACACATGCTTTTACAATCATAGATATCAGATTTTACACGTTGGAGAGTGTTGTTACTGGAATTTATTGTACAGTGGCCGCCTTTGGATTTTGTTGGAAGCGTTCTTCTCTTCAGGAATCATTCAGTGTGGCTTGATTAAATATGTGTATGTTATATTTTTATATATCACCGGTTTTCAACGTATCTGTGTACGTTGCCTGTGGTGTATGCTATTTAGTGTGCAATATTAATTACCAGGACCATCGCTATAGCCATAACTTCTGAAGTAACATTAAGCACCATTTATTAATCTTGAATTAATACCTGATGCCTGTTTGACGATTATTTATATTGTTTTTGGGTACCGCTGTTATTGTTTCCAGAGCTCTCCCCTTTTTTCTTTTGAAAAAAAGTGTGGTGGGTATGGGGTTTACCCATAATCTGGCTTAAAATGTATGTATCTTTGAAGGATTCTGTTTTATTCGTATTTATATCCTGCATACAGCTGAAATGTTATTGTAAGGTGTATGTTTGTGGGACATTTTCTCTTATTCTCAGATTCGCCATCCTAATATTTTTATTCTGTAACCAATGGCCCAGACTTAGCTGGTGCTAAAATATTCAGGGCCAAACACAAATTTTGCCCTCCAAATCCCTAAACTTTGCATCCAAAATAAAAAAAACTGATGTCCTATATGGTCCTCCATACTTTTACCTACAGCGTATGTGCAGTGTCAAGGAAGTACCGAAATTGGCACAAAGCCTCATTCTTTGTTTGTTCCTTCTGTCAGTAACATCTCTGACTTCTGTGCTTGTAAATCTCAGTTTATATGATGCCAGACACAAAGTAATGATGAATATGGTGGATCCAAGGATGCATTAAGAGGATGAGGGGAAGAAACAGTGGTTGCATGTGTTCAGGGTTGTAACTTATAATTTTTATTATAAATTATTTCATGTTCCCTAATTTCGGGACATGGGCCAGATGTTATCATTCTTGCTATGAAAATTCCACTGTTAAGTGTTTCCTCCCTCTCCTTCCTTGAAACCCCCCTAGTTTAAGCTCCCATGCTTTTTTATCCTTTTTTAAAATTTTTTAGTGAAAATTTCTTGGGAGTTTAACTTGGTAACAGAATGTTTATTCTTTTGTCCCCGTGGTTACGTACTCACCATTGGGGTGTTTAGGCGTATTTGGTCTTGCATCTACCATCTGATGTATCGCAGTTTTTTCTGATGAAGATTCTGCCTTGCATCGGATAGTTATTTAAGAATCTGTTACTGACTTTGTGCTGTTTTGTATTAGTGCCTGGAGTCTTGTTTCCGGTTTTTATAGATTTATAGATTTTATAGATTTTTGTTTTCATTGACACCGGTTACTCTCTATCAGTAATTCCTTGAATTCTGTAATGTTAAGCATGTAATTAGATACATTATTTTACTCCGGAAGTGTAACATTAACTTTCTAGTTTGAAGAAAAAATTTTGTCCACACTCAGGCTTTTTTGGGATCCATTTGGGCTCATTGTTCCCTTTGGGAACTTGGGCTCATGTCAAAATTTTTCAAAAATTTTTTTTTTAAGAATTATTTTTTGAAATTTTGTTTAATGGATTGTATTATCATGTATCTTTGTATTATTATGAGGCTTAGTGCGAGTACTACGGCTTGAATATTTCTGATAAAATGAAAGAATATTGTTCAAATTATAAATCGAGGAAGTCTTCCTCGGATTCTCATGCTCATTGTGTTTGCTATAGTTATTGTATTCGTACTAACTCTTGTTCTGTTTGTGCCAATTGGGATGACAAATGTTGGAGACTTGTATCACAGTATGTTGTTAGTGGTGAGAGATCGATGCCTGTTCTCTCACCACAAGGTCACTCTAGTTTTTTAGTTTCTTTTTCAGAGGAACAAGAACATGGTGATATTGTCTGAAAGTGTGCTGCCATCGTCGCAAATTAACGAAGAGCTAGTGGCAAAAGTGCTCAATGAAATCAGACAAGGGCCTAGATCTCAGAATATGGGATTTACGTCCTTGTCAGCTAGCTCAACCGGTCGATCTATCACGCAGAATATAGGTGGTGTGACGCCGGGTATGTCCGCAGCGGTCGAGGAGAGGAAAAAGCGTATTGCAAGCACTATAATCTCGGATCACACACACCCTGCAACGACGGAACAGAGGAAGCCAGTCAGTTCGGCGGTCGGCTCATCCAGGTTCCGGACCGCGAGCGAGAGAGGTCCCTCTCTCTTGCAACAACATCTGGGACCGGAGGTTGTTGTTCATAACGTTTGTCAGTCGGAGCATACGTTGTCCGGGACACTCCATCATATAGGCTACCGGGGTCAGGTAGTCTATTGGCTTCCTCTTCATTGCATCAGCACACACGACCGCACCTTGGCTATGTGATCACTGAGATCCAGCCTGCATCGCCGACGAAGGATTCAATGTCGTCAAAGTCACTCCATCCAATAGCCAGGGACACGAGGCCTCATCAGTTGGGATGTTTGCAAAGGAGGATTATGTCAGACAGGCCATCCCAGGAGTTATCAGCAGCTAAACAACAGAGATCTGCAGCTTCACAGGCCTCCGTGACGGACTTGTTGTTGCAAATAGCGCAGCTTATCGCAGCATCCCAGCAACCTCTGGAACATCCTACAACAATTTCTGATCAGGAACTGTCGGATGAAGCTGGGTCGGTTCTTTCCACTGCACAGCCATACAGGGTTATCCAATGCAGTCCAGCAATGTCTCTCAGACGTTTGATTTGCTTAATGATGCTATATTCAATTTAGCCTTGAGTTCGAGGAAGTACAGTTTCTTATCTTCACGTGCTCTGGATCTGCCGTTTATCAATAGTAGAAATAAATTTACAACGGCAGGTCCGGGCATCTCGAGAGTTCCTTTGTGTTTAGACAATCAGGCTGAGGACTTGGATTTGTCTCTTCCTGCGTCTTTTAATATTCACTCTAGTACTATGGAGACTACGATTTCTTCTAATAGAGCGAACCTGGATGCCTTGTCATACGCAGATCACCCTACTAGAGTGTTAGCACAATGTCTCTGTGGGAAAGAATTCGAGGATGTCTGTACCTCTTCAAGAGTTCTTTCTAGGGCTATAGCTTATTCCACGTACAACTCTGCCGTATCAGTGGCTAATTTAGAGTTGGCCGTACGTGATGCAACCCTGGCTTCATCCACTTTGGTGGATTCTAAGGTGAAAAACTCTCTTCGAGTTGCTTCGGTTTCCGGTGACCTTCTTTTTGATGGCAAGCTTTCTTTAATCTATGATCAGATTACTAAGAAAGCTTCGGAAACTCTGCTTCTAAAGTCGGTTGCTAAAAAAACTGACTCAGCAGAAAAGAGTAAAGCAGGAGCTTCTACTTCAAGTTTGTCCAAGGGAAGCTTCTCTAAAGGATATAAGAAATCCTCAAGCTCTTACTCTAGAGACCGTCAAAGTAGCGACTCAGGTAGGGGACATGGCCGAGACAACCGGTTAGACGTCCCAAGGTCGGAGGTCGAGGTGCTGCACAGGGAGGACGTAGTTTCTCTTCCTGTAGGCCTCACAGGTCCAGGAGGTGATTGTCAGGACCTCTATTGCAGTCCGGCGGGCGGAAGGCTGACAAAGTTTTTGATGAATTGGTTGTCAATGACAGACGACCAATGGGTAACAGGGGTTATCTTGGAAAAGCTAAAGCTATCTTTCCAAGAAAAACCTCCATTAACACGAAGTCCGCGCTGGACTCAGCTTCCATCAAATCTTCAAAAAAGAGATTCTCTTCTATCAGAGCTGCAATCTCTTTTGGAGAAGAATGCAATAGAGGTCGTGGAAAACCAGGATTCCCTAGGTTTTTACAGTCACCTGTTCTTGGTACTGAAGCCAGATGGCTCGTTCCGTCCAGTTATAGATTTGAGCTGGATAAACAAACTGATCGTGGCCAAAGTTCTATATGGAGACCATTCGATCAGTAAGGGCGAGCATTTGGGTGGATGATTATGCATCACGCATACATCTAAAGGACCTGCGGTTCGCCATCCTAGGGGGCGTTTTTCAGTTCTGAGCGATGTGCTTCGGACTCAATCTAGCACCCTGGGCATTCACTCGAATAATGAACTCGGTAATGGCATATTTCTGAGCTCATTCGTCTGCGGTAACGTCGACCTACGTGGATGACATTCTTCAGACGGTTCTTCAGAATGATGTTCAGAGTCTGCTTCAATTGCTCCGACATCTCGGTTTCATTGTAAACGAAAAGAAGTTGGATCTAGCTCCGTCCAAGTCGTTCATTGACTTGGGAATGAGCTTCGAGACTCACAACAATCTAAATCATCTTCCATTACCCAGAGCGAAGTTAGTAAGTTGTTATGCTTGCTTTTGTCTAGAGGTGCAGCCGCGTTGTGTCCTTGGGCAAGACACTTCAACCCCATTGCCCATGTGGGGGCATGGTGGCGTTGTGTACTAAGGCGTACTGCATGTCGATGGTGCACCTGTCTTCAACCAATGCTAACCCTGCTTGTGTGGAGTTCACCCCCATTGCCCACATGGGGGCACGGTGACGCTGTGTACTAAGTTGTACTGCACGTATATGGTGCACATGTTTTCAACCAATGCTAATCCTGCTTGTGTGGAGTTAGTGTGTTGGGGAACTGACAGTGCTTGCCGTTGCCCGGTGGCTCTCTCCGGGTACTCTGGCTTCCTCCACGCGTAAGACTGTCGTGGTCATGATTAGCCATTATGCAGAAATATGTGACCTTAAACACCAATAAATAAATAAATAGCAACAGCGAGAGAGTTCATGCGACTGATGAGGTTGTGCGGAGTGGCAGCAGATCTAATTCCGATGGGCTGCTTGCGTACCTGTCCACTCCAGATATTTTTCACTCAAACTTGGAGTGTGAAGATTCATTTGCTCGAATCAAACATTGTGTTATCGGACCAAGTAAAACAAAGGATTCAGATTTGGGCAGACATTCAGTGGTTGACTCGGGGAGTTCCGCTGCATCTGCCGGATCCGGCTTTAACAATTATGACAGATGCGAGTCAATCATGTTGAGGCGCGACATTGAGCCCAACAAACTCGAAGTGCCAGGGTCTTTGGGACCCTGTGTTCCTGAACAAACATATAAACATCAAGGAAATGATGTCAATATGGCTAGCGCTTCGTCATTGGATGATCATTATTCACAATTCGCATGTTCAGATATTGTCAGACAATTCAATGGTAGTAGCGTACATTCAGAACCAAGGAGCCACTCATTCGATTCTGTTATTCGATCTAATGAAAAGAATTCTTCTGTATGTTTTAGAACATCATGTTCTTCTTTCAGTCCATCATATTCCAGGTCATCTGAACGTTCTTGCAGACTTGCTCTCTCTGAAAGGTCGCATGTTGCCGTTGGAATGGACTCTCAACAAGCAAGTATTCAATCAGATTTGCTACCAGTGGGATCAACCAATGATAGACTTGTTCGTGACACACCTCAACAATCAGTTGCAGACGTATGTGTCGCCATGCCCGGATCTTCGAGCGTTTGCAGTCGATGCTCTCTCAATTTCTTGTGACGGAATGATAGAATATGCATATCCTCCGACTCCGTTGATTCAGCAGATCTTGCTAAAGATCAAACAATCGCACTGCAAGATACTGTTGGTAGCATCTCTGTCGTCCCAGAAACCATGGATAAATCTACTAAGGTGTCTGTTATGGGACATTCCTTGGAAGCTTCCTCCATGGGAGGACCTTCTCTTCCAGGGGAAATCTCGCACACTGCATCACAACCCGCAAAGTCTCAACCTTTATGTATTTCCGTTGTGCAACCCAATTTCTAACTGTAGGAGAACCTCCTCTTCGCTAAATTATGTTGTAAAGTGGAAGGTTTTCTCTCGTTGGTGTAGGGATCAATCAATATTTTTTATCCTTCCGTTCCAGACATAGCAAATTTTCTGGTCTACTTGTTTGACGTTGTCAAACTGCACCCAGTCACCATTAAGGGTTATAGGTCTATGCTATCGGACACCTATGCTCATCATGATATCTTAGAAATTGGATCAAATATCTCTTTATCTAAGTTAGTAAAAAACGTTTCGATAAATAGGCCTTGAACTCTTAGGTTAATTCCTGAATGGAATTTGGCTTGGGTTCTGTTGAAGCTTAAAGAAGCTCCATTTGAACCTTTGAACACTGTGGACTTCAAGTTCTTGTCATATAAAACAAGGGACGAAAATGCTTCTTTCTGTCTTTAATTCCCAATAGAAGGGACATTTCAGTTCATTCTATTGCTAGATGAATTCAGTTAGCTATTCATATTGCTTATGAGAGTTTATCTTCCAATCAGCAGGTGGTGCTCAAGATTTCAGCGCATGAAGTTAGAGTGCTGTCAACATCTTGGGCTTATTCTAACAGTATTGCTATTACAGATCTCACGAAGGCTGCTTACTGGTCACAGCCTTGTACCTTCACTAACTTTTATCTTAGAAATATAGAGTCTATTTCCGCCAACCTTAGATGTTCAGGTCCGTTATCTGTCGCTCAGAATGCCGTCCACTAAACAGTTACAGCTATAGTTATGTAGGTTTTCTGTTCCAGCAGTGACTTTGTCCTGCTGCCCTCTTCATTCTGTGGTGATTTGACCCAGAGCAAGGAAAATGGGGGAGGGGGTGGGATGGTGTTCCCTTACGTCACCGGCTTTATAGTGAAAAGCAAGGGAATACCTCCTCCTGAGTCAGTAATTCCGAGTCGGTGCTGGGATGGTTTTAAAGTGTAAAGCTAATGTCTCTCTCATTTATGTAATATTTTTAAAGTGTAGCTCGGTGTGAAGCATTTGTATATGTCACGTGTCATACGAGCATTAATATACAATCCTCGGACACTTTTAAATGAGTATAAAGAGTCTCATTCTCTGGACTATCTTTATTTATTGGCTTTCCTTTAAGGAATTAGTAGAATGGATTATACTGGATATTAATAGAGATCATTGATGTTATTATGCTCAATTATTGATTGGTATTCTGGCTTTCTTATTTTAATAAACAAGAAAGACAAATCCTTTCTCTCCTTTTCTCCCCAAGGGGATATTCCTTTATACATAATTGAGCCTATTGGATTTTCCTTTATGTCCTAGGCCCTCCAGCCTTTTTTCTATTTAGCTAAGTCTGGGCCATTGGTTACAGTATAAAAATATGAAAAAATTTTAAAGTAATTTATGGGGGGTGCGGTGGCTCAGTAGGTAGAGGTGCAGACTGCAAGCCGAGAAGTCCTTGGTTCGAATCCCACCTGCGGCAACCGCGTTGTGTCCTTGGGCAAGACACTTCACCCCCATTGCCCACGTGGGGGCACTGTGGCGTTGTGTACTAAGGCGTACTGCACGTCGATGGTGCACTTGTCTTCAACCATTGCTAACCCTGCTTGTGTGGAGTTGGTATGTTGGGGAGCTGACAGTTGCTCCCTATTGCTCGGTGGTTCTCTCCGGGTACTCCGGCTTCCTCCACCCGTAAAACTGTTATGGTCATGATTAGCCATTCTGCAGAAAAATGTGACCTTAAACATCAATAAATAAATAAATAAAGTAATTTATATATTTTTTATACTTAACAATGGCCCAGACAGGGATGGCCCTCCCATGAGTTGGGAACTCATACCTACCTGCTGATTATAAAACATTTAGCAGGCACTGGTTGTAAGAATGAGGCTTGGCGCCAATTTCGGTACTTCTTTGACACTGCGCATGTGCAGTAGGTAAAAGTATGGAGGACCATATAGGACATCGTTTTTTATTTTGGATGCAAATTTTGGGGATTTGTGGGGGCAAATTTGTGTTTGGCCCTGAATATTTTAGAGTTAGCACCAGCTGAGTCTGGGTCATTGGAAAGTATAAAAAATATATAAATTACTTCAAATTTTTTTCATTTTTGGGGCTTTGTCCAGACTAGCCTGGGAAAATTAGGAACTTGTCTTCATACTTACAATAAGGAATTACTTAAATTGGGCTCCTTGTTTAGAATATGTCTCCTCTATTACTGTATAGAGAGACACATGCTTGGGTGGCCATTTGATTTGGCACATCCCGGACATCTCAACGGTCTAGTCGATTCCCTGTCCCAATGAGACAGTGTCATTCCCACCGAATGGATGCTGCATTGTTTGGTCTTTCAGATGTTTTGTGAATGGTGGGGGTCATCCTCTTATTGACCTTTTCACCACTCACTGAAATCATCAGGTAGAGACCTTTGTCTCCCCTTGTCCAGATCCATTAGCTCTTGCGGTGGACGCTCTGTCTCTGGACTGACAGGTTGGATTGGTTATGCCTTCCCTCCTGCACCGATTCTACTTCAGATGTTGTCAAAGTTTAGTGCTTGCAGTTGCAGGGTCATTCTGATCACTCCTCTGTCTCCACAGAGGGTGTGGATCAATCAGCTGTAGCCTCTGTTAGCAGATCGGCCAATTTGTCTACCTTCTTTCCCAAGGCCAGCCCAGGAGGTATCACAACAACCTGGTGAGCCTGTCCCTTCATGCCTGTCTTTTTATCAGGTCCTGTCTCTGACTTAGAGATTTTTCGAGACATACATTTCAGCATCACAGCGACATTCCACTGGCATGACTTATGCTGCAAAGTGGAAAGTTTTCTGCCTCTGGTGTGCAGCTCAACGTGTGGATTACCAAAATCCTTCAATCGCTCAAATTGAGGATTTTCTGGAATACCTTTTTGACTCCAAGGGCCTCCAGCCTGTTACTATTAAGGGCTTAGTAACCGGTCTATGCTGTCAGAAACTTTCTCTTATGTGGGAAAGCGGTGTATCGGTCGTAATCTCTTTCTCTCCAAACTGATTCGGCACTTTCTGAAGCAGCCTCCAGTTTTGCATCTTACACCTAAATGGAACTTGGACTGGGTGTTGGATTGTTTGGAGGGACCGCTGTTCGAACCTTTATCTGAGACCGATATGAGTTTTCTCACATATAAGACTGTTTTCCTTCTAGCTTTGGTTTGTGCCAGACATGTCAGTGGGCTTCATGTGCTTTCTGTTGATTTGGCTTTTTTCAGAAATGGTGCCAACAGTGTAACCTTCACTACTGATTGCTCTTTTCTGGCCAAGAATCAACTTCCTGATTTGGTACCTCCTCCCATCTGCATTCGAGCAATTCCTTCTGTCGATGGCCGGAGGCCTCTTCTTTGTCCTGCGATCAAGACTTATACTAATTGCACTAAGTTCATTCGACGGGGTCGGAAAAGATTTTTTCTGTCTCTCATTCCTGGAAGGCAGTCTATCTCTTTCCATTCTATTTCCAGGTGGATATGTCTCGCAATCAAGCTAGCTTATTCCAGTTTGTCTGCTTCGGATCTTGTTTCGAACCAATTTAATGCTCATTAGGTTCGTGCCATTTCTCCTTCCTGGGTGTTCTTCAATTCTGTTTCGCTCAGGGACGTTATGAATGCGGCTTACTGGAGGAATGCCAATGAGGACCTTTTTTCTTTAGGCCCACTCGTTGCTGCTCTGGCTGTTGTGCACCCTCGTTAAATATGTTTTTCCAGGTTGTGCATTTTTATCAATCAGCCTTGTTCTTTTCAGGTGCTTCATTCTTTTCAACACTGTGGTGTTATGTTGTCCTTTACAGGTTTTGCTGTCATTCTCTGACTCCCTTGCATTTCTTTCAGCTGCGCTTGTTGGTATTGGTTATGTGATTCAGCTTCTCCTATTGTTTATTCAGCCAATTGTAAACAATTGTGAGTAGGTTGAAAAGAAATTAAAGTTTGTTATTAAATTTTGTTTCTTAACGCACCTACCACAATTGTTTACCGGTGCCCCACCCTCCTAGGGGATATCTTTTGATATTGTTGCCTCTCTGCTAAATCACAAACTTCTCGTTGGCCAAAATGCGGAATTGACGTCATGGTTGTTTCGCATGCCCTAGGTAAATCCAACTCATTTGGAAAAGTTATCAGCTGGAGTTAAGTTCCGAAGTAGGGTTTGCACTTACGTTACAGCCAATTGTAAACAATTGTGGTAGGTATGTTAAACAAAAAAATTGCTAAAAATTCGATAACTGGCCCAGAGTATAGAGTTATGGGCCGTAATTAGTCTATTTGTACGAATTTTGAGCTTGTCAGCTACACCCCGTAGTTCTTGTCTGATCGTCACGAAATTTCATATGCAGGTTTGGGGTCATGTCTAGATGAGAATGTCCTCTTTTAGTTGTGATTGGTCAACCAGTATGGCTGCCCGAGCCCAAAATCCCAAAACCATTAGCACATTCTACAGGTTGTATTTATGAAGGGATTTCATTGTAACTTGGTAGGATGCCTCTGTATAATGCCTAGATGAGAAAGTCCCCTTTTGGTCATGATCTGTCAACCGTGATGGCTGCCCAAGCCCGAAACTCAAAAACTTTTAGCACAGTCTGCAGGTCATATTTAATATGGAGGGATTTCATTGTAACTTGGTAGGATTACTCCATATGATGTCTAGATGAGAACTTCCCCATTTGCTCGCGATCTGTTAACTGTGATAACTCTCCGAGCCCAAAACCCAAAAACCTTTAGCACAGTCTACAGGTCATATTTATGGAGGGATTTCATTGTAACTTGGTAGGTTGACTTCATATAATGTCTAGATGAGAGCATAGTCTACAGGTTGTATTTATGGAAGGATTTCATTGTAACTTGTTAGGTTGACTCCATATAATGCCTAGATGGTGACACCCCCCTTTGGTCATGATTGGTCAACTGTGACCAAGATGGCTGCCCGAGCCTGAAGCCCGAAAACCTTTAGCACAGTCCACAGGTCATATTTGTGAAGGGATTTCATTGTAACTTGGTAGGTTGACTTCATATAATTTCTCATCAACCTACCTTACAATTGTTTACTATAGGCTTGCACTACAGTGGAAGACCCAAACTCGGATAAAATACTCTCTATTTTAATCTTTCCCAAGAGATTTGGGAAAGAAAAGTGGTGTAAAAGCACCACAAAAAAATAAGCCAAAAAATAAGCACACACCCAGTAAGGGACGCTCTTCTCTTAGTACAATTCCACGACTTCCGTTAACCATTGCGCAAGCAGTCATCAAATCATTCTTCTTGTATCCATGCCACATGGTTGACATCTTTGCATTATGATACAGTGATAATTCAACTCGTCGATAATGGTTTTCCAGTGACGGGATTATGGATCTGAAGATCGTATAACAGGACTGTGTTTTATATATTCTCGTTAATATTTTCAACCACATTCTCATTGTATTTTATTTATATATTCTGTTTTCGCGAATGTTTTTTTTCGACATTGTGTCAACGCGGTTCGGCAATGAAATTTTTCGGTTGCTAAATTTTTATTGTTATTGGAGTTAGGTGTCAGTGAGGGACTGTCTGGACAGGATTTCTTTCCTCTGTTGAGGGCTGAATATATATTTGTTTTTTAGGTCCCTGTCGGCCGTCGGGATTCTGTCGTGTACCCACTTGTTATTTTTTCTGCCACCTTCTCTCGTAGTTGAGGGTGTTCTTTTACTTTCTGTATCTGTTGAGTTCACCTTTTTCTTCTACTGCTCTCACCTCTGTTATTTCCAGTTTGGTTCCTTTAGGGAAATTCCTTTTGCTCTCGCCTTTGGTGCGTTCTCGTGGCTGTTCCTCCCGCACCCACGGTGGGTGTGGATCGCTGTCGTTTTGGGGCCTCCCGACTCAACCACGTCTGGTGTGAGTTATACCCCTTCTGTGGGGGATGTGCAGCTCCTCTCGCACCTGCGGGGTTGGGCAATGCTGTCGTTTTGGGGCCTACCGACCCGACCACGTCTGGTGAGAGTTACTCCCACTCCATGGGGGATGTGCAGCTTCTCCCGCACCCGCGGTGGGTGTGGAACGCTGTCGTTTCGGGGCCTCACGACTCGACCACGTCTTGTGAGAGTTATTCCCCATCCATGGGGGATGGGCAGTTTTTTTTTACCGTGGTGGATACTGCGGGAGCTGTTGGATTTCTGGGGAAGAGATGCCTGGTTCCGGGACTATGCGCCCTCTCCAGTCGACATCTGAGGCTGTCACTAGGGTTGTGAATCCTCCTTTGGAGGCTGAGCTAGGTGGCTTTCTCCCCTTTTCCGCCAGTTCCAACAGCTCCCGTCGTATCTACTGCTACTGCTGTTCCGTCTACTACATCATCGGGCACCATTTTCAGCCAGCCTCGGCTTATCCCTGCAAGGGTCTGCAGGGATGTCTGTAGTGTGGTTGTCGGGTATCGGCCTCAGCATTCCCCGACTTCAACTGTGGCTGCTGACTGAACCCCCTGCTGTGTCCTCTCAGCCGTTGAGCACAGCATTTTTATACCTGCAGGGGTCTGCAGCGGTGTCTGATAGTGTAGACGTGGAGTATATCGACCTCAGCCTTCCCTGACTTCAACTTGGCGAAGTTGGAAGTGGCTGCTGGCCGAACCCTCTACTGTGGTCTCTGCGCTGTCGAGTACCACAGTTTTGTCATTGGCATTTCCGACCACTCATTCTGGTCACACGTCCAGTTTTGCAGAAGCAATGCCTTCTGTGCAGCCTGGACCTTCTGCCCCGCAGAGATCCGTGGCGACTTTCCTGAGTTCCCGCTATGTTGATCCTCGTGGTGTGTCGTACCGCTATACACGTCTGCCCTCAGATGTTTCGGCTGCCAACCGTCTCCCCTCTTCGGGTGTATTGGGGGATTGTGACCCTTCACTGGTTAAGAGGGTCAGGTGTGAAGCCAATTTGCTGGTTCATCCCCATGTCGAACCAGCCGGTACGGGCAGTGAGCTTAGGGAGGCCCTCTCCTTACTCAGGTTCTGTCCAAGAGCCTTCCCGTTGCTTCCAACGAGGCAGCGAGTGGTTTCCAGGTGCCCCCTATGGCGACGCCTCCCGGGATTGGAAACAGGCCATTTTCTGATCCCCCTGGTGTGCCTACACCATGGGTGGCGTCGGCTGGTTTGCCCACAATGGGCTATGTGTCTTCCGACTCTGGGGAGGAGTCAGACATCCTTGATTAGATTAGATTAGATTCTTTATTTTTGCGGCATAAACATACATCTATAACAGGGTAGATTACAAAATTGTTCTTACAAAACATAGTGCAAATGAACATACCGCATGGAGATGACATAGCCAGATTGGCTGTCTACCTGCCATCCCCTTGTGAGTATGTTATCTTCAACGCTGCAGATTAACTCGAGACTAGACAATGTTCACTATGCCTTGACCCCTGTCCTACGTCTTGATGTCGAGAGCCAGCAGTCTTCTGACTTGGGGGCAGCTCTTGACTTTGTGTTTGGGTTCCTTCCGGATCTCAAACCATCAAACCAGCCGACAGTGTCAGCCAGGCCACGATCATCAGTCACGTGCCTACAGCCTGTGGAGCAACCTGCTTCTGGGCATCTTTGACCGTGCCAGTCAGTACAGGTGGTTGAATCATTTTCAGCCTTGGACTCTAAGCTGAGTTCCAAGGCTATGAAGGCTCCGTTCTTCACCAGGGTTGACACCTTTTTGCCTCCGGTGCGTTATCGTTATTACGATTTTGCCAATCCGCCAGTCTGCCAGACATTGACGGTTTTGGATCAGGACTCCAATTCCCTTGGGCTTTCCAAGCCCAAGTCTGCCGTCATTCCTATGACGACTCTGGAGTCCTTGTTGGGCTTATCGAGAGAAATGCCGATCACATCGTCTCTGCCTCAGCTGCTTATCCGCCTCCAGATAGGTTTGACGATGTACAGGCTCCTTTGCCTGTGCTGTCCAAGGCGCTCGTGCATCTTACTCACACTCATGCCGGTGACACGGCTATTTTGGAACTCGTTCGAAGGGACTCTGTGCTGGACACAGGCCGATCCCTTCCTGAGGGGCAGCATGCTGCTCTTCGATCTGCTTCTTTGGCCACAGAGCGCTACTGTTTCATGGTTCCATGTCGATGGTCCATGATGACGTCCTACGTCATTCCAAAGAGCAGCTGCTACTTCGTCAGCTTGATCAGCCTTCTAGGGGAAGCAGGGGCCGTTCAAAGCCTATCAAGTACCCTTCTGCTTCCTCTGCAAAGCAAAGGGCTGATCCTTCTGCCACCGCTTCTACTTCGTATTCACGGGGTAAGGGTAAGCGTCGGCAGGCTAGAGGGAAGTCTCAGGATTCTTCATTCAGTAGAGGAGGTGGTTTCTCCTCTCGCGGGCCTCGTCGGAGCTCGAACTGAAGGTCCTCACTTCGATTCGTCCCAGGTTGGAGGAAGGATAGCAGAGTTCACAGACTGTTGGGCCACCATCACATCCGATCCTTGGGTGTTAGATGTTGTTTGGTCCGGGCTGCGAATATCCTTCCCGAGGCACCCCTGTCTGTCCAGAGTGCCTCTTCCAACCACAGTTCTTTCAGACGTTTTACGTCGGGAACCTTTGTCCACGGAGATAGACAATCTCCTGGCCAAGGGGGCGATCGAGGTCGTCAAGAACATTCAGTCAGTGGGGTTTTATTCCCACCTGTTCTTGGTGCCGAAGAAGAACGGCAGACTCCGACCGGTTATCGATCTGAGTATCCTGAACCAGTCTATCAGTGCTCCCAAGTTCAGCATGGAGACTTTCAGGTCATTCCGCCGTTCCATTCACCAGGGAGATTTCGCTTCCAGCATCGACCTGCGAGACGCTTACTTTCACGTTCCATTCATCAGGCGTCGCGGAAGTACCTCAGGTTCGCTTTTCTGGGGCGAGTTTACCAGTTCAAGGCCATGCCTTTCGGCCTCGACCTGGCTCCTTGGGCCTCCGCCTGACTGATGTCGCATGTGATAGCCTTCCATCACACACAGTCCAGGGTGACTACTTCGGCATATCTAGACGATATCCTCCAGAGGCATGCTGCCTTACTGAAGTCGAATGTTGACACTCTGTTGAGCTTGCTCATGTCGCTAGGAGTCAACGAGGAGAAGTCGGATCTGGTCCCTTCTCAGGCGTTTTGTCATCTGAGGATGGCCTTCCGCACTCAGTTCAATACGGTGGTGGTTCCCCAGGCCAGGGCTGTGATTCTCTCAGCTTTTGCTCTGACTCTTTCACAGTCCACATCCGCGACAGCACAGGGTATTCTCCGGCTGCTCGGTCTCTGCGATTCGGTGACGGATCTCTTTCCTCCAGGTCGACTACATGTCAGACCTCCCCAACACTTTCTGCTCAGTCGTTGGAGGCCGAATGTCGATTCTCTGGATCTGGTGCTTCAGTTACCAGCATCTCTTCATCCTCACCTTCTCCACTGGACGGATGTTCAGTGGATCACGCAGGGTGTCCCATTGGACTTACTCACTTCCAATCACGTTCTGATGGCAGATGCCAGCGATCTCGGATGGTGTGAGACGTTGGATCCTCTAGGTCTTTCCCTTCACTGGATGTGGGACCAGGATCAGGCATCTCTACCAGAAGGAGCTTCTTGCTCTTCTTCTGAGTTTCAGGCAGTGGATCCCTCACCTGTCGAATTGCCAGGTCCTTCTGTTGTCCGACAATTCGACAGTAGTTGCTTACATTCAGAAGCAGGGCGACACACACTCGGTTCCAATGTACGAATTGGCTCGGGATCTTCTACTGCTCACTCAGGATGTCAATGCCGGGGTGGTTGTTCATCACATTCCCGGTCATCTGAACATCCTAACCGACTCCCTGTCCTGACGGCAGAGGTTCTTTTCCACCGAGTGGATGCTCCACATGGCGGTGTTCCATCGATCTCTTTGTGACTCCTTGGAACCATCAGGTTTCTGGCTTTCACCGTGGATGCTCTGGCCCTTCTTTGGGACGGTCTTGACGGCTATGCCTTCCTGCCAGTTTTGATTCTGCCTCAGGTTCTAGCCCAGCTATGAACCTGCAGTCATCGAATCCTTTCGATCACACCCCTGTCTCCTCAGTGGATGTGGATCAATCTGCTCCGCTCTCTGTTAGCGGCGGTTCCAGCATGTCTCCCTCTACGTTGCGACTTTCTTCGCCAAAGTCGCCCGAGGAGGTTTCAAGTTGACCCAACTTCATTGTGCCTTTGTGCATGTCTTTTATCGGGTCCTGTCTCCTCCGTAGTGGTTTTTAGAGACAAGCCGTGGAGTTCTTCAAGGAGGCACTCACTCCACTGGTTTAGCCTCTGTGGCTCAGTAGAAGGTTTTTCTGTCGATGGTGTGTGATCACTCTGTTGCTTCTGTCACTTCTTCGATCTCACCGATTGCAGAGTTTCTGGTATATGTTTGTTTCTGGAGGTCTCCAGCAATGGGTACACGTCCATGCTTCGGAGACCTTTTTCATATGTGGTACTGCATTGTTTCAACACTCATCCTTGCCTCTCCAAGCTTGTTCAGCTCTTTTCCTTGAAAAGGCCTTGGACTTTGCAGTTTACTCCAAGATGGACACTTTCTCGGGCGCTGCTCTGCTTGGGGGGAGTGGAGGGGGGGGGGGGTTCACACCTTTATCCTGGATGGATATGTATTTTCTCACATGCCAGATTTCTCCTGCATCCTTTTCTCGATGGATTTGTCGTGCTTCCACTCGTCTAGCTACTGGCGATTATATTTTTTTCTGCCACGAGGTGCGTGCATTGTCTTCCTCTTGGGGCTTTTACTAACTCTGTCATGTTGTCGGATGTTATACTGGCAGCCTACTGGAGAAATGCTATCTTCTCCATTTATCTGCGACAGTTGCAGGAGCCGACAGAGACCCTTTGTCCTATGGGCCCTCTTTCTTCGGCTCAGGCTGTTGTCTATCCCAGCCATTCAGCTTTTTACAGGGTCAGTTCCAGCTCCGTGCTGTTACTGCCCTTTCTGTCTGTGCGTCGCACTTCACCATACGCCTCATCTTTCATTGTCTTTTACTAATGTTTGTGATGCTATAGTTTGATAGGCCTAGGGATCTTTTTCTCTGTCCACGGTTCCAGTGCAATTGAGTTATGTGTGGGTTGGTTATGTGATTCCCTCCTTCCTATTGTCTATTCAGCCTGTAGTAAACAATTGTAAGGTAGGTTGATAAGAAATATAAATTTAATAGTAAATTTCCTTTCTTATTATACCTACCGCAATTGTTTACATGGAGGCCCTCCCGTCTTCTTATTCGGGTAAGAATCCTTCCTCCCCACTGATCACATAACTCCTATGTTGGCGGACTCAAAAGAATAGTTTGATGACTGCTTGTGCACTGGTTAACGGAAGTCGTGGAATTGTACTAAGAGAAGAGCATCCCTTCCTGGGTGTGTGCTACTGGCACTCGACCCAGTTTTGACTTATTTTTTCATGGTGTTTTTACACCACTTTTCTTTCCCAAATCTCTTGGGAAAGATTTAAATAGAGAGTATTTTATCCGAGTTAGGGTCTTCCACTGTAGTGCAAGCCTGTAGTAAACAATTGCGGTAGGTATAATAAGAAAGGAAATTTACTATAAAATTTAGATTTCTAGATGAGAACGTCCCCTTTTGGACACGATTGGGCAACTGTGATGGCTACAGGGGCCCAAAGCCCGAAAACCATTAGCACAGTCTAAATGTCGTATTTATGAAGGGATTTCATTGTAACTTGGAAGGATGCCTCTGTATCATGCCTAGATGAGAACATCCCCTTTTGGTCATGATCTGTCAACCGCGATGGCTGCCCAACCCCGAAACCCGAAAACTTATATATTTAATATGGAGGGATTTCATTGTAACTTGGTAGGATGACTGCATATGATGTCTAGATGAGAACTTCCCCATTTGGTCATGATCTGTCAACTGTGATGACTGCCTGAGCCCAAAACCCGAAAACCTTTATCACAGTCTACAGGTCATATTTATGTAGGGATTTCATTGTAATTTGGTAGGTTGACTTCATATAATGTCTAGATGAGAGCGTCCCTTTTGGACGTGATTGGGCATCTGTGACGGCTACAGGGGCCCAAAGCCTGAAAATGTTTAGCGCAGTCTACAGGTCATATTTATGAAGGGATTTCATTGTAACTTGGTAGGATGACTCCAAATAATGTCTAGATAAGAACATCCCCTTTTGATCGCAATCATTCAACCTTGATGGCTGCCCGAGCCCAAAAACCTTTAGCATAGTCTATAGGTTGTATTTATGGAAGGATTTCATTGTAACTTGTTAGGTTGACTCCATATAATACCTAGATGATGACATCCCCTTCCGGTTGTGATTGGTCAACTGTGATGGCTACAGGGGCCCGAAGCCCGAGAACCTTGAGCACAGTCTACAGGTCATATTTATAAAGGGATTTTATTGTAACTTCGTAGGATCACTCCAGATGATGCCCAGATGAGAACGCCCCTTTTGGTTGCGATCATTCAACCATGATGGTTTTCCGAAGCCTGAAAACCATTAGCACAGTCCACAGGTAATATTTATGAAAGCATTTCATTGTAACTTGGTAGGTTGACTTCATATAATGTCTAGATGAGAACGTCCCCTTTTGGATGCGATTGGGCAACTGTGAAGGCTACATGGGCCCGAAGCTCGAAAACCTTTAGCACAGTCTACAGGTCATATTTATGAAGGGATTTCTTTGTAACTTGGTAGGATGACTCCAAATAATGTCTAGATGACAGGTCATATTTATGAAGGGACTTCATTGTAACTTCGTAGGATCACTCTAGATGATGCCCAGATGACAGCTTCCCCTTTTGGTTGCGATCATTCAACCATGTTGGCTTCCAGAGCCCAAAATCCGAAAAACTTGAGTCCAGACTACAGGTTGTATTTGTGAAAGATTTCATTGTAACTTAGTAGAATGACTCAGTATAATGTCGAGATGAGGACGTCCCCTTCT
Organism: Pictodentalium vernedei; assembly: GCA_031216915.1. Taxonomy (NCBI): domain Eukaryota; kingdom Metazoa; phylum Mollusca; class Scaphopoda; order Dentaliida; family Dentaliidae; genus Pictodentalium; species Pictodentalium vernedei. Next base: position 737,354,270 of record CM062297.1, read on the forward strand.
AGTTGCAATCTGTCAATCATCATGGCTTCACAGGCCTGAAGCCTGAAAACCTTTAGCACAGTTTGCAGGCCATATTTTGGAAAGAATTTCAATGTAACTTGATAGGATGACTCGTTTTGGAATAATTTCACTGTAACTTGGTAAGTTTCGTTGACATATGTTAACTGTGAGGGCCACATACATTAACTGTGCGTCCACATTAACCCACCCCTCAGCTCTTTAGTACAGGGTACACCTCATATTATATTTTTATACTGTAACCAATGACCCAGACTTAGCTGGTGCTAACCCAAAAATATCTAGGGCCAAACACAAATTTTGCCCCCCAATCCCCTAAATTTGCATGCAAAACCGAAAATTAGAAGTCCTAACTGGCCCTCCATTCATTTCACCCTCCGCGCATGCACAGACGCCAGGAAGTCTCTGAATCTGGCACCAATAAAATCATTCTTTGTTTGGCCCTTGTCAGATAACAACAAACTGATATTTGTGCTTTTAAATCTCAATTAATAATGATGCCAGACACAAATCAATGGTTAAATTGGTGGTTCCAAGGACAGAACTGGATGAAGGAAGGAAGAAACGGTGGTTTAATACGTTCAGGGCTGTAATTTTTTATTATTTAGTAAAATTAGTTCATGTTCCCCAATTTTGGGACATGAGCCTGACGTTATCACTGGATAATGATCTATCCACCGTTTATTTAGTATTCCTTCCCTGCCTTCCCTTGATCCCCCCCAGTTAAACTCCCAAGCTTTTTGGCTTGTTTTAATAAAGATTTTTTATAAAATTTATTCCGAGTTTAACGTTTTATGCAGAAGATTATTCTGTACATCCCCAGGGTTACGTCCTCATCCTTAGGGTGTTCGGGTGTTTTGGTCATGCATCTTACATCCAATGTATCATTTTTTCTTCTGAGGAAGATCTTGCTTTACATCGGATAGCCTTGTTTCTGTTACTGACTTCGGGCCGTGTTGCCTGGGGTCTTGATTCCGGTGTTTTGTTTACATCTTTAGGTAGTTTCCTATTTTTATTTAGGAACAACAGTTGTAAGTAACATTAAATATTCTGATAGTGTGGTAGTTAATTTTACACAGTTTTTATAATTTTGTCCACACTTAGGCTTTTTTGGGCTTATCATTCCCTTTGGGAACTTGGGCTCTTATATTAGGAAAATTTTTTCAAAAATTTTTATTTTATTCTTTTGGATATATTTATTTCATTGATTATATTTAATGTTATCTTATATTATATGTAGATTTGGTGGTGGTACAATGACATATATTAGTTTTAGGTAATTATTTTTATCGGGGTCGCGGTGACTCAGTAGGTAGAGGTGCAGGCTGCAAACCGAGAGGTCCTCGGTTCGAATCCCACCTGCGGCAACCATGTTGTGTCCTTGGGCAAGACACTTCACCCCCCATTGCCCACGTGGGGGCATGGTGACGTTGTGTACTAAGGCGTACTGCACATCGATGGTGCACCTGTCTTCAACCAATGCTAACCCTGCTTGTGTGGAGTTGGTATGTTGGGGAGCTGACAGTTGCTCGCCGTTGCTTGGTGGTTCTCTCTGGGTTCTCTGGCTTCCTCCACCCGTAAAAACTGTCGAGGTCATGATTAGCCATTGTGCAGAGATATGTGACCTTAAACACCAATAAATAAATAAATAATAAAATAAATATTTTTATCTAATAGTATGGCAAATAGAGGAAACATTTCCTTTATTTACTTGGTCATTGTAATGAGTTTACTTGATGTACTACCACTAATTCTACTCCACGTATCAGATTTGATAATCTGAATGACGGGCGTCATGGTTTGTGTTAGACGAGTGGACACTATCGGTCCTATCGCGGTGAGGGGACTCGGTGGTCCTCTTGTCAAAAAGTCACTATAGTTTTTTTAGTTTCTATTTACAGAGGAACAGGAACATGATGTGGCTTCGTGACGCCGTCAAGGAGTGTACTATCGTCGCAAATCTATCAAGAGCTAGCGGCAAAAGTGCTCAGGTATTAGACAAGGCCTAGATCCTTAGTAGGATTGATGACCTTGTCGCCATCTAGCTCGACCAGCATATCTAACTCATATGTGAGGGACATGATGCCGGGTATGTCCATTGCAGTCGAGAAGAGGAATAAGGGTGTAGTGAGCACTATAAACATACAAACATGCTCACCCTGCGATGTCGGGAAGGAGGAAGCATGGGAAGGAGGAAGTAGACAAGTTCTGAGGTATGCTCATCTAGGTCTTCGTGATCGCAAGCAAGAGGGAGGTCCCTCTCTCTTATAACAACATCTGAGGCCAGAGGTTGTTGGTAGGAACTTGTCGGACAAGTTCTGAGGTATGTTCGTTCAGGTCGTCCGTGATTGTGAGCAAGAGAGAGGTCCCTCTCTCTTATAACAACATCTGGTGACAGAGGTTGTTGGTACAAACTTGTGTCAGTTGAAACTTACGTCCACGGGATGCTCCTTCCATAGACTGCCACAGCAGCCAATCATATAGCTTCCTCTATGTTCAAAAAGCACACATGACCGCGCAGGTCTGTTGTCGCTAGTTAGCTTGAACGGTGAAGTAGTTACGCAGGTCCCTGAGAACTATGACACCGGGTGTAGACGATCCGGGCTAGAAAAAGAGAGATCATATAGGGTGGAGCGAACGATATGATATGCAATTATGCCCACCCAGTGACAACGGAAGGAGGAAACCGATAAGGTCCGAGGCCGGCTAGTCTTATGGTTTCCTCTACATAACGGATTAAGTGATCTTTATATTGCACAGGGCTATAAAAACTGATGAGTGTTGTCAGTTCCCTGTCGCTGGTGAAACGGTTAAGATTGGATACTTGGACCGTGACTCCGGATGTGTCGCATATGCATTGTATTTAGAGCTAGTGGCAGAGTACTCAATGATTTTAAAAAGACAAGGGCTAGGTTTCACGGAGGCTTACGTCCCTTGTCTAAAAACAGCTAGCTCAACCGGCAGATCTCACCCATATGTGGGTGATGTGATGCCGGGTATGTCCGTGGCAGTCGAGAGAGAATAGAGTGTAGCGAGCGCTGTTGATAGAATCCATGCTCACGTAGTGTTGATGGAAGAAAGTAGACAGCATGTTCTGAGGTATGCACAAGCAAGAGGGAGCCCCTCTCTCTCTTTCAACAACATCTCGAGCCGGGTGTTGTTGGTAGGAACTTGCGTCAGTCTGTGCTTACGTACACAGCTATTGTCTGGTAAAGAAAAAAGAAGAGGAACAAGCACTCCCGACCGCACCTTGGCTAAGTGACTCAGGTTTTCCGGTCTTCATCATCCTTAGTAAGAAGTCGCACCATCTAGTAGCCAAGGAAATGAGGCTTCATTCATCGGGTCGTCCACAGTAATAACTATATTGGACTCCCTGTCCTAGGAGCAGCCGGCAAAGAGGCTATTCGTGACCGCTGCTCCTCAGGCCTCTGTAACGGACTTGCTGTCACAGTTGCACAGCTAATTGCAGTATTCCTGCTAAGGCAGAAGCACGTCAATCTCAAATCTTGAGCTGTTGCATAGTGCTTATTTGGTCCAGTCACCTGCCTGTTTAGATGCTGGTGACTGTGATTCTAACTGATTTGAACATATGATGGATAGGATAACTTTTCCTTCTGGAACAACTCTTGGATGATATAGTTATCAAACATTATCATTTCCTTGATCTTGTTTCAGTGATTCAAAATGCTGCAAGCAATTATGAGAAACCGCTAGTGTAGTTCGACTCAGACTTCATCCGGGTAAAGAGCAGGGTAATAAGATCTCTTCTTAGTTAAGTCTACACTGGTATCACAGATCTTCGATTCTGTAGACAACACCATATTTATCTTCCGGCGGAAAAAGTAATTCGGTTTCTTATCTTCTTCCTCTGTATTTTTAATTGTTTGTGATGGTTCACATACTTTTAAAAACAACAGGGGAAGATGTGGAGAGTTCCTCAGTGTTGATTGAGCAGGCTAAGATCCTAGTTTTAGCCTTACCTTCATCATTTAGCTGTTCGCTCAGATGCAATTGAGAAGATAATTTCTTAGAGCGAATTTAGTCTCATGGTCTTCTGTACTTAATTTTAAGTACTGTGACGCATCGTCTATATGGAAGGAATTTTGTGGTCGTTTGTACCTTTTAAAATTCTTTCCAGACCTAGTATTTATTTCTCTGTCTTAACTAATGTTAAGTGAGAGTTATTCTGATGCAACGAAGCCTTGTGTCTTCATCTTTGCATTTGACTAGGTGGGAAGCTTGCCATAGGTCGCTTTAGTCTTCCAACTCTAGTTTTTATAAGAATCAATTCTCATCTCTTTAAGCTGGGTTCTAATGTACCATCACCAGCAGAAAGAGTATGAGAGGTTGTCCTAGACTCAAATTGTCTATAAGGACTCATAGCAAGATATAGGTATACCAAAGTCTTTGATGGTAAGCTTTCATTATTGTAGGATTAAACTACAAGAAAGCATATATTCTCGACTCTTTAAGTTGGAGTCTAATCGACCACAGCCAACAGAAGAGTAGGAGAGTTTGTCCTAGACTCATTTCGCTTATAATGCTCATAGCAAAGGTATAGGTTTCTCTCCTATATATAATTCTTTAGGTTTGTTTATACAGCCACTTGGATAGGGGTTTCTCGTCAGACTGAGTTTCTGATCAGACTCCCCTGAGCCGGTGGTTCTAGGCTCTTATAGAACTCGGTCCAGCGGATTTGACTGAAAGTGGATAATTAGGTTATTTATTATTATCTTTCAGTCCAAAAGCGAACGTTCGGCAATTGTAGCGAGTATAGTTCTTTAGTTCACTTGTTTTGTGAAATAGATAATGTCTCATGGGATTTATGATAGGATTCATGTATCCTACTATTCATTTGGCTGGTTCATCTGTTTCACAGAGCGAATTGACCAGCTGTTTCGCTTGCTTTTATCGGTTATCTGACGCATTAACAGCGATAGTTTTGTGCGCCAGATGGAGTTTGTGTGGAGCAGCCTGGAAGGTTATTTCGATGGGTCGCTTACACATATATCTACTCCAGTTATTAACTGGAGTGGCAGGCATTTTTCCCTCGACCTATTTTGTTTTAGAGAATCTTTTAACATAAGGTCAAGTTTGGGCATATATTACGGTTTTCTCAATTATTTTGGACGTGAGTTCATATATTGCTTTACTATCCTGAGTCCGACGGTCTCTCTATGCACATCAGAGTTTTTCAGAAGAGAAGTTATGCTTTTGTTGTCATTGTTTTTCAATAGAAGGGGTGTTATGTTTATTCTATTGCTAAATAAGTCAGTTAGCTATTCGCACTGCTTGGGTTATTTATCTTCCTATTAGCAGTCAATGCTCAAGATTTCAGCGCATAAGTAAGCACTGGCTATATCTTGCGCTTATTCTAACTGTTTGGCTGTTATATGCTCTTATGTGGGATCTCTTCAGGATAGTTAAGTTTTCTGCGCATGGGAATAACTGTTTCCATTATTCGTGTCGCTAGTATAGGCTTTGAGCACATATATTGACCCTCAGCCATTTTTCATGAGAATGAATGATAGGATACGTGTATCCTTCAATTCATTTGTTTCTATTGATTTCATTGAGGTTATGGGATCTGCTATTGAGCATTTGCCAGAAGCTTCCCCATTAGACTGTTTTCTTCTTTAAGGGAAGTTTTATTCTTCATGTCATTCTCCGCTCTCAGTGGCATTATATGCTGTTCTGTTGCATTTGTTTCCGGTATTTATTTTCTGATTTTGGAGCCGGTTTATCATACCTACCTCCATTTCTAGATCCTGGTCTATATTTTGTCGGTTCTCAAATTGCATATTCTCACGTGTTTATAGTTGTAGATACCAAATAGTATTCTCACTGATTTCGTCGTATCATGTTTATGGCATCTGCAGTGCATATTTTATAGCAGATAATGTTATTTACCAAAATCATTGCTATAGCCTTGGCTTGTGAAGTGGCATTAAGCACCATTTATTATTCATGAATTAATTTGTTGATTGCCTGATCAATATTTATTTATATCGTTTCTGGGTTCTGCTTATTGATTCCAGAGCTCTCCCCTCTTTCTTTTGAAGTTATGTTAAAAAAAAAAGGGGGGGGTAATTTTGTCCACTTCTCTGCCTTATGGGGGTATGTAACTATTGAGGAAGCTGTCTTGTCCATACTATGTTCGGTGATCAGCTGCAGTATTATTGTGTGGCGTAGGTTTATGGGAAATTTTCTCTCATTCTCAGTATGCCATAATAATTTTTAGGGCCTAGTCCAGACTAGTCTCTAAAATTGTTTATTTGTTATATCCTAATTAACATGATTTTATGCTTAGATTTAGGATTTACATTATTGGGATCCATATTAGGTTATGTCTCTTCTATTATGGTATTAAAAGACATTCATGTAAATTCTTATTTCTTCATGGATTGAAGCATTTGATCTATGTTGATCTAATATTTCAGAAGTTCTAGGCCCTCCGCCTTTTTACGATTCAGCTAAGTCTGGGTCATTGGTTACAGTATAAAAATAAGAAAAAATTTATAGTAATTTATATTTTTTTATACTTACCAATGACCCAGACGGGAATGGCCCTCCCATGAGTGGGCAGTACTGGGCACTCATACCTCCCTGCTGAATTATTATAATCTTTTTTCTACAAAGAATGATTTTATTGGCGCCAGATTCGGTGACTTCTTGGCGTCTGCACATGCGCGGAGGGTGAAATGTATGGATGGCCAGTTAGGACTTCTAATTTTCAGTTTTACATGCAAATTTTGGGGATTGGGGGGCAAAATTTGTGTTTGGCCCTAGATATTTTTGGGTTAGCACAAGCTAAGTCTGGGTCATTGGTAAGTATAAAAAAATATATAAATTACTATAAATTTTTTCATTTTTATTAAAAACATAGCATACAGGGAACAGAAATTAACATATTCCCACTTATCACAATTCTTGTCTTATTAGCTCACCTGACTGCATGTCAGTGTGAGGTATTGTCATCACTTGGCGTCCGTCGTCCGTTAACTTTTGCAAACCGGGCTTCTTCTCCACAGCCATTCAGCCAAATTCAAACATATATTGCACAAACCATCCCTGGGGTATACCCTTTCTATTTTGTTCAAATGGAGCGGCTGCCTTCATCGGGCTCTGGGCAATGATGCCAAAGCCTAAAAATCTTTAAAAATCTTCTTGTCATGAACCACCAGAGAGATTTCCTTGATATATGATATGTAACACTCTTTGGTATTGAAGATTAAAGTTTGTTCAAGAGAAGTTGGTAGTTTAATATTTGGGCTCTGTGGGCACATATCCATTTTGGGCTCTGTGGGCACATATCCATTTTGGGCTCCACCCAAAATTTCTATTTCAAGAACCGATGGGCTGTTTTTGAACCAAATTTGGCATGTAGCATAAGTGGATCCAAAGTACTTGATTGATGCCCGAAATTGTTTTTTTTTTCGTTGCCCCGTGGGTACGCCAGGGGTTAAAAATAGAAAAAAATTCTAATAACCATATTTACCAAACTACACGGAACAGAGAACTGTTATTTGGTATGAAGCATCCTTTTGACCGGTAGACTGGATTAAAAAAAAATAGCCATCAGTCTAGTTAGGGTGTTCTGTAGGGGCATTTGAAAAAATGCCGACTCAGCATATTTGCAAAAATGAAAAAAAAATTTTTTCTTAAGAATCGCTGATCAAAATCTTTTGATATTTGGTATACAGCATCCATAGGATGGTCAAATACAAGTTTGTTCAAATTGACCCCCCTCGGTTCATATTTGGGCTCAACAGAGGAGCCCAAATAATTAACTTAGGGCACTGTGGGGAATAAGCTTTAAAATTTTCTTCTTCAGATCATACAGTCAGATTCTTTTGATACTTGGTTTACAGCATCTCTATTCAGATTGAAGTTTGTTCAAATTGAGTCCCTGGGTTAATATTTGGGCTTCCTATGGAAGCCCGAATATTAACTTGGTGCAATATGGGGAATAATCTTTAAAAATCTTCTTCTTCAGATCCACCAGTCAGATTCTTTTGATATTTGGTATACAGCATCTCTAGGGGGGGGTTAGATTCAAGTTTGTTCAAATGGAATCCCTGGTTGAATATTTGGGCTCTTTATCGGAGCTCAAATTTTAACTTAGTGCAATATAAGAAAACTTCTTAAAAAATCTTCTTTTTCAGACCCACTAGTGAGAATCCTTTCATATTTAGTATGTGACATCTATAGAAGTGTAAGGTTCAAATTTGTTCAAATCGAGTTCCTGGGTTAATATTTGGGTTCCCCAAGGGAGCCCAAATATTTACATAGTGCAATATGGGGAATTATCGTTCAAAATCATCTCCTTCAGATCAAGCAGTCAGATTATTTTGATATTTGGTGTACAACACCTCTGGGAGGGTTCGATTGAAGTTTGTTCAAATCAGGTCCCTGGCTCAATATTTGGGCTTTTTATTGAAGCCCAAAGTTTAACTTAGAGCAATATGAGAAAATTTCTTGAAAATTCTTCTTCTTCAGATCCACCAGTGAGAATCCTTTCATATTTGGTATGTAATATCTCTAGGGGTGTAAAATTCAAGTTTTGTTCAAATTGATTTGCTTGTTTTTTCTTGTTTTTAAAAATAAAAAAAAAATTGGGGGGGGGGGGGGGAGGGAATGCGGTGGGGGGGACGCTAGAGAGAACACAGTAGTTGAAAACAAAACAAAAATTTCTTTCGGTTGTTGTTTTTTAATACTTCACGGAACAGAGTTTGCTTGGAAGCTTTCCTTGGATCAGCAGAAATGAATGGCCAATAAAGTTGCCTTTGGTTGTGTCATAGCAAATCAAAAATATTGCTCTTGCTGCTGATCACATGCTGATACACTCATCTGTTTTGACAATTTGAGCCAGGTGAGTGTTTTAGGCTCACTTGAGCCTCTGGTTTCATAATCCTTTCATAAACATTGTACATTATCCTTTTCATCAAACACAACACACAGACAAGTTAATCTACAGTGTCATTGACACTTTCATTTTAATGAGCGGTTGATTTATTTAACATTTAATTACTGTTATTAACAACGGTTGTCTTGACATGTGTAATAACTTGATGCCAGTTGAGTGCAAGTAAACAACATTCTCTTTCCAAATCAAATGGTCACATGTGTGGTTGCTACCCTCAATATAGGTTTGTATTTTGTCTGGACATTTTTACTTGTATTTGAGGAAATAAACTCTTGCTGTATAATAAATAGCTTTTATCCCATAAATGGCTGTTTATTTGAACAATAAAGGCCTTGGATAAATTTTTGCTTTATTCACCTAGTAGGGTGATAAATTTTCCCCATAGGTTTAACACTGAAATAATTTATTCCCTTAGTAGCGATGGACTTGTTGACCTCTGACCTCTACCACATTTGTCTAGCATAATTAATAGTTCGATTGTTGATTTCTTTAAATCTTTTTGATAGTATTACACAGTGCCAGTAGAAAACACCACCCACTGCTCATATAATAAAGTATTTTTGCAAGTTTAGCTCAAGTTTGTAGGGGAATTATTTTTAGACAGAATTCTATTACTGCGCCTTGTTTATTTTGCCAATTTTGCTTTTCGATCGAATTGGACCAATATGCTCCTCACTTCTCTCTGTGTTTTGTAGCGAATTATAGCACGATTTTTCCACAACTGCCATGTAGAATATTTATGGGATAAACAAAATAAACGTATAGTGTATTCAAGTAGAAAATTTATTCTACTCGTAGAATAAATTTTTTACTTGAAAACACTATACGTTTATTCTATATTTATCTAAAAAGAATGTATATTGAATCATGTTTAGTTGGTTGGATGGAAATAGGAGTGTTTAACTATGTTAGCCCCTACTCACTTTGATTGTTTTACCCCCTGCCTAAACAGAATTTAGCGGAGAATATAGACAGCTCCAACTGTGCATGCATCTATCCACACATTTTGTGATGCCCATTTTTGTTGGAAATGTGGTCTTTGACTGATAAGGACTTTGTGAACAAGAGAACCTGAACAAATGAAAAGTGCTTGAATTTAGTTTTTCAAGTTTTGAGCGAATCCTGCTGTTGAAATTAAATGCTGAGTATTCAAAATTATTTGTGTAATCGGGTTCAAGCACAATTGCATCTACCTTGTTTAAAGGTTTAAAGTTGGTCCATTAGTTACAACTTTAGCTAGTGCTTCTCCTCATAAAGAAACTGGAGCGTGGTGGCTCAGTGGTAGATGGTTGGACTTCTTTGCTAGAGGTCCCGGGTTCGATCCCCTCTGGGATGACCCGCATTGTGTCCTTAGGCAAGGCACTTTATCCCAGTTGTCTACATGGGGCACTATGATGCCATGGACGAAGGCATACAGCACGTCAATGGTGCACATGCCTTCAACCGCTGTAACCCTGATTGAGCGAAGCTTGAACAGAGTTAGAATGTTGAGGAGCTGAGAGTTGCTCATCGATGCTTGGTGGTTCTCTCCTGGTACTCCGTCTTCCTCCACCCATAAAACTGTCATGGTCACGTTTAGCCATTGTGCATAAGTATGTGACCTTAAACACCAATAAATAAATAACAGAAAGAAATCCTCTCTTGCTCTCTTGCTGTGATTTAGTAATAATTTAACATACACAGTTTTCTCTTACTTGGAAAATTGTTACCCACAATAGTACCCTGTAACTAATGTCATTGTGAGTTGTTTAACATGCATAAGCCACATTCTTATAAGTGATTGAATAAACTCAGTTTTATGTCAGAAGTATGGTTGTGATGTAGTTGTAAATGCTGAAAGTGCTCTTAACCCCAATAAGAAGGATTCATTGTGGTCTTTGAAAATCTTGAAAGTCCTTTGAAATTTTCAGTCTGTTCTCCAAAATTTTAGTGTTTACCCAGTGTTGATGAAAAAGAATGTGCAACAGTAATTCTGATAATCAAATGATGTTTGGGATGCCTGGCATGTACAATTTGGCTTGTTATTTATTTATTTCATTCTGATCTGTCATAATATAGGCTAAGAATGCATTTCAGTGTCTGCCTGAGGGAATATTGGGAAATTTCTGTGAACGTCTTTAAGTTTTATCCAGTAGGGCCCAGAAAGCTTGATTGAAAAGGGATTGAAAGGCCTTGAATTTTTTCTTCTTGTTTAGACAGTGAATATGAATAAACAAACAGTTGCCAGTAGAGATATTCATTTAATGGTATTTCCTGTTCAACTTATCCCTTTACCTAACATGAAAAGCAGACGACACATGCAAATAAAATTCTTGAATAACTAATGTTTTTCATTTTTTGTCTCAAAAACATAGGTTATGGCCCCTCATTGGAATGAGATCTACAAACTCGTTCCAATGAGGGGTCATAACCTATGTTTTTGAGACAAAAAATGAAAAAATAATGAAAATTATTTGGTGATTTTTTAGAATAGCGCTTGCTGGTTTTGGTGGTTACGTTGGGTAAAGGGTTAAACAGAGTTATTACATTGGAGGATGTGTAGTTTTGATCAAGCTAACATGAAAGTGTTCAAAATCATCTGAAATATGATTGTATTAAATGGCTTACATTCACATTTAAAGGAACAGACACTGGATTTGATAGAGCATTACCTTGATCAAATCAACAGAGGAGAGCAGCTATGATCTAAAGCCACAGTCTTCCAGGCACAAGCACAAGAAGATCGAGCGTGTGATGGTAATTGATGGGAAAACTCTGGCATATGCATTATATCAGATGACCGAAAAGACATTTTTGGAACTCTGCAAAAAGTGTTCTTCTGTTGTTTGCTGCAGAGTATCACCTATATAAAAGGTTTGTATTATGTAGATACAGATTATTTATCACAACAGAGTTGATGAGATCAGACAGATCAAACACGATGCCATAGGCATCGTGTTTGATCTGGCTTGTCTGGCCTCTCCAACAAGACAGAATGTAACAACCCAGATTGATTGGCTGTTGTAATAACTTGTTAGCTCACCTGACTGAAAGTCATGGTGAGCTATAGTGATCATTCATCGTGTGCAGTATGTCGTCTTTCCGTCATCTGTCATCTGTGAACATGGTGTTTACACCTTCTCCTCCAAAACCACTCAACCAATTTAGGTTAAATTTGTGTTGATTGTTTGTTTTGACATCGCATTTTGTTTTTATTCAAATCAGCTTGCACAGTCCCATAAGGAGAAGGTGGGGAAAATGCTCCCAATTATTAGAAAATCTTCACATGAACCATTGAGTACAATGACTTGATATTTGGTACTGAGCTTCTTTTGATGTGTATAGAATCAGATTTGCTCAAATGAAGTTCGTGGAGCAATATTTGTCTTTGTAATGGAATGGGCAAGAATTTTGGCCCCGTACAAAATTTCTGAACCAATACTTGGAACCAAATTTGTTATGTGGTATTATTAAGCCATAAGAGCTTTATTCATGCAAAAAAAATGTCCCCTATCCCTGTGGGAACCCTAGAAGCCAAAAATAAAAATATTTTTAAATGCCATTAAGCATCCTTAGGATGAGTAGAATGAAATGGTAAAAAAAAATTGCCATCAGTTCTGTCTTAGCGTACTGTGGAGGAAATCAAAAGAATGCCGAGTCAGCATATTTGCAAAAAATTTAAAAATCTTTTTCTTCAGAACCACTGATCAGAATCTTTTGATATTTGGTATACAGCATCAGGAGGGGGGGGGGGGGGGATACTAGTTTGTTAAAATTAAGCCCTTCAGTTTACATTTCGGCTCAATACAGGAGCCCGAATTTTAACTTGGTGCAATATGAGATGTACTCTCTTTTAATATCTGGTGTACAAATCAAGTCCCCAGTTAATATTTGGGCTCCTTATGGGGCCAGAATTTTAACTTGGTGCAATGTGAGAAGTGATCTTTAAAAATCTTCTTCAGATCCACGATTCAGAATCTTTTGATGTTTGGTATACAGCATCCTTAGGGAGGTCATCAAATCTAGGTTTGTTTAAACCAAGTCCTGGTGTTAATATTTAGGCTTCCTATTGAAGCCCATATTTTAACTTAGTCCCATGTTAGGAATAATCTTTTAAAAACTCATATATTTTATACCATTAAACCAATGGCCCAGACTTAGCTGATGCTAACTCTTAAATATGCAGGGCCAAACACAAATTTTCCCCCCCAAATCCCCAAAATTTGCATCCAAAACCAAAAAACTAATGTCCTATATGGTCCTCCATACTTTTGTCTACTGTACGTGCTCAGTGTCAAGGAAGTACCGAAATTGGCGGTAACAACTAACTGACTTCTGTGCTTGTAAATCTCAGTTTTTATGATGCCAGACACAAAGTAATGGTGATTTTGGTGGATCAAAGGATGCATTAAGAGGATGAGAGGAAGAAACAGTGGTTGGATGTGTTCAGGGCTGTAACTTATAATTTTTATTGAAAATTATTTCATGTCCCCAAATTTCGGGACATGGGCCTGATGTTATCGTTCTTGCTATGAAATTGTGACTGTTAAGTGTTTCCTCCCTCTCCTTCCTTGATACCCCCCTGTTAAGCTCCCATACTTTTTGGATCTTTTTTGAAATTTTTTTGTTAAAAATTTCATGGGAGTTCTAGGCGTTTAGGCGTTTTTGGTCTTAACATATACCATCTGATGTATCGCCATTTCTTCTGATGAAAATTCTGTCTTACATCAGATAGTTTTAAAAATCTGTTACTGACTTTGGGCCGTGCTATTCAGTGCCTGGAGTCTTGTTTCTGTTTTTTTAAGCATTTTGTTTACATTGACAACGATTACTTTTTGTAAGTAGTTTCCTAGTCATTATGATATTAGTTCTTTAATCAGATACATTATATAATGTAGCATTAATTTTTTAGAATCCTGTAAAAATTCTTGTCCTCACTTAAGCTTTTTGGGGATCCATTTGGGCTCATCTTTGGGAACTTGGGCTCATATCAAAATTTTTTGAAAATTTTTTTATGAATTATTTTTTGAAATTTTTGTATTGGATTGTGTTATTATGTATCTTTGTCATATTATGATGAGGGTTAATGCGAGAACTATGGACTTGTATTTTTTGGCATAATGAAAGAATATTGCTCAAATTGTAAGTCGAGGAAATCTTCCTCCGACTCTCATGTTTATTGTGTTTGCTGTAGTCATTGTTCTCGCACTAACACTTGTTCTATTTGTGCCAATTGGGATGACAAATGTTGGAGACGTGTGTCACAATATGTGGTTAATGGTGAGAGATCCATGCCTGTTCTCTCACCACAAGGTCACTCTAGTATGTCAGTTTCTTTTTCAGAGGAACAAGAACATGGTGATATCTCGGTGATACTGTCAGGAAGTGTGCTACCGTCGTCGCAATGTAATACAGAGCTAGCGGCAAAAGTGCTCAAGGAAATTAGACAAGGGCCTAGATCACTGATCATGGGATTTACGTCCTTGTCGCCAGCTAGCTCGACCGGTGCTTCTATCACTCAGAATATGGGTGTTATGACTCCGGGTAAGTCCTTAGTGGTCAAGGAAAGGAAAAAGGGTGTTGCAAGCACTATAATATCAGATGAAGCTGGGTCGGTACATTCCTCTGCTCGTTCAGATAGGGATGACCGAGACTCAGATCTGGTCCAGTTGAATGGTGAAAGGGAATTGAATGAATTAGATTTTTCCCTTTTGGAGCAACACACAGTGAATTTTATTCAGACATACCTTCCAGATGTTGTTCCTCCAGATCAGAATGCTGTGACAAGGAATAAAAAACTGCTAGCATCATTGGACTCCGATTTTTTCAGCCGGGTTAAGGAAGATACACCAGTTTACCCGGTTCAGTCCAGTAATATGTCTCAGACTTTTGAACTGATAAATGATGCTATACTCAATCTATTCTCGAGACTGAAGAAAAGCAGTTTTTTATCCACATGTGCTCTAGATCTACCGTTTATCAATAATAGAAATAAATTTAAAATGGCAGGTCAGGGTATATAGAGAGTTCCTCTGTGTTTGGACGAACAGGCTGAGGGCTTAGATTTGTCCTTACCCTTGTCTTTTTGTATCACTCGGATACTATGCATACAACGTTATTCTCCAATAGAGCAAATCTAGATGCTTTATCTTACGCAGATCACCTTACCAGAGCATTAGCACAACGTCTCAGTGGAGAAGAATTTGAGGATGTTCGTACCTCATCAAGAGTTCTTTTTAGGGCTATAGATTATTCCACATATAACTCTGCCTTATCAGTGGCTAATTTAGAGTTGGTTAGATGTGATGCAGCCCTAGTGTCATCATCTCTAGTGGATGTTAAGGTGAAAAACTCTCTTCAAATCACTCCGGTATCTGGTGACCTTCTCTTTGATGGCAAGCTTTTGTTGATCTAAGATCAGGTCACTAAGAAAGCATCTGAAACTTGGCTTTTGAAATCAGTTTCAAGTAAAACTGGTACAGCAGAGAAGGGTAAAGGAGGAGCTTCAGGACAAAATACGTCCAAAGGAAGCTCCTATAGAGGATACAAGAAATCCTCAGATAGTTACCCTAGAGATCGTCAAAGTAGCGATTCAGGTAGGGGACATGGGTCTGGCCGAGACTACCGTTCGGAAGTCCCCAGGTCGACGAGTCAAGGCGTTGCACAGGGAGGACGTAGTTTCTCTTCCCGTAGGCCTCACAGGTCCAGGAGGTGATGGTCAGGATCTCTATTGCGGTCCTGTTGGCAAAGACTGTCAAGGTTTCTGAAAAATTGGATTCCAATTACAGAAGACCACTGGGTCAGAGGGGTTATCTTGGAAGGCCTAAGGCTATCATTCCAAGAGAAACTTCCATTAAAACGAAGTCCACATTGGACTCGGCTTCCGACCAACCCTCTAAAAAGAGATTCTCTTCTTTCCGAGGTAAAATCTCTTTTAGAGAAAGACGCAATAGAGATTGTAGAAAACCAGGATTCACTGGGTTTTTACAGTCACCTATTCTTGGTTCCGAAGCCAGATGGCTCGTTCCATCCAGTAATAGATTTGAGCTGGATAAACAAACTGATCGTGGCTCCAAAGTTTTATATGGAGACCATTCGATCAGTAAGGGCAAGCATTCAGGTGATCGATTATGCATCAAGCATAGATCTAAAGGATGCGTACTTTCATGTCATGGTATATCCAGCATTCAGAAAGTACCTACGGTTCGCCATCCTAGGGGTCATTTATCAGTTCCGAGCGATGTGCTTCGGCCTCAATCTAGCAACCTGGGCATTCACTTGAATAATGAACTCAGTAATGGCATATTTCCGGGCTCATTCGTCTGCGGTAACGTCAGCCTACTTGAACGACATTTTTCAGAGATACAGCAACAAAACAGTTCTTCAGAATGATGTTCAGAGTCTGATTCTATTGCTCCGACATCTCGGTTTCATTGTAAACGAACAGAAGTCGGATCTAGCTCCGTCCAAGTCGTTCATACACTTGGGAATGAGCTTTGAGACTCACAACAATCTGGTTCGTCTTCTGTTACCCAGAGTGAAATTAGTCAGTTGTTATGCTCACTTTTGTCTACACTCAGGCGTATTAACAGCAAGGGAGTTCATGCGACTCATGGGGCTGTGCTGAGCGGCGGCATATCTCATTCCGATGGGCCATTTGCACACACGTCCACTCCAGATATATTTTTATACTGTACCAATGACCCAGACTTAGCTGGTGCTAACTCTAACAAAACCAGTGCCAAACACAAATTTTGCCCCCCAGTCCCCAAAATTTGCATCCAAAACAAAAAGAAATCATGTCCTAAAGGACCTCCATACTACGCCTATACTGCGCATGCGCAGTGACGCAGTCGTCCCGAAATTGGCGCCAATTATCATTCTCTGTTTGGCCCTTCATCAGTCAACATCTCACTGATCTTTGTGCTTGTAAATCTCAGTTTAAAGGATGCCAGACACGTAATTTTTGGAGAAAATGTGATTCTAAGGAGGATAGAAGGAGGAGAGGAAAAAGAAGTGGCAAAAAATAATCAGGGCTGTACTTAAAATTTTTTGATGAAATTATGTTAAGTTGCCTATTTTCGAGGCATGGGCCTCTTGTTGTCATTCTTGCTAATTGTTGCACTGCTTATTCAGTGTTTCCTCTCCCCTAGCCTTCTGAAGTCCCCCCTGGCAATTCTCCCATGCTTTTAGCATATTTTTGAGAAATTTCATTTCTAAAATTTCCTGGGAGAGTTGCTTGGTTACAGAATGTTTTCTGTTATTTTCCCCATAGTTACGTTTTCACCCATAGGTGTATAACGTTTGTGTTCTGCATCTTCCATCTGATGTTCTACAGATTCTCCCCTGGGAGTCTCTGTTTTGCATCAGATAGAGTGTAATTGATGACTGATTCCGGGCCAGTTTTTTCAGTGCCTGGAGTCATGTTTTCTAGTGTGTTTACACTGTTTGTTTTCATTGGCAACAGCCTTTTTTGAGGGGGGCTGTTTGCCTTTGTGGTAGTTTATCTCATTATAAGATACATTTATATTATCCGAAAGTGTCTCATTAATTATTTTATATAAATTTAAAATTTTTGACCACACTTTGCCATCGGATCCATTGGGGCTCAACGTTACTTTTCAGCAACTTGGGCTTCTCTGAAAAAATATTTTTTCAAAATTATTTTGTTTTGCAATTGTTTTTTCATTTATTAATGGATCATGTTATTATGTATCTTTGTGTCAGGGGTTTTTGCGAGTAACTAGGACTTATTGTTGTTCTTTCACAATGAAGGGACGTTGTTCAAATTGTAATAGGAAGAAATCTTCCTCTGACTTTCATGATCATTGTATTAATTGTAGTCAGTGTTCTCGCATTAATCCCTGTCCTATATGTGAATATTGGGATGAGAAACATTGGAAACGTGTGTCACGATATGTTGTTTCTGGAGAAAGAGCGATGCTGGCTCTTTCTCCGCAAGGTCACTCTACTCTCTCAGTTTCTATTTCAGAGGAACCAGAACAGGGTGATGTTTCCATGTTATCTTCTTCAAGTGTGCGTCCGTCGTCACAAATGAATTCAGAGCTAGCGGCAAAAGTGCTCATGGAGATTAGACAAATGTCGTCCGCTAGCTCGCCCGGTGTAGCGTCCATTCACCGAATGGTTCGGCAGCCGGGTTCGTCCGATGCGGTCCAAGAGGAAATTTTGGGTGATGCGAGCACTATAAACATAATAGATGCACACCCAGTGACGGCGGATAGTAAGCGAGAACGGAGGAAGCCTTTTAGTCCGGTTCATAGCTCGTCCAGGTCCAGCCGGGCCGCGAGCGAGAGAGGTCCCTCTCTCGTACAACAACATCTGGGACCAGATGTTGTGGTACAAAATGTGTCTTTAGCGGAGCATACGTCCGTCGCTCGGGACGCTCCATTGTATAAGCAGTCCGCAGAGACTGTTAAGGCTTCCTCTTCTCGTCAGCGCACACGACCGCACCTTGGCTGCGTGACCGCCGATATATTACCAGCTTCGCCGATGAAGGATTCTTCGGCGACCAGGTCACACCATCCGGCAGCCAGGGATTCGAGACCGATGGACTCCGGACGTTCGCATAGGAAAAGTATGCGGGAGCCATCTGATGCGGAGCTGCCCACGGCGAAGCAGCGAAAGACTGCGCCTCCGCAGGTCTCGACGCCGGACATTCTTGTGCAGATAGCACAGCTTATCGCAGCATCCCAGCAGCCGACAGAAACGGTGTCGGATCGAGAATTATCCGACGGCGCTGGGTCGGTACGCTCCGCCGAAGCATCGGGGGCGGACGACCGGGAACATCGTGAGGTCCGACCGGATGGTGAAAGGGATACGGATGACTTGGAGCTATCCCTTTCGGAACAACATACAGCTGCCGTGGACTTCATCCGGCACTTTCTCCCTCAAGTTGTTCCGTCGGGCCAGACTGCTGCGCTTCCGGACAAGAGAATTATAGCGTCATTGGACTCTGAATTTTTTGAGCGGTCCAGGGACATCGCTCCCGAGTTTCCGTCGCAGTCCAATAATGTTGCTAGAACATTTGAATTATTGAACGACGCTATATTTAAACTTGCTTCCAGGACGGGGAAAGCAGGTTTCTTGTCCGCTAATACTCTCAACCTGCCTTTCATTAATGCAAGGAATAAATTCGATACGGCAGGACAGGGTATACCGAGAGTTCCTCTGCGTATGGACGACGAGGCGGAAGACTTAGAGCTATCATTACCGTCGTCAGCTTCTATTCCAACCGCGGTGTTGGAAACAGCTATTGCGTCTAACAGAGCCAATTTAGATGCCTTATCTTACGCAGATCACCTTACTAAGGCGTTATCACTGCGCCTTCAAGGGGAAGAGTTTCAGGATATACAATCCTCTTTAAGACTTCTTTCAAGGGCAGTAGCTTATTCCACGTGTAACTCCGCCCTTTCAGTGGCAAATCTGGAGTTGGTTAGACGTGACGCAGCCCTAGCTACATCCACACTAGTGGATTATAAGGTGAAGAACTCTCTTAGAGTCGCTTCGGTCTCAGGAGAACTTCTCTTTGACGGCAAGCTTTCCGCTATTTATGATAAAATTAAAAAGAAAGCTAATGATTCTCTGTTGTTCAGATCGGCTCCTAAGAAGTCGGATACAGCAGACACGAATAAGACAGGCACTTCTGGGTCTAATGCGCCCAAGAGAGGTTCCTATAGAGGTTCCGGTGCGTCCTCTTGGCTTATTCGAGAGACCGTCAGGATAGCGACTCTCGTTCGGGACGTCCTTCAGGCCGGGACAATCGGTCGGACGTCCCGAGGTCGACGAGGCGAGGTGCGGGTCGTGGAAGACGTGGTTTCTCCTACCGCAGGCCTCGCAGGTCCAGGAGGTGATGGCTTAAACCTCTATCGCGTTCCGGTTGGCGGAAGGTTGTCGAGTTTTTCACAAGAGTGGGCGTCGATTACGGACGACCCTTGGGTGAGAGGAGTGACTTCGGAAGGTCTAAAGATATCCTTCAAACGAAAGCCTCCATTAACTCGAAGTCCAAAGTGGACTCATCTTCCGTCAAATCCACAGAAAAGAGACGCTCTGTTATCAGAGGTGCAGTCTCTTTTAATGAAGAACGCGGTAGAGGTCGTAGAAAACCAGGAATCTCTGGGATTCTACAGCCATCTGTTTCTGGTTCCGAAACCAGACGGCTCGTTCCGTCCAGTCATAGATTTGAGCTGGATAAACAAGCTGATCGTCGCTCCGAAGTTTTATATGGAGACGATTCGATCGGTCAGAGCGAGTATTCGGGTGAACGATTATGCAACGAGCATAGATCTCAAAGATGCGTACTTTCACGTCATGGTACATCCGACATTCCGAAAGTATCTACGCTTTGCAGTCCTGGGAGTGGTGTATCAATTCCGGGCGATGTGCTTCGGATTGAATCTAGCACCCTGGGCTTTCACTCGGGTAATGAACTCGGTAATGATCTACTTCCGAGCTCATTCGTCTGTGGTAACGTCGGCCTACCTGGACGACATTCTTCAGAGGTACGGCAACGAGTTAACGCTTCAGAACGATGTTCAGAATCTTCTTCTATTGCTCCGACGTCTCGGTTTTATAGTAAACGAGGAGAAGTCGGATCTGGTGCCGTCCAAGTCATTCACTCATCTGGGAATGAGCTTCGAGACGCACAACAATCTCGTTCGTCTGCCGTTAACCAGAGCGAAATTAGTCAGTTGTTACGCTCGCTATTGTCTGCACGCAGACAAAGTCACGGCGAGAGAATTTATGAGACTGATAGGTCTGTGCGGAGCCGCTGCGGATCTCATTCCGATGGGGCGGCTACGCACACGTCCTCTTCAAATTTTCCTGACTCAGAATTGGAGTGTGAAAATTCATTCGCTCGATGTAGACGTTATCTTGTCAGATCAAGTGAAACAAGAGATTCAGACTTGGGCAAACATTCAGTGGTTAACTCAAGGAGTTCCGCTGCAGTTGCCGGATCCGAGTTTTACCGTTATGACGGATGCCAGTCAAACAGGTTGGGGTGCATCATTAATCCCAACGGATTCGAGATGCCAGGGTCTTTGGGATCCGCAATTCCTGTGCAAGCACATAAACATCAAGGAAATGATGTCAATTTGGCTTGCGTTACGTCACTGGATGGACATTATTCACGATGCTCATGTCCAAATCCTATCCGACAATACGACAGTAGTAGCGTATATACGGAATCAGGGAGGCACTCATTCAGTTCCGTTGTTCAATCTAACGGAAAGAATCCTTCTGTTTGCGTTAGAACATCACGTTCTTCTTTCGGTCCGTCACATACCGGGTCGTCTGAATGTGCAAGCAGACTCCCTTTCACGAAAGGGTCGCTTGTTGCCGTCGGAGTGGACTCTCAACAAACAAGTATTCAATCAGATTTGCTACCAATGGGAACGGCCAATGATAGACTTATTTGCGACACATCTCAACAATCAGTTGCAGACGTATGTGTCTCCGTGTCCAGATCCAAGAGTATTTGCAGTAGATGCTCTGTCGATCCCTTGGGACGGAATGATAGGATATGCGTATCCTCCAGCGCCGTTAATTCAACAAGTATTGCTAAAGATAAAACAATCTCAATGCAAGATTCTGTTGGTAGCATCTCTGTCGCCACAGAGACCGTGGATAAATCTACTCAGGTGTCTGTTGTGGGACCTACCGCGGAAGCTTCCTCCACGAGAGGATCTTCTTTCGCAGGGGAAATCGCGCCAACTCCATCACAACCCGCAAGGTCTCAACCTTCACGTTTTTCCGTTGTGCGGTCCTTCTTGCATCGCAAGCACTTTACAGGACGAGCAGTGGACGCGATTTCTAACTGTAGGAGGACCTCCTCTTCGCTAAACTATGCGGCTAAGTGGAAGGTTTTTCGTCGTTGGTGTAGGGATCATTCTGTAGATATATTTGATCCCTCTATACCAGACATTGCAAACTTTCTAGTATACTTGTTTGACGAAATCAAACTGCAGCCTGTTACTATAAAGGGTTATAGATCTATGTTATCTGATACCTATGCACATCATGATAGTTTACAAATTGGATCTAATGTCTCTTTATCGAAGTTGGTTAGAAACTTTTCGATAAATAGACCCAGAACTCTTAGATTAATTCCTAAGTGGAATTTAGCTTGGGTTCTCCTTAAATTGAAGGAAAAGCCATTTGAACCTCTTGGGACAGTAGATTTCAAATTCTTATCTTATAAGACAGCTTTTCTCTTAGCTTTCTCTTCTGCCAGAAGAGTCAGTGAGCTTCATGCACTATCGGTGGATGATTCTCATTATCGTAGTGTTGGGAACACTATCACCTTCACTACTAATGTGGGTTTTTTAGCTAAGAATCAGGCTCCTAATAAATATCCGGAACTTATTGTTATTAAGGCTCTTCCATCTTCAGACGGGCGTAGGCCTTTACTCTGTCCTGTTAGAGCACTACGTATCTATAAACAGAGATCTCAGTTTATCAGAAAGGGACGGAAACGTTTCTTTCTGTCTTTGATGCCTAATAGAAAGGACATTTCAGTCCATTCTATTGCTAGATGGATTCAGTTAACTATCCGTACTGCTTATGAAGATTTATCTTCTTCTCAGCAGTCTGTGCTTAAGATTTCTGCTCATGAAGTAAGAGCTCTTTCTACTTCCTGGGCTTATGCTAATAGTGTTGCTATTACAGATTTAATGAAGGCTGCTTATTGGTCTCAGCCATCCACATTTACGAATTTTTATCTCAGAAATATTGAGTCCATTTCTGGAGACCTGCATTGTTTAGGTCCGTTATCTGTTGCTCAGAATGTCGTCCACTAAACAGTTGCAACTATAGTTATGCAGGCTTTCTGTTCTGGCAGTGACTCCGTCCGGCTGCCCTCTTCGCTCTGGGCTATTTGACCCAGGGCAAGGGGAAGGGGGGGGCGGGTGTTCCCTTAGGTCACCTGCTTTATAGTGAAAAGCAAGGGAATGCCTCCTCCAAGTCAGCATTTCTGAGTCGCTTCCGGGATGGTTTTAAAGTGTAATATTAATGTTTAAATTCATTCATGTCTTATTTTTAAAGTGTAGCTCGGTGTGAAGCATTTGTATTTGTCAAGTGTCAAACGGGCTTTAATATACAATACTCGGACACTTTTAAATGATTATAAAGAGTCTCAATTCTCTGGACTACTTTATTTATTGGCTTGCTTTAAAAATAATTAGTATAAGGGTTATACTGGATGTTAATAGAGAACATGAATGTTATTGTGCTCAATTATTAAGGGTAGTGTATCTTTCTAATTTAATATTAAATAAGAAAGATACATGTAAAGCCTAATACTCCTTTTCTCCTTAAGGGGTTACCTCTTTACTATATAGTTGAGCTTATTGGATTTTCCTCTATGTCCTAGGCCCTCCAGCCTGTTTACTATTCAGCTAAGTCTGGGTCATTGGTACAGTATAAAAATGTTAAAAAATTTATAGTAATTTATATATTTTTTATACTTACCAATGACCCAGACAGGGATGGCCCTCCCTGGAGTTGGGAACTCTTGCCTCCCCGCTGAGTACATAGCGCTGACCAGGCACTGCCAGTAAGAATGATAATAGGCGCCAATTTCGGGACGACTGCGTCACTGCGCATGCGCAGTAGAGGCGTAGTATGGAGGTCCTTTAGGACATGATTTCTTTTTGTTTTGGATGCAAATTTTGGGGATTGGGGGGCAAAATTTGTGTTTGGCCCTGGTTTTGTTAGAGTTAGCACCAGCTAAGTCTGGGTCATTGGTAAGTATAAAAAATATATAAATTACTATAAATTTTTTAACTTTTCACTCAAACATGGAGTGTGAAGACGCATTCTCTCAAAATGAATATTGTTTTATCGGACCAAGTAAAACAAAGGATTTAGACTTGGGCAGACATTCAGTGGTTAACTCAGGGAGTTCTGATTCAGCTTCCAGTTGCTGCTTTTACAATTATGACAGATGCGAGTCAAGCAGATTGGGGTGCGACCCTGAGCTCGACAGTCTCGAAGTGTCAGGGTCTTTGGGACCCTGTGTTCCTGGACAAACATATAAACATCAAAGAAATGATGTCAATATGGCTAGCACTATGTCATTGGATGAGCATAATTCAGAATTCACATGTTCAAATACTGTTGGACAACTCGACAGTAGTAGCGTATATTCAGAACCAAGGAGGCACTCAGTCGATTCCGTTATTCGAATTAACGAAGAGAATTCTTCTGTTTGTCCTGGAACATCACGTTCATCTATCGGTCCATCATATACCTGGTTGTCTGAACATTCTAGCAGATGCGCTCTCTCGGAAAGGTCGCATGTTGCCTTCGGAATGGACTCTCAACAAGCGAGTATTCAGGCAGATTTGCTACCAATGGGATCGACCAATGATAGACTTATTCACGACTCATCTTAACAATCAGTTGCAGACATATGTGTCGCCATGCCCAGATCCTTGGGCGTACGCAGTAGACGCTCTCTCAATTTCTTGGGACAGAATGATAGGATATGCATATCCTCCAACTCCATTGATTCAACAGATCTTGTTAAAGATCAAGCAATCGCAGTGCAAGATACTGCTGGTAGCATCTCTGTCGTCTCAGAAACCATGGATAAATCTACTCAGGTGTCTGTTATGGGACGTTCCCCAGAAACTTCCTCCACAGGAGGACCTTCTTTATCAGGGGAAGTCATGCACACTGCATCACAACCCGCAATGTCTCAACCTTAACATGTTTCCGTTGTGCGGTCCTTCTTGCACGGGAAGTGCTTTACAGGACGAGCAGTGGATGCAATTTCTTACTGTAAGAGGGCCTTATGCAGCAAAGTGGAAGGTTTTCTTTTGCTGGTGTAAGGATCAGTCGATAGACGTATATGATCCATCCAATCCAGACATTGCAAACTTTCTGGTCTACTTGTTTGATGTTCTCAAACTGCAGCCAATCACTATTAAGGGTTATAGGTCTATGCTATCAGACACTTATGCTCATCAGGATAGGTTAGAAATTGGATCTAATGTTTCTTTATCTAATTTAGTTAAAAACTTTTCGATCAAAAGGCCTTGAACCCTTAGGTTAATTCCTAAGTGGAATTTAGCTTGGGTTCTGTTGAAGTTTAAAGAAGCTCCATTTGAACCGTTGGATGCTGTAGAGTTCAAATTCTTGACATATAAAACAGCTTTTCTCTTAGCCTTTGCTTCCGCAAGAAGAGTCAGTGAACTTCATGCTTTATCAAAAGATGATTCTCATTATCATAGAGTTGGTAATACTATTACTTGAACTACTGATGTGGGATTTTTGGCTAAGAATTAGGCTCCTAATAAATATCTGAGCCTATTATCATTAAGGCTCTTCCGTCATCAGATAGCCGCAGACCTTTGCTGTGTCCACTGAGAGCTATGCGCATTTATAAACGCAGATCAGAGTTTATCAGAAAAGGAAGAAAACGCTTCTTTTTATCATTAATTCCCAATAGAAGGGAGATTTCTGTTCATTCTATTGCTAGATGGATTCAATTAGCAATTCACACTGCTTATGAAAGTTTATCTTCTAATCAGCAGTCGGTGCTTAAGATTTCAGCGCATGAAGATGGAGCGCTGTCCACATCTTGGGCTTATTCTAACAGTATTGCCATTACTGATCTCATGAAGGCTGCTTACTGGACACAGCCTTCTACCTTTACAAAGTTTTATCTTAGAAATATAGTCTATTTCAGGCGACCTTAGATGTTTAGGTCTGTTACCTGTTGCCCAGAATGTCGTCCACTAAACGATTACATCTATAGTTATGTAGGTTTTCTGTTCCAGCAGTGACTCTGTCCTGCAGCCCTCTTCATTCTACGGTGATTTGACCCAGAGCAAAGAAAATGGGGGAGGGGGCGGGATGGTGTTCCCTTACGTCACCGGCTTTATAGTGAAAAGCAAGGGAATACCTCCTCCTGAGTCAGTAATTCCGAGTCAGTGCTGGCATGGTTTTAAAGTGTAAAGCTAATGTCTCTCTCATTTATGTAATATTTTTAAAGTGTAGCTCAGTGTGAAGCATTTGTATATGTCACGCGTCATACGAGCGTTAATATACAATCCTCGGACACTTTTAAATGAGTATAAAAAGTATCATTCTCTGGACTATCTTTATTTATTGGCTTTCCTTTAAGGAATTAGTAGAATGGATTATACTGGATATTAATAGAGATCATTGATGTTATTATGCTCAATTATTGATTGGTATTCTGCCTTTCTTATTTTAATAAACAAGAAAGACAGATGTAAATCCTTTCTCTCCTTTTCTCCCCGAGGGGATATTCTTTTATACATAATTGAGCCTATTGGATTTTCCTTTATGTCCTAGGCCCTCCAGCCTTTTTCTATTCAGCTAAGTCTGGGCCATTAGTTACAGTATAAAAATATGAAAAAAATTTAAAGTAATTTATGGGGGGCGTGGTGGCTCAGTAGGTAGAGGCGCAGGCTGCAAGCCGAGAGGTCCTCGGTTTGAATCCCACCTTCGGAATGTCGTCCACTAAACGATTACAACTATAGTTATGTAGGTTTTCTGTTCCAGCAGTGACTCTGTCCTGCTGCCCTATTCGTTCTGTGGTGATTTGACCCAGAGCAAGAGGAAGGGGTGGGGGACAGGTTTCCCTTATATCCCCGGCTTTATAGTGAAAAGCAAGGGAATTCCTCCTCTGATGTCAGTAATTCCGAGTGGGTACTGGAATGGTTTTAAAGTGTAAAGCTAATATAAATCTCATTTATGTAATATTTTTAAAGTGTAGCTCGGTGTGAAGCATTTTTATATGTCACGTGTCATACAAGAATTAATATACAATCCTCGGACGCTTTTAAATAAGTTTAAAGAGTCTCTTTCTCTGGACTATCTTTATTTATTGGCTTCCTTCATTAAATTAGTATAATGGGTTGTACTGGATGTTAATAGAGGATTATAGATGATATTCTGCTCAATTATCTGGTTGGTATTGTGTCTTTTAATTATTTCTAATAAATAAGAAAGACATATGTAAATCCTTTCTCTCCTTTTCTCCTTGAGGGGATATTCCTGTATATATAATTGAGCTTATTGGATTTTCCTTTATGTCCTTGTCCCTCCAGCCTTTTTACTATTCAGCTATGTCTGGACCATTGGTTTACAGTATAAAAATATGAAAAAATTTAAAGTAATTTATATATTTTTTATACTTACCAATGCCCCAGACAGGGATGGCCCTCCCACGAGTTGCCAACTCATACCTCCCCACTGATTATATACATTTAGCAGGCACTGGTTGTAGGAATGAGTCTTGGTGCCAATTTCGGTACTTCCTGGACACTGTTCATGTGCAGTAGACAAAGATATGGAGGCCTGTATAGGACATTAGTTTTTTGGTTTTGGATGCAAATTTTGGGGATTTGGGGGAAAAACTTGTGTTTGACCCTGAATATTTAAGAGTTAGCACCAGCTAAGTCTGGGCCATTGGTAAGTAAAAAAAATATATAAATTACTTTAATTTTTTTCATTTTCCAGAACCAGTGATCTTGAATCTTTTGATATATGATATACAGAAAGAATACTTACAGGGATCGGATTCAAGTTTGTTCAAATCAGGCCCATCGGTTAATAATTGAGTTTCTATGGGAGCCCAAATTTTAACCTGGTGCAATATGGAGAATAATCTTTAAAAAGTCTTCTTCAGAATGACCAGTCAGAATCTTTTAATTTTTGGTACACAGTACCCTAAGGGAGGTCAGATCTTAGTTTGTTTGGGGGGTGTTATACTGTGGAATCTTGTCTGTCCATCCATCTGTCTGTCTGTCCATCCATCCATCCAAACACATAATTTTGTCTGGAGATTTTCTCAGACATTTATGGACCAATCTGCTCGAAACTTGGTATGAATGTTAACCATCATGGGAACCTGTGCTCCTCCGATTATAGTTTCAACTTAAAAAGCAGGTCTAGAATTTTGTCCGGAGATTTTCTCAGATGTTTATAGGTTTATTCCTTTGAAACTTGGTACAGATGTTTTACTACTATGGGAACCTCTTCTCCTGCGATTATAGTTTTCGATCAGACTTTTTTTGGCCAGAGTTATGCCCCTTTTCATCTTGGATTGCCTGAATTTTGTCCTGAGATTTTCTCAGATGTTTATGTGTCGATTCCTTTGAAAGGGGGTGGGGGGAGGGAGGGGGGGGCGCATTGGCATTGCTGTAACCGGTTCCCATCAGATCACCAGAGTTAAGCAAAATAGAGCCTGGTTAGTCCTTGGATAGGTGGCCATCTGAGCGATCGATTCAGACTCCTGTGTTGTGTCCTTGGGCAAGGCACTTCACCTTGATTGTCCACATGGGTGCACAATAATGCCGTGTACTAAGGTGTAATGCATGTTGATGGTGCACATTTCTTCAACCAATCTAACCCTGCCGGTGCTGCAGTGTGGAGTTACGATGTGGGAGAGCTGGCAGCTGCTTGTCATTGCTCGGTGGTTCTCTCCAGGTACTCCAGCTTCCTCCACCCGTAAAACTCACCGACACGATATGACCTTGCAGGGTTCGTACACGAGTCTGGAAGTCTGGAAAAAGTATGGAATTTTTAAAAACATTTTCCAGGCCTGGAAAAGTAATGGATAAATGACGTTTTCATGTAAATGGTATGGAAAAAGTATGGAAATTTAATTAAATACATTCAGAATCACTTTCGCTGTTCATAAAATTCAAATTTCTTACTAAATTTCTTTATATTTTAATTTTTATTTCGTTTCAAATTTCAAAACTCATAAAATTTAGGCCTTTAATTTGGAACCCAACACGTAAATAACCGATCTGACTCGAGCATTAATGACCATTAATTGATCCGTATATTTCTGTGATCAAAATGGCTGCGCCCAGTGATAATGTGTTTATGTTGTGAACATCAAGAAAAACAACACACAAACATCAAAGTTTAATCTGCTAAGTTGAGGTATTATGTAATACTGTCAACAAATTAACATGAATGGAAATGTGGAAATGTTTGTTTTCAGAAACGTGGTTGGAAAATCCCAAATACACACACTGGAGGGTCTGGAAAAAGTATGGACAAAGTATGGAATTTTTTTTCTTGGCAGGTGTGGGTACCCTGCCTTGGGAGTTAATGTATCGTTAAACCAGTGGCTTAGGGGTGGGCCTGCAGGGCCTGCATGTTGGGGGGTGCCCAGCTAGAAGGGGGCCCTCATCTTGAAGGACATCCCAAAGCTGGAAGAAAGAGGGAAAGGGAGAGAGAGAGATAGTAAAAAAGAGTAGAGGAACTTAATGGTATATAAATATTAACAAGGTACACAACTCGCTTTTCAAAAACAATAGCACTCATCTTCGTTAAACCCCCCTCAAATTTGATTCACATAATGTATCTGACAGTCCCGGTATCAATGGAAAGGGGAATGAATAAGCTTTACAGTGGTGTATTGCACGACCATTGGGTGTTCTTGGGTTGTTCATGATAACTGGGAGAAGTCGCAGAAAAGGCCGAAAAACATTTAGTCAGACAAGATAGTGCACAGAGGAAAGTGGGTTACAAGCGACAATTATCAGATTTATTATAAATAATTCAAGGTCCCATTGTCTATGGAGGGCAGATTCAAATATTAACCATATACCTTTATCAATTACTAATCTCTGATCCACAGTTATTCATTTCTGGCGATCGCATTTGCCGTTTATACATTTTTTAACCTTTCCTTGGAAACTAAACAAGCTAAGGGCATCCATAGAAGCGAAGATGGACACAATAACATCCCATTGGCTACTATTTATGCCAAGAAAATCATCAATGAAAATAAGCCAATGGGAGAATGGGTAAAGTTTTGTGCGAGTTGCATATCTATTGCTGTGCACGGTAACAACACTAAATTTGCTCCCGTTTTAAAGGCAACCACCATTATGAAAGGGAGGTGGGGGTGGGTGCACAAGATTATCCTCTACGCCACTGCATTAAGCCCTAATAAAAAAAAAAAAAAAATTCCTTTGAAACTTTGTATGAATGTTCACTACCATAGGATCCTGAGCACCGATTGTAGTTTCGATCAGACTTTCTTTTGCCAGAGTTATGCTCCTTTTTGCCTTAGAATGCTTGAATTTCCTAGGATTTTGTCTGGATATTTCCTGACACGTTTATAGACCAATTTCTTTGAAACTTGGTATGGATGTTCATTACCATGGGAACCTGTGCATCTGTGATTATAGCTCTAATCTAACTTTTTTCCCCCAAAGTTATTCCCCTTATCCTTTAAGAATGCCCGAATTTTGTCCGAATAGTTTCTCAGATGTTTATGGGTCCATTTTTTTTAAGCCTGGTATGGATGTTCACTACCTTGGGAACCTGTGCACCTGCGATTATAGTTTTAATCAGACTTTTTTTGCCAGATTTATGCCCCTTTTTATCTGAGAATGCCTGATTTTGTCCAGAGATTTTCTGATATTTAAGGGTATTTAAGGGTCGATTCCTTTGAAACTTGGCATGGTTGTTTACTACCATGGGAACCTGTGCACCTGCAATTTTAGTTTTGATTGGACCTATTTTGCTAGAGTTGTGCCCCTTTTCATCTTAGAATAATCATGGCGGCAGGGAGTGCGGGGAGGCAGTTTATGGACAGGCCCATCTGGGGCAGTCATACCTCTAGTTAAAATCATGTTCCCAGGTTAATATTTGGAATCTTTAACTTAGTCCAATATGAGGAATAATCCTTGAAAATCTGCTTCTTCAAATCCAATGGTCAGAATCCTGATTGGGGTAAGGGGGTGCTTAGTCAGTTCAAGTTGGCTCATGTTAAATCCCTAGGTTGATATTTTGGCTGCCTATTTCAATTACTGGAAATCTGGACATTATTTATATGGTAACAGCTCAATACCAGAAAAAATAATCTTACAGGACAACAGAGTTTTGAATAGTTACAGGACTTCATTCCTCTGTAGCATTTCCTAGCAATAGATACTAATTAAATCCTTCTCTAAACACCTTTGTCAGAAGAGTGCCTCAGGCTCTATGGGACCTCTTATATAAGTGATTCAGCTCTGTGTCTCTTTGTTTTATTTTTCAGGTTTAACACCCGGTAAGCCTATAAAAATATATCATGGCAAAAAATGACCTGGTTTAATTTGTTTCATTGAGTTGATGATTTATTTATCATTTAATTATTGTTATCAAAAACGGTGGCCTCGACATGTGTAATCAGTTTTTGATGAATGCCGGTAAAACATAAAAACCTTCAGAATTGAATGATTGCATGTGCAGTTGCTACCCTCAACACAGATTTGTATTTTGCCTAGACATTTTTGCTTGTATTGTGGGAAATACATTCTTTTTGTAAGATAACGATTATTTATCACAACAGTCAGTTGATCTGGTTTATGATATTCCACAAAGTTGATGAGATAAGACAGATCTAACATTATGCCATAGGCATTGTGTTTGATCTGGCTGATCTGGTCTCATCAACAAGGCAAAATATAACAACCCAGCTTGATTGACAGTTGTAACAATTTGTTTATTATATGACATTGGATATTTAAAATTAAATACGTCACCTCTTGTGTTCACAAAAACAATTTGGAAAGTTTGTACAGAATGTTCAGCACAAAATCATCACATCAAAAATGAGGCATGTCAGTGACGCCACTTGAGCCTCATTTCAAACAGGCATGAGATGGATTCAGAAAAGTTGACTCATTTCAGTGGAACCAGATTTTATGAGCAAACTACAGTTATACTGATTAGCTATTTGTGGTTGGTGTATATTAATAGTATGCATCATCTCAATTCATTGGGTAACTGGCATATTCCTTTTGGCAGGTAAAGAATATGTGTAATTTAATTCATTCTTTCATTAACTCTGATCTTTCATTCTGAAGGCAAATTGTTTGTTTGTTCATTGACACTTTCAGTAGCCAGGGTCACATCGTGTCGATAGTTTTATGTGTGGAGAAAGTCGAGTACTAGGAGTACTAGGAAAGAAGCACTGAAGAGCTGCAAGCAACTGTCAGATTCTCCAACTTACAAATTTTGCAGAAGCAGAATTAGCAATTTAAGGCAAGTATACCATTGATGTGCAGTATGCCTTAGCACACAATGCCAATCCACACCCCCCTCACCCTCCCCTCCCCCCATGCAGGTAATCAGTGTTAAGTTTATTGTCCATAGACACAATGCAGTTACCGCTGGTCAAGTTCAAACCGTAGACTTTTTGGTTTGCAGTCCATTGTTGTAACAACTGAGCCACCGCGACCCCTGAAAGCAAATTACCAGTAGTAATTCTCATCAGTTTTCAGATAATTGGTAACTATTTCAAACCAATATACATAAACGTTTGCATGAAGGAACATTTGGCAGTTGTGACAGTGAATTACAAATAAATAGTCTGGAGGGACAATAATAATGTAATCCCATGTCCCAAAATTGCTGTGGGATTATATTATTAGTGAACCTCCATATAAACTCAAAGTGGATTTATCTATCTGCCGAAGACTATATTGTTTACAATGATACCATTCAGGAACACATTATTGAATGGATTAACTGACGTCTTATCTCTAAATAATAGTAAATGTGATAGTAAGGCTAAAGAAAATTAATCTTTCCACTCTTAGGTGCCAGTGCATTTGTTTTTACAGCCCGCGTTCGTCATTTCTATTTTGTTGGCAAAATTCAAAAATGTACAAATCTACCATGTGATTTTAGAGGTATCACATCTCGATTTGTGATGCATTATGTTGTATACATTAATACAGTATTGTTATTCTGTTTGCAACACAATTCTCGTATGTATTCAAAATAGTTGTTCTATATTGATTTTGTATTGTGTGATCGCTGTTACAAAAAAAACCCAAACTATCAGCGAACTCAACATGGAATCTCCAGTATTTAATTTTAGGCTCTCACAATTGGATTTTAGGCATCGGCGACCATTCCATCAGGAATAAGAAAAATAAGAAAAAATAAAAACCGCCCTCCCGCATTCGTTTTTAAAAAAAATGCCTGAGTATCAATTAATTAATTTTGTTTGGCCTAACATTGATGGTTAACATTTTCTCCAAACTTAATAACAATGTCATTAGTACAATTTAAACTGTTAAAGGTTGTGTTGAGCTGATAATCAGAATTGCACAGTTGGTGCAATCAGTAGATAACAAGCATTGGTAAAATGGGCTTCCCACTGATTGTGAAGTAAGTCCACATGTTATTAATTTGTTTAAGAGTTGTTAAAGATATACTGTGAATTGCTGTTCATATGTCCAAAAATGTTTTTTTGTGAGTCATACTAAGTAACATTTCAGTAAGTTTTCTCAAAGCAAATTCTGTGAAATAAAACGTAAAAATATCCATTCTTAGTTTGATGTTCAGAATCTGAATGCTATTGTTCCATTTTTATCAGTTTGGTCAAATAAAATTAAAAGTACCTAAATGTCACCTTCGAAAATATACTTTCAGTTTGTTTTATTTTCACTTCATTCAGAATACATTGACCTACTAATTATGAAATCTGAAATCAAAGGGAAATAGTGCTGAACTGACAACTATATCATGATAATGTATGTTGCCATTTTGTGCAAACCACCATGCACTGCTTGTTATAATTATACACCAGTAGAGGAGTATATAGGAATACCACTGTCACATTGCATCATGTCATGCCCTGGCACCGAAAATGTATTTTCAGTTTTATTTTATTTTCTCTTCATTCCAAATAAATTGACCCACTAATTAAGAAATCAAATAGGCTATGCAATTTTTCCTTGAGTGTAAGTTACAGACCAATACATTATTCATGTGGTGATTGACAAAGGATCAAAAGAGGAAGTACACTGACTGATGAAACTTGTCATAAATTTTTGTCAACTTGAGAGCCAACAATCAGAATCGGCTTTGGAATCAGCCGAAATTGTATATTTTGACATTCAGTAATTGGTCTGTATAACTGGGACATTATCGGCTCACCACTAGTTGAAATATATGCTTTCAACTGTTAGAGTGCTAAATGTTTTTCAAATGATGTTTTAAAATGTGACATATTTTCAGTATCGTGAAAAGTTCACTCAAACAGTTATGACTGTTTTGACTCAAACTTTTTATTATGTCAAGTATTTTGTTTTCTTTTATTGGAGAGTGCCTATTGGCACTCTCCAATAAGGGAAAACAAAATATTTCATTTCAGTATACTTTCTATTATTTTTGAAAAATAGCTACAACTTACAGGGATGGCAAATCTCTGTAGTTGCTTTCAGCACTTTTCAGGAAAGTGATGATAATGGCTTCCAGCACTCAGCTGGTTAAAAGAATATAATTATCTTTCTGTATTTCATTGCAACTCATGTTTTTCCCTTTCGGAAGAAAGAAAATTCTTTTAACTGGTACAGTATGTAAGAAGTATTGATATTTAAAATTTGTGTGTCAAAAACTGTTTTCTTACAGGTTATTGGTGCACCTATAAGCACTCTTTAATTGTAATACAGCAAATTTATATTAAAACCAATTCAACTATTGTATTCACCTGGGTGTTAACATGTGTCTTTGGATGAAAGTACTTGTTTCTTTTTTCTCAAGTGTATTATGTTTTGTTTCCACTGTAAAAGACAGGCTTATACTTGGGGTTTATGGGATGTGCGGTGGCTCAGTGGTAGACTGTTGGACTTCTATGAGGTCCTGAGTTCGATCCCCATCTGGGGTGATCCACATTGTGTCCTTGGACAAGGCACTTTATCTCGGTTGCCCACATGGGGGCACAATGGCACCGTGCACTTAGGTGTACTGCACGTCAATGGTGCATATGTCTTCAACCACTGTAACCCTGATTGAGCGGAGCTTGAACAGAGTTAGAATGTTAAGGAGCTGACAGTTTCTCATCTATGCTCAATGGTTGTCTCTGGGTACTCCGGCTTCCTCTTCTCGTAAAACTGTCACGGTCACGATTAGCCAATGCGCATAAGTATGTAAGTAAACACCAATAAATAAATATACTTGGGGTTTATACCTGTGCCTGATGAATCAACTGGAGATGGGCATTAGTGGAAAGTGGACTTCAGTTTCGGTATTTTTAGGGGGCATAGCATGGTATCGGTTTGGTATTCGGTTTCTGAATAGTTCCAGTGGGAATTCACATCAGGAAAATACAGAATAAGTTGTTCCTGTATCATTCTATCACAGCACCACAAATACCACTGCCAATGAGCCTAACATTGGCATTCTGTTACCAATACAAACCATATCTACAGTAATTGTGTGACTTGTTCCAAATACACCTTAACCTTTGAAGGCCTATTTCAGGCTTTTGCAATCTCAGAGCATGAGTCCTTAACATGCCATCATTAGGATGTCATGCTGATAATAAAGAAATCACATGGGCATTGATTTCTAGTTAGGACTCGGCTGCCTCAACAGTCGGCCAAGACATGACTAGATATCACTGATGAGCAAATGGACATGTGCAGGTTGTACTTCGGAGGGAATTCGGGATAATTGCCCAAGCCCTTAAGGATTAACAAAACTGAAAAGAAAATCAGTTATTTCTTCATGTAAATGAACACTTCAGCTGTCATCAAGCTTCAACAAGGCTTTATTAAAAGTGAATGTAAGGAAATTTGAAAATACAAAAGGTTTCTTTATTCTGTGATTGAATTTGGTTCTCCAGGAAAAATACAGTATATTACAACTTTTTCAATTGAAAGCAATATAATAGTGGATGTATGGGGACCCAAGGGTTAATTAAGATAAATGGCAGAAGCAGGGACACTTTTCTGATTGTAACCAATGAGTATTCCATCAATCCTCTTGGAAAGAAGTCAGTTGTTAATAAATATACTTTTGTTTAAACCAGCAGTAACTCATTTCTTCACATTCTTATATTTTTTACACAGTATACCAATGGCCCAGACATAGCTGGTGTTAACTCTAAAATATGTAGGGCCAAACACAAATTTTGCCCCCGATCCCCAAAATTTGTATGCAAAACCGAAAATTAGAAGTCCTAACTGGTCCTCCATACATTTACCCTCTGTGTATGCGCAGACGTCAGGAAGTGACCGGAATTGGTGCAAACATCATTCTTTGTTTGGCCCTTGTCAGATAACAACAATCTGAATTTTGTGCTTTTTAAATCTCAATTAATAATGATGCCAGACACAAATCAGTGGTTAAATTGGTGGATCCAAGTACACAATTGGATGAAGGAAGGAAGAAATGGTGTTTTGAAACATTCAGGGCTGTAATTTTATAATATTTATAAAAATTAGTTCATGTTCCCTAATTTCAGGACATGCACCTGACGTCATCATTGTTGATAATTATTTTTCCACTGTTGGTTAAGTATTCCTTCCCTAGCCTCCCTTGATTCACCCCAGTTAAACTCTCAAGCTTTTTGGCTTGTTTTTTTTAAATTTTTTGTATGAAATTTCTTGGGAGTTTAACATGTTATACAGAAAGTTTTTTTCTGTATATCCCCAGGGTTATGTCCTCACCCTTAGGGTGTTTAGGTGTTTTTTAGTCATGCATCATACATCCACTGTATCGTTTTTTTCTTCTGATGAAGATCTTGCCTTACATTGGATAGTTCAAAATTCTGTAACTGACTTCGGGCCGTGTTGTCTGGGGTCTCGTTTCTCGTTTTCAAGATGACATTGTTTACATTAGCAACGTTTGTTATTTATGTTTCTATTATTGATATGGTAGGTCTGTTGTAAGATACATTAGACAGTCCCATAGTGTGGCAGTTAATTTTGGGGAGAAAAAAATTAATTTTGTCCACACTTGGGCTCTTTTGGGATACATTTGGGCTCTTCTTTCCCTTTGGGAACTTAGGCTCTTGTCAAAATTTTTCGAAATTTTTTTTTGTGTAAACTATTTTTCGATTTATATTTTGAATGTTTTTTGTTATGTATCTTTTTTATTTGTATTTAATGTGGAATTGGTGGAAGTACGATTGACTTTGTCTGCTTCATTTTATAAGCATATTGCTCAATAAGCAAGGCAAGGAAGTCTTTCCTCTTATTTTCATGTAGGTTGCCTTGCTTGTAGTCGATGTACTTCTACTAATTCTTGCTCATACATGTCACATGAGATGACAAACGTTGCTGACGGGTGTCACAGTACGTTGTTAGTACGTCGTGATGAGAGGCTGCTTTTGGTCCTCTCGCCCTAAGGTTGCTCTAGTTTATTAGTTTATATTTTCAGAGGAACAAGAACATGGTGATGTTTACATGACGCCGTCAGATAGTGTGCTTCCATCGTCACATTTAATAGTCAATCAGAGGTAGCGGAAAAAGTGCTCATGAATATTAGACAGGGCAATAAACCACAGTGTGGTTTCAAATCCCTGTCGCCAGCTAGCTGGACTGGTGAAGCGGTACACTGCCTGAGGGTACCGTGACGCCGGGTGTGTCCGGTGCGGTCAAGGAGAATAGAAAGGGTAGAGTGAGCACTATAAGATAATATACAAGGCTCACCCTGGAAAGGAAGAAGCCGGCAAGTTCAGCAGGAAGCTTGGCGAGGTCTGAAGGACCGCAAGCGAGAGAGCCCCCTCTCTCTTTTATTATAACATCTGGGGCCAGATGTTATAGATCGGAACTTGCGTCAGTCGGAGAATACGTCCACGCCTCCCGTCCGGGACGCTTCGTTCAGTTTACAGCCGGGGTCAGCTATAATTACAGCTTCTTCAATGTCTACCAAGCACACACAACTGCAGCTTGGCTATGTGACTTCTGATATCCAGCCTGCATCGCTGGGAAGTCACTCTTCGTCAGAGAAGTCACTCCATATAGTAGCCAAGGAGACGAGGCCTCATTTATAGGGACGTCCGCAGAAAAGAGCCATCTTGGACACACTGTCCCAGGAGCAGCTGGCAGCCATGCAACAGAAGACTGCTGCTCCTTAGGTCTCTGTAACGGACTTGCTGTCGCAGATTGCACAGCTCATCGCAGCATCCCAGCAAATGCAGGTGGCAGCAAATGCAGGTGGAGATGACAGCAGTCTCAGAACATGAGCTGTCAGAAGGTGCTGGGTCGGTCCAGTCATCTGCGCGTTCAGATGCCGATGACCATGAGTATAATCTGATTCAGTTGGAGGATGAAAGGGATCTGGATGAGAAATACCTTTCCATTTTGGAACAACAGGGTGGCGATAGCGTTTATGCATCGATACTTCCCTGTTTGTTCCTGAGAATCCGAATGCTGCGACAGCTCGAAAGTAGCACTATTCAGTAGCTTAGACGAGGCCTCTTATATCGGGACGTCCGGAGAAAGTGACGTCTCGGACACACTGTCCCGAGAGCAGCCGGCAGCCACAAGACCTCTGCTCCTCATGCCTCCGTTACGGTTTTGCTGACACTGATGCGCAGCTCCTCGCAGCATCCCAGCAAGTGCAGTAGCAATCGACGGCAGTCTCAAAATCTGAGCTGTCGCATGGTGATGGGTCGGTCCAGTTATCTGCACGTTCAGATACCGTTGATCGTGATTTCAACTGATTCAGACGAATGATGAAGGGATATGGAGGGAATTTACCCTCCACATTCGGTACAATACAGGGTTGAGAGGATTTATTCCATCAACACTACCCTGAATGTGTTCCAACAAATCAGAATGCTGCTTCTATTTACAAGACACCGCTAGTGTTGCTGAACGTTAAATTATCCAGAAAAAGAGAAGGAATGTCTTTTCCGGTTAAGTATAGACAGGTGTTGCAGGCTTTTGGCCTTTTAGACGACTCCACATTCAACTTTCCAGTGGAAAGAAGCAAGGCAGTTTCTTGTCATCATCCTCTGTAGTCCCGCTGGTCAGAAAGCAGTGAAGATGTATTGAGAGTTCCTCTGCGTTTGAATGAGTAGGCTAAGGACCTAGCTATGGCCTTACCTTCATCATTCATTATTCGCTTGGTCACAATTGAGACGTCATTTATTCATTCAGAGCGAATTTAGACTCACTGTATTATGCAGATCACCTTTAAGAACTATGACGCAACGTCTCCACGGAAAGGAATTGGAGGACGTTTGTACCTCATTTAGAGTCCTTTCCAGGGCTATATATTTATCATGTATAACTCTGTCTTAACAAGTTGATAATTCAGAGTTAAATAGACGTGACCAAGCCCTTGTGTCGTCATCCTTAACAGGTGACAAGGTGAATAACTCTCTTAGAGTCGCTACGGTTTCCAGACACTAAGTTTTGGACGATAAGCTTTCATTGGTATTATGACCAAGCTATAAAGAAAGCATCAATACTCTGCTTCTTATGTCGACGTATAATCGACCTGCAATTGGAGGAAAGAATAAGGGAGGCCATCCTAGACAGAAGGTCACCTATAAGGATTCCTTGTGAGGGTATAGTTAGCTCTCCTATAATTACTCTAGGGATCGTCATATAGTGACTCGGATACAGGGCTTACATCTGATCGAGATTTCTGGTCAGATGCCCCTGAACAACTGGGTCGAGGCTATTCATGAATGAGACGCAGTTCCTCCTTCCATAGGCCTTGCAGGTGCTACAGGTGTGAGTTAGGACCTCTGTTGTTTTGCGGTTGACGGATCGTTACCAAGATTAGCATCAATCTGAATAACTGTTATGGAGACCAGTAGTTGAGAAGTGTGGTTTCGGAAGTCCTGCGGCTATCTTTCTGAGAAAACCACAACTAAATTAATGACTGATGGACAATGTTTCCATCTAATCCTTGCATAAGAGTCTCTCCAATCGGAGGTAAAGGTTCTCTTGACAATGATGGTAATGGAGGTCGTCGAGAATCAAGATTCTGTGGAATTCTGTAGCCACCTGTTACTCGTTCCGAAGCCAAAGAGCTTGTTCCGACAGATAATAGACTGGAGCTTGATAACAAGTTTATCAAAGCTCAAAAAGTTTATTTATGGCTATTATTTATTTGGTTAAATGAGTGTTCGAGTGACTGACTATGCTTTTAGCATAGATCTATAGATAGCTTTGGTCTATAGATAGCTTTGGTCTGAAGATGCACTGTCATTCGAATATTAATTTGATAATGTCTCAACAATCTGGTTCGTCTGCTATTATCCAGAACGAATTAGTTTTATGCGACTGATGGAGATGTGCTGAGTGGCTATGCATCTTGTTTAGATGGGTCGCTTACGCACACATACCCTCCAGTTATTCTTACGCAGATCTGGAGTGTGACAACGCATTCACTCAGGACCAGTATTGTTTTAACGGATATAGTAAACAAAAAGGGTCCATATTGAGGTAGATTTTTAGTGGTTAACTTATTAGTTCAGCTGCAACTGCCAGATCCGGCTTTCACGATTATGACAGGTATGAATCAATAGTTTGGGGCATGACCCTGAGTCCTACAGACTATAAATGCAGGGGTCTGAGACCTTCGGTTCCTGTAGAAACATATAATCATCAGGAATGATGTCGATATTGTTAGCGCTACATCAATGCGTTCACGCTTGTTCAGAGATTGTTGAACAACTCAATAGTGGTAGCGTACATTAGAAATCAGGGCGGCACCCATTCACTTTTGTTATAATACCTAACGGAGAATCATTTTCATGTTCATCTCTCTATCCATCATATACCGGTTCTGAACGTACTAGCAGACTCGCTCCTCAGAAAGGTTGCCTGTTTCATATGTATGGATGCTCAACATGCATTTATTTGTACATTTTTGCTACCAGTGGGATCATCCCATGATTCTTTAGTTTGCAACACACCGGAACAATTAGTTACCGTCATTTGTGTCGCCTTGCCCAGATTATTAAGTGCAGGCAGTAGATGCTCTGCAAATTCATGGGGAGGAATAATAGGATTGGTGTATCCTCCTTTTCATTTGATTCAATAGCTTACGTTTAAGTTTAAACAGTGAATCCTACTAGTAGCACCTCTGTTGTCACAGAAATCTTGGAGCAATATTCTCAAGTGTCTGTTATGTCACGCTCCCCAGAAGCTGTCTTCATGAGAGTCTTCTTTCAGGGGGCGTTTTATTCTTCACGTTCCTCTCCGTCCATAGTGGCATATGGAGTCGGTCAGATGTGAGGGAACCATTTCAGTTCCTATATTTTTTATCTTAACTGATACTGGTACGATTAAATAATACAGGTGAGGGGATTTCGTTATGACTTCGAATTCTCCACCACCATGAGAGAACCATTGCGGTTCCTATATTTTTCTGTTAACTGACACAAGTACGATTGAATAATGCGGGTGAGGAGATTTCGTTATGACTTCGAATTCCTCCCCCCCCCCCCCCCCACGCCCCCCACACTCGGCCACTTCCTTATGTGTTATAAGCAATTAACAGGCAAGACATAGTTCTCTTCCTGCAAGCTTTATTATTGTAATACATGCATTTTATGCATTTATGTAGTGTTCTGTGGCGAACTCATGGGCTCATCCGCTTTTTAGCTGAATGAATGCCCTATTATTTTGGTTAATTTGTTATATACAAGCGTTTATTTATAAATCGTCACAATTAAATTTCTGCTCTTGAGTACCCCGCAGGATGCATAACCAGTTAACTGGTATTCAGATGATTACATGCTAATATATATGCGATTGCGCATTATTATTATTAGGCTAATGCTTTATTGTATTCGGTGGACCTTGAAATAATAATTTATTTTGGGGGGTGTCTGTGTAGGAGCTTGTTAATCATACCTTTGTACATCTCTATATCCAAGTTTCTATTTTGTTTGGTACTCATATTACATGTGCTTTTATGATCATAGATATCGGATTATTCACATTGGAGAGTGTTGTTACTGGAATTTATTGTACAGTGGATGCCTATGGGTCATGTAGGAAGTGTGTTTTCTCTTCAGGAATCATTCAGTGTGGCTTGATTAGATATGTGTAAGTTATATTTTATATCATCGGTTTTCGACGTATCTGTGAACATTGTCTGCAGTGTATGCTATTTACTGTGCAATATTAATTTCCAGGATCGTCGTCGCCATACCTGTAACTTCTGAAGTAACATTTAGCACCATTTATTAATCTTGAATTAATACCTGAGTGCATGTGCAACGATTAATTATATTGTTGTTGGGTACCGCTCTTATTGTTTCAAGAGCTCTCCCCCTTTTTTTTTTATTTTGAAGGTTTCTTCAAAAGGGGGGGGGGGGGGGGGTTACCCATAATCTGGCTTAAAATGTATGTATCTTTGAAGGATGCTGTTTTTATCTGTATTATATCCTGCATATAGCTGAAATGTTATTGTAACTTGTAAGGCGTATGTTTGTGGGAGATTTTCTCTTATTCTCATATACGCCATCCTAATTTTTGGGGCTTAGTCTGGGCTAGCCTTGGAAAATTACGAACTTGTCCTCATACTTACATTAAGGAATTACGTCATTGGGCTCTTTGTTTAGAATATGTCTCCTCTATTACTGTATAGAGAGACATACTTGTAATTCCTAACTGTTCTAAGTTCCTTCATTATGGATTGCAGGATTGGAATTATTTCAGAAGTCTATAGCCCTCCACCTATTTATGATTCAGATGTGTGGGCCATTGGTATACTGTGTAAAAATATGATAAATTTATATCAATTTGTATATTTTTATACTTACCAATGGCCCAATCGGGAAGGGCCCTCCCATGAGTGGGCACTCATACCTCCCCGCTGAATTATTATGTAATACTCTCTTTTACAAAGAATGGTGTTGGCGCCAATTCCAGTCACTTCCTGACGTCTACATATGTGCAGAGGGTAAATGTATGGAGGACCAGTTAGGACTTCTAATTTTCGGTTTTGCATTCAAATTTTGGGGATTGGGGGGCAAAATTTGTGTTTGGCCCTACATATTGTGGTTAGAAACATTCAGGGCTTTAACTTGATAATAGTTATAAAAATTATTTCATGTTTCTCAATTTTGGGATGTACGCCTTACGTCATCATTCTTGCTAATGATTAATCCACTGTTTGTTAAGTGTTTCTTCCCTATCCCTCCTTGAAGCCCTCCTGTTAAACTCCTAATCTTTTAGGCTGTTTTTTATTAAAATTTTTTATTAAATTTCTTGGGAGTTTAACGTGTATTACAGAATGTTTATTCTGTTTATCCCCATGGTTACGTCCTCACTCTTGGGTTGTTAGTTTATTTTGGTCTTGCATCTTCTATCCGATGTATCATTTTTACATCTGGTAGCATTAAAATCTGTTAGTGACTTTGGGCGTTTTTTTCTGTGCCTGATGGCTTGTTTCCGGTTTTTCCTTTGACATTGTTTACATTGGCAACGTCTTTAAATATATGTAGTATTTAGGTATTATATTACTGTAGGATTATTGGAAGATACATTGATTATGATTCCGGTTGTGTAGCTAAAAAATTTGGATTTTGTCCACACTTAGGCTCTATCGGGATGCCGTTTGGGCTCTTCATGTTCCCTTTGGGAACTTAGGCTTTTTCAAAAAAAATTTGATAAATGTTTTGGATTTAATTTTTCGATTTTGATTGCAAT
Organism: Pictodentalium vernedei; assembly: GCA_031216915.1. Classification (NCBI taxonomy): domain Eukaryota; kingdom Metazoa; phylum Mollusca; class Scaphopoda; order Dentaliida; family Dentaliidae; genus Pictodentalium; species Pictodentalium vernedei. The sequence continues at coordinate 737,397,620 of CM062297.1, forward strand.
TATTTATGTATCTTTATAATATATTTATTGTGGAGTTTGTAGGAGTACAATCGACGTATTTTGATTGAATCATGAAAGCTTACTGCTCTTAATGCAAGGCGAGGAAGTCTTCCTCAGATTTACATGAATGTTGCCTTGCCTGTAGTTAATGTACTCCTGTAGATTCTTGTCCTACATGTGTGAATTGGGATGACAAACATTGGAGACGGGTGTCACTTCTCAAGCCTCGGTGATGGACCTGCTGTCGCGGATTGCACAGCTGATCGCAGCATCCCAGCAAGTTCGTGAGCAGCCTCCCACAGACTCCAGTAGTGAGCTGTCGGATGGTGCTGGGTCGGTTCAGTCATCTGTACACGCAGATGCGATGGACCGGAAATCACCGCTGATTCAGTCGGATGGTGGAAGGGATAAGAAGATTACCCTTCCCTTTCGGAACAACATATGGTAGCGATGGAATTTATCTATCAATACTATCCTGCATTTGTTCCACCTCATCAGCAAGCCGCGACAACCCGTACAGTCTAGACAAGTGTTGCAGGCCTTCGGCCATGTAAACGATGCCATATTCAACCTCTCTTGTGTGAAGAGGAAAGATGGTTTCTTATCAACATCTTCCATAAATATACCGTTCCTTGGACCACATTCATTTAAAACGGTTGGAGAAGATGTTCAAAGAGCTCCTCTGCATTTAGATGAGAAGGCCGGGGATTTAGATATGTCCCTACCTGCATCATTAACATGTCCGCTCGGATTGTGATGGAATGTGCTATTTCATCAAATAGAGCGAATCTGGATGTGATGTCCTACGCAGATCACCTTACCAGAGCTATGGCACAATGTCTCAACGGGAAGGAATTTGATGACGTTTGTTCCTCACTTAGAGTTTTTTCCAGGGCAATCATGTATGCCACGTATAACTCTGCCCTGACTGTGGCAAATCTGGAGATAATCAGATGTGATGCTGCCCTTGCGTTGTCATCACTTATAGATGACAAAGTGAAAAGCTCTCTCCAAGTCGCTTCTGTCTCCGGACATACTCCGTTTGATGACACGCTTTCGTTAGTCTATGAACAGGCTACTAAGAAAGCTTCCAGTGCTCTGCTTTTGAAGTCTGCATCTCAGCAACATGCTTCAGCAGACCAGGGTAAGCGAGGACGTTCTAAATCTAAATCGTCAAAAGGGAACGCCTCGCGAGGATTCAAGAAACCCTCATATAATTACTCCAGAGGTCGTCAGTACAGCGATTTGGGAAAGGGGGCGTAAATCTGATTAGGATTATCGGTCAGACACCTCTAAGCCGACATGACAAGGATCTTTGCGTGGAGGACATAGTTTCTCCACCCGTAAGCCTCGCAAGTCCAACAGGTGATGGTCAAGACCTCTATTGCTTACCAGTTGGTGGAAGGTTATCAAAATTTGTGAGAAACGGGATAGCAATCATGGAAGATCAGTGGGTGAGTAGTGTAGTCTCGGAAGGCCTATGGCGATCATTCCGAGCACAACCCCCACTAATTTCAAGATGTCCGCGTTGGACAAATCTTCCGGCAGATCCTTTCAAAACAGAGTCTCTCCTAGCAGAGGTACAGGCTCTCTTTTTAAAGGAAGCAATAGAGGTCATCGAGAATCAAAATTCTCAAGGTTTTTACAGTCACCTGTTCCTCGTACCGAAGCCAGATGACTCGTTCCGACCGATAATAGACTTGAGTTGCATAAACAAGTTGATCGTGGCTCCAAAGTTCTATATGGAAACCATTCGGTCGCTAAGAGTGAGCAGTCGAGTCAATGACTATGCTGCAAGCATAGATCTAAAGGACACTAACTTTCATATCCTGGTACATCCGGCATTCAGAAAGTACCTGCAGTTCGGCGTGCAAGGAAAGGTTTATCAGTTCAGAGCAATTGCTTTAGTGTGAACCTGGCTCCTTGGGCTTTCACTTGAATAATGAACTTAGTAATATCATACTTCCGTGCTCATTCGTCTGCGGTAATGTCGGCTTACTTGGATGTCATTCTTCAGAGATACGGCAACAGAATTATTCTTCAGAACGATGTTCTGAGTCTTCTACAATTGCTCTGATATCTCGGTTTCATAGTAAATGAAAAAAGTCAGACCTAGCTCCGTCCAAGTCGTTCACTCACTTGGGAATGAGCTTCGAGACTCCCAACAATCTGGTTCGTCTGCCGTTACCCAGAGCGAAATTAGTCAGTTGTTATGCTCGTTTTTGTCTAAACTCAGATGCAATAACAGCGAGGGAGTTTATGTAAGTGATAGGGCTGTGCGGATTGGCTGCGGATCCTATTCTAATGGGCCATCTGCGCATGCGTCCCCTCCAGATATTCTTTACTCAGAACTGGTGTGTGAAAACGCATTCAGTCGAAACCAGTTTTGATTTAACTGACCTAGTAAAACAAAAGGTTCAGATTTTGGCAGATCTTCAGTGGTTAACTCAAGGAGTTCCGCTTCAATTGCCAGATCTGGCTTTCATGATTATGATGGATGTGAGTCAGATGGGCTAGGGCACATCCCTAAGTCCCACAGACTTGAAGTGCCAGGGTTTTTGGGACTATCGGTTCCTAGAGAAACACATAAACATCAAGGAGATGAATTTCAATTTGGCTGGCACTACAACATTGGATTCGTCAAATAGCAAATGTCCGTGTTCAAATTTTGTCGGACAATTCGACAGTAGTTGCTTACCTCAGGAACCAAGGCGGCACTCACTCGATTCCGTTATGCAAATTAACGGCGAAGATTCTCCTATTCATTCTGAATCATCATGTTCATCTCTCAGTCTGTCACATACCATGTCATCTGAACATATTAGCAGACTCGCTCTCTCAGAAAGGGCACCTGTTACCATCGGAATGGACTGTCAACAAGAAAATATTCAGACAGATTTGCTACCAGTGGGGTCGTCCCATGATAGATCTTTTTGAAACTCACCTAAACAATCAGTTACCAATGTTGTGTCACCATTCCCAGATGATTGAGCGTATGTGGTAGACACTCTGTCGATCTCATGGGATGGGATGATAGGATATGCATATCCTCCAGCTGATGATTCATCAGATTCTGTTAAAGTTCAAACAGTCTCACTGCAAAATCCTGCTAGTAGCACCTCTGCCATCACAGAAACCCTGGATCAATCTTCTCAGGTGTCTGTTATGGGACATTTCCCAGAAGCTTCCTCCTCAAGAGGATCTTCTATATCAGGGGAAGTCCCGTGCACTGCATCACAACCTGGAAGGTCTCAACGTTCACATATTTCCATTGTGCCGTCCTTCTTGCACGGAAAACATTTTACAGGACGAGCAGTGGATGCAATTTTTAACTGTAGGAAGACCTCCTCTTCGTTGAATTACGCAGGGAAGTGAAGGGTTTTCTTCCATTGGTGTATGGATCAGTCTGTCAACATATATGATCCGCCCATTCCACATATTGCCAACTTCTTGGTCTACCTGTTTGACGAACTCAAACTGCAGCCCGTCACTATTAAGGGCTATAGGTCTATGTTACCAGACACATATGCTCATCATGATAACTTGGCTATTGGATCAGATACTTCTTTATCCAAGCTTGTTAGAAATTTTTTCTATTAATAGACCGAGAACCCTCAGATTAATTCCAAAATGGAATTTGGCTTGGGTTCTGTTGAAGCTTCGAGAAGCTCCTTTTGAGCTGTTAGACGTTATATAGAGTTCAAATGCTTGACCTATAAAATGGTATTTCTCTTAGCCTTTGCATCTGCTAGAAGAGTCAGTGAACTTCATGCGTTATCTGTTGATGAATCTCATTACCATAGTGTGGGTAATACCATTACCCTCACTACGGAAATGAGTTTTTTGGCTAAGAATCAGATTCCGGATAATCGGCCAGAGCCTATTATCATTGAGGCTTTACCATCGTCGGATAACCATAGACCTTTGCTGTGTCCAGTCAGAGCTATGCACATTTACAAACGTCGATCAGATTTTATTAGAAAGGGAAGAAATGTTTCTTCCTTTCTTTGTTTCCTAACATAAAAAATATTTCTGTTCATTCTACAGCCGGATGGATTCAGTTGGCAATACGTATTGCCTACGAAAATCTATCTTCGGATCAATGTTCTGTCAACAAGATTTCAGCGCACAAGGTTAGAGCACTGTCCACTTCTTGGACTTACTCTAACAGTATAGCTATTACGTATCTTATAAAGGCTGATTACTGGACATAGCCCTCTTTATTTACCAGGTTTTACCTGAAAAATTTAGAGTCCATCTCCGGTGACTTTAGATCTTTGGGTCCTCTTTCTGTTGCTCAGAATGTCATCCACTAATGTTTCATCTGTAAAGTCTTTAGGCAGTCTGCTCCAGCTCTCACGCTGTTCTGCTGCCCTCTTCGTTTTGAGAGATTTTACCTCAGAAGAAGGGGAAGGGAGGGGGATGGTTTTTCCCTTATGATGATCTGGCTTTATAATGAAAAGCAAGGGAATACATCCTCCGGTGACAGTAGTCCCGCGTTGGCACTGGGGTGGTTTTAATGTGTAGCTCAGCGTGAAGCAATAACTATGTCTCATTTGTGTACTGTTTTTAAGGTATAGCTCACTGTGAAGCATTTGTATATGTTACGTGTCAAACGAGCCTTAATATACAATCCTCGGGCACTTTTAAATGAGTATAAAGAGTCTCATTCTCTGGACTATCTCTATATATTGGTTTTTCTTCACCGAATTAGCGTTACGGGTTATGCTGGCATTAAATGGAGAATTATATATTATTTAATACTCAATTACATTGTTGGTGTTATGCCTTTCTCTTTTCTCGTAAAAGAGAAAGACATATAATTCCTATCTTCTCCTATTCTCCTGTAGGAGCTATCCTTTACTGCAGTAATTGAGAGATTGAATTTTCCTTCAAGTCCTAGGCCCTCCAGCCTTTTTACGATTCAGCTAGTCTGGGCCATTGGTTGTAGTATAAAAATATGAAAAATTTTAAGTAATTTGTATATTTTTTTATACTTACCAATGACCCAGACCTCCCATGAATGGGCACTCATACCTCCCTGCTGTTTATAACATTTAGCATCTGTAGAAAGAAAGATGGTTGGCACCAATTTTGGTGCCTTCCTGGATACTGTGCATGTGCAGATCTCAGAAGTATGAAGGACCATCTAGGACTTAATTTTTTTCAGTTTTGTATGCAAATTTTAACCAATTGGGAGGCAAAATTTGTGTTTGGCCCAGGATTAATTTGTGTTTGTCCCTGGATTAATTTGTGTTAGCACCTTCTAGTCTGGGCCATTGGTAAGTATAAAAAATATACAAATTACTTTAAATTTTTCATTTTTCTGAAAAGTTCTGAAATATTTACAGTATAAGGCACCTGTACTTAATGCTTTTATGTTTCAATTTCAGAGTAATGTTGTGAAACTTGTGAAGGAACATTTAAACAAAATGATATTAGCCATTGGTAAGTAATTTGCCAAATATGTTATGCTAGCATTAACAATCAAAGAACCATTGAGAAAGCTGTCTTAATTTAGAGTCAACAAAAGTTCATATCCTGTCTTCGCTTATATTACATAAAAAAATATAACATAATATGGGTGTTACGTTCCTTTCTTGCTCTCTGCTCACAATACCTTCTGAATTACCGTTGAATCAGTAGTGAGACACAGGGAACATTTGTAAATTATTTTGAGACCTACAAGGCCTAGCAATTAACAGTTTTTTGCTCTAAGCTAAAATTGACTTGAACAAAAGATTTCAGACCAAATAAAACATATCTAAATGCACTTCGAATGGTTGCATCTGTGGTACTGATTATCGGAATTATTTGCCAATATACAAGGTTGCATTTAGGGTATGTGTATTCATCTATTGTGTACCATCACACATCCATATGATATATGGACATGTAACTGTGCACAATAGCTTAGTACACATATCCTATATTAGATACAACCTGGTATAAAGGAGAGACACCCTTTTCAATGCATTTAGAATGTTTTTATATTAAAACCAATGGCCCAGACTTAGCTGGTGCAACCTCAATATTCTTAAGGACCAAACACAAATTTTGAACCCCCCATTCCCCAATATTTGCATACAATACCAAAAATTAAAAGTCCTATCTGGCCCTCCATACATTTAGTACTTGCTCATGCGCAGTACCCAGGAAGAGACCAGAATTGGCGCCAACATCATTGGGGTTTTTTGGCCCAAGTCAGTAAACATTTAACTGACATCTGTGCAATAAATTCTCATTTTTGAAGATGCCAGACACAAATCAATGATGGTCAATGATGGTTTTCATGGAATCAACAGTGTAGCAGGATGCTGGAAGTGAATAATGGTGGTTTTGGATGTTCAGGGCTGTAACTTTTATAATTTTTATGTAAAATTATTCATGTTCCCCGATTTCTGGATATGCTTCTGAACGTCGTCATTATAATATGACTCCACTGTTGTTTTTATTAGTATTACTTCCCTTTCCTCTCCTGTTATACTCCCAAACTCTTTCAGCTTTTTTATTGAAGAATTTTTTATTAAATTCTTGGGAGTTTAACTTGTAAAACGGAATAGGTATTCCTTTTATCCCCTATGTTTACATCCTGTTCATTTCTGTTCATGATGTTTTGTATTCTTGCATCTTCTACCAGATGCATTGTTTTTTCTTCAAATGAAGATCTAGGTTTGCATCGGGTGGTTGTTGTTCAATTACTGACTTTGGGCCTTTGTTGTGCCTGTTGTTGGTTAGTTTCTGGTTTTTCCTCTTGACATTGTTGTCTGTTCAATATCGTTTTGGATTCGTATTAATTCAGTGTTTTGTTCTTTCCATTAGGATACATATTATATCTTATTCCGGTAGTTTAGCTTTAATTAGGTAGTGCTTGTCCACACTTAGGCTCTATCAGGATGCCCTTGGGCTCATGAGGTTCCCTTGGGGCACTTAGGCTTCATTCAGAATTTTTCAAAACTTTTTTTTTTAATTTATTTTGAAATTTTTTGTGATTGTCTATGTTATGTATCCTTGCAATGTTTATTATGTATTATTGGGAGTGCAGTGTGTGGTGGGCGGTGAAGTTCTGATGTAGGAGCTCTCACCGCTGGCTAATACTAGTCTTTCAGTCTCTTTTTCAGAGGAACAAGAACATGGTGATGGCACTTTGACACCTGTCTGTTATGTGCTGCTGTCATCGCACTCTGGTGAGCCCTGCTCTGATGAGAAAACAGAGCTTGCTGCCAAGGTGCTCATGATATTTGGCACAGGACTGAGGTCTCCAGTTAGTTCGCTTAATCCTTTGCATGCAGCTAGCTCGTCTGGTGAAGCAGTCGTCCCTATATGTCAGGCCGGGTAGGTCCACTGCAGTCAACTAGTTTCATGTGGGTAGAGCGAGCACCTCATAATGTAAAGCTCACCCAGCGATGATGGGAAAAGGAGAAGAAGCCTGAAAGTTTCTCTACGGGATGCTCAGTGAGATCTGGGGTCAGATCGCGAGTTGGAGAACCCTCTTTCATCCCGTTAGCAGTCGGGTGTTGACAGTGTCAGTTGAGAGAAACTTTAATGATGTTCCTTCCACACTGCAGCCGGGGTCGACTGTGGTTATGGCTTCTTCTTACATGGAAGCGCATGCAAAGGAGATCAGCATACAAGTTTCTCAACGGGATACTCAATGAGATCTGAGGTCAGATCGCAAGTTGGAGAGCGTTCTCCATCCTGTTAGCAGCCGGGGTCAACTGGTTTCTATCATGAGAAACCTTAATGAGTCTGAGCACCCGTTCGAAATGCACGAGTCGGGATGCACCTTTCACACTTCAGCCGGGGTCAGCTGTTGTTACGGCTTCCTCTTCTTCCATGGAAAAGCAGGCTAAGGGGTAAAAGCCTACAAGTTTCTGGACGGAATGCTCGGCAAGGTCTGGAGCCAGACCACAAGCTGGAGAACCCTCTCTGTTCCGTTAGATGCCAGGGTCGACTGTTTCCACTTAGAGAAACTTTAGTGACTTGGGACGCCTGTTCACGCTTGTGGTCCGCGACGCTCCTTCCACACTGCAGCTGGGGCCGGTTGCAGCTATGGCTTCTTCCTCTGCTTCATCGATGAAGCATGATTAGATGCAAACTAGCTGTCATGCTGTTCCACGGAGATGTTCCCAGTCTTCAGCACCGAAGTCAGATTTACCTGTAGCTAGTGGTTCAAGGCATTTTTATACGGAACATGCGTCAAAAGATCTGGGGTCAGATCTCCGTCCTGTGAGCAGTATATGGTGAAGAAGTGGTTAATCACTGCTCTGCAAGCCACATTCACTGACCTGCTGACGCAGTTGTGCAGCGTATCGCAGCATCCCAGTAGTCGCAGGTTCAGCTATCAACAGTCTCCGGTAGTGAGCTGTGGGATGGTGCTGGGTTGTTCCAGTCATCTGTACATTCGGATGGTGTTCACCATGTTTTTCAGATGGAACATTCAGGTGGTGAGAGGGCTACAGAGTTTAATTCTCCATCCCTCACAGAACTGCACATTAAGACTATGAATTTTTATTCATAAGTTCTTTCGAATGTTGTTCCATCTGAACAAAAGTCTGTGTTTGCTAGGCAAAAAACAGCTTAAGGTACCGGGTTAAGGAAAGACAAAGATCTTTCCTTCCCGGATCTTTCTGCTCAGGTTTTGAAGGCCTTTGGTCCGATTAACGATGCCTCCCTTGGTCTAGCAATAGTATAAGAAAGGCAAGGATCTATTCTTTACGAATAGAAGATCGATAGCTCACAGATAGGCTGAGACAACTGTCTTGTTTGGAATAGAGCAATTAGAAGGAATAAGTATGTCTTTTCCTTCTCGGTATTGTATTCCTAGGCATCGGAGGCATTTAGTGCTATTGTTGATACCATAGTAGCCTTATGTACTGTTAGAGCGGTCTTTTCTTATACATTAGCAGCTAACGTCATAAGTCTCCATTTAGTGAGCTGTCTAAGGTCGCAGGGTAACACATAGATATCCGTCTTCACCGATATATGACTTCTAGGCTGTGTTAGTTATGCTGAGACCGCTAGCTTTTTGGAATAAAGCTTTTAGAAGGAAAGATTATGTTTTCCTTATCGGTGTAGTATTCCTGGGTGTCACAGGCAATTAGTCCTATTGTTCTCTCCTTAGTTTGGCTTATGTGAATTAAGAGCAGTCTGTGTTTATATAGCATTAGCGGCTAACGTCATAGTGGCCTTATATATTTTACAGCCGTCTTTTTCTTATACATTGAGGCTAATGTTGTAAGTCTCCGTTTAGTGAGCTTTACAAGGCCGCAGATGAAACAGATATTTGTCTTCATGGAGATGAAGACTAATAAACTATGTTAGCTAAGCTGATACTACTGTCCCTTTGGAATTACGGCTGTTAGAAGAGCGGCCCTTATTCTTTACCTTGAGTGACTAATGTTGTAAGTCTCTGTTTAGTGAGCTTTCAAAGTCGAAGTTTCACCGAGAAATCGGTCTTCATGGGATGAAGACTTATTAGCTGCACTACTTAATCTGAGACTGCTGTCCCTTTGTAATTAGGACCATTAAAAGGAAAGAGTATGTTGTTTCTTTCTCGGTGTTGTATTCTTAGGCGTCTGGGGTGTTTAGTCCTTTTGTTGATGCCTTAAAGTGGGGCCCTTTTTCTCTTAACTTGAGCGACTAACATTGAAAGTCTTCACCTAGTGAGCTTTCTAAAGTCGCAAAAATTACACCAAGATATCTGTCTTCATGGAGATGATGTCTTCTAAGCTTCATTAGCTAGGCTGAGCCCGCTGTCTTTTGGGAATAGAACCGCTAAAGAAAAGAGTTCGTATTTTCCTTCTCGGTGTTTTCCTTAGTGTCTCCGACTTTAGTCTTAGTGTTGACATTATAGTAGCCTGGCTAGAATTATTGGTGATGTTTTTTCCCTATCATTAGCGGCTAGCGTTGTTAGTCTCCTAAGTGAGCTTCTAGGACCGTAGTTATCAGCTATTTAATTGTCTTCATGAATAGGAAGATCTTTAGCTGCTTCAGCCAGGCTGAGACCACTGTCCTATCAGACAGTGTGCCGTTACTAGAGAAGAGTTGTTCTCTCCTTAGCGGTATTGTTTTTGTGTTAGTTGTCTGAGGCTTTTAGCCCTATTGATGATGCTGTATTAACCTAGTGTGATTAATGAGCTATAATCAGGAATGAGGCGCAAGGAGTTTATCTAGGTTTTTATGATCGGGTGCCGGGACATAGTTTTCGTCTTCCGCTTCATTTTTATCAAATCTATTGTTGTGGATTATATTTCCACTCGGTGGATTGGATATTATGTCTATATGGTGTATTATGTTACGCCACGGCATACTGTCTTGATTTCAAGGGATATATCAACGCTGTTTCAGTGGGTATATTCCTTGAAATAGTGCCATGTTCATCATGTCCCCCCTCTGTCCTTAGTGGCATTATGGAGTCAGTCAGACATGAGGGAGCCCTATGGTTTCTATACTGTTCTAGATAACTAACACTAAAGCGTTATGAGTCATGCCGGGTTAGTGTAATTATGCTTGCTTTGACTAACTATAAGTATTTTAGCTGTATTACTCTTTATTTAGAATAGCAGCAGCTGTATAGCTTTGGGAATGTAGCGTGAAGTTTCTTTTTCATATAGTGAAAAAGGAATTTGTCACTGTTCCAAGCTTTAATATTACTGCGCTGACCTTACTTATCTAGTGATTAAAGTAATGCAGGTGAGGGGATATGATTTATTCGTCGAACTCTCCCACCAATATGTTAAGAGGTGATTAAAGGGCAGGACGTAGTGCTTTTCCTGTAAACCTCATATGCATTCAGTTATATGCATGTCTTTCATTGCTCTTCAATTGGTGGGTGGGTTGTGGTCTAACGGTGACATCAGGTGTGTATCCACTCTATAGTTTGTTTGCTTCCTGTGGTTGGCCGTTCATAAGTTGTATATTAGCACATGATTCCTGAACAGTAACTGTTTTTGGATTCAAAATTCTTTCATGAATACATTCGGTTGAAATTCCTAGTCTTCGTGTTCCTGTGTGGTAGGCATGTCAGTTATCTGGGCGACATTCTCCAAATGTGGCAATTAGTCCACTCTGAGAAGTTACGCTCAGAGCTGTCTGCTTTTCTTACGACATATAAGTCTATTCCTCAGGTTAATCATATTAACGTTGTTTTATTCCTTCAGTTTCCTGGTTAGTTTTTGTATCGCACGGTCACGCCTTTGATACAGACTTATTCAGATGAGAGTACAGGTGGGGTTCTATTGATTGCGTGCATAATATGTATATATTATTAGGCAGACGTATTACGGAATAGATTCTCTTAAGTTCTGGCTCTGCATTAGTATAGAGCTTATGAGAATTTGGGGGCTAGTTTGATCAGTTATGGACTTTCCAACAGGCCGTCTATTCTCTATTTTTGGCTTAATTATTCGGAGTGGTATATTCTTTCTCCGAACAGTCATTGGTTTTAACGGACCTAGGGAACAATGAATTATTTGGGGACAGTCCATGACAGGTTTTTTAATCGTATCCTGTTCCATCTTCTGAATCCAGTCTTCAACCGGAAGTGGTGACCAAGGGGAATCCTATTCTCATAGAATTGAATGGTTACAATTTGGAGGTTCATTATTGGAATTAATTGTACACCTGAACGTGGTTGCCTGTTGGTTGGTTCAGAATCGTATAAGTTCTATCAGATAATTTCCATTGGGATTCAATTGGACAAGGTTAATGGTGTACATATTAATATCACTGTTTTTCAACCTATCTATGTATTCCGGATGCAGCATATGTTTACAAGCTTGCGATTTTAATAACCAGGATCACCACGATATAGCCTTAGCTGCTGATGTGGCATTAAGCACCAATAAATAACTAATAATTAATAGCCGGGTGCCTTTTAGGCGAATATACATATTATTCGGTACCGCTTTTTCACTGATTCCAGACCGCTTCCCTCTTTGTTTTGAAGATTATTCCTTCAAAAAAGGGGGGGGGGGGGGGGGGGGAGGAGGATTTTCCTTTTACCTCTTCTGGCCTTATAATAAGTGTATAACTATGAGTGAAGCTGTTATCGTCTGTACATTATTCTAATCTTATGTACAGCTTGTTACATTATATATGGCGTGTGTTTGTGGCCGTTAGTCCTTCACTCATGTTAAGCATCTTATTCCGGACTAGCCTTAAAATTAGGGGTTCGTTACACCCAATCAATTAGCGTAATCATTTATGCTAAATATGAGGGAATTACTTGGATATTCCTACTTATTTCGGTGATATGTCTTCTCTATTGTTGTATAGAGAGACATATATGTAATTCCATAAAATTTTAATCTCATTTTCTCCTTGAGAGTTCTAATGCAGGCTTAGGAGCTGAATTTTGATCTGCTATTCCTTTAAGTTCTAGGGCCTACTGCCTTTTTATGATTCAGCTAAGTCTTGGCCTTGGGTTTTAGTATAAAAATATGATAAATTTAAAGTAATTTGTATATTTTTTTATACCTACTAATGGCCCAGGAGGGGATGGCCCTCCCATGAGTGGGCACTTATACCTCCCCACTGAGTTATAACATTAGTAGGCACAACTAACAAGCATGATGTTGGCACCAATTCTGGTCTCTTCCTGGGTTACTACGCATACACAAGTACTAAAAGTATGGATGGCCAGATAGTATTTTTAATTTTCGGTATTGTCTGCAAATTTTGGGGATTGGGGGGTGTTCAAAATTTGTGTTTGGCCCTTAATAATATTGAGGTTGCACCAGCTAAGTCTGGACCATTGGTAAGTATAAGAAATATACAAATTACTTTAAATTTATCATTTTACAGACATTTGTATCCATCAGGAATAAACAAACATACCCTGATCAAAAATGAACATCCATGTGTTTGGATATGTTATGCGCCAGAAACTCATTTGGCCAACAGTACCAAAATTAGCTTGTTATTTCAGTTTTGTTGGAGAGTGGGAAAATTGCACCAAATTTAAAAAAAAAATCTTTTCATGATCTGATGGATGGAATAAGTTGATAATTCCGGTGTAATGAAGAATTTTTATTTAGACTGAATCATCCTTAGGACCAGTAGAATTGTGTGGGTAAAAATGATTACAATCGCTTGTGTTATAGGACATATGTATTTTCTGGTGAAGATCCTTGGTTCATATTTGGTCTTTATACAATTGAAATATGAGGGAAATACTTTGAAAAACTTATTTTTCAGATCCACCAGTAAAAATCTTTTGATATTTGTTGTACAGCATCCTGAGGGGTGTTAGATGCAAACTTGATAAAATCCAGTACCAAACACAAATTTTGAACTCCCCAATCCCCAAAATTTGCATACAAAACCGAAAAATTGAAGTCCTATCTGGTCTGCCATACTTTTGTTTACTGTGCATGCATGGTAACCAGGAAGGTACCGTAATTGGGGCAAAGCATCATTCTTTGTTTGGCCCTAAGTCCGTAAACAATGAACTGACATCTGTGCTTTAAATCTCCTTTTTTGAGGATGCCAAACACAAATCAGTGAAAGAATTGGGGAGAGGGATTGAAGGCTATAAATGGATGATGGAAGTGAACAACGGTGGTTTGAGACGTTCAGGACTGTAACTTTACAATAATTATAAAAATTATTTTATCTTTCCCATATTTGTATGCTGTAAACCAATGGCCCAGACTAAGCTGGTGCTAACTCTTAAATATCCAGGGCCAAACACAAATTTTGCCCCCCAAATCCCCCAAATTTGCATCCAAAACCAAAAAATAAATGTCCTATATGGTCCTCCATACTTTTGACCACTGTGCATGTGCAGTGTCCAGGAAGTACCGAAATTGGCACCAAGCCTTATTCTTTGTTTGGCCCTTCTGTCAGTAACAACAAACTGACTTCTTTGCTTGTAAATCTAAGTTTTTAAGATGCCAGACACAAAGCAATGGTGATTTTGGTGGATCCAAGGATGCATTAAGATGATGAGAGGAAAAAACAGTGGTTTGATGTGTTCAGGGCTGTAACCTATAATTTTTATTTAAAATTATTTCATGTTTCCCATTTTTCGGGACATGGGCCTGATATTATCATTCTTATTATGAATTTGCCACTGTTTGTTAAGTGTTTCCTCCCTCTCCTTCCTTGAAATCCCCCTGTTAAACTCCCATGCTTTTTGGACCTTTATTGAAATTTTTTTCTTGAAAATTTCTGGGAGTTTAACTTGTTTGCAGAATGTTTATTCTGTGTAGGGGTGTTTAGGCATTTTGGTCATGCATCTGCCATCTGATGTATCGCAGTTTCGTCTGACGAAGGTCCTGCCTTACATCGGATAGTTTGAAATCTGTTACTGACTTCGGGCCATGTTTTTCAGTGCCTGGTGTCTTGTTTCCGGTTTTTATTACACGTTTATATTGACAACGGTTACTTTCTGTAGGTAGTTTCCTAGTCATTTTATTGTGATAGGTCTATAGTTAGGTACATTATATACTCCGGAAGTGTAGCATTAATTTTTAGGAATAAGAAAAAAAATTTGTCCGCACTTTGGCTTTTTTGGGATCCATTTGGGCTCATCATTCCCTTTGTCCCTTTGGGAACTTGGGCTTTTTTATGAATTTATTTTTCGATATTTTTGTTTTGGATTGTATTATTATGTGTCTTTGTCAGATTGTTATAGTAATTAGTGTGATTACTATTGACTTGTAGTTTTTGGCAAAATGAAAGATTATTGCTCAAATTGTAAGTCGAGGAAATCTTCCTCTGACTCTCATATTCATTGTGTTTGTTGTAGTCATTGTACTCGCACTAATTCTTGTTCTGTTTGTGCCAATTGGGATGACAAACGTTAGAGACGTGTGTCACGGTATGTTCTTAGTGGTGAGAGGTCGATGCCGGTTCTCTCATCACAAACTCACTCTTGTTTTTCAGTTTCTTTTTTAGAGGAACAAGAACATAGTGATGTATCAGTGATGCCATCAGAAAGTGTCTGCCGTCGCCGCAATCAAATATAGAGCTAGGGGCAAAAGTGCTCAGTGATATAAGACAATGGCCTAGACTGCAGAAATTTGGGGTTTACTACCTTGTAGCCAGCTAGCTCAACCGGTCGATCTGTTACTGGATTTGAGTAGTTTGATGCCGGGTATGTCCGTAGCGGTCGAGGAAAGGAAAAAGGGTGTTGCGAGCACTATAAAATCAAAACATGATCACTTTGCGGTGACGGAAAAGAGGAAGCCGGCTAGTTCTACAGTGGGCTCATCCAGGTCTCCCCAGACCACGAGCAAGAGAGGCCCCTCTCTCTTTCATAGACATCTGGGGCCAGATGTTGTTGTACAGAATGTGCGTCAGTTGGAGCATACATCCATGCCTCCTGTCCGTGATGCTTCATCAAATAGGCTGCAGGGGTCGGCTAGTCTATCGGCTTCTGTATCGTCTTCTAAGCACACATGACCACACCTTGGCTATGTGACTACAGAGATCCAGCCTGAATCGCCAACGAAGGATTCTCTGTCGTATGAAGCTGGGTCGGTTCATTTGTCTGCTTGTTCAGATAGGGATGACCGATAATCTATTCTGATTCAATCAGATGGTGAAAGGGAACTGAATGATTTGGATTATTCCCTTCTGGAACAACACGAAGTGATGGATTTTATTCATCAATACCTTCCAAAGGTTGTTCCGTATGATCAGAATACTGTGACTACTGATAAAAGACTGTTAGCGTCGTTAGATACCGACTTTTTCAGCCGGATTAAGGAAGATATTCCTGTTTATCCAGTACACTCCGGTAATGTGTCTCGGACTTTTGATTTATTAAATGACGGTATATTTAATCTTTCCTTGGGGAAGAGGAAAGGCAGTTTTTTTTTTATCTTCAAATGCTCTACCATTGCCGTTTATAAGTAGTAGAAGTAAATTTAAAATGGCAGGTCAGGGTATTCCGAGAGTTCAACTACGTTTGGACGAGCAGGCTGAAGGACTTAGATATGTCCTTACCTGCATCCTTTTCAATTCGCTTGGATCAATGGAGACGACGATTTCTTCCAATAGAGCAAATCTTGATGCTTTGTCTTATGCAGATCACCTTACTAGAGCGATGGCGCAACGTCTCAGTGGAAAAGAATTCGAGGACGTTCATACCTCATTAAGAGTTCTATCAAGGGCTATTGCTTATACCACGAATAACTCTGCCTTATCAGTAGCAGTTTAGAGTTAGTTGACCTGATGCAGCCCTAGTGTCATCATCCCTAGTGGATGATAAGGTGAAAAACTCGCGAGTCGCTCCGGTATCCAGTGACAATCTATCTGACGGAAAGCTTTCTTTGATCTACGATCAAATTACTTAGACAGCATCTAATGCTCTGCTTTTGAAGTCAGTTTCAAGTAAAACTGATAGAGCAGAAAAGGGTAAAGTAGGAGCTCCAGGACCAAGATAGTCTAGAGGAAACTCCTCTAGATGGTATAAGAAACCCTCAAATAATTACCCTAGGGATCGTCCAATGTAGCGACTCAGGTAGATGTGGGTCTGGCCGAGACAACTGGTAAGACGTCCCCAGGTCGGTGGGACGAGGTGCTGCACGAGGAGGACATAGTTTCTCTTCTCGTAGGCCTTGCAGGTCCAGCAGGTGATGGTCAGAACCTTTATTGCGCTCCTGTTGGTGGAAGATTGACAAGATTTCTGGAAAATTGGATTACAGTTACAGAGGACCAGTGGGTCAGAGGGGTTATCTCGGACGGCCTAAGGCTGTCATTCCGAAAAAAGCCTCCGTTAACACGAAGTCCACACTGAACTCAGCTTCTGACCAACCCTCCAGAAAGAGATTCACTTCTATCGGAGGTAAAATCTCTTTTAGAGAAAAATGCAATAGAGGCCGTAGAAAACCAAAATTCACTAGGTTTCTACTGTCACCTGTTTTTGGTACCAAAGCCAGATGGCTCGTTCCGCCCAGTAATAGATCTAAGCTGGATAAACAAATTGATCGTGGCTCCAAAGTTTTATATGGAGACCATTCGATCAGTAAGGATGAGCATACGGGTGAACAACTATGCAACAAGCATAGATCTAAAGGATGCGTACTTTCATGTTATGGTGAATCCAGCATTCAGAAAGTACCTACGGTTCGCCATCCTGGGGGTTGTTTATCAGTTCCGAGCAATGTGCTTCGGTCTCAGTCCAGTACCCTGGGCATTCACTCGAATAATGAACTCGGTAATGGCGTATTGTGGGCTCATTTGTCTGTGGTAACGTCGGCCTATTTGGACGACATGCTTCAGAGGTACGGCAAAAAAATGGTTCTTCAGAATGATGTTCAGAGTCTGCTACTGTTGCTCCGACATCTCAGTTTCATTGTAAATGAAAAGAAGTCGGATCAAGCTCCGTCCAAGTCGTTCATTCACTTGGGAATGAGCTTCAAGACCCACAACAATCTAGTTCATCTGCCGTTACCCAGAGTGAAATTAGTCAGTTGTTATGCTCGCTTTTGTCTACTCTCAGATGTATTAACAGCAAAGGAATTCATGCGACTGATGGGACTGTGCAGAGTGGCCACAGACCTCATTCCAATGGGCCGCTTACACACACATCCACTCCAGATATTTTTCACTCAAACATGGAGTGTGAAAACACATTCGCTCGAAACGAATATTGTTCTAATGGACCAAGTAAAACAAAAGATTCAGATTTGGGCAGACATTCATTGGTTAACTCAGGGAGTTCCGCTGCAGCTGCCAGATCTGGCTTTTACAATGATGACGGATGCAAGTCAGGTAGGCTGGGGTGCGACCCTGAGCCCAACAGAATCAAAGTGCCAGGGTTTTTGGGAGTCTGCATTCCAGGAAAAACACATAAACATCAAAGAAATGATGTCAATATGGCTAGCGCTACGTCATTGAGTGAACATAATTCAAAATTCGCATGTTCAAATACTGTCGGACAACTTGACAGTAGTAGCGTATACAAGGAACCAGGGAGGCACTCAAGCGATTCCATTATTTGAACTAACGGAAAGATTTCTTCTGTATGTCTTGGAACATCAGGTTCATCTATTGGTCCGTCATATACCGGGTCGTCTGAACATTCTAGCAGACTCGCTCTCTTGGAAAGGCTGCATGTTGCCTTCAGAATGGACTCTCAACAAGCGAGTGTTCAGGCAGATTTGCTACCAATGGGATCGACCAATGATAGACTTGTTTGCGACACATCTTAACAATCAATTGCAAACGTATGTGTCAACATGCCCAAATCCTTGAGCATCCGCAGTGGACGCTCTCTCAATTTCATGGGATGGAATGATAGGATATGCATATCCTCCAACTCCAGTGATTCAACAGATCTTGTTAAAGATCAAGCAATCGCAGTGCAAGATACTGCTGGTAGCATCTCTGTCATCTCAGAAACCATGGATAAATCTTCTCAGGTGTCTCTTTTGGGACGTTCCCCGGAAGCTTCCTCCATGGAAGGACCTTCTCTTTCAGGAGAAATCTCGCACACTGCATCACAATTGCAAAGTCTCAACCTTCACGTATTTCCGTTGTGCAGTCCTTCTTGCACAGGAAGTGCTTTACGGGACGAGCAGTGGACGCAATTTCTAACTGTAGGAGGGCCTCCTCTTCACTGAATTATGCGGCAAAGTGGAAGGTTTTCTTTCGTTGGTGTAAGGATTTGTCGATAAACGTTTATGATCCATCCATTCCAGACATTGCAAACTTTCTGGTCTACTTGTTTGATGTTCTCAAACTGCAGCCAGTCACTATTAAGGGTTATAGGTCTATGCTATCAGACAGTTATGCTCATTATGATTGCTTAGAAATCAGATCTAAATTTTCTTTGTCTAAGTTGGTTAAAAACTTTTCGATCAATAGGCCCAGAACCCTTAGGTTAATTCCTAAGTGGAATTTAGCTTGGGTTCTGTTGAAGCTTAAAGAAGCTCTATTTGAACCATTGGATGTTGTAGAGTTCAAATTCTTGACATATAAAACAGCTTTTCTCTTAGCCTTTGCTTCCGCAAGAAGAGTTAGTGAACTCCATGCTTTATCTATCGATGATTCTTATTATCGTAGTGTTGGTAATACCATTACTTTAACTACTCAGGTGGGATTTTTGGCTAAGAACCAGGCTCCTAATGAATGTCCTGAGCCTATTATCATCAATGCTCTTCCATCTACGGATGGCTGTAGACCCTTGCTGTGTCCAGTAAGAGCTATGCTCATATATAAACGCAGATCAGAATTTATCAGCAAAGGAAGAAAACGCTTCTTTTTATCATTAATTCCCAATAGAAGGGAGATTTTTGTTCATTATTTATTATTTATTGCTAGATGGATTCAATTAGCTATTCGTATTGCTTATGAGAGTTTATCTTCCAATCAGCAGTTGGTTCTCAAGATTTCAGCGCCTGAAGTTAGAGTGCTGTCAACATCTTGGGCTTATTCTAACAGTATTGCTATTACGGATCTCATGAAGGCTGCTTAATGGTCACAGCCTTGTACCTTCACTAACTTTTACCTTAGAAATATAGAGTCTACTTCAGGCGACCTTAGATGTTTAGGTCCGCTATCTGTTGCTCAGAATGTCGTCCACTAAGCGATTACAGCTATAGTTATGTCGTTTTTTTTCTGGTCCAGCAGTGACTCTGTCCTGCTGCCCTCTTCGTTCTGTGGTGATTTGATACAGAGTAAGGGGAAGGGGGGGATGGTGTTCCCTTATATAACCAGCTTTATAGTGAAAAGCAAGGGAATACCTCCTCCGGTGTCAGTAATTCTGAGTCGGTGCTGGGATGGTTTTAAAGTGTAAGCAAATATATATCTCATTTATGTAATATTTTTAAAGTGTAGCTCACTGTGGAGCATTTGAATATGTCACGTGTCATACAAGCATTTATATACAATCCTCCGACACTTTTAAATAAGTATAAAGAGTCTCATTCTCTGGACCATATTTATTGGCTTCCCTTTATTATATTAGTATAATGGGTTATACAGGCTGTAAATAGAGAATTATATATGGTATAATGCTCAATTATATTGTTGGTATTGTGTCTTTCTTGTTTCAAGTAAATAAGAAAGACATATATAAATCCTTTTCTCCTTGAGGAGATATTCTTTTATATGCAATTGAGTTATTGGATTTTCCTTTATGTCCTAGGCCCTCCAGCCTTTTTACGATTCAGCTAAGTCTGGGCCATTGGTTACAGTATAAAAATATGAAAAAATTTAAAGTAGTTTATATATTTTTTATACTTACCAATGGCCCAGGCGGGGATGACCCTCCCATGAGTTGGGAACTCATACCTCCCGCTGACTATTTCTTTAAATTTTTTTCATTTTCAGGACATGCGCCTGACGTCATCATTCTTGCTAATGATTTACCTACTGTTTGTTAAGTACCTTCCCTACCTTCCATGAACCCTCCTGTTAAACTCCTAAGCTTTTTGGCTGTTTTTTATTGAAATTTTTTATTAAATTTCTTAGGAGGTTAACGTGTGTTACAGAATGTTTATTCTGTTTATCCCCATGGTTACGCCCTCACCCTAAGGGTGTTGGGTTATTTTGGTCTTGCATCTTCTATCCGATGTATCGTTTTTTTCTTCATATGAAGATCTAGCTTTGCATCTGGTAACATTTAAATCGGTTACTGACTTTGGGCCTTTTTGTGTACCTGTTGTCTTATTTCCGTTTTTTTCTATTGACGTTGTTCACATTTGGCAACATCCTTAACATGTAGTATGTAACACTTTAGAATTATTGTAGGATACATTGATTATGATTCCAGTAGTGCAGCTAATAAAAATTGGTGTTTCTCCACACTTAGGCTCTATCGGGATCATGATGTTCCCTTTCTTGGCATTTTAAAAAAAAAAAAATCGAAATTTTTTTTATAAATGTTTCGAAATTAATTTGATTGCTATTTTCTTGTATCCTTATCATGTATTTTTGATGGTGAACTTGTAGGAGTGCTATCGACTCTGTTTTTTGATTGTAATTAATTATGAAAGCTTACTGCTCTAAATGCAAGGCGAGGAAGTCTTCCTCAGATTTACGTGCTTGTTGTCTTGCCTGTAGTTGATGCACTCCTACAGATTCTTATCCTACATGTGTACATTGGGATGCCAGATGTTGGAGACAGGTGTCGCAGTATGTTGTCGGCAGTGAAGTTCCGATGTCGGAGCTGTCACTGCAGGATAATTCAAGTTTTTCAGCTTCTTTTTCAGAGCAACAAGAACATGATGATGGTATTGCGACATGCATCCAAAGTGTGTGGCCGCCGTCGTGCTCTGATGAACAAACAGAACTGGCTGCTAAGGTGCTCCTGAGTTTTTGAACAAAGAATAGGCCTTTTACATTAGCAGCTAGTTTGACCTGTTAAGAGGCCAACCTGACAGGCAGAGCCCTAATACCGGTTAAGTCCGTTGCAGTTGAGGGAAGTGTAGAATCGGGTAGACCGAGCAGCTCAAAAACTAAAGCTCACCCAGCGATGACGGCAAAAGGGAAGAAGCCTGCAAGTTTCTCTTCGGGAAGCTCGGCGAGGTCTGATAGACCGCGAGCTGGAGAGCCTTCTCTAACCCAGCAACATTTGGGGCCAAATGTTGTTTTGGGAAACTTGCCTGAGTTGGGGCTAACATCCACACTCACCGTTCGGAACACTCCATCTAAACTGCAGCCTCCTCAGGTTCAGATAAGCACACATGACCGCACACTAGCTACCCGACTTCAGATATCCAGGCTGCCATGCAAAGACATTCCCAGTCTTCGCCTGTGAAGTTGGCCCATCCGGTAGCTATTGGTCTGAGGCTTCATTCATTGGGACATTTGGAGAAGAGATCTACTTCCAGATCTCCGTCCCAGGAGCAGCAAGCAGTAAAAAAACAGAAGTCTGTTGCTCCTCAAGCCTCTGTAACGGACTTGCTGTCACAAACTCATCGCAGCTTCCCAGCAAGTGCAGCTTTCCACAGACTCGGGTGGTGAGCTGTTGGACGGTGCTGGGTCGGTCCGGTCATCTGTACATTCAGATGCTGTTGACCGAAATTCTCAGCTCAATTAGTTGGATGGTGAAAGGGAGGAGGAGGAGGATTACCCTTCCCTTTCGGAACAACATATGGTATTGATGAATTTCATTCATCAGTACTATCCTGACCTTGTTCCACCTGATCAGCAAGCTGTGTCTGCTAGGCAGAAACCGCTGTTGTCTCTGGACAGAGATGTCATGCGAAGGAAAGATGATGTTCTTTCCTTCCCGGGACTATCTTGGTAGGTGTCGGAGGCCTTCGGCCACATTAACGATGCCATATTCAACCTAGCAATTTTCCAAAAAGAAGGCGGTTTCTTATCTGCATCTTCAATCAGTATACCGTTTCCTGGATCACATTATTTTAAAACGGTTGGAGAAAATGTTCAGAGAGCTCCTCTGCGTGTGGATGAGCAGGCTGGGGATTTGGATATATCCTTGCCTACATCATTCAATTTATGCTCGGATGTGATGGAATCCTCTATTTCATCTAACAGAGCGATTCTGGATGCCATGTGCTATGCAGATCATACCACCAGGGCTCTGGCGCAGTGTCTAAATGGAAAGGAATTTGGGGATGTTAGTTCCTCGCTAAGAGTTCTTTCCAGAGCAGTCATGTATGCCACGTACCACTCCGCCCTTTCAGTGGCAAATTTGGAGTTGGTTAGACGTGATGCAATCCTAACGTTGTCATCAATTATCAATGATAGGGTGAAAAGCTCTCTCCGAGTCACTCCGGTCTCTGGACACACACTGTTTGACGACAAGCCTTCCTTAGTCTATGAACAAGCTACCAAAAAATCTTCAGCACTCTGCTACTGAGATCAGCATCTCAACAACATGTATCAGATGGCTGGAGAAGCTGAGGTTGTTCCAGTTCCCAATCATCGAAAGGGAGCTCCTCGCAAGGGTCTAAGAAACCCTCTTACAGTTACTCGGATGTCGTCAATATAGCAACTCGGGAGAGGGGTGGAAGTCTGATCAAGACTATAAGTCAGACGCCCCTAGGCCGATGGGACGAGGTTCTTCATGGGGAGGATGTAGTTTCTCCTTCTGTGAGCTTTGCAAGTCATACAGGTGATGGTCTAGACCTCTGTTGCTTTCCAGTTGGTGGAAGGTCATCAAATTTTGCGGAAAAACTAGATGGAAATTACGGAAGATCAGTTTGTGAGGAATGTAGTCTTGGCAGGCCTGTGGCTATCATTACGTGTAAAGCCCCCACTTACAAGAAGTCTGCATTAGACAAATCTTCTGGCAATTTCTTCCAAAAGAGAGTCCCTCCTTGCGGAGGTACAGGCTCGCCTATCAAAGAAAGCAATAGAGTCGTGGAGAATCAAAATTCTCCAGGTTTTTACAGTCACCTGTTTCTCGTACCAAAGCCAGGCGGCTTGTCCGACTGGTAACAGACGTGAGCTGGATAAGCAAATTGATCATAGCTCCGAAGTTCTATATGGAAACCATTCGGTCGGTGAGAGCGAGCGTTCGTGTGGACGACTATGCGGCAAGCATAGATCTAAAGGACGCATAATTTCTTGTCCTGGTACATCCGGCATTCAGAAAGTACCTGCATTTTGCCATGCAAGGAGAGGTTCAGAGCTATGTGCTTCGGTCTGAACCCAGCTCCTTGGGCGTTCACTCGAATAATGAACTCATTAATGTCATACTTCCTAGCTCATTCGGCAGTGGTAACATCGGCTTACTTGAATGATATTTTTCAGAGATATGGCGACAGAATTATTCTTTAGAACGATGTTCAGAGTCTGCTTCAGTTGTTCCGACGTCTCGGTTTCGTGGTAAATAAGAAAGAGACGGATATAGCTCTGTCCAAGTCCTTCATTCACTTTGGAATGAGCTTCGAGACTCAACAACAATCTGGTTCGTCTGCCATTGCCCAGATTGAAATTAGTCAGTTGTTATGCTCGCTTTTGTCTAAACTCTCCTGCAGTGACTGATGGGGCTGTGCGGAGCAGCTGCAGATCTTATTCTGATGGGCCACCTGTGCACACGTCCCCTCCAGATTTACTCAGAACTGGAGTGTGAAGACTCAATTGCTCGAAACCCAGATTGTTTTAACGGACCTAGTAAAACAAAAGGTTCAGATTTGGGCTGATCTCCAGTGGTTGACTCAGGGTGTTCCACTTCAGCTGCCGGATCTGGTCTTCGCGATTTATGACGGATGCAAATCGGATGGGCTGGGGTGCGTCCCTAAGTCCCGCAGACTTGACGTGTCAGGGTCTTTGGGACCCTCAGTTCCTAGAGGAGCACATAAACATCAAGGAGATGATGTCTGTCTGGCTAGCACTACAACATTGGATTGCTCAAATAGTGAACGTCCATGTTCAGATTCTGTCGGACAACTTGCCGGTAGTGGCTTATCTCAGGAATCAGGGAGGCACTTATTCAATTCTGTTATGCGAATTATCAGAGAAGATTCTCCTATTCACTCTGAGTCATCATGTTTATCTCTCAGTCCATCATATACCGGGTCATCTGAACATTCTAGCAGACTCGCTTTCTCAACAAGTGAGTATTTAGTCAAATCTTCTATCAGTGGGATTGTCCCATGATAGATCTTTTTGCAACACACCTGAACAATCATTTACCAACATTCATGTCGCCATGCCCAGATCATCGAGTGTATGCAGTAGTCGCTTTATCAGTCTCATTGGATGGAATGATAGGACATGCATATCCTCCTGCTCTGTTGTTTCAGCAGATTCTGTTAAAAATCGAACAGTCTCACTGCAAAATCCTGCTAGTAGCACCTCGTGCGTCACAGAAACCCTGGATCAATCTTCTCAGGTGTCTGTTATGGGACATTCCTCAGAAGCTTCCTCCTCAAAAGGACCTTCTATATCAGGGGAAGTTGCGCACTGCATCACAACCCGGAAGGTCTCAACCTTCACGTATTTCCGTTGTGCGGTCCTTCTTGCATGGAAAACATTTTACAGGATGAGCAGTGGACACAATTTTTAACTGTAGGAGGTCCTCCTCTTCATTGAATTATGCAGCGAAGTGGAGAGTTTTCTTTCATTGGTGTACGAACCAGTCTGTAGGCATTTACGATCCGTCCATTCCTCAAATTTCCAATTTCCTGGTCTACTTGTTTGACGTATTAAACTTGCAGCCCATCACAATTAAGGGCTATAGGTCTATGTTATCAGACACTTATGCTCATCATGATAACTTGGCTATTGGATCAGATTCTTCCTTTATCTAAGCTAGTTAGAAATTTCTCTATTAATAGACCTAGAACCCTCAGATTAATTCCTAAATGGAATTTGGCTTGGGTTCTGTTGAAGCTTCAAGAAGCTCCGTTTGAGCCGTTAGACGATGTAGAGTTCAAATTCTTGACCTATAAAACAGCCTTTCTCTTGGCCTTTGCGTCTGCCAGAAGAGTTAGTGGAACTTCATGCATTATCTGTTGATGATTCCAATTAGCGTAGTGTGGATAATTCTGTTACCCTCACTATGGAAGTGGAATTCTTGGCTAAGAATCAGATTCCGGATATGCGGCCAGAGCCGATTATCATTAATGCTTTACCGTCCTGGGACAACCGTAGACCTTTACTGTGTCCAGTTAGAGCAATGCGCATTTATAAACGTCGATCAAGTTTTATTAGAAAGGGAAGATTCCTAACAGAAAGGATATATCTGTTCATTCTATCACTAGATGGATTCAGCTGGCAATATGTCTATCTTCGGATCAATGTTCCGTCAACAAGATTTGAGCGCATGAGGTTAGAGCACTGTCTGCTTCTTGGGCTTATTCTAACAGTATAACAATTACTGATCTTATGAAGGCTGCCTACTGGACACAGTCCTCTTCATTTACCAAGTTTTACCTTAGAAATTTAGAGTCTATATCCATTCCGCTGCCCTCTTCGTTCTGAGGAATTTTCCTTCAGAACAAGGGAAAAGGGGGGGGGGGGGGGGCGGTTTTTCCCTTATGATCATCTGGCTTTATAGTGAAAAGCAAGGGAATACCTCCTCCAGTGACAGTAACCCCACGTCGGTGCTGGGGTGGTTTTAATGTGTAGCTCGGTGTGAAGCAATAACTATGTCTCATTTATGTACTGTTTTTAAAATGTAGCTCACTGTGAAGCATTTGTATATGTCATGTGTCAAACAAGTGTTTCTATACAATCCTCGGACACTTTTAAATAAGTATAAAGTGTCTCATTCTCTGGACTAGTTTTGAACTCATCTTGACAAAGTCAAGCTGAGCTAATCTCATCACTTTCCGTCCATCGTCCGTCTGTCCGTCGTCCATCAAGACCATGTTTTGGTCTTCTCCTCCAAAACTCCTGGGCCAATTCAAGTGGAAGTTTGTGTGAGTGATGGTCCCAAAGGGGCATTGCATTTTTGTTCAACTCAACATGCCTGGCCCTATATGGAAGGTGTGTGGGAAAATGCTCCAAATTATTTTTAAAATCTTCTTCTCATGAACCAGTGTGTACAATGACTTGATAATTGTTATGGAGCTTCCTTTTGATGTGTAGGATCGAGTTTGTTCAAACAAAGTTTGTGAAGCAATATTAGGCTTTGTAATGGGAGGGATGAGATTTTTGGCCCCTATTTTCTAAACCGATGGGCCGGTGTGAACCAAATTTGGTATGTGGTATTATTGGGTCATAAGTACTTGACTCCTGCAAAAAAAAAATTCTTGCATCCCCATGGGAACCCTGGGAGCTAAAATGAGAAATATTTCCAAACGCCCATATTTCCCAAACCACATGCAACAGAGAGCTGTCATTTGGCATGAAGCATCCTTAGGACCATTAGAATTGAATGGTAAAAAAAAATTGCCCTCAGTTATGTTAGGGTGTTCTGCAATGAGCCTAAAAATATTACTGAGTCAGCATATTTGCAAAAATTTTTAAAAATCCCACTCCAGAACCAATTATCAGAATCTTTTGATATTCGGTATACAGCATTCATAGGGGGGTCAGATACAAGTTTGTTAAACTAAAGCCCACTGGTTCAAATTCAATACTCAATACAGGAGCCCGAATCTTTAACTTAGGGTAATATGGGGAATATTATTTAAGAATCTTCTTCTTCAGAGCTATCAGTCAGAATTTTTTAATGTTTGGTATACATCATTATTATGAGGGTCAGATTCAAGATTATTTAAACCAAGTCCCTAGGTTAAAATTTGGGCTTCCTACAGAAGCCCAAATTTTAACTTTGTTCAATATGAGGGAGAATTTTTAAAAATCTTCTTCTTCAGATTCACCAGTCAGAATGCTTTCATATTTGGTTTGCAACATCTCTAGGGGGGTCAAATTCAAGTTTGTTCAAATCGGATCCCTAGGTATATATTTGAGCTCGCTATGGTAGCCCAAATATTTTACTTAGTGCGATATGAGGAAATTTCTTTAAAAAACTTCTTCAGATTCACCAGTCTGAATGCTTTCACATTTGGTATACAACTTCTCTGGGGGGTCAGATTCAAGTTTGTTCAATTCGAGTGTCTGCTTTAATATTTGGGCTCTATATAGGAACCTGAAATTTAACTTAGTACAATATGAGGGAATTTCTTCAAAAAATCTTCTTCTTCAGATCCACCAGTCGGAATGCTTTCACATTTGGTATACAACATCTCTAGATGGGTCAGATTCCAGTTTGTTCAAATCCGGTCCGTAGGTTAATATTTGGGCTCGCTATGGTAGTCCAAATTTTAACTTAGTACAGTATGAAGAAATTTCTTAAAATTTCTCTTCATTGGATCCAACAATCAGAACGCTTTCATATTTAGTACTTAACATCTCTAGGGAAGTCAGATTCAACTTTGTTCAAATCGAGAGCCTGGGTCAATATTTTGGCTCCCTATGGGAGCCAGAATTGGCCATGTTGCTGAAGAATTAAAAAATTTTGTGTTCAGTACCCTTTAGAGGTGTGTAACTAAGATAAATCCACATAGGTTGTATCAAGGGTCTTCATAGGGGAGCTTTACATTTTACATTATGATCAACTGAAGAAAAGGCATGATGCCCGGATTATTTTTGTCACTCCTGAGGGACTCAAGGATTGACAGTGTATCCTATGGATGGAGATGGATTGCTTAATGTAGACTCATTCTTGGACTTTATAATTGGTTTCCTTCACCGAATTAGCATAAGGGATTATGCTGGCATTAAATGGAGAAATTATGTAATTCTCAATTACATTGTTGGTGTTATGTCATTCTCCTTTTTTTTTTTTATAAGAGAAGGACATATGTAATTCCCCTGTCTTCCCTATTCTCCACTAGGAGCTATTCTTTATCAAAGTAATTGAGAGATTGGATTTTCCTCTAAGTCCTAGGCCCTCCAGCCTTTTTACTATTCAGCTATTTCTGGGCCATTGGTTGTAGTAAAAAAATATGATAAATTTAAAGTAATTTGTATATTTTTTATACCTACCAATAGCCCATATGGGGATGCCCCCTCCCCCTGATTATAACATTTAGCAGGCAGTATAGAAAGAATGATGCTTGGTGCCAATTCCGGTACCTTCCTGGTTACCATGCATGCGCAGTAAACAAAAGTATGGAGGACCAGATAGGACTTGGGGGGTTCAAAATTTGTGTTTGGCCCTGGATTTTCTCGAGTTTACACCAGCTAAGTATAAAAAATATACAAATTACTTTAAATTTATCATTTTCCTGTAGGAGATCCGATATGTTTGGCAGTGCTTGCTCTCTCATACCACTACCACAATCAGTGAAAAAAAAAGAAGTTGAATAATAAGTGACTGCTTATTAGCTTACCTTGACAAAGTCAAGCTGAGCTTATCTAATCGCTCTCCATCCATCGTCCATCCGTCATCTGCCAACACTATGTTTTGCACTTCTCCTTCAACACCACTGGGCCAATTCAAGTGAAAGTTTGAGTGAGTGATGGTCCCGAATGGGCATTGCATTTTTGTTCATCTCAGCATGCCCAGCCCCATAGGGAAGGGGTGGGGTAAATTGCTCTAAATATTTTTTAAAATCTTCTTCTCATGAACCAGTGGGTACAATGACTTCATATTTGGTATGCAGCTTCCTTTTGAGGTGTAGAATCAAGTTTGTTCAAACGAAGTTCGTGGAGCAATATTTGCCTATATAATGGGAGGGGCAAGATTTTTTGCTCCACCCAAAATTTCTATTTTCTGAACCGATGGTCTGATTTGAACCAAACTTGGTATGTGGTATTATTGGGTCATAAGTACTTGACTCATGCAAAAACATAATTCCTGTGTCTGTGGGAACCCCAGGAGCTAAAAATAGAAATATTTTCAAACACCCATATTTCCTAAACCACACAGAATAGAGAACTGTTATTTGGTATGAACCATCCTTAGGACCAGTAGAAATGAATGGTAAAAAAATTGCCATCGGTTATATCAGGGTGTTCTGTAGGAGGCATCATCCCACAAATTAGCAAATGGACAATTTCAGGTGATGGTGCCAATGATGTGAGTATGATACAGACTGCAGATATTGATGTTGGTATATTTGGGCAGGAAGGAATGCAGGCAGTCATGTCATCGGATATTGCAATAGCAAGATTCCAGTATCTTCAGCAACTAATGTTAGTTCTTTGCTACTGGTGTTATGACAGACTGGCAAAGTTTGCTGCATTTATGTTTTATAAAAGTATGGTAAGTAGCAACTGTGAAACTTTGCCTACTTATATTTTACAACTTAGGCGCTGCATCAGTATGCACATTACAACTTGAGAAGATAGAGGGAATAAGCAAAAAACCGGTGTTCAGTTTGAACCTTTCACTTAGAGCAGATTGCTGATGACAAAATATATTTGCTAATTAACTAAAACAATTCTCTTTTTTTGCACAATGTAGCTTTTGGAATGTGCTTGATAGGTTTGTTCCAGTAAGAGATGAAGTGTTGTGTTTTAAAGGCAAAAATTGAAAAAGTACGAAATTTTAAATGACGTGAAGGTTATAGCTTAACTTCACAAAGTCAAGATAAGCTATTGCCATCATGCATGCAGAAGTCTTAGTCTTGACGTCTGTTCACATTTTCTTTAGCACAGGCTACACTCCATAGTTCTTGTCCGATTATCACAAAATTTCATATGCAGGTTCAAGGTTATGTCTAGATGAGAACATCCCGTTTTGGTAGCGATCTGTCAACCATGACTGCTACGCCAGCCCAAAATCCGAAACCTTTAGTGCAATCTACAGGTCATCGTATTTATGAAGGGATTTTATTGTAACTTGGTAGGAGGACTCTGTATAATATCCAGATGAAAACATCCCCTTTTGGTCGCAATCAGTCAACCGTGATGGCTGCGAGAGCCCAAAAACCTTAAGCACAGTCTACAGGTCGTATTTATGAAAGGAATTCATTGTAACTTGGTAGGATGACTCCATATAATGTCTAGATGGGATTATCCCCTTTTGGTCGTGCTCTGTCAACCATAATGGCTACCCGGCACAAAGCCCCAAAAACCTTGAGCACAGTCGTATTTATGAAGGGATTTTATTGTAACTTGGTAGAATGACTCTGTATAATGTCTAGATGAGAACATCCTATTTTGGCCATGATCGGTCAACCGTGACAGGTGCACAGGCCTGTGACCTAGATTTGTTTAGCACAGTCTACAGTTCATATTTATGACGCAGTTTAATTGTATTTTGGAAGGATAACTTTGTATGATGCCTAGATGAGACTTGTATTTTGGTCACGATCGGTCAGCCATTACCGCCGCCACCTTGTGACTTGCCCTAGATTCCTTTAGCACTGCTTGCAGGCTGTTTTTCTGAAGAGATTTCATTGTAACTTGGCAGGATAACTTGGTATGATATCTCTAGACTCTCCTATTTTGGTCATGATCGGTCAGCTGTGACCACTTATCTGTCACATGACCTAGATTTCTTTAGCAATGTCTACGAGTTATATTTATGAAGGGATTTCAATGTTACTTGGTAGGATGACTCATTTTGGAATTATTTTACTGTTGGTAACTTTGGTTGACCTGTGTTAACTGTTGGGGCCACATCAACCCAGGTCTTAATTCTTTAGTACAGTCTGCACTCAAATTATTCTTATTGAAAACATCGCCTACAGGGAACAGAAATTAACATATTCTCAATTATCACAATTCTTTTGTTATTTCATAAACCTTGGAACATTATCCTTTTCATCAAACACTACACTCAGTCAAGTTAAGCTACAGTGTCACTGACACTTTCATTATGTATAGCACCAGATGAATTTGACCATCTTCTTGGAGTGCAAATTTTACTTGATGGTTTTGAAACTGCAAAGTGAATTTCAAGAAGTCATCCAACAAAGCATTACCTACGGCAAAAGCATCATACAATGGGGGGAAGGTGTCTGTCTCCCTTTTACATACTGAGCCACTCAATGAAGTGTATCCTGTTACTCGTTTTAAAGAAATTTTGTCAAAAATAGGCTAAACTTTGAAGTGACTCAAAAACAACAAAATGGCATCAAATTGAAAAAGAAAAAAACAGCTATATTTTTATACTAAAACCAATGGCTTAGACTTAGCTGGTGCAAACTCATTAATTTCCATGGCCAAACACAAATTTTGAACCCACCTATCCCCCAAACTTTATGCAAAACTGAAACTTCAGAGTCCTATCTGGTCCTCTATACTTTTGTTTACTGCGCATGCGCGGTAATCAGGAAGGTACTGAAATTGCCGCCAACATCATTCTTCTGTTTGGCCCAAGTCAGTAAACATCTGAACTGACATCTGTGCTTTAAAATCTCTTTTTTGAAGATGCCTGACACAAATCATTGATGATTATGGTGGATTCAAGGATGTGAGAGGATGCTGGAAGTGAACTATGATGGTTTCAGACGTTCTGGGCTGTAACTTTCAAATAATTGTGTAAAATTATTCATGTTTCCCATTTTCGGGACATGAGCTTGAATGTCATTATTCTTGCTAATGATTAAACCTACTGTTTGTTAAATGTTCCTTCCCTCTCCTCCCATGAAACCTTCTGTTAAGCTCCCAAGCATTTTTGGCTTTATTATTGAAATTTTTTATTAAATTTCTTGGGAGTTGAACATGATCTACGGAATGTTTATTCCGGTTATCCCCATGGTTATGTCCCCACCATAGGGTTTTTTGGACATTTGTAGTCTTGCATCTTCTACCAGATGCATTGTTTTTTCTTCCTATGAAGATCTGGCTTTGCATCAGGTAGTGATTGATCAGTTGCTGACTTTGGGCTTATTGTATGCCCGTTGTTTAATTTCCGTTTTTTTCTAATTGACGTTTTCAGTTTAACAACACTTTAATTTATGATATTCTAGTATTATAGTATAGCACAGTTATTATATTAGTGTAGGATACATGTTTTAAAAAGTGTAGCTTTAATTATTTAGTGTTTGTCCACAGTTAGGCTCCATGGGGATGCCCTTGGGTTCATGAGGTTCCCATTGGAATTTTAGGCATTTTAAAAAAAAAATTTTGGAATTTTTTTTTTCAGTTTTAAGATTTCTTTCGAAATGATTTTGATTATCGTATTTTTGTATCCTTATTTAATATGTATAAATTATTTTATAGTTTGGGAGTGCAGTGGACTTTGTCTTTGGCTTAAATATTATTATGAAATCTTTTTGCTCAAATTGTAAGGCGAGGAAGACTGCCTCAGATTTACATTCTTGTTGTCTTGCTTGTAGCCGCTGCATGCCTCCAGATACATGTGCTACTTGTGTAGTTTGGGATGCCAATCGTTGGAGTCGGGTGTTGCGTTATGTGCACGATGAAGTTCTGATGCCGGAACTGTCACTGCAGTCTAATTCTAGTTTTTCAGTTTCTTTTTCAGAGGAACAAGAACATGGTGATGGTATAGCAACACACATCCAAACTGTGCTGCTGTTATTGCACTCTGGTGAGCAAACAGAGCTAGATGCAAAGGTGCTCATGAATATCAAGCAAGAAATGAGGCCTCTTATTCCTTCTCAAGCAGCTAGTGCAACCAGTGAAGCGGTAACTCCGTTAGTGGGAGCCGTAACACCGGGTAAGTCCACAGCAGTCGAGGAGAGTGTAGAATTGGGTGGAGCGAGCACCTCAAAATCTAAAGCTCACCCAGCGATGACAGCAAATGGGAAGTAGCCAACAAGTTTCTCATAGGGATGCTTGACGAGACTTGGGGTCAGATCGCGAATGGTAGAGCCTTCTCTGTCCCGTCCACAGTCGGGGTCAACTGTTGCCATTGCGAGAAACTTCACTGAGGTGGAGCTAACGTCTTCGCTGGGTGCTCAGGGTGCTCTGTCCACTCTGCAGCCGGGATCAGTGGCAGTTATGGCTTTTTCCTCAGCACATTAGACCGCTCACTAGCTATCTGACTTCGGATGTTCAAGCCGTTCCACAAAGACGCTCCCAGTCTTCGCCTCCAAAGTCAGGCCATCCCATAGCTATTGGTTCGAGGCTTGATTATGCGGAGCATTCAGAACAGATCTCCGTCCCGAGAACATCATGCGGCAAAGAAACATAAGGCCGCTTCTCTCACTTGCTGTCGCAGATTGCACAGCTTATTGCAGCTTCCCAGCAAATGAAGGTGTGGCCGTCAACAGACTCTGGGAGCGAGCTGTTGGATGGTGCTGAGTTGGTCTGGTCATCTGTTCATTCATATGGAGCTGACCGAAATTCACAGCTAGACCAAGCGGATGGTAAAATGGAAATGGAGGAAGATTCTACGTTCTTTTTGGAACAACACATGGAAGCTATGAATTTTATTCATCAGTTTTTTTCCAGATCTTGTTCCTCCTAGTCAGCAAGCTGCATCAGCTAAACAGAAACTGCTATCGTCCCTAGATAGGGAGACCCTTCAAAGGAAGGATGACATTCTTTCCTTCCCGGGTCAGTGTGTTCATGTGTTGGAGGCCTTCAGATGTGATCAAATCTACCATAGATTCTAGTCAGGCAGTTTTGGATGCTATGTCCTATGCAGATCATAATAACCAGGGCTTTGGACCATCGTCTTGTTGGGAAAGAATTTGACGATAATAATTTGTCGCTCAGAGTTCTTTCTAGGGCAGTTATGTATGCCACACATCATTCTGCCCTTACAATGGCTAATGTGGAATTGATAAGACGTGATGGTGCCTTAGCATCGTCTTCATTGATAGACGATCAAGTGAAAAGCTCTCTAAGAGTCGCTTCGGTTTCCAGTCATGCCTTGTTTGACGACAATTTATCCTTAGTGTACAAAGAAGCTACCAAAAAGGCTACCAGCACTCTTTTGCTGAGGTCAGTTTTCCAGCAGCAGTCGTCTGCTGGACATGGTAGGCGAGGGCGTTCCAATTCGCAGCCAGCAAAAAAGTGCTCCTTGCAGGGTTCTAAGAAACCCTTGTACGGATACTCAGAGAGCTGTCCGTATAGCGACTCTGGAAAGGGGCGTAAGTGTTACAAAGAAGGCAGATGCCCCTAAGCTGACGCCGCTATGTCCTTCTTGGGGAGGACGTAGTTTCTCTTATTGAAAATCTCGCAAGTCATATAGGTGATGGTCTAAACCTCTATTGCTCTCCAGTTGGTGGAAGGTTATCAAATTTTGCGAGAAACTGGATGGACATTACGGAAGATCAGTGGGTCAGGAATGTAGTCAGAATGGGTCTGCGGCTATCATTCCGCTCAAAGCCCCCACTTACAAGAAGTCCACGTTGGACAGATCTTCCAACGAATCCTTCAAAAAGAGAGTCTATTCTTGCAGAAGTTCAATCTCTCCTAGTAAAGGAAGCAATAGAGGTTGTAGAAAATCTCATCTCACCAGGATTTTTCAGTCACCTGTTTCTTATACCGAACCAGACGTCTCGTTTTGACCCGTGATAGACTTGAGCTGGATAAACAAAATGATTATCACTCAAAAGTTCTATATGGAAACTATTCGGTCGGTAAAAGTGAGCATTCAAGTGAACGACTTTGTGGAAAGCATAGACCTAAAGGACACATACTTTCATGTCATGGTCCATCTGGCTTTCAGAAAGTATCAGAGCTTTATCGTCCAACGAAAGGTTTATCAGTTCAGAGCGATGTGTTTCGATCTGAACCTGGCACCTTGGGCATTCACTCGGATGATGAACTCGGTAATGTCATACTTCTGAGCTCATTTGGCGGTGGTAACGTTGGCTTATTTGCATGACATTTTAAAGAGATGCGGCGACAAAGATGCACTTCAAAATGATGTGCAGAGTTTGCTTAAATTATTCAGACATCTCAGATTCATTGTAAACAAAAAGAAGTCTGATTTAGCTCTGTCCAAGTCCTTCATTCACTTGGGGATGAGCTTCGAGACTCACAGCAATCTGGTTCACCTTTCGATAACCCAAGCAAAATTAGTCAGTTGCTATGCTCGCTTTTGTCTAAACTCTTTCACAGTATCAGCGAGGGAGTTTATGCAACTGATGGGACTGTATAGGGCAGCGACAGACTTGACACCCCTAGGTCACTTATGCACACGTCCTCTCCAGAGTTTCTTTACTCAGAACTGGAGTGTCAAGACACATTCGCTCAAACGCCATATTGTTTTAACAGATCTGATAAAACAAAATGTTCAGATTTGGGTGGATCTCGAGTGGTTGACTCAGGGAGTTCCACTTCAAGTTCCGGATCCAGTCTTTACTATTATGATGGATGCTAGTCCGACGGGTTGGGGCACGTCCCTGATTTCCACAGACCTGAAGTATCTGGGTCTTTGGGACCCCTGGTTCCATTCCTGGAAAAGCACATAAACATCAAGGAGATGATGTCTATTTCACTTGCACTCAAACACTGGATTGCTCATGTAGCAAAAGCCCATGTGCAGATTCTGTCGGACAATTCCACAGTAGTGGCTTATTTCAGGAACCAAGATGGCACTCATTCAATTCCTCTATTCGAATTGACGGAGAAAATTCTCCTATTTGCTCTGAATCATCATGTTCATCTCCCAGTCTATCATATTCCGGGTGGTCTGAACGTAGCTGCAGACTCGCTCTCAAGGAAAGGTCGCCTGTTGCCATCGGAGTGGATTCCCAACAAAGGATTATTTTGGCAGGTTTGCTACCAGTGGGATCGTCCCATGATAGATCTCTTTGCCACGAACCTAAACAATCAGCTTCTGCCGTTTGTGTCACCTTCTTCGGTTCACCGAGCGTGCGCAGTAGATGCTCTATCGATCTCATGGAACGGACTAATAGGATATGCAACTCCATTGATTAAGCAGATTCTGTTAAAAATCAAACAGTCTCACTGCAAAATCTTGTTGGTAGCACCTGTGTCAGCTCATAAACCTTGGAGCAACCTGGTTAGGTGTCTGTTATGGGACATTCCTCGGAAGCTTCCTCCTCTCAAGGGCCTTCTGTATCAGGGGAAGTCCCACGTACTGCATCACAACCCGGAAGGTCTCAACCTTCACATATTTCCATTGTGCGGTCCTTCCTGCACGGAAAGCAATTTTCAGGATGAGCAGTGGATGCAATTCCTAATTGTAGGAGAACCTCCACATCGCTGAATTACACAGCGAAGTGGAGAGTTTTTTTTTCGTTGGTGTTCAGATCAGTTGGTGGATATTTATGATCCATCTATTCCTCAAATTGCCAATTTTCTGGTCTACCTGTTTGATGTACTCAAACTGCAGCCTGTCATGATTAAGGGCTATAGGTTTATGTTATCAGATACATATGTGCATCATGATAACTTGAATATTGGAGTAGATCCTTCTTTATCCAAACTAGTTAGAAATTTCTCTATTAATAGACCTGGGAGCACAGTGGCTCAGTAGGTAGAGGTGCAGGCTGCAAGCTGAGAGGTCCTCGGTTCGAATCCCACCTACGGCAACCGCGTTGTGTCCTTGGGCTAGACACTTCATCTCCATTGCCCGCGTGGGGGCACGGTGGCGTTGTGTACTAAGGCGTACTGCACGTCGATGGTGCACTTGTCTTCAACCAATGCTAACCCTGCTTGTGTGGAGTTAGTATGTTGGGGAGCTGACATTTGCTCACCGTTGCTCGGTGGTTCTCTCCGGGTACTCTGGCTTCCTCCACCCTTAAAACTGTCACAGTCATGCTTAGCCATTGTGCATAAATATGTGACCTTAAACACCAATAAATAAATAAATAATTAATAGACCTAGAACCCTCAGATTAATTGCTAAATGGAATTTGTCTTGGGTTCTCTTGAACCTTCAAGAAGCTCCTTTTGAGCTGTTAGATGATGTAGAATTTAAATTTCTAATCTAAAAAACGGCTTTTCTCTTAGTCCTCGCTTCTGCCAGAAGAGTTAGTGAACTTTATGCATTATCTGTTGAAGATTCCCATTACCATAGTGTGGGTAATACTATTACTCTTACTATGGAAGTGGGATTCTTGGCTAAGAATCAGATTCTGGATAAACAGCCGGAGTCTATTGTCATTAAGGCCTTACCGTCCTCGGACAACCATAAACTGCTGGTGTGTCCAGTCAGAGCGATGCGCATCTATTAACTTCGATGTAGCTTTATTAGAAAAGGAAGAAAAAGGTTTTTCCTTTCTCTTATGCCTAACAGAAGGTATATTTCTGGTCATTCAGTTGCTAGATGGATTCAGTTGGCAATACGAATCACCTTCGAGAATCTATGTTCAGATCAATGCTCTGTCAATAAGATTTCAGCACATGAGGTTAGATCACTGTCTTTTTCTTGGGCTTATTCAAATAGTATTGTTATTACTGATTTAATGAAAGCAGCCTACTGGATGCAACCTTCTTCATTTACTAAGTTCTACCTTAGAAATTTAGAGTCCATCTCCTTAGATCCTTGGGACCTCTTTCTGTCGCACAGAATGTCGACCATTAATAATACATCTCAGAGATGTCTTAGGCAGTCTGCTCGAGCACTGATGCCGTTCTGCTGCCCTCTTCATTCTGAGGATTCTTTTTTTCCAGTTTTTCCCTTTATATCATCTGGCTTTATAGTTAAAAGCAAGGGAATACCTCCTCCAGTAACAGTAGACCAGTGTCGGTGCTCAGTGGTTTTAATGTGTAGCTAGGTGTGAAGCAACAATTATGTCTCATTTATGTATTGCTTTTAAAGTGTAGCTCAGTTTGAAGCATTGTATATGTTACATGTCAAACAAGCTTTAATATACAATCCTCGGATACTTTTAAATGAGTATAAAACGTCTCATTCTCTGGACTAGCGTTACAATTGGTTTCCTTCATCAAATTAACTGGCATTAAATGGAGAAATTATTGTGTATTACTCCCAGATATGATTGAAGAGAAAGACCGTAATTCCTCTGTCTTCTCCTTTTCTCCTGTATGAGCTATTCTTTAATGTGGAGTATTAGAGATAGTGTATTTCATCTAAGTCCTCGGCCCTCCAGCCTTTTTACGATTCAGCTAAGTCTGGGCCATTGGTTTTAGTATAAAAATATTGTAACGACCGAGTGGTCAATCATTAAATTTTTCCCAAGTTTGAATTATCAATGTTAGACAACCACGGGATGTCCGGATGACACCAGCTGACACTATGTCAGCAAATAATGGAGGCACTACTAGGGTTGACACTATAGAAACACTTGACCCTATACCA
Source organism: Pictodentalium vernedei (assembly GCA_031216915.1). Lineage (NCBI taxonomy): Eukaryota > Metazoa > Mollusca > Scaphopoda > Dentaliida > Dentaliidae > Pictodentalium > Pictodentalium vernedei. The sequence continues at coordinate 737,436,108 of CM062297.1, forward strand.
TTTATATACACAGTACTCTGCCACCTACTTGGCACTGGGGTAAGCTTTGTGCTGTGAGAGAACCACAAAACTGAAGATAATGTTTATCATTTATTATGCTAATCACACTCACATTCACACTACATTAATTCAGCATACACACACGCATTATAACAACAGGAAATCTTAGATTGAATTGACTCAAGATGTAATAACAGAATTTTAACATGAGACAAGTGTATTCACTCTTGGCTCCTGTTCAGAGTAAACCTCAGAGGGGTTAATACATATACCAAAATACAGACTAACGAATTTACTATGAGTATCTTATTTTATTGTTTCAATGCTTTACAACAGATAGCAAGAAATTAGTGTATTCACACTGGTCTTGTTATCTTAAGATACTAAAAGGGTTAAAGTGTTATTATTGAAAAAAATGATTTTATATATTGCATGTGTTTAACGGTAACTATGTCCTATACTGACTTATTGTTCAATTTAAGTAGCAAGGCTGGTTGTGTATGCACACATTTGCTTGTCTACCTTGGAAGTGAAGGGGTCAAATTTAATTACAATTTAATCACAGATGACACATATCACAGTATTCACTGAGTATTGTGTCAGATGTAAGTGTTCTCGGTTATTCAGGTACTTAACATGTGTGGTAAGATTCTGTGTATTCACACATTTGTCTTCCTACCCTGGCAGTTAAATGGTTAAATTAAAGAATTGATATTTAGAACACAACTTCAGGATTCACTGAATAATGTGTACCAGCATTAAAAATTAATTAAATATTAACTACAGTAGCAAGATTATGTGTATTCACACATTGTCTTTTTACCTTGGTTGTGAGATGGTTAAATCGACAAGTTGATTTAATTACTTTGATGAACACAACTTCAGTATTCACCAAATAATGTGTACCAGCATTTAAAATTAATTAAATATTAAGTACAGTAGCAAGATTATGTGTATTCACAGATTGTCTTTCTGCCTTGGCAGTGAGATGGTTAAATCAAAAAGTTGATTTAATTACTTTGAAGAACACAACTTCAGTATTCACCGAATAATGTGTACCACCATTTAAAATTAATTAAATATTAAGTACAGTAGCAAGATTATGTGTATTCACACATTGTCTTCCTACCTTGGCAGTGAGATGGTTAAATCGACAAGTTGATTCAATTACTTTGAAGAACACAACTTCAGTATTCACTGAATGTGTACCAGCATTTAAAATTAATCAAATATTAAATACAGTAGCAAGATTATGTGTATTCACACATTCTCTTTCTACCTTAGCAGTGAGATGGGTAAATCGACAAGTGTTAGTATTCACGTAAATATTTATCACCGCACAAATCATTAAAACGCTTATTTCCCTACTGGTTAAAAGAATTTAACATAGACTGAGTCAACCTTAAAGACAGATTATGTCTGACTGTCTCAGATTATAGCGGCGGACCCAACCGGAGTTCCAATGTTATCCCCATTCAGGAATAAACACAGGACTAACCTAACGTGCATCTGATGCCTACGAGATTCTAAAGCAGAATGAATAAAATCTGATGAAAAAACTGTAGAATAACACCTTTCAACGGGACAATGCACGGGCGAACGGGGTTACAGACGATTTTTAACGAAAGGAACGATTTTTAACAGTATCAACAAATTTCAACGGGGCAATTCCCCCATGCTTCAGTAACAACGAAAGTCAATTCAAACTTAACAAAAATCACCACTAGAATTGTGTCAGGGCAGGTAAAAGGGACCTTGTCTTAGTTGTTTTCTTGGAAAACTTACTTTAAAATAATTAATTTGTAGCTTAAATGTTTTAATTTCTTTGACAAATCTGTCAGACGTCAAGATTGGTAAAGTGTTAATCGCCTTGACAAGTTTTTCATGATCGAGAAGCCCACAAATTAATGACGTCACACAAAAGTAAGCATGCATGGAACGGCATGGTTACCTGAAACAATTCTGCAACCAATAAATTTACAAAATATGGCATACTATTCAGTGTGACAGGGTCGTTTTAGTTCACAGAATGCATTTAAATTAAACAAGGAATAGATCGAATTTCGAGTGGATAACCAAAAGTGGACTAAAAGGTGTTTTTGAAGCAATAAATTTTGCTCAGCATAACCGTATTTTCAAACAGGGAATTCCGTGATGCACTGAACTGCAGTGTTTCGTAAGTACACTTTAGGATTAACTATAAGTTCTGTGATTCACATATCGCACCATAATAATCTGAAAATATGAACTAAAAGACACATGTTAAGCTGAAAAGAAAAATACATTAATAAAGTGTGGATGGGAAGATGCACTAGTGTATCTTCCCCTGGGGGGAAGATACTCAGGGGGGAAGATACCGTGGGACACCTGTTCAGAATAATATTAACACTAAAGAAAAATCTTCACTGAGTTGAACTTGAGGCCAATTGCCTGTATATTTTTGGAAGCAATGATAACTACATAATAATTATAATAATAGTTAGTTATAATAATTTAAGATTTCACAATATGATAAATTTAAAGTAATTTGTATATTTTTTTATACTTACCAATGGCCCAGATGGGGATGGTCCTCCCATGAGTGGGCACTCATACCTCCCTGCTTATATATATAACATTTAGCAGGTATAACTAGGAAGAATGATGTCGGCGCCAATTTTGGTACCTTCCTTGTTACCGTGCATGCGCAATAAACAATAGTGTGGAGGACCAGATAAGACTCATTTATATTTATTGGTGTTTAAGGTCACTTATGCACAATGGCTAATCGTGACTGGGACAGTTTTACAGGTGGAGGAAGCCAGAGTACCCGGAGAGAACCACCAAGCATCGACGAGCAACTGTCATCTCCTCAACATTCTAACTGCTCAAGCTCCGCTCAAGCAGGGTTACAGCAGTTGAAGATGTGCACCATCAACATGCAATACGCCTTAGTACACAGCATCATCGTGCCCCTATACAGGCAACTGGGATAAAATGCCCTGCCCAAGGACACAATGCGGGTCATCTCGGACGGGGATCGAACTCGGGACCTCTATTACAGAAGTCCAACAGTCTACCACTGAGCCACTGCACTCCCACCAGAGTGGACTTTGAATTTTCGGTTTTGTATGCAAATTTTGGGGACTGGGGTGTTCAAAATTTGTGTTTAGCCCTGGAAATTAATGCACCAGCTAAGTCTGGGCCATTGGTAAGTATAAGAAATATACAAATTAAATTTATCATTTTTGACCATAATTTTTAACCACATGACCCTGCATGACGTTACTCCAGAATTTGGGTGTAACGGTTGAGAATTTCCTATGACTGCAACGTATTTTTAGGTATGGTTTTAGCAGAGATTACATTTCCAAATAGTGCTGAAATGGTTAGCCAGATAACCAGTATGCAACTGGTTATTGGCGTAACCGGTTGGAAAAGCTGTCAGCTGGATAACCGTTATATCTATAGTTTACAGGATAGTGTTGGGAAAATAAATAGTATTTGACCGCGAGACGTTAGAATTCTTTTGCGGACACAAACATTGTCAAAGCTACCAAACATTTGTTGATTTACAGTGATGTGTACTCGATGCAACATAAAAGGGTTAAGGTGTTGGAATGTTGAATGAACAGTTATTTTGGTTGCCTGGGCTGTCAAGTTGCGGATAAATGTTTGTTACTTTGTATCAAACTGCCAACAGTCAAGTGCACTGCAGGTTGTTTTCTGCGTGGGCAGAGGTGAGCATGTGCCTGTCAGTGTAAGATTGTCTTCTACAGACAAATTTGACATTCTTCTCTTTGATTAGGTGTTTATTGTTGCAGATTATAATGCTGAAAAAATCTGTCAGTGTGAGTAACGGTGCTTTCAGAATAAATTGACTGTTTAGTACTTTACAAATGTGTTTAAGAAAAACCATGTTTTGATTTTATTGAACAGTTTGAAAGTATACTCTCCCAAAAAAGAAAGTGTGCATGCTAAAAAATAACACTAAAAAAAAATATATATCATTTTCATTCATGGAAATTTTATCACAGATGAATCAATTTGTGATCAACACTAGAAATTTTGTTATGCTACGACGAATACTCTTGGTGCCATGGAGAGTCAAAGACACTAAGGGTCAAACACAAAAGTCACACACTCAATATCTGGTATGACCTCCGTCTGCATCGACTACTGCTGTGCATCTACGCCTCATGGAAGCGAACAAGTTAGCATGGAAGTGTTGTGGGATGTTGTTCCATATTCTGATAAGCTGTCTTTGGAGTTCCACAAGCGTTGACAGTGCATGGGGAAGTCGGCGTAGCTGACGTTTCATTTCGTCCCATACGTGCTCAATGGGTGAGATATCGGGCGAATTTGCGGGCCAGGGAAGAACATCCACTTGTTGTTGCTGCAGATACTGTTGAACAACATGAGCTGCGTGGTGTCGGGCTTTGTCCTGCTGTAGAATGACGCCGGGGCTGTGACGTTGCAGAAATGGGACAACAACAGGTGTAAGCACTTCATCACGATATCTGGCTGCATTGAGATTGCCATCAATAATGACCAGCTCAGTTCTGTTATGGGCAGTGATGCCACCCCACACCTTGAGAGACCCTCCCCCATAACGGTTTTGCTCCACGACACATGGATCTGTGTAGCGGTCGTTTCGACGTCTGTACACTCTCTGGCGGCCATCTGATGATGAAAGATGGAAACGACATTCATCTGTGAATAAAACACATCGCCACCAGTGTAAGGGATGCCTGAGATGTTGTCTACACCACTGCAGTCGAGCACGACGATGACGTAACGTCAAAATCAGACGAATTGCAGGTCTTCGAGGACGTAAGCCGTATTCTCTCAGCCGGTTGATTACTGTTTGAGGATGTATCCGTCTCAGGTTAGGGATGTTCCTGGCTGTCGTCGTTGCCGTTTGTTGCCGGTTCCGGAGATGGACGACACGGATATACTGATCTTGTGCAGTGGTGTTAACTTGGTGTCTCCCGGAGCGGGGTCGGTCTCGAACGTCATCATGTTGTGCATGTCGATGGACTAGCCTGTCTACAGTGTTATGGTGGCAGTTCAAATGCTGGGCAACCTCTCTGTGTGTTCTTCCAGCTCTAATCATACCCAGGGCAAGGAGACGTTGATTCATTGTCAATCTTGGCATGCTAATGTGGAGTCGTTTTAACAGCAGCGCAAGTTTGAATGTGAACGATAGGAAGGCCTTACTTTAGTGGTTAAATACCCAAGGATTCACACTGCTGCATGAATTTTCAGACTCTCCACATGCAAAACATGCCTTTTCACAAACGTGCAGCACGTCATTTAACGTTAATGCAATGTTAACGGGGAAAGCTGTTTTTGTGTTCAATATAACTTATTCGTGAACAGATTAACACTCTTTACACCTACGAAATTATTTTTGTGGAGTTTGATCAATTTCTGCAGTGCACACTTTCTTTTTTAGGCGAGTATATGTCATAAAAAAAAAAACTATTTCAAAATCTAGCAGTTTAAAATTTATTTTTCAATGATCAGTGTCAGACAATGAGGGGCTCTTGGTCAGTGGGGCATATAATAATTTCTTACCACACCACTTTCATGATGACTCGCAACATATTCCTGCCAGAAATTTTACTGTGAAGAATAGGTAAATGTAAACATAGAACTATTTGTGACTTTTGTCTTAGCAGTGAACAGAAAAAGATACTAAAAAAGTAGGATTACATATTCACTCGATCATATCAAATTCAAGCCACTCAAGGTAGGAGGCTCTTTGTTAATACAGTTGACAAATAACTATGCCTAACTACAATTTACAAACTGGTTGGAAAATTCTTAACTAATATCAATTACACTTGTCCCTCACTTCAAATGCACACCCATGGGAACAAATTGCACACACAATTTTGGTTTCAGGTGTGCAGCATACCACACTCCTGTAATTTTCACATGTTGCACGCCTGTGATTTTCAAACAGCAAATCCTATTTTTGTGACAGGGCAATGCAAGGTGACCACAGTTACGATGTATCATCACTATTATGTGGGACCATTGCAGTCATGTAAATTGTTAATGACTGTTTGCACTTTGGTGATTCCCATTGGCACTAGATGGTGTTCGGTTATTTAAGTTTTGTGGAAGTCAGGTGGCAGTATTTTGAACTGTTTTCTTGCCATTCCTTACTGATTTTGCGTCGTAGACAATGCAATAATACCAGTGGTTAAAATGAATGCATATCCAGTTGAAATCTGGTTGTGCCCGACAGTTAGCCAGTTACAAAAATGAGCCAACCGTGCAGCACTATTTCCAAAATTTCAGAAAGACAGAGTTAAAAATTAGCTGTAAATTGAGATCTTGAAAAAACATTCTTAGAATGCAACTTCTTCCAATGAGGTGTTACAATTCTGAAAAGTAAAAGGTGATGGACTAACTTCAGATAACCAGAAATACATGTGTGAAGTTTGAAATCTGTATCTTTCAGTGCTATGCATGTCACAAAATCAACCTTTTTAATAAGAAAATGCTAAAATTTGAAGTGACATAAAAACATAAAAAAAAGCTGGAATCTTTAAAAAACAAAATACAGTTATGTCTACAACATACTAAATTTTCGTGAAAATCAGACGAAATTCAATTTTTTCAACTTGTGACCCCCATGAAGTCAGTTAAGAATTTCCCATGAGTAAACACATTTTTAAATTTTAGATATGGTTTTTAGTGGAGATGGAATATCAAAGCTTGAAAGAGAGGGGTTTGATACTGGCATTTATATGGAACTTAATTAAGCACCCCCTGAAATGTTTCATGACATTGAAGTTGCTGTTACTGATTATTATGTTTTTTAGTCCAACTTGACAAAGTCAAGCTGAGCTATTGCGATCACTTCTCGTCCTTTGGCGTACATATGTTAGTATGTCCACAATTTCCTTTGGCACACCTCAAAGGTCGCATTTATGATCAGATCGCTTTGAAACTTGATAAGCTTGTTTGGGGTGACCTCCAGATGGTAGCTATCGATTTTCTTCAATTTCCGTCAAAAAATGAGGCCACAGCCAGTGTTCTTAGAACTTAGTTTAGTCAGGCCTCAATATTTCCCTTTGGCACACCCTACAGGGCACATTTATGATTGGATTGCTTTGAAACCTGGCATGCTTATTTTGGGTGACCTGTAAATGGGAGTTATTAATTTTCTTCCATTTCGGTCAAAAAATGTTGCCGAGGCCAACGTTCTTAGAACTTAGTTTAGTCAGACCTCAATATTTTCCTTTGGCACACCCTACAGGACACATTTATGATCGGATTGCTTTGAAACCTGGCATGCTTGTTTGGGGTGACCTTTAGATGGGAACTATTGATTTTTTTCCATTTTCGTCAAAAAATGTTGCACGGCCAACGTTCTTAGAACTTAGTTTAGTCAGACCTCAGTATTTTCCTTTGGCATACCTTACTGGGTACATTTATGATCGGATTGTTTTGAAATCTGGCATGCTTATTTGGGAAGACCTTTAGATGGGAGCTATTGATTTTCCTGAATTTCCGTCAAAAAAATGGTGCCGTGGCCAACGTTCTTAGAACTTTGTTTAGTCAGACCTCGATATTTCTCTTTGGCACATCCTGCAGGGCACATTTATGATCGTATTGCTTTGAAACCTTGCATACTTGTTTGGGGTGACCTCTAAATGGGAGCTATCGATTTTCTTCCATTTCCATCTGTCAAAAAATGTTGCCGCTTGCAACGATCTTTGAACTTAGTTTAGTCAGGCATCAATATATTCCTCTGGCATGCCCTACAGGGCACATTTATAATCAGATCGGTTTGAAACTTTGTATGTTTGTTTGGGGTTACCTCTAGATGGGAGCTATCTATTTTCTGTGATTTCCGTCAAAAAATATTGCCACTGGCAATGACCTTCGATGATCTTAGTAAAAACTTGGTGCAGTTTAGCGTCAATATTTCCCTTTGACACACCCTGCAGGGCACATTTATGATTGGATCGCTTGCAAACTTGGTGTGCATGTGTGGGGTTTAATCTATATGGGAGCTGTCAATTTTCTTCCATTTCTGTCAAAAAAATGTTGCCACTGACCTTTGAACTTTTTTTGTCAGACAGATTTTCTGTCAAAAAATATTGCCACTGGCAATGACCTTCGATGATCTTAGTAAAACCTTAGTGCAGTTAAGCATCAATATTTCCCTTCAACACACCCTTCAGGGCACATTTATGATCGGATCACTTTGCAACTTGGTATGTGTGTTCGGGGTAACCTCTAGAGGTGAACTATTGCTTTTTTTCATTTCCATAAAAAATTATTGCCGTTATCACCAGCCTTCGAACTTACTGCATTTGTGCATCAACTTATCCCTTTTGCACTCTCTGCAGGGTATATTTATGAATTTCCATAAAAAAACCCAAAAAGCATTGCCACAAGCAATGACCTTCAAACTTAGTGCATTTGTGCATTACATCTTCCTTTGTCATGCCTCAGAGGGTACATTCATTATCAGGTTGTTTTGAAACTTTGTATGCTTATGCAGGGTGACAAAGATAGGAGCTATTGTTTTTCTTTTCATTTCCATCAAAAACTGTTGCTGTTAGTAACAATCTTTGAATTTATTGCATTTGTGTATCAACATTTTTTGACATGGCCTGCAGGCCACATTCATCATAGGATTGTTTTTGAACTTGGTGTGCTCATTAGGCAAGACCTTTAGATAAGAGCTATTGATTAACATTCATCTCTATGAAAAAAGTTGCCATCTACAATAACCTCTGAACATACTGCATTTGTGTATCAACATTCTTCCTTTAGCCAGTCTTACAATTTATATTTAAAAATGCATGGATTACTCTGACGTGCACACACAATGCTGTTGTGTTGAAATTTCATCAAATAACATTGGTACCAATGATCTTCAATTTTGCCATTTCATTTATAACGTACCAAGTTCAAGTTTGTCAAGTTGAGCTACAGTGTCATTGACACTTTCATTTAATGATTGCTATTTCAGGCAGTACATTATATCTAGTGAAACATGATGTTTCTGGTAGATAGTGTGTCCTGTGTCACATCCTCCAGTTAGTTGTATCCACTGCAGAGTAAACTGTCCCCATTCCTGATGAGCTCCAGTGGATTCAGATCAGAACTCATGGTAGCCCAAGGAATGGTAGTCAATGAATGAAAAATGCTGAACACCAAGCCAAATGTACTCCTTGGTGATGATCTTTTAGTAGAGGACATTTGAGGGCCCTTCTGGGCCTCAATGTGGCATTTCTCAGGCCGTTCCTGATCATTCTCCTACAGATTCATCGATTTGGTAACCACCATCAGAACAGTACTTGAATTAATGGCTGTCATCGCACCTGCCTTAGAAGTACCTTTTTCACATCATTATGTCATAGGGGGTATTCTTACCATAGAGGGTCCTCAACCTCAATGGTTTGCTTGTGTTTTCTCACCAAATGACTGATGACTGTGTAAATGATGTAGAGTTGTCGACCCAGCTGGAAGGACATACCTGTGGAATACATACCAATAATATGCCATCTTTGTGCACATGTCATCCTTCTTCATGTCATGGTGACCTTTTTGTGATTGAACAATGAAATGGGCATATGGGCACTATAAATACCAAACTCTGAGTCATACACAAACTGTATTTTGGAAAATTCTTGAGTTGCATTGTGCATGTGAGTCCTGAGACCTGTTTGTGGGTCACATTCATTCATACACATTCACAATTGTTTGTTTGATCATCATTATAATCATGCATATAACCGCTGCCCTGGTTATTCACCCTCAGCAATCAGCAGTGCCGAGGAAATGAAAAATATCCACAGGAAAAATACTGCCGAGGATGGATTCTTCAAAAGCCTTGTGGTGGCAGAAATGCACAACTTCCAGGTTACACGAGGAATCAAATCATGTGGGTTGCACTACACTGTATTGCTAATCTTACAATTTACAGTACAAATTGCAGCATAACCACTAGAAACTATGTGTTCTGCTTCTTCTATGTTGATAACGTCAGAATCTGACATAGCTTTCCAGAAACTGATGTCTGATTCTAGTGTTATCAACATAGAAACAGTGAGACACTTAGTTTGTGGTTATGCTGCATCTTATTTTCAATCGTACTATACATATTGAGCAAGTCGCTTACTTCTAAGATTTTTTCTCAGCATTCACATGGTTCATGTTATTGGCATGATCTAATTGAGTGAAAGATTCTGCACATTGATTGTGATTATATGCACATGTATCTGAAACTACTTTCACATGTTAAAGTTACTTGAAAGTTTTCACTTCATTGCATACTACATATACATGGCAATTGAGACTATGCCCTGCCCCCTGATGATTTTTACACAATCGAACAGGCTTCACAGCAATTGCCATAGAAGAACCAGTTTACCACAGCAATTTTTTTGCAAAGGAAACCAGGATGAATTACCAGGACTGGAACCAGCAACAGACTATCAATGAACAGTGGAAATCAATTCATTATATTTGAAGGTGCTTAACTTTTTACATGCCCGTTTTAAAAATGGTCATATAATGTAACCAGTCTGCTCGTCCACATGTCTGTCTGTCCATTAACATTTTTGGTTTCTGATTGATAACTCCAGCTTGGATTATTTGATCTCAACCAAAGTTGGTATGTGTATTACCCAGCTACGAATACAGTCCCAAGTTCGAATATGGGTTGCGTCCAATTATTAGTCCCCTACCGGCACTCTGTCCCTCCGTCAGTCCATCAGTCTGTCAGTCACACTTTAGTTTTTCGGACTTTTTTTGGAAATGCTTCAACCGAATGATTTTATTTTTGGTAACCTTCTATAGAATGATGACTTACAGATCGAGTTTGAGTTTCATGCTGATTGCATTATTCTTGTGTGAGTTATGGCCCTTGGAAATATGGAAAAGCTCCAAAATATCAGTTTTCTGGACTTTTTTGGAAACGCTTCAACGGAATGATTTCATTTTTGGTAAACTACTATAGAACGATGAATAAAAGATCCAGTTTGAGTTTCATGCTGATTGAATTATTCTTGTGTGAGTTATGGCCCTTGGCAATATGGAAAAGTGTCAAAATATCAGTATTTTTATACTGTACCAATGACCCAGACATAGCTGGTGCTAACTCTTAAAATATAGGGCCAAACACAAATTTTGCCCCCCAATCTCCAAAATTTGCATCTAAAACCAAAGAAAACATGTCCTGAATGGCCCTCCACACTTCACCTCTACGGCGCATGCGCAGTGTCAAGAACGTTCCGAAATTGGCGCCATTAATCATTCTTAGTTTGGCCCTTCATCAGTTAACATCTGCCTGATCTTTTTGCTTGTAAATCTCAGTTTAAATGATGCCAGACACATAAATATTAGTGAAATGGTGATTCTAAGGAGGATATAGAAGGAGGAGAGGAAAAATGTGTGACAGAAAATTATCAGGGCTGTAACTTAAAATTTTTTAATGAAATTATGTTAAGTTACCTATTTTCGAGGCAGCAGCCATTTTGTTGTCATTCTTGTTATCAAGTTACACTGATTTTACAGTGTTTTCCTCTCTCCCTTTCCTTTAAGTCCCCTCTTGCTATTCTCCCATGCTTTTGGCATAATTTCTGTAATTATTATTACTAAAATTTCTTGGGAGTTTTAGCTGAATAACAGAATGAATTCTGTTCTTTTCCCCATGTTTACGTCTTCACCTATGGATGGTTAGGCGTTGTGTTCTGCATCTACCATCTGATGTTCTGCAGTTTCTTCCCTGGAAGTCTCTGTTTTGCATCAGATAGTGTATTATTGGTAACTGATTTCAGGCCTGGGTGCCTGGAGTCTTTTTTTAGTGTTTTTACACTTATTGTTTACATTTACAATAGCCCTCTGTGTGAGGGGGGATTTCTTGAATATAATATCTTGATGTTAATTTAATCATAACTAGATACATTATTATTGTTCGTAAGTGTTGCATAAATTGTTTAAAATATTTTTAAAATTTTTGTCCGCACTTAGGCTTGGGATCCATTGGGGTTCAACATTACTTTTCAGAAACTTGGGCTGTTCTGAAAATATATTTTTTCAAAATATTTTGATTTCAATTATTTTTTCTATGTTAATGGATCATATTATTATGTATTTTGATTGTCAGGGGTTGGTGCGAGTACCAGGACTTGGTTTTCTTTTCACATTGAAAGGATTTTGATCAATTGTAATAAGAGGAAGTCTTCCTCTGACTTTTTTAATCATTCTATATGTAGTCAGTGTACTCGCACTAACTCCTGTTCTGTATGTGATGATTTCGATGACAACATGGGAAGCGTATGTCACGGTATGTTAGTGGGGAATTGGACATTCCGGTCCTTTCCCCGCAGGGTCACTCTACTTTATCAATTTCTATTTCAGACGATCAAGATTAGGGTGATGTATCCGTGATGTCTTCCAACAGTGTGCCTCCGTCGTCACAATTAATGAAGGGCTAGCAGAAAAGTGCTCATATAAATACGCCATTTGCCTAAGAGGACCCTAGTAGGTTCGACGGCCTTTGTCGTCCGCTAGCTCGCCCGGTGTAGTGTCCATTCATCGAATGGTACGGCAGCCGGGTTCGTCCATTGCGGTCTAGAAGGAGTTTTGGGGTGATGCGAGCACTATAAATCAACCAAATGCACACCCGGTGACGGCAGATTAGAGGGAGAACGGAGGAAGCCTTTTAGTCTGGGTCCTAGCTCGTTCAGTCCATCCGGACGGCTAGCGAGAGAGGCCCCTCTCTCGTACAACAACATCTGGCCCCAGATGTTGTGGTACAAAATGTTTCGCATTCGGAGCATACGTCCGCCGCTCGGGACGCTCCGACATATAGTCAGTCCAGAGAGACTGTCAATAAGGCTTCGGAGTTTGCATAGGAAAGTGTGCGGGAGTCAACGTACACGGAGCTTCCGGCGGCAATGCATTGTAAGACCGCTACTGCACAGGTCTCGGGGACGGACGTGCTATCCTAAATAGCACAGCTTATCGCAGCATCCCAGCAACAACTGAATCTGTCGCATAATGTATTATCCGACGATGCTGGGTCGGGACGCTCCGCGGAAGCGGGTACGGACGTCCGAAAATTTCATCCGGTCCAACGGGATACCGAAAGGGATTCGGAGGATTTTGAGCTTTCCCTTTCGGAACAACATATGCTGTTGTGTATGTCATCTGACTTGATCTTCTACAGGTTCTTTCGTCGGACCAGAATGCTGTGATGCCAGATAAGAAACTGATAGCGTCGGTGGACTTAGATATTTTTGGTTCGGTTCAGGGACATCGTCCCTCAGTTCCGACATAGTCCAATAATGTCACACAAACTTTCGAATTATTGAATGACGCTATATATTTATTATTATATGCTTGCTATTACCAAGCATTTCTGGTTTCTTGTTCGCAAAAGTTACGGAGATTTCTTTCAAAAGTGTGCCTCTATCGTCATAGTTAATGAAGAGCTAGCGGCAATAAGTGCTCATGGAATATGTCTATCGCCTAAGAGGTCCCTTGTAGGATCGACGGAGTGACATTCGCTAGCTCACCCGGTGTAGCGTACATTCATCGAATGGTTCGGCTGCCGGGTTCGTCCGTTGCGGTCTAGGAAGGAGATTTGGGTGATTCGAGCACTATAATAACTTTAGTACTCACCCAGTGATGGCGGATTGTGGACAGATCGGAGGAAGCCTGTTAGTCCGGTTCCTGGCTCGTCCAGGTCCGTCCGGGCTGTGAGCGAGAGAGGTCCCTCTCTCGTCCAACAACATAGGGGACCGCATGTTGTGGTTCAGATATTTTACACGCTCGGGACGCTCCGTTATATTGACAGTCCGAGAGACTGTCGATAATGCTTCCTCATCCTCACAGCAGTGCACACGACCGCACATTGGCTACGTGACCTCGAGTATCTGACCAGTTTCGTCATTCAGTGATTCCACGGCGAACAGGTCACGCCATCCGGTAGCCAAGGGACACGAGGCCTATACACTCCGTTCGCTCGCATAATAGTAGTATGCACGGGGTAACGATCACGGAGCTTCCAGCGGCAATGCATCGTAAGACCGCTTCTCCACAGGCCTCAGTGACGGACGTGCTTTCCAAGTTAGCACAGTTTTTCGCAGCATCCCAGCAATCGACAGTTTCTCGGTCGGATCAGGAATTATCCGACGGCGCTGGGTCGGTGCGCTCCGCGGTTGCATTAGGTTCGGACGACCGAACGCTTTATAGGGTCCGACAGGATGGCGAAAGGGATTCGGACGATTTCGAGTTTTCCCTTTCGGAACATCGGAAGCTGCCATACATTTCTTCCGGCATTATCTTCCAGTGGTTGTTCCTTCGGACTACATTGCTGCGATGTTGCATAAGAGACTTATAGTGTCATTGGACACAGATTTTTGGATCGGTTCAGAGACATTGTCCCTGACTTACCGACACAGTCCAATAATGTCATTAGAACATGTGTATTATTTATCGACGCTATATATATATATATAAGCTTAGTTTAGTTTCTTGTCCGCAATGCTCATTTCTGCCTTTTATCATTTATAGGAATAATTTATTTTGGCGGAACAGGGCATACCGAGAGTTCATATGCATCTAGACGGCGTGGTTAAAGACTGTAAATTATCTTTTTCGCCGTCTATGTCTTTTCCAACCACAATGTTGGAAACGACAATGATGTCTAATAGACTTAACTTAGACGCTTTATCATACATAATCTACCTTACTGAGGCGTTATCATTACGTCTTCAAGAGAAAGAATTCCGGGATATGATCCTCAATGTGATTTCTTTTGAGGGCAGTAGTTTGTTCACGTATAACTCCGCCCTTCAGTGGCTACCTGGAGTTGGTTAGACGTGACGCAGCCCTAGCTACATCCCCGCGAGTGGATAGTAAGGTGTAGAACTCTCTGAGAGTCACTTCGGTCTCAGAGAAGCTTCTCTTCGACGGAAACTTTTCAGCAATCCATGAATTGCTCGATTTACACGTTCTCTTGTCTATCTAGTGTAGCAAGAGATTCAGACTGGGGCAAACATTCGGTGGTTGACTCAGAGAGTGCCACTGCAGTTGCCGGATCCGAGTTTTATAATTATGACGGTTGCCAGTCAAACAGGTTGGGATGCAATATTGATCCCAATGGATTCGAAGTGCCAGGGTCTTTGGGTTCCGCAGTCTCTAGGCAAGCACTTATCTTCCACGGAATAATGTTTTTTAGGCTTGCTTTATGTCATTGGATGAACATTATTCAGAAACGCATGTCCAAATCCTGTCCGATAATACGACAGTAGTAGCGTATCTCTGGAACCAGGGAGGCACTCATTCGTTTCTGTTATTCAATTTAATGGAAAGAATCCTTCTGTTTGTTATAGTACACCAAGTTCTGCTTCGGTCCATCATATTCCGGGTCGTCTGATTGTATTACCGGACTCCCTTTCACTTATGGGTCGCTTGTTGCCGTCAGAATGGACTCTCAACAAACAAGTATTCAATCAGATTTGCTATCAATGGGTGCGCCCAATGATAATTTATTTACGACACAACTTGCTAATCAATTGCAGACGTATGTGTTTACATGTCCGGATCTCTGAGCTTATGTTGTTAACGCTCTATTGATCTAATAGGACGGAATGATAGGATATGCGTATCCTCCTGCGCTGTTGTTTCAGCAAGTATTGCTAAGATAAACAACCACAATACATTTCTGTTGATAGCATCTCTGTCTTCACAGAAACCGTGGATAAATTTACTCTAAGGTCTACTGTGGGATTTAACGTGAAAGCTTCCTCCATGAGAGGATCTTTTTTCGCTGGGAAAAATCGTGTCATCTTCATCACAACCCGCAAGGTCTCAACCTTCACGTATTCCGTTGTGTGGTCCTTATTGCATTGTAAGCATTGTACTGGACGAGCTTTGGACGCGATTTCTTACTGTAGGAGAACCTCTTCTTCGCTATTCTATGCGGCTAAAGTGGAGGCTCTTCTGTCGTTGGTGTAGGGATCACTATGTTGATATTAGTCATTGCAACTTTCTAGTATACTTGTTTGACAAGATCTACTGCAGCCTGTTACTATTAGGGTTATAGGTTTATGTTATCTCATACCTATGCACTCTATGATAGTTTACAATTGAGTCTTATGTCTCTTTATCTAAGTCAGTTAGTAACTTTTTGATAAATAGACTTAGAATCATTAGATTAAATTTCTATACGGAATTTAACTTTGGTTCTCATTTAGCTAAGTAATCATTTGAGCCTCTGGAAACAGTAGTTTTCAAATTCTGACCTTTTAGACAGTAATTCTGTTGGCTTCTCTTTTACTGAGGAGTCAGTGAGCTTCATGCACTATCGGTGGATGATTCTCACTTTCGTAGTTTTGGAATCACTACTTCCTTTACTATTTAGGTTGGATTTTTGCATAAGAGTCAGGCTCCTAATAAATATCCGGAACCTATTGTTATTTAGGTCCTTCCGTCTTCGTACGGGCATAGGCCTTTACTCTGTCCGGTTAGAGTTTACGTATTTTTAAACAGATATCTGTTTATTACTACGGGCGTAAGCTTCTTCTGTCTTTGATGCCTAATAGAAGGACGTTACACTCCATTCTATTGCTAATGGATTCAATTAACTATCGATACTGCTTATGGTATATCATTGACTCAGCAGTTGTGTTTGAGATTTCGGCTCATGAAGTAAGAGTTCTTCTACATCTTGGGCTTACATTAATAGTGTCGCTATTATAGATTTTTAAAGGCTGCTCATTGCGCTCAGCCATCCACATTCATGAATTTTTATCTCAGAATATCGAGTCCATTTCTGGAGGCCTCTATTGTTAGGTCTATTATCTACTGCTCAGAATGTCATTCACTTAACAGTTGCTACTATAGCTAGGTAGGCTGTCTGTTTCGGCAGTGACTCCGTTCTGCTGCCCTCTTCGTTCTGGGCTATTTGACCCAGGGCAAGAAAAAGGGGGGGGGGGGGGGGGAGGGTGTTCCCTTGGGTCACCTGTTTTACTATGAAAACAAGGGGATACCTCCTCCGGAGTTAGTAATTCTGAGCTGTTATTGGGATGGTTTTTTAGTGAGAAGTTTATGTTCTAAAAATTCATTCAGGACTTAGTTTTTAAAGTATAGCTTTTGAATTTAGCATGTGTCAACGGTCGTTATTATACAATCCTCAGACACTTTTAAGAAGTATAAAGAGTCTCTATTCTCTAGACTTACTTTATTTATTGGCTTACTTTAAAAATTATTAGTATAAGGATTATACTAGATATTAATAGAGTACATGGATGTAGGATGCTCAATTTTGGAAGGTGTTATATCTTTCTGATTTATCATAAATATGAAAGATACATGTAAGGCCTAATACTTCTTTTTCCCTAGAGGGGATGACTCTATTTTATATATTGAGCATATTCCAACTTGCTCTATGTCCTTGGCCCTCCAGCCTTTTTACTATTCAGCTATGTCTGGGTCATTGGTACAGTATAAAAATGTTAAAAAATTTATAGTAATTTATATATTTTTTATACTTACCAATGACCCAGACGGGGATGTCCCTCCCAGGAGTTGGGAACTCATACCTCCCCACTGAGTACATAGCGCTTACCAGGCACTGGTTATAAGAATGATTAATGGCGCCAATTTCGGAACGTCCTTGACACTGCGCATGCGCAGTAGAGGTGAAGTGTGGAGGGCCATTCAGGACATGTTTTCTTTGGTTTTAGATGCAAATTTTGGGGATTGGGGGGGGGGGGGGGCAAAATTTGTGTTTGGCCCTATATTTTAAGAGTTAGCACCAGCTATGTCTGGGTCATTGGTAAGTATAAAAAATATATAAATTACTATAAATTTTTTAACTTTCCAGACTTTTTTTTGGAAACGCTTCAACGGAATGATTTTATTCTTGGTTACCCACTATAGAACAATGACTTAAAGATCAAGTTTGAGTTTCATGCTGATTGCATTATTCTTGTGTGAATTATGGCCCTTGGAAATATGGAAAAGTGCCAAAATATCAGTTTTCCAGACTTTTTTTTGGAAACACTTCAACAGAATGATTTCATTTTTGGTAACCTACTATAGTATGATGCCTTACAAATCAAGTTTCATTTGTACTCTGTCCATCCGTCAGTCTGTCAGTCAGTCTGTCAGTCACACTTTAGTTTTCCGGACTTTTTTTTAAATGCTTCAACCGAATGATCTCATTCTTGGTAACCTACTGCAGAACGATGACTTACAGATCAAGTTTGAGTTTCATGCTGATTGCATTATTCTTGTGTGAGTTATGGCTCTTGGAAATATGGAAAAGCCACAAAATATCAGTTTTCCAGACTTTTTTTTGGAAACGCTTCAATGGAATTCATGCTGATCATATCCAGGTTATAACATTTGTATAATTATTAATGCTCATTAGTCCGGTAGGGGACATTGTATTGCTTCATCGATACGTGAGCTCTTGTTTTTATATGAGTTACACACGTTTTTAGCTCACCTTGTCTAAGTCAAGCTGAACTTATCCAATCGCTCTCCAACCATCATCCATCAACACTATGTTTTGGACTTCCCCAAAACGACTGTGCCAATTCAAGTGAAAGTTTGTGTGAGTCATTATCCCGAAGGGGCATTACATTTTTGTTCAACTCGGCATGCCCAACCCCATAGGGAAGGGGTGGGTGAAATTGCTCCAAAATATTTTTAAAATCTCCTCATGAGCATGGGTACAATGACTTGATATTTGGTAGGGAGCTTCTTTTTGAGGTGTAGACTCAAGTTTGTTCAAACAAAGTTTGTGGTGCAATATTTGCCTTTGTAATGGGAGGGGCAAGATTTTTATAAATTCCTATTTTATGAACCGATGGTCTAATTTGAACCAAATTTGGTACCAGTATGTGGTATTATTGGGTGATATGTACTTACTCATGGAAAAAATGTTTTTCCTGTGTCCCCATGGCAACCCCAGGAGCTCAAAATAGAAATATTAGAATCGATAAAATGCCAAGTCAGCATATTTGCAAAATTTTAAAAAAATTTTTCTCTAGAATCAGTGGTCAGAATCTTTTGATATTTGGTATGCGGCATCCGTGAAAGGGTGGGGGGGGGGGTGGGTGGGGGGAGGGGGTGGGGGGTCAGGTACATGTTTGTTAAAATGAACCTCCTTGGTTCATATTTGGGCACAAAACAGGGGCAATAATAACTTGGGGCAATATGGGGAATAATCTTTAAAAATCTTCTTCGGAACCACCAGTCAGAATCTTTTTATGTTTGGCAAGCATCATTGTTATGAGGGGAAGATTCAAGATTGTTCAAATAAAGTCCCAAGGTTAATAATTGGGCTTCCTATGGAAGCCTAAATTCAACTTGGTGCAATATGGGGAATAATTTTCCCTGCGGGAACCCCGGGAAGTGAAGCAGTGCCTGTTCCCTGTGGGGGGGGGGGGGGGCAAAATTTGTGTTTGGCCCTATATTTTAAGAGTTAGCACCAGCTATGTCTGGGTCATTGGTAAGTATAAAAAATATATAAATTACTATAAATTTTTTAACTTTCCAGACTTTTTTTTGGAAACGCTTCAACGGAATGATTTTATTCTTGGTTACCCACTATAGAACAATGACTTAAAGATCAAGTTTGAGTTTCATGCTGATTGCATTATTCTTGTGTGAATTATGGCCCTTGGAAATATGGAAAAGTGCCAAAATATCAGTTTTCCAGACTTTTTTTTGGAAACACTTCAACAGAATGATTTCATTTTTGGTAACCTACTATAGTATGATGCCTTACAAATCAAGTTTCATTTGTACTCTGTCCATCCGTCAGTCTGTCAGTCAGTCTGTCAGTCACACTTTAGTTTTCCGGACTTTTTTTTAAATGCTTCAACCGAATGATCTCATTCTTGGTAACCTACTGCAGAACGATGACTTACAGATCAAGTTTGAGTTTCATGCTGATTGCATTATTCTTGTGTGAGTTATGGCTCTTGGAAATATGGAAAAGCCACAAAATATCAGTTTTCCAGACTTTTTTTTGGAAACGCTTCAATGGAATTCATGCTGATCATATCCAGGTTATAACATTTGTATAATTATTAATGCTCATTAGTCCGGTAGGGGACATTGTATTGCTTCATCGATACGTGAGCTCTTGTTTTTATATGAGTTACACACGTTTTTAGCTCACCTTGTCTAAGTCAAGCTGAACTTATCCAATCGCTCTCCAACCATCATCCATCAACACTATGTTTTGGACTTCCCCAAAACGACTGTGCCAATTCAAGTGAAAGTTTGTGTGAGTCATTATCCCGAAGGGGCATTACATTTTTGTTCAACTCGGCATGCCCAACCCCATAGGGAAGGGGTGGGTGAAATTGCTCCAAAATATTTTTAAAATCTCCTCATGAGCATGGGTACAATGACTTGATATTTGGTAGGGAGCTTCTTTTTGAGGTGTAGACTCAAGTTTGTTCAAACAAAGTTTGTGGTGCAATATTTGCCTTTGTAATGGGAGGGGCAAGATTTTTATAAATTCCTATTTTATGAACCGATGGTCTAATTTGAACCAAATTTGGTACCAGTATGTGGTATTATTGGGTGATATGTACTTACTCATGGAAAAAATGTTTTTCCTGTGTCCCCATGGCAACCCCAGGAGCTCAAAATAGAAATATTAGAATCGATAAAATGCCAAGTCAGCATATTTGCAAAATTTTAAAAAAATTTTTCTCTAGAATCAGTGGTCAGAATCTTTTGATATTTGGTATGCGGCATCCGTGAAAGGGTGGGGGGGGGGGGTGGGTGGGGGGAGGGGGTGGGGGGTCAGGTACATGTTTGTTAAAATGAACCTCCTTGGTTCATATTTGGGCACAAAACAGGGGCAATAATAACTTGGGGCAATATGGGGAATAATCTTTAAAAATCTTCTTCGGAACCACCAGTCAGAATCTTTTTATGTTTGGCAAGCATCATTGTTATGAGGGGAAGATTCAAGATTGTTCAAATAAAGTCCCAAGGTTAATAATTGGGCTTCCTATGGAAGCCTAAATTCAACTTGGTGCAATATGGGGAATAATTTTCCCTGCGGGAACCCCGGGAAGTGAAGCAGTGCCTGTTCACTGTGGTAAACAGGCTCTGTTTTGCTGGTAAAATAGGACCCAGTCATCAATGCTTGGGAGGTGTAAACCCTCTCTAAAATGGGCAACATGGCTTATTAACACTCACCCCTGGTCTTGAGTTGATACTCATGTTGTGGTCATGATTAGCCTTTGTGCAGAAATATGTGACCTTAAACACCAATAAATAAATAAATAATGGGGGATAATTTATAAAAATCTTCTTCAGATTCACCACTCAGAATCCTTTCATATTTGTTATACAGCATCTCTAGGGGGGTCAGACTCAAGTTTGTTCAAATTGGGTCCCTAGGTTAATATTTGTGCTCCCTATCATAGCCCAAATTTTAACTTAGTGCAATATGAGGAAATTTCTTTCAAAGTCCGATTGCTTTCATATTTGGTGTACAACATCTCTAGGGGGTTGGGGGGGATCAGTTTCAAGATCAGTTTCAAGTTTCTTCAAAGCGAGTTAATATTTGGGCTCCCTTTGGGAACCCAAATTTTAACTTATTGCAATATAAAGGAAATTCTTCAAAAATCATCTTCTTAAGAATCACCAGTCGGAATTCTTTCATATTTGGTTTACAACATCTCTAGGGGGGTCAGATTCAAGTTTGTTCAAATCTGGTCCCTGGATTAATTTCTGGGCTCCCTATGTTAGCCCCAATTTTAATTTAATGCAATATGAGGATATTTCTTCTAAAGTCTTCTTCAGAGCCACCAGCACTTTCATATTTGGTATACAGCATCTCTAGTGTGGTGAGATTCAAGTACCTCGATTAATATTTGGACTCCCTTTGGAGCCAGAATTGGCAATGTAGCTGAAGAATTAGAAATTTTTTATTAAGTACCCTCTAGAGGTGTGTAACTAAGATTAATCCACAAAGGTTGTATCAAGAGGATCCACAGGGGAGCTCCATTTTTTTACTTTTTACATTATGATTAACTGAAGAAAAGGCATGATGCTTAGACTATTTTAGTCGCTCCTGAGTGGCTCAAGGATTGAGCATGGATCCTAAAGTTCCTATGGAGATTGTTTGCTTAATCGTGATTCATTCTTGGTCTCTGTTTATATCGGGTTCTGTTCAAGGTGAGCGCTTCAGGCCCCATAGAGCCTCCTGTTTGACATAGAATTTGACCATCTATTAACATTTTTGACTTCCAACCGATTACTCCAGTTTGGATCATTTGATCTCAACCAAAGTTGGTACAATTCAAAATGGATAATGGGGGTATTTAGTCCTGCCTGGCAGTGCTCTTGTTCTTTGCATATGTATGGCTGTGCTAGTTCTAACAATGTTTTAGATAAAGGGTTAGTGACTGTTTCTAATCATTGTTTCCACCTCCAAAATATTTTCCTGCCCAACATGTGAACTGTGAATCTTGAAAATGGTGAATATATATGTATGAAATTCTCTCTCAAATAATGATTTGAGTTGAGCCCCAAACATTTTCATGATTTGGAAGTTTTAGTGTGGCGGTGGGGGTAGGGGGTGGGGGGGGGTGGAGTGGGGGGTGTGAGGTGTAAGATAATACACAGGTCCCGATACTGTGGTACACTGGCTCAGTAGTAACATCTTTCAAACAAACCAGAAAATAAGCAGACTGTCATCTCCAAAATGAGGTCCCCAGAGGGTGAATTCAGTGATGCTACAGGGTAGCATCACTAAATTGACCCTCTCTGAACCTCAGCCTGAATCAGGATATCAAAACTGAACAGAAAGAGGTACCCATTGGATAACTTGGCCCACTGTATGGGATAGCATCGTCAAATTCACCCTCTGAGAACCTCTTTCTGCAAATGTCCGTCTGCTTATTTTCAGGCCTGCTTTCAAAACCATGCTACTTTTGAGTTACAGGCTGGAAGAAGAAAGGAAGCACCAAGTGAATGAAGAAAAGGTTTTGGAAACTGAACCTGTTTGCTTTGAAGAAAAGTTTAGTTTAAATGAACTGAAGTCAAAAACACCTGGAACTGTTATTCCAGGGGAAAAGGTAACTACTGAACCAAGTGATCACTGTTATAAAGTTGAACATAATTTCTAATGCTCAATTGGTAGGTTTGCATGCTACTCCTGGAAACAAGAAAACACTTAAAAATGAACAAAATGGTTTCTTGGACCTTAGAAGATTCCAGTCTTTTGGGGTTTTTTTTTTACCATACTGAAAGGGTCAGGAAAACTGGGTATTTTTTTTTTTGTAGCACTGGTAGCATGATGTGCACATTTTGAGTGACACCATTTGCATTCCTTCTTGTGAGGGCAGTTAATTATAAGTGTCATAATTCTTGTATTTTTTTTTAAAACAGAACAAATATTAATTTTAAAAGTGGAATAATATTGCAGGAATCATGTGATCTGCACAGCTAAGTCACTGCTTAGTGCATGGTTAGAGTTAGTAGCTGCTAAACTGCATCTTGTACAAACTTGGATGGCAAGACCCTGAAATAATTTGAGGATTAAGGACACATCACACCAATAAATTATTTTATGCAACAGGAATTTTCTAGTTGCATTGCATACCAACCGACAAAAACTAAAGCTTGAATTTCAGGCTTGACTGAGTGATCAAGTCACTGAATCACACATTCCCCATTTATGTAACAGATTTGCATCAAATGAAATATACAGTTTATGATTATAAGGTAATAATGACTGCAGACAAGAATTACCATTTTCCTCCAGAATTAGAAATATAACTTGTGGTCCCACTTAACAATAAGCTTGTTCCAGTGATGAATTAAAAAATGAAAGTTTTCAGTTAATTCTTTACCTAACATGAAGGCAGACAACACTTGCAAATAAAATTCTTGAATAACTTTTTTTTTTTTTTAATTTTTGGCATCAAAAACATAGCTTATTTTTCCCGTTACTTACCAAATGATGGCCACAGCTTTCAACCGATATACTTACAAAATATGGCACAAATGTTAAGAACAGTCCGGCGCCAATTTTCCACCTTTATCACAAAACACTACCCAATTGTGTTTTTCTTCATCTTTTAATATCAGCGCCAGTATCAAGCCTCCAACTTTCAACTTTTGTAAATCCCATCTCACACAAAAATCATATTTAAAAATGTCATACCAACATGGAAATTCTGAAGAACTCTGACCACTTTTCCGTGCCACATTATTTATGTGACGTCAAAAAAAAGAAAAATTTGGGCGATTTTCATGAAATTTTAGTACGTACACAATTTTAGTATGTTGTACACCTCAAAAAATAATAAGAGGGTGTTTTTTTTTTTAATTTTGCTCCATTTTTAACCTTTTTATGTTGCATCAAATTTAGAGGTTATTTTGCACATTTCTCATTGAAAATGCTCATTTTCAATACCTCACACCTCCGTACAGATATTACACGCAGCTGTAAACGTTCACACACTTAGTTTCATGATGGCTCTATTAACTGGTCGAGTTCTAAAAGCCACTATCAGGGCTTTAAAAAAATGAGGGTATCAGAGTAAAAGCAAACCTTTTTCTTGCTCACATTTCATATTCACTTAAACACAAATAACATTTTGTTCATATAAATTTGTTTTATTTCAAATTATTGGAGTTCCTGAGGGCACTCTCCAATAATTTGTAATAAAACAATTTTGATGAACAAATTCAGACCACCAATAATAAGACAGACCTCAGCCAGTTAAATTCATTTGTTACAATTTCAACCATAACCCTTTATACAAAATAACGTGAAAGTGATGTTTTTTTCATGAGCATTTCATATCTGACCTCTTGTTGCACTCTCAATTTCAAAATTTTGGAAGTTTATTCTCCATTGAAAACCATATGTAAAAATACAATAAGTTTTTAGCCAAAGAACAATTTGTTTGGGTTGATGTTGGGGTGTCGGCTGGATGTCAATGCTGGAAAAATTAAAGTTTGGCTGATTTGCATGAAAATTGAGCATGTTCAAGAGCTCGAAAAAAAAGGAAGCTGTTCTGGATTTTTCAATTTAACGTCATTTTTCGTCACTTTACTTCTTCACACCCCCTCCAAAAGTGCTACTTGGCATTGGCAAAAGATATCCCTACAGTAACTAAATACACACTACATGGGATACTTGGAAGGATGTCAAAGAACAGTTGTATACTCATTGATGCAATCACCTGAATGCTATGACATCAGATGTAACATAGGTGCAGGAAACGTGAAGATTAAATTAAACTTTTGACCATATGACCTTCTGGCATCCATGGTTCCAAACACAGAGTTGAAATTTTTTTGAAAATCTGACATCTAATACCGGAGATATGACGTAAACAACATTGGTGGTACACCCCTCCCATTTGTTCACAGCCCCATCTCCAAAACTAAACATAGCACTTCATTTATGTTATAGATGGCTAGAGGTAAAATTGAAGGCAAACATTACTGATTTTTAGCTTAATTTGATAAAGTCAAGATAAGCTATTGCCATCACTCGTGTGGAAGTCTGTTAGTCTGTTCACATTTTTCTGTAGTACAGTCTACACCCTATAGTTCTTATCCGATCGTCACGAAATTTCATATGCAGGTTTGAGGTCATGTCTAGATGAGAACGTCCCCTTTTGGTCACGATTGGTCAAACGTGATGGATGCCCAAACCGAAAACCTGAAAACCTTTAGCACAGACTGTAGGTCATATTTATGGAGTGATTTCATTGTAACTTGGTAGGATGACTCCATATAATGTCTACATGAAAACATCCCCTTTTGTCGCGGTTGGTCAACTGTGATGGCTACAGGGGCCCAAAGCCCAAAAACCTTTAACACAATATACAGATTATATTTCTGAAGGCATTTCATCGTACCTTGGTAGGATGACTCCAGATAATGCCTAGATGAGCATGTCCCCTTTTGGTCACATTTATTCAGACATGATGGCTGCCAGGCCCAAAAACCTTTAGCACAGACCACAGGTCGCATATTTGAAGATATTTCATTGTAACTTGGTAGGTTGACTCTGTGTATTATCTAGATGAGAATATCCCCTTTTTGTCATGATCTGTCAACCGAGATGGCTGCCCAAGCCCGAAACCTAAAAACTTTTAGCACAATCTACAGATCATATTTAATATGGAGGGATTTCATTGTAACTTGTGAATGACCTGGTCTGATGTCTTGATGAGGATGTCCTCTTTTGGTTGCGATCAGTCAACTGTGATCGCAACACAGGCCTGAAGCCCAAAAACCTTCAGTACAGTCTACAGGCCATATTTATGGATGGATTTCATTGTAACTTGATAGAATGACTGATTAGCTTAACTTGACAAAGTCAGGATAAGCTATTGCCTTCACGCATGCGAAAGTCTGTTAGTCTGTTCACATTTTCCTTTAGCATAGGCTACACCCCGTAGTTCTTGTCTGATCATCACGAAATTTCATATGCAGGTTTGGGGTCATGTCTAGATGAGAACGTCCCCTTTTGGTCGCGATCGGTCAAACGGTATGGCTGCCTGAGCCCAAAACCCAAAAACCATTAGCACAATCTACAGGTCATATTTTTGAAGGGATTTCATTGTAATTTGGTAGGATGCTTCTGTATAATGTCTAGATGAGAACGTCCTCTTTTGATCATGATCTATCAACCGTGATTGCTGCCCAAGCCCGAAACCCAAAAACTTTTAGCAGGTCATATTTAATATGGCGGGATTTCATTGCAACTTGGTAGGATGACTCTGTATGATGTCTAGATGAGAACTTCCCCATTTGGTCGCAATCTGTTAACCGTGACGACTGCCTGAGCCCAAAACCCAAAAACCTTTAGCACAGTCTACAAGTCATATTCATGAAGGGATTTCATTGTAACTTGGTAGGTTGACTTCATAAAATGTCTAGATGAGAATGTCCCCCTTTTGGATATGATTGGTCAACTGTGATGGCTACAGGGGCCCAAAGCCCAAAAACCTTTAGCACAGTCTACAGGTCTTATTATTTATGAAGGTGTTTCTTTGTAACTTCGTAGAATGACTCCAAATAATGTCTAGATGAGAACGTCCCCTTTTGGTCGCGATCTTTTAGCCATGATGTCTGCTCGAGCCCAAAACCCAAAAACCTTTAGCATAGTCTATAGGTCATATTTATAGAAAGATTTCATTGTAACTTGGTAGAATGACTTAGTATAATGCCGAGATGATGACATCCCCTTTTAGTTGCAATTGGTCAATTGTTATGGCTACAAGACCGAAAACCTTTAGCACAGTCTACAGGTCATATTTATGAAGGGATTTCAATGTAACTTGATAGGATGACTCGTTTTGGAATAATTTCACTGTAACTTGATAACTTTTGTTGACACACGTTAACTGTGAAGGCCACATATATTAACTGTGAGGGCCACATACATTAACTGTGAGGGCCACATTAACCCACCCCTCAGTTCTTTAATACAGTCTACACCTCAAATTATTTTTAATGAAAACATAGCATACAGGGAACAGAAATTAACATATTCCCAATTATTACAATTCTTGTCTTATTTCATAATCCTTTCATAAACATTGAACATGATCCTTTTCATCAAACACAACACACAGTCAGGTTAAGCTACAATGTCATTGACACTTTCAGCATTATCATCATTGCTTGAAAAATGCCAAAGCTATTATATAAATGCCTATAAAGAGTTGGAAAACATCCAAATTAAATTCTACTTAATAGACTTGAAATCACAAGTAAATTTCACTTCATGGCCTTGAAATCTTTGGTCATTTTAGTACTCAGGATCCCGATTACAAAGGTGACAGATTTGTGAAAATCCAAGATTGTTTGGCCCTAAAGTCTGCAACATTGAACTGACATTGGTGCTTATAAATCTACTTTTTTGAGGATGCCAGACACAAATCAATGGTAAAATTGGTGGATCCATGGACATAAATGGATGATGGAAGTGAACAACAGTGGTTAGAAAAGTTCAGGGCTGCAACTTTATAATAATTATAAAAATTATTTCGTGTTTCCCAATTTCGGGACTGACATCATCATTCTTGATAATGATTTATCCACTGTTTGTTAAGTGTTCCTTCCCTATCCCTCCTTGAAGCCCTCCTGTTGAACTGCCAAGCTTTTTGGCTTATTAGTCTGTGTGAAACACGCAGACTATTGTTTTTGCATGGATTCTTTTTCTTTTTCTTCTTCTTCTTCTTCTTCTTCTTCTTCTTCTTCTTCTTCTTCTTCTTCTTCTTATCACTTTTTTGTCCGCAAGATAACTCGAAAACGACTTGCCCTATCTCGTTGATTTTTGGCATTCTGATAGACAGCCACAAGTTCTCGGCCACCTATGTTTTTCAGATTCCTGGGGTACCAGGGGGTGTCTGTAGGGGTGTTTTGAAAGTGGGTCACGCCCATATCTCAGACGTGGTATGACCTACAGACCTGGGACCAACACCAAATGAGTCGACACTCGATGGAGGTTCAAAATACGGGTCAAGGTCACGGAGGTCATCTAGGGGTCATTGAGTGCATTTTTCTGAATTGCTGGAAATCACATTTTTTGACCCCCTAAAGTATTCCTGATGTACACACATGCATTTTGACGTAAAAAATGTGGGCGTGGCCAAAATTTTTGAAAGTGGGTCACGCCCATATCTCAGGCGTGGTATGACGTATGAACCTGGGACCAACACGAAATGAGTCGACACTTGGAGATTCAAAATATGGGTCAAGGTCACAGAGGTCACCTAGAGATCATTGAGTGCATTTTTCAGAATTGCTGGAAATCACATTTTTTGATCCCCTAAAGTATTCCAGACAAACATACATGCATTTTGACATAAAAAAGTGGGTGTGGCCACATTTTTTGAAAGTGGATCACGCCCATATCTCAAGCGTGGTATGACATACTGACCTGGGACCAACACCAAATGAGTCGACACCCGATGGAGGTTCAAAATATGGGTCAAGGTCAACTAGGGGTCATTGAGTGCATTTTTCTGAATTGCTGGAAATCACATTTTTTGACCCCTAAACTATTTGACGTACACACATGCATTTTGACGTAAAAAAAGTGGGCGTGGCCAAAATTTTTGAAAGTGGGTCACGCCCATATCTCAGACGTGGAATGACGTATGGACCTGGGACCAACACCAAATGAGTCGACACTTGATGGAGATTCAAAATATGGGTCAAGGTCACAGAGGTCACCTAGGGGTCATTAAGTGCATTTTTTCAAAATTGCTGGAAATCACATTTTTTGACCCCTTAAATTTAGTATTCCTGACATACACACATGCATTTTGACATAAAAAAGTGGGCGTGGCCAAAAAATTTTTGAAAGTGGGTCACGCCCATACCTCAGGCATGGTATGACGTATGGACCTGGGACCAACACCAAATGAGTCGACACTTGATGGAGATTCAAAATATGGGTCAAGGTCATGGAGGTCACCTAGGGGTCATTGAGTGCATTTTTCAGAAATGCTCGAATTCACATTTTTGGACCTCCTAAAGTATACCTGATGTACACACATGCATTTTGACGTAAAAAAAAAAGTGGGCGTGGCCAAAATTTTTGAAACTGGGTCACACCCATATCTCGGGCGTGGTATGACGAATAGACCTGGGACCAACACCAAATGAGTTGACACTTGATGGAGGTTCAAAATATGGGTCAATGTCACAGAGGTCACCTGGGGTCATTGAGTGCATTTTTCTGAATTGCTGGAAATCTAATTTTTTGACCCCCTAAAGTATTCCTGACGTACACACATGCATTTTTACATAAAAAAAGTGGGCGTGGCCAAAAATTTTTGAAAGTGGGTCACACCCATATGTCAGGCGTGGTATGACCTACAGACCTGAGACCAACACCAAATGAGTCCATGCTCGATGGAGGTTCAAAATATGGGTCAAGGTCACGGGTGTCAACTTTGGGTCATTGAGTGCATTTTTCAGAATTGCTGGAAATCACATTTTTTGATCCCCTAAAGTATTCCTGACGTACATACATGCATTTTGACGTAAAAAAAGTGGGCATGGCCAAAAATTTATGAAAGTGGGTCATGCCCATATCTCAGGCGTGGTATGACCTACAGACCTGGGACCAACACCAAATGAGTCAATACTCGATGGAGGTTCAAAATATGGGTCAAGGTCATGGGGGGGCAACTAGGGGTCATTGAGTGCATTTTTCAGAATTGCTGGAAATCACATTTTTTGATCCCCTAAAGTATTCCTGACATACACACATGCATTTTGACATAAGAAAAAGTGGGCGTGGCCAACATTTTTGAAAGTGGGTCATGCCCATATCTCAAGTGCGGTATGACCTACGGACCTGGGATCAACACCAAATGAGTCGACACCCGATGGAGGTTCAAATATGGGTCAAGGTCGTGGAGGTCAACTAGAGGTCATTGAGTGCATTTTTCATAATTGCTGGAAATCACATTTTTTGCCCCCCAAAGCATCCCTGAGATTCATACATGCATTTTTACGCTAAAAAAGTGGGCGTGGACAAAAAATTTGAAAGTGGGTCATGCTCATATCTCAAGCATGGTATGATGAATGGACCTGGGACTAACACCAAATGAGTCGATACTTGATGGAGATTCAAAATATTGGGTCAGAGTCAAGGAGATCACCTAGGGGTCATTAAGTGCATTTTTCATAATTGATGGAAATCACATTTTTTGACCCCCCCCCCTCCCCAAAGCATTCCTGAGGTCCATACATGCATTTTTATGTTAAAAAGTGGGCGTAGCCAACATTTTTGAAAGTGGGTCACGCTCATATCTCAAGCATGGTATGATGAATGGACCTGGAACTAACACCAAATGAGTCGACACTTGGTGGAAATTCAAAATATGGGTCAAGGTCATGGAGGTCACCTAGGGGTCTGCCTGAAAGAGGTCACCAAAGTCATCAAGTGCGTATTATTCAGAAATACTGGGAAATGAATTTTATTACACCTTAATGAATTTCTAAAGTTTATGAACGTATTTCATCACTCAAATTAGTGGGCAGAGCCAAAAATGTCCATTTCTGATTCGAGTATCGAACCCTTTGAATGCTGGTCACATGTATGCCTTTTCTGGTTTCTTTTAAATTATTGTTCTGATTCCAGTATGAATATCTGTAAATACTGTTAACGAAAACCCATTTCTGATTTGTTTAAAAATATTTTACTCCTGAAAATAAGCCTCCATAAATTCTCTTTCTCTATAGTTTATTCCTGATACTTTAACCCTTTTCACACAGACTTGAATTTACTGGGTGCAGTAAATTCTGTTTCTCTAGTTTTTATTGAATTTTTTTATTAAATTTCTTGGGAGTTCGTGTATTACAGAATATTTATTCTGTTTATTATCCCCATGGTTACGTCCTCACCCTAGGTGTGTTAGGTCGTTTAGTCTTGCATCTTCTATCCAGAGTATCGTTTTTTCTTCGTATGAAGATCTAGCTTTGCATCTGGTAGCATTTAAATTGTTTACTGACTTTGGGCCTTTTGTGTGCCTGGTGTCTTGTTTCAGTTTTTTTTTATTGACGTTGTTTACATTGACAACGTCCTCACTTATATGTAGTATTTTATTTTATATTACTGTAGAATTACTGTAGGATACATTGATTACTTTTTCGGTAGTGTAGCTCAAACAAATTTGGATTTTGTCCACACTTAGGAGGCTCTATCGGGATGCCCTTGGGCTTATAATGTTCCCATTGGGAACTTGGGCATTTTTTCAAAATTTTTAAAAAAAATATTTTGAATTTAATTTTGATTGCTATTATTCATGTATCTTAATTATGTATTTTGTTGTGGAGTTTGTAGGAGAGATATCGACTTTGGTCGATGCACTCCTGCAGATTCTTGTCCAACTTGTGTACACTGGGATGATTAACATTGGAGATGTGTGTCGCGGTATGTTGTTGGCGTTGAGGTTCATAGACCGGACCTCGCACTGCGTTTTAATTCATTTTTTAAGTTTCTATTTCAGAGGAACATGAACATGGTGATGATATTGTGACACTCATCCAAAGTGTGCTACCATTGTTGCGCTTCATTGAGCAAATAGAGCTAGCTGCAGTGCTCATGATAAGCAAGGGATTAGGCCTCTTGTTAGTGTTCTTAATTTCTTACAAGCACCTAGCTCGACCAGTGAAGCAGTTACTTCATCCGTGGGAGCTGTGACACCGGGTAAGTTCGTTGCGGTCGAAGGAAGTGTAGATGTGGGTCGAGCGAGCACTCAAAAATAAAAAAGCTCACCCAGCGATGACAGAAATAGGGAGGACATAGAGAGGAAGTCAGCAGGTTTCTTGTTGGGAGGCTTGGCGAGGTCTAATAGACCATGAGCAGGAGAGGCCTCTCTCTAACCTAACAACATTTGGGGCCAAATGTTGTTATGAGAAACTTGCACAAGCCAGAGCATACATCCATCCACCACTCGGGATGCTCTGTCTAGTTTGCAGCTGTTTAGCAGCATCCCAGCAAATGCAAAAGTAGACTCCAGTGCTGAGCTGTCAGACGGTGCTGGGTCAGTCTGGTCAATGGCGCATGTAGAAGAAGCCATAAGTATCTCTATGGGACACTCGGTTAGATCTGGGGTCATATCTCCATTTGGAGAACCCTCTCCGTCCCGTTAACACTTGGGGTCGACTGTGTCCATTGTGAAAAACCATATTGAGTTGGAACATGCATCGTAACGTTCCTTCCACTCTGCAGCCGGGTCCAGCGGCAGCTATGGCTTCTTCTATTTACATGGAAGCACACGAAAGAGGATTAAGGCTAGAAGTTTCTTAGTGGGATACTCTGCAAGATCTGGGGACAGATCGCGAGTGCAGAGCGTTTTCTTCCCGCTAACAGTCGGGGACAACTATTTTGTGTTGTAAGAAACTTCAGCCAGGGTCAGCTATGGTTACGGCTTCCTCTTCTTCCATGGATATGCACAATAAGGGATAGATGCCTACAAGTTTCTAATGAATGCTCGGCGAGGTCTGGGGCAGGCTGCGAGCTGGAGAACCTTCTCCTTTCTGTCGAGAAACTTTAGTGAGCTGGGATGCCCGTTCACATTTGCGGTTTGGGATGCTCCTTCCACACTGCAGCCGGGTTCATTAGGGCTGCACAGTATACCGATAAACTAGTAATTACCAGCACTGAGAATGATACTGGACGATTACTGGTATTGTTTTAAAAGTACCGGAATATCGTAAGAAACGGTATTGGATCAAATTATTGGAGTTGAAGTTGATATATTATTATGGAAAAACAGTCATTGTATTCTATCATATCTGTCAATTCCTGTGATAAAGTACACGTCAATGAATCTTTATTCAACCAATGAAAACAGTTTGCAGCACACTTGAGCTGCATCAGTTACAAGTTAGTATACACGTACCAACAATTTGAAACAAACTGAAAGGGAAAGGAAAGCATGCACAAAAATAATCCACTCGGACATTAATAATTGCCACTCACATAAACATTAATTACTATCACAAACACATCACTGATCATATCTCTAACACTTAAAATACAATAGGTCATAAGAAGAATCAAACAATGGAGAGGAAAATGCAGGGTGCAAAAACAGCTCCACAAAACAGCTGTATTAATTAATATTCATGAAGAAAGGAAACATAAACACTACAGTCAGCTACAGTGACGGATTGTGGGATATTCTTTTCGAACAGAAAATTAATGGCACTTTATTGTTTTTCTGCATGTCTGAGCTGTCTCTGTGATGTGATTTTAAATCAAAATAAAATAATGCTGTACATGTAGAAAAAATGCTTTCTTAAAATTATTGGGTTCAGCTGAACATAAAGTACTGAGTACAGTAAGTTTTATTCAATTGTTAACCACCCAAAATGAAACTGTGTAGTCAATTGTTTACAAACTCAGTTCCCCAGAACATCGCCCGAGTTTCTCACCCTCTGAACTAGTCTATGATATACCGGTATGTCGCGGTGTTTTCTTCAATATACCAGTATTGAAATTTGAATACCATGCAGCCCTAGGATTTGGTGGCAGCTATGGCATCTTCCATTGCTTCGTTAATGAAGCACATTGACCGCAGGCTAGCTATCTGACTTCGCAGGTTCGGGTTGATAGCTAGTCATCTGAGGCTTTTTATACGGGACATGTGCCGAGGATCCGTGAGCAGCTTATGATAACAAGTGGATTATCATTTCTCTGCTAGCCTCAGTCACGGACCGGCTGCTACAGATTGCTCTGCATATCGCAGCATTACAGTAGTCGCTGGTACTACCATGAACAGACTCCGATGGTGAGCTGTCAGATGGTGCTGCATTGGTCCAGTCATCCGTTGAGTTGACCATATTTGCTGATGAAACATTAGGATGGTGAGATGGCTATGGAGTGTTAGTCTCCATTCCTCACAGAAGGGCACTTTAAGACTTTGAGATTTCAGTCTCAAGCTCTTAGAATATTGTACCATCTGAATATAAGTCTGCGTTTAGATGAGCAGGCCAGGGATAAAGATTTGCCCCTACCTGCATCATTTAATATATGCTCGGAAATAATGAAAAGTGCTATTTCATTCAAAAGAACTAATCTGGACGCAATGTCCTAAGCAGATCACCTTACCAGAGCTGTGGTGCAGCGTCTCAATGGAAAAGAATATGAGGATGTGGTTCCTTGCTAAGAGTTCTTTCCAGGGCAGTCATTTTTTCAACTCTGTATGGACAGTGGAATTTGGAGTTGGTAAGACGTGATGCTGCCCTTGCATCGTCATCACTTATAGATGACAAGGTGAAAAGCTCTCTCTGAGTCTCCGGAACTATTTGACAACAAGCTTGTGTTACTATATGAGTAGGCTACCAGAAAGCTTCTAGTGCTCATCAACACACTTCAGCAGACCGCACTAAGCGAGGCCGTCTGCTTCGAATAAAGCATCAAGAGAATGTCTCCCGAGGGTACAATAACCCTCTAATACTCACTTTGGAAGTTGTCATTATTGTGACTCGGAAAAGGGGCATAGGTCCAAGGGTTCCGGTTCGATATGATTTTGAATTCCCCCCCACCTCCCCATCGCCAATATGTTAAGAGGCGATTACTGGGCAAGACATAATTGTCTTCCCATAAGCCTTGTATGCATTTAAGTATATACATTCATTTCATGACTTCTTGATTGGCGACTGGGTCATGTTCTATGGTGACCTCATGGGCACATCCACTATTTAGTTGGTTTGTTTCTTGTGGTTGTTCATTTATATGACATGTACAAGCATTGATTCATCATCAATAAATTGCTAGCCTTTGGCCGCTTGTATGGCTGTCGAGTCAGTTAACTGGTATTCAGATGATTACATGCGGGATTTCAATGCTCGCATGAATAATAAGTGTATTATTAGGCAGAAACATTATTGTACGTTATGGACTTTAGAAACAACAAGTCTGTTGATCATAGCTCGTTCCATTTCTAAATCCAGGATTCTATAAGTTTTGGTACCCAAATTGAATATAACTTTTCTATGCATTCTCGTATATTCGCACGTGTTGGGGAGTGTTATTTATTGGAATTTATTGTACACCTGAACGGGGTTGCCTGTGGGTTGCCTCAGAAGTGAGTTTACTCTCCAGAGATCGGGGAATCCAATGTTGTAGTTTTAGCTATATTGACATCATCTCCTTGATGTTTATATGCTTCTCTAGGAACCGAGAGTCCCAAAAACCCTGACACTTCAAGTCTGCGGGACTTAGGGTCGTGCCCAAGCCTGTCTGACTCTCGCCCGTCATAATCATGAAAGCTGGATCCGGCAGCTGCAGTGGAACTCCTTGAGTTAACCACTGAAGTTCTTTCCAAATCCGAACCTTTTGTTTTACTAGGTCCGTTGAAACAATACTGGTTTTAAGCGAATGCGTCTTCACACTCCAGTTCTGAATAAAGAATATCTGGAGGGGACGCATTCGCAGGCAGCCCTTCAGAATTAGATCTGCAGCCACTCTGCACAGCCCTATCAGTCGCATGAATTCCCTCACTGTTAATGCATCGAAGTGTAGACAAAAGCGAGCATAACAACTGACTAACTTTGCTCTGGGTAATAACAGGCAAACCAGATTGTTGTGAGTCTTGAAGCTCATTCCCAAGTGAGTGAATGACTTGGACGGAGCTAGATCTGACTTTTTCTCGTTTACTATGAAGCAGAGACATCATAGCAATAGTAGCAGACTCTGAACATCGTTCTGAAAAATAATTCTGCTGCCGTATCTCTGCAGAATGTCGTCCAAGTAAGCCAATGTTACTGCAGATGAATGAGCTTGGAATTATGACATTACCGAGTTCATTATTCAAGTGAAAGCCCAGGGAGCCAGGTTCAGACCAAAGCACATTGCTCTGAACTGATAAACCTTCCCTTGTATGGCAAACTGCAGGTACTTTCAGGAGTATAAATGGAGGTAATAATCCACTCCAAGTGAGGCATAAATCTCAAGGGAAACGAGGCTTATATGGGTACGGAGGCACCAGATTGCCGGTCAATCAAGGGTTCAATAGCGGAAGCTACATGGGTATGTTGGGAGGGGGAAACCCCTGGGAACAGGAGGGGTTTACAATGTAGCCTAACAGGGGATGGGACCGTTATATTACCTGATCGGACAGGCGTTGCTCTCGTGCCATTGGAGCATCTCATCAATATCGTGGAATCCGGGGGTCACTCATAAGGGAGGTACCAGGAGGCAGGCAAGATCAGCCAATTGGGTTAAGGTGGAGCTGCGTATGTGCTGTTTGTTAGCTAGATGGCGCTCCAATACATCTTCTGGTAGGTATTACTTGCATGGCGCTGTTCATTCTTGCTAGATCCGGTTCAGGTGGGGTGTATTCTGCCACTAGGGTGTGGTATATTGGCGGTTGAGCTTATTAGGATGCTGAGGGAGCAGTCAACTGAGCCGGTCGGCATAGTAGTAAGGCAGGATCATGGTGGTCAACTGGGTAGAATGTTGGGAAAAGTCAGGCAACAGGGTAGTGGTTTGTTGTGCTGTTTGGATTCGGGTGGGTACGATGTTACTCTCAAAAGCTGGGTTCGTGGTAGCGTTAATATGTGGGTTAATGGTTTGTAGATTCCGACCCCAGGTGGAGTTATGCCCTCTCGGGTGGCGAATATAGGGATCTCCAGGGTGGAGTGGTATTCCGCCGGTGAGGACATCTGGGACCGAATAGTACCTTGGGACGGGGTGTCCTGTAGTACAGTCGGTGGATGAGTAGATATTGGTGATTGGAGGTCACATATATTCAGGCCTCTCATGTGACCGGGTGAGAGTATGAGATCTCGGAGGATCAAATTGTTAGTTGGGATGCCTTGGTATAACTGGGTAAGGGTGGCAGTAACCGACATCGAGGGGGGTGACATCGTGTATAGGATCAGTAGGATTCAGGTGCTGAGCGTGGTTGGTTTCACCACTATTGGAGTTAACATGCTTTTCAATACGTTTGTGGTTCCGGGCGGACACAATATCAGCTCAATAATTGAGTTTTGTACTCGGGTGAGGTGTACTTGTAATTGTTGTTCCAGTAATTCTGTTAAGCGTTGGATAGTATGGAACGCCAGGCTTTCTATGGCCTGAGAGAGGTTGTGCTGGAATTTAAGGGTATTGTCAGCAAGAGTTTGTAAATGGTTCAGGGTTGAACGGTAAATATGTGTCAGGACGACATGGGTTAGGTTATATTGTTGGAACCTATGGAGAAGAAATGAGATACGCGCTTCTATAAACAATAGGGATCTGGTATTGTTTAAGTGCCGTCGGAGTCGGCTGTGGGTAGAGGGGTTAAGTGTATTCATTTTGTAACTGGCGTTGGTAATACAAGAGGTCCTTAGTTACTCGTCCGGAACTACGTCCGCCGGGGGTAACTAGTTTCGCCTATTCCAGGCTTATCAAACCAACGAGAAGAAGGGAAGCCTCAAGTAGGTTTTTTGCTGTTGCTGGTATATGGTAATTTTGTATAGAAAACAACTGAATGGGTATTTACTCAGCTCAGGAAGGGTAGGGTTAAGATAATGCTGTAAATTGGGTTTGTGGAACAGCAGCGAGCGTGAGATGGGATAAACTCAGTCAATACCATGTTTTAAGTTAAAACACGGCAGTTTGAGTGGGTCAAACTGTTCAATATTTGGTCAATCTTGTGGGAAGAGACCAGTGCAATTTGTATTATTAAATTATCCTGAGTGTTAAGGGTTAATCTCAGTCAACAACGTGTTTTAAGTGGAAACACGGCAGTTTGAATGCGTCAAACTGTTCAATGTTTGGTCAATCTTGTGGGAAGAGACCAGTGCAATTTGTATTATTAAATTATCCTGAGTATTAAGGGTTAATCTCAGTCAATAACGTGTTTTAAGTGGAAACACGGCAGTTTGAATGGGTCAAACTGTTCAATATTTGGTCAATCTTATGGGAAGAGACCAGTGCAATTGGTATTAAAATCATACTGAGTGTCAAGGGTTTGACTCTGAGTATTAAATCAATCACAATCAAAACAACTAGTGAAAAAGTATAGGAGTATAAATGGAGGTAATAATCCACCCCAAGTGAGGCATAAATCTCAAGGGAAACGGGGCTTATATGGGTACGGAGGAACCAGATTGCCGGTCAATCAAGGGTTCAATAGCGGAAGCTACATGAGTATGTTGGGAGGGGGAAACCCCTGGGAAGAGGAGGGGTTTACAATGTAGCATAACAGGGAATGGGACCGTTATATTACCTGATCGGGCAGGCGTTGCTCTCGCGCCTTGGAGCATCTCTTCAATATCATGGAATCCGGGGGTCACTCATAAGGGAGGTACTAGGAGGAAAGATACTTGTCAGGCAAGATCAGCCAATTGGGTTAGGGTGGAGCTGCGTGTGTGCTATTTGTTAGCTAGATGGCGCTCCAATACATCTTCTGGTAGGTATTACTTTCATGGCGCTGTTCATTCTTGCTAGAACCGGTTCAGGTGGGGTGTATTCCGCCACTAGGGTGTGGTATATTGGCGGTTGATCTTATTAGGATGCTGTGGGAGCAGTCGACTGAGCCAGTCGGCATAGTAGTAAGGTAGGATCATGGTGGTCTTTGTAGGGTGGTACAGGAGGTGGGGGGTTGGGTTTCCTGGTGTACCATTAGGAGTGTCCTCGGGCGAGGTTGAGAAATGTATTGACGGCTGGGAATTGTCGGCCGACAGGTCAGTGATTGTAATGCGCGATGTGTGTCTGGGTGGGAAAGATGTTACTCTCATCAGTTGGATGTTGGTTAATATCACCATATAATTTGGGAGGGGATGGTTGATGGGGTGTGTTCTCCGGTGGGAGTATGTTCTGGGTGGTGAGATTATGGTATTCCAGGTAGGAATGGGGCTCAAGCCGGTAAGAACATAGGTGACCACTTAATATTATAGGACGGGTTTTCCTGTTTTGCAGTCAGATGGTGAGTTGATTTGGAAAGTAGGGGGTCACAAGTTCTAGGGCCTCTCATGTGACTGGGTGAGAGTGTGCGATCGCAGGGGATCGTACTGCTGGGTGAGGAGCTTGGCTGGTCCAAGGTAGCAAGTTCTGACAGTGAGGGGAGTACATCTTGTTCGGGAATGTTTGGACACGGGATCAAGTTATCTTCCCTGATGTGCGCGGGACTGGTTGACCCGTCTTTGGAGTTATTTCCCTTGCGAGTCGCTCCGGGAGAGCATGACATCTGGGTAGAATGTTGGGAGAAGTCAGGCAACAGGGTAGTGGTTTGTTGTGCTGTTTGGATTCGGGTGGGTACGATGTTACTCTCAAAAGCTGGGTTCGTGGTAGCGTTAATATGTGGGTTAATGGTTTGTAGGTTCCGACCCCAGGTGGAGTTATGCCCTCTCGGGTGGCGAATATAGGGATATCCAGGGTGGAGTGGTATTCCACCGGTGAGGACATCTGGGACCGAATAGTACCTTGGGACGGGATGTCCTGTAGTACAGTATGAGATCTCGGAGGATTAAATTGTTAGTTGGGATGCCTTGGTATAACTGGGTAAGGGTGGCAGTAACCGACATCGAGGGGGGTGACATCGTGTATAGGATCAGTATGATTCAGGTGCTGAGCGGGGTTGGTTTCACCACTATTGGAGTTAACGTGCTTTACAATACTTTTGTGGTTCCGGGCGGACACAATATTGGTCCTACCTATCCTGCGACGTTTTGGGGTTCGTCGGAGGTAGGGATCTTGCTAGCCCTTTCGGATGAGGGTTGTTCGGAGGGGCGGGGGGGGGGGGGGGGGCTGTGCTGGAATTTAAGGGTATTGACAGCTAGAGTATGCAAGTGGTTCAGGGTTGAACAGTAAATATTTGTCGGGAAGACATGGGTTATTATGTGTACCTATGGAGAAGAGAGGAGGCACGAGCTTCTTTGAACAATAGGAATCAGGCCGTCGGAGTCGGCTGTGGGTGGAGAGGTTAAGTGTATTCATACTGTAACTGGCGTAGGTAATACGCGAGGTCCTTAGTTACTCGTCCGGAACTACGTCCGCCGGGGGTAACTAGTTTCGCCTAATCCAGGCTTATCAAACCAACGAGAAGAAGGGAAGCCTCAAGTAGGTTTTTTGCTGTCGCTGGTGTATGGTAATTTTGTATAGAATACAACTGAATGGGTATTCAGTCAGCCCTGGAAAGGTAGGGTTAATATAATGCTGTAAATTGGGTTTGTGGAACAGCAGTGAGCGTGAGATGGGATAAACTCAATCAATATCATGTTTTAAGTTAAAACACGGCAGTTTGAGTGGGTCAAACTGTTCAATATTTGGTCAATCTTATGGGAAGAGACCAGTGCAATTTGTATTATTAAATTATCCTGTGTATTAAGGGTTAATCTCAGTCAATAACGTATTTTAAGTGGAAACACGGCAGTTTGAATGGGTCAAACTGTTCAATGTTTGGTCAATCTTATGGGAAGAGACCAGTGCAATTTGTATTATTAAATTATCCTGAGTACAAGGGTTAATCTCAGTCAATAACGTGTTTTAAGTTGAAACACGGCAGTTTGAATGGGTCAAACTGTTCAGTATTTGGTCAATCTTATTGGAATAGACCAGTGCAATTGGTATTAAAATAATACTGAGTGTCAAGGGTTTGACTCTGAGTCGTACCTCCCTTATGAGTGACCCCCGGATTCCACGATATTGATGAGATGCTCCAATGGCACGAGAGCAACGCCTGCCCGATCAGGTAATATAATGGTCCCATTCCCTGATAGGCTACATTGTAAACCCCTCCTGTTCCCAGGGGTTTCCCCCTCCCAACATACCCATGTAGCTTCCGCTATTGAACCCTTTATTGACCGGCAATCTGGTGCCTCCGTACCCATATAAGCCCCGTTTCCCTTGAGATTTATGCCTCACTTGGGGTGGATTATTACCTCCATTTATACTTTTGAAAACATTTCGCAAGTTGTTTTGATTACAATTGATTTAATACTCAGAGTCAAACCCTTGACACTCAGTATAATTTAATTGCACTGGTCTCTTCCCATAAGATTGACCAAATATTGAACAGTTTGACCCACTCAAACTGCCGTGTTATACTTAAAACACGATATTGACTGAGTTTAACCCTTACACTCAGTATAATTCAATAATACAAAAGTGCACTGGTCTCTTCCCATAAGATTGACCACATAGAGAACAGTTTGACCCATTCAAGCTGCGTGTTTTACCTTAAAACACGATATTGACTGAAGTTATCCCATCTCACGCCGGTGCTGTTCCACAAACCCAATTTACAGCATTACATTAACCCTACCCTACCAGGGCTGACTGAATACCCGTTCAGTTGTATTCTATACAAAATTACCATACACCAGCGACAGCTATAAACCTACTTGAGGCTTCCCTTCTTCTCGTTGGTTTGATAAGCCTGGATTAGGCGAAACTAGTTACACCCGGCGGACCTAGCTCTGGACGAGTAACTAAGGACCTCTTGTATTACCAACGCCAGTTACAAAATGAATACACTTAACCCGTCTACCCACAGCCGACTACGACGGCACTTAAACAATACCAGATCCCTATTGTTTAAAGAAGCGCGTGCCTCCTCTCTTCTCCATAGGTATCAACAATATAACCTAACCCATGTCGTCCCGACACATATTTACCGTTCAACCCTGAACCATTTGCAGACTCTAGCTGACAATACCCTTAAATTCCAGCATAACCTTTCTGAGGCCATAGAAAGCCTGGCGTTCCATACTAGCCAACGCTTAACAGAATTGCTAGAACAACAATTACAAGTACACCTCACCCAAGTACAAAACTCAATTATTGAGCTTAGAACCAATCCAGACACCAAGAACCTGAGCCCATGTGAGAAGCACACATTTCTCCAGGTGTCCGAGGCAACCCTTTCCCAGTTTATTAAGAAAGACCTTGCCCAGTACAAGGTAGCTGATACCAAGAAAAAAATTGATTTTATGGTTGATACACAACAGTCTCCTGACCCTCAGGAACCCTTCTCACAATTACAAACCCAAAAGGATCTCCACACCCCTGATCCTAAAAGGCCAGCGGAATCCCCCCCTCCGGCGAATCCCAAATGCCACAGGATGGGCATGACTAACATTGTGCCTGCCCTGAACCCAACAAGTATTGAAAAGCCTGATCACTCCAATAGTGATGATATCAATCCCGTGCTGAACCCAGGTCCCATTATCCGTATACAAGATGACGCCCCCTCTACGTCGGCTATTGCCTCCCTTCACCAGTTACAACAAGGCATTCCAAATAACGATTTGATCCTCCGAGATCTCGTGCTCTCTCCCGGTCACAAGAGAGGCCCTAGAACTTGTGACCCCCTACTTTCCAAGTCAACTCACCATCCGACTGTGAAACCGGACACCCCATCCTACAATATTGAGTGGTCAGCTATGTCCTTACTGGCTGGAGCCCATTCC
Organism: Pictodentalium vernedei; assembly: GCA_031216915.1. Taxonomy (NCBI): domain Eukaryota; kingdom Metazoa; phylum Mollusca; class Scaphopoda; order Dentaliida; family Dentaliidae; genus Pictodentalium; species Pictodentalium vernedei. Next base: position 737,479,017 of record CM062297.1, read on the forward strand.
TACCTGGAAAACCTCAGCCTCGCCACCCAGAACACACTCCCACCCGAGACCACGCACCAGAAATCACCCCCTCCTGAGCCATATGGTGATAGCAACCCACATCCAATCAATGAGAGTAACATCTTCCCCACCCAATCACATACAACGCACGACATCACTGACCAGTTGTCCGACAACTCACAACCATCAATACATTTCTCCAACTCGTCCGAGTACATTCCTGTTTTCCCTCCGCAAAATAAACCCCCCCGGAACCACTCAGCAAATATAACCATGGTCCAAACCTGCAACCATGCCACCTAACAGGACCAACCGCTACCACAGCATCCGAAAAAGGTTAACCGCCATCTGTTCCCTAGCCACCCGGCTACAGATGGAAATAAAACCCAAACTGGAATTGTACCCTGTGAAATTCCTGTATCAACATCCCAATCCTACCTCAACCCGAGTCAACAATCAGCTCTCCTAGCCCTGATTAGGAAGCTCAAACCACCCACGTGACTAGGACCCACTGTACCGACTCCTAGTGCCAAAACAACCCACACCCGAACTAGATCTAGCACGAACCCAAATAGACAGCGCTGTGCAAGGAATACCCATCAGAGGAGTAGGCGCAGACGCCGTATAGCTAACAAACAGCACTTACGCAGCTCTACCCTAACCCAACTGGCAGACTCTGCCAATAAGTACATCACCAACTTATCCAAGTACCCACTTAATAACCATGAAAAGATTGTACTAGATAAAGGACTGAAATTCATTCCGACCCCGACGAGACCCACTCGTTTCCACTTCCAAAGGGACATTCAACTGCTATGCGACTGCGTACGTTTGAAAGTTATCCATAGTGATAAAGCCAAAGACACCTTTATCAACCCATTCTATAAGAAAATGCATACATCCCCGACGTCATGTCACAATGTACTGGTCGAAACATATTTATCCAAAACAAAAACGGAATTACTTTGCTGCATTGAACCTAAGAACCTTCTCTCATGCAAGCCTAACATGAGTATCCCTGAGCGACAAGCGCTCCGGAATTTGAAACATAACCCCAATATAATAATCAAAAAGGCAGACAAAGGGCGTACCACCGTTCTTCTCGACCGAGAGACGTATATAACTGAGGGGATATGCCAGTTAACCTCTGCTGCCCACTACAGTCCTATTGATACGGACCTCACCCCCGATATGGTACGGCAGGTCACAAGCATACTCCAATCCATGCATGACTGTCATGAAATTGACTACCGTATGCTCCAGTCATTGAAACCGGACCCCTCTATGACTAAACAGGCTACTCTTTACCTCCTCCCAAAAATCCATAAGACACCCCCCACGAGGGGAAGACCAATTATTGCCGGGTGTAATAGTCCTACCACCACTATATCCACCCTCCTTGACTTCTTGCTGGTACCCATTGTCCAGAAACAACCCACGTACATCCGTGACACATCACACTTTATTCAGCTCATTGAAGAAGAACCCATTCCTCAGAATGCCCTGCTCATTTCCGCAGACATTGCCAATATGTATACCAATATACCCCATGATGAGGCCCTTACAGCAGTTCATAATGCCCTTGAAACCCATAAAAACCTTACGTACCCCATACGTAGACCGTCGACAGACTCACTTATGACCCGTTTACGCATTATCTTAAAAAACAACTGCTTCAGCTTCAATGGTCAGACTTACCTCTAAACGCTTGGGGCCGCTATGGGGTCCAAATGCAGCCCTGAGATCTCTGACATTACAGCCCACCAATGGGAACTGTCCCTCCTCCAAATGGGGGACCCCCATATCCACAAATGGTTACGGTATCGTGATGACACATTAATAATTTGGTCCGAGCCTGACCTCCATACCTTTATGGAAAGAGCCAACCAATCTCACCCTACCTTCCGGTTTGTATACGATGTGTCCCCCACCCAAGTTACCTTCTTGGACACTGAGATTTACAAAGGACCACGGTTCAATGCGACGGGCATACTGGATATTTGCCTACATGTCAAGCCGACTGAAACTTTCCAGTTCCTCCACTATACATCGGCACACCCACCTGCCACATTTAGAGGCTTCATAAAGGGCGAACTCATACGGTTCATACGGAACAATTCCGACCCTACCCTGTTTGAGCATCATAAGGTACGTTTTGTCCAAAATCTAGTAGCTCGTGGTTACCCCCGTAACCTCCTGGACTCCCTGCTCTCCAGCGTAGACTTCCGTAACCGAAATGACATGCTAGCCAAAACAAACCAAAGTAATTCCCGGAAGAAAAACACCCAGCCTCCACTCGTTTTTACCACACAATTCAACCCACATATTCAGCACATTAAATGAGCTCTTTTAAAATACTGAAGTTTAATTGAGAGCTCCACCCATCTCCGTGAACTCTTCCCACATCCACCGATCCTTGCGTTCCAACGCCCAGCCAATTTGGGTGACACCCTGGTCTCAGCACGCCTAAAATAACCCCACCCCTCCTACCCAGGAGCAACCTCCCCAAGGAGTTGAGGGTATCCAGATCAATACCCAGTACCATGAAATAAAACCCCACCTGAAGCTGATGTCTCCACCACGCATTGCCTGTACCCAGATGCGACATGGTAGCTGAAACCCCGTTGGAACAAATCCAACCCGGACACATGCAAGAACTAAGTCTCGAACGACTAAGTCTTATCGACAACCCTTTTCAGAGCGACCCATAATTTCCAAAAGGGTCTCTTCTCCAAGCACAATGCTTTATTTGCTGTTTGACCAACCACTCAAATGGTCATTTTCTTCCATGTATGCACACTCCCTTCTATTTGTTTGTGTACAAACCCCACCCGGGGAATATACAGAATTACCGTTCCCCCTAGTACCTCCCTTATGAGTGACCCCCGAATTCCGTTTGAATTCTGTTCCATACCCTGATATGGAAGAGATGCCCCACGGCACGAGGGCAACGCCTGCCTGATCAGGTAATATAACGGACCCATTCCCTTATATGCTACATCTGAAACCCCACCTCCTCCAGGGGTTTCCCCCTCCCCATTCACCTATGTAGCTCCCGTTATTGAACTTTTGATTTACCGGCAATCTGGTGTCTCCGTACCCGTATAAGCCCCGTTTCCCTTGAGATTTATGCCTCACTTGGGGTGGATTATTACCTCCATTTATACTCGTATATGTGTGGCTTTCAGGCCGATCTTGAGGGAGAATGCTTTACAGTGAGAGCCGGATGGGTACTGCTCAGAAGGTGCCTCCAGTCCCTTGTGTCGGCATATTTCTCTACTCCTATCGGACAGTTCCCATATCTCAGCAGCCGGATAATTAGTTACTGACTTTATTGTATTAATACTGTCCCCCGGCTTTCCCCTCCTTCAACCATTCCTCCTGCTCATACTTCCTCGGGCACCACCCCTGTTTTTGTTCCCTCCCATTATAGTTGCTTTTAATATTAACTAAAATGCTGAGCACTTGATTAATTTCTGATCAAGACTGTATTGACAATACCCAGATTATTGTCCCCTCGCATCTATTCCGACAAAATACGCTCGTGTCACCCTTTGATCTCGGAATCTACTCCTGTCACTCACTCTAGCCATTGTTGTGATTAGCCTATCAGTTTGCTGCACGCCAATCGTGAGAACCAATCACATTTCAGTCGTCCACTATTTTACCCGAATCCAAACTGACGAATTTGTATTTCCCAATACCAACTCTGACTGTGAAAACATTTCGCAAGTTGTTTTGATTACAATTGATTTAATACTCAGAGTCAAACCTTTGACACTCAGTATAATTTAATTGCACTGGTCTCTTCCCATAAGATTGACCAAATATTGAACAGTTTGACCCACTCAAACTGCCGTGTTATACTTAAAACACGAATATTGACTGAGTTTAACCCTTACACTCAGTATAATTCAATAACACAAAAGTGCACTGGTCTCTTCTCATAAGATTGACCACATAGAGAACAGTTTGACCCATTCAAACTGCGTGTTTTACCTTAAAACACGATATTGACTGAAATTATCCCATCTCACGCCGGTGCTGTTCCACAAACCCAATTTACAGCATTACATTAACCCTACCCTACCAGGGCTGACTGAATACCCGTTCAGTTGTATTCTATACAAAATTACCATACACCAGCGACAGCTATAAACCTACTTGAGGCTTCCCTTCTTCTCGTTGGTTTGATAAGCCTGGATTAGGCAAAACTAGTTACCCCCGGCGGACATAGCTCCGGACGAGTAACTAAGGACCTCTTGTATTACCAACGCCAGTTACAAAATGAATACACTTAACCCGTCTACCCACAGCCGACTCCGACGGCACTTAAACAATACCAGATCCCTATTGTTTAAAGAAGCGCGTGCCTCCTCTCTTCTCCATAGGTACCAACAATATAACTTAACCCATGTCGTCCCGACACATATTTACTGTTCAACCCTGAACCATTTGCAGACTCTAGCTGACAATACCCTTAAATTCCAGCATAACCTTTCTGAGGCCATAGAAAGCCTGGCGTTCCATACTAGCCAACGCTTAACAGAATTGCTAGAACAACAATTACAAGTACACCTCACCCAAGTACAAAACTCAATTATTGAGCTTAGAACCAATCCAGACACCGAGAACCTGAGCCCATGTGAGAAGCACACATTTCTCCAATTGTCCAAGGCAACCCTTTCCCGGTTTATTAAGAAAGACCTTGCCCAGTACAAGGCAGCTGATACCAAGAAAAACATTGATTTTATGGTTGATACACAACAATCTCCTGACCCTCAGGAACCCTTCTCACAATTACAAACCCAAAAGGATCTCCACAACCCTGATCCTAAAAGGCCAGCGGAATCCCCCCCTCCGGCAAATCCCAAACGTCGCAGGATGGGCATGACTAACATTGTGTCTGCCCTGAACCCAACAAGTATTGAAAAGCCTGCTCACTCCAATAGTGATGATATCAATCCCGTGCTGAACCCAGTCCCGTTATCCGTATACATGATGACGTCCCCTCTACGTCGGCTATTGCCTCCCTTCACCAGTTACAACAAGGCATTCCAAATAACGATTTGATCCTCCGAGATCTCGTACTCTCTCCCGGTCACATGAGAGGCCCTAGAACTTGTGACCCCCTACTTTCCAAGTCAACTCACCATCCGACTGTGAAACCGGACACCCCGTCCTACAATATTGAGTGGTCAGCTATGTCCTTACCGGCTGGAGCCCATTCCTACCTGGAAAACCTCAGCCTCGCCACCCAGAACACACTCCCACCCGAGACCACGCACCAGAAATCACCCCCTCCTGAGCCATATGGTGATAGCAACCCACATCCAATCAATGAGAGTAACATCTTCCCCACCCAATCACATACAACGCACGACATCACTGACCAGTCGTCCGACAACTCACAACCGTCAATACATTTCTCCAACTCGTCTGAGTACATTCCTGTTTCCTCTCCGCAAAATAAACCCCCCCGGAACCACCCAGCAAATATAACCATGGTCCAAACCTGCAACCATGCCACCCAACAGGACCAACCGCTACCACAGCGTCCGAAAAAGGTTAACCGCCATCTGTTCCCTAGCCACCCGGCTACAGATGGAAATAAAACCCAAACTGGAATTGTACCCTGTGAAATTCCTGTATCAACATCCCAATCCTACCTCAACCCGAGTCAACAATCAGCTCTCGTAGCCCTGATTAGGAAGCTCAAACCACCCACGTGACTAGGACCCACTGTACCGACTCCTAGTGCCAAAACAACCCACACCCGAACTAGATCTAGCACGAACCCAAATAGACAGTGCTGTGCAAGGAATACCCATCAGAGGAGTAGGCGCAGACGCCGTATAGCTAACAAACAGCACTTACGCAGCTCTACCCTAACCCAACTGGCAGACTCTGCCAATAAGTACATCACCAACTTATCCAAGTACCCACTTGATAACCATGAAAAGATTGTACTTGATAAAGGACTGAAATTCATTCCGACCCCGACGAGACCCACTCGTTTCCACTTCCAAAGGGACATTCAACTGCTATGCGACCGCATATGTTTGAAAGTTATCCATAGTGATAAAGCCAAAGACACCTTTATCAACCCATTCTATAAGAAAATGCATACATCCCCGACGTCATGTCACAATGTACTGGTCGAAACATATTTATCCAAAACAAAAACGGAATTACTTCGCTGCATTGAACCTAAGAACCTTATCTCATGCAAGCCTAACATGAGTATCCCTGAGCGACAAGCGCTCCGGAATTTGAAACATAACCCCAATATAATAATCAAAAAGGCAGACAAAGGGCGTACCACCGTTCTTCTCGACCGAGAGACGTATATAACTGAGGGGATACGCCAGTTAACCTCTGCTGCCCACTACAGTCCTATTGATACGGACCTCACCCCCGATACGGTACGGCAGGTCACAAGCATACTCCAATCCATGCATGACTGTCATGAAATTGACTACCGTATGCTTCAGTCATTGAAACCGGACCCCTCTATGACTAAACAGGCTACTCTTTACCTCCTCCCAAAAATCCATAAGACACCCCCCACGAGGGGAAGACCAATTATTGCCGGGTGTAATAGTCCTACCACCACTATATCCACCCTCCTTGACTTCTTTCTGGTACCCATTGTCCAGAAACAACCCACGTACATCCGTGACACATCACACTTTATTCAGCTCATTGAAGAAGAACCCATTCCTCAGAATGCCCTGCTCATTTCCGCAGACATTGCCAATATGTATACCAATATACCCCATGATGAGGCCCTTACAGCAGTTCATAATGCCCTTGAACCCCATAAAAACCTTACGTACCCCATACGTAGACCGTCGACAGACTCACTTATGACCCGTTTACGCATTATCTTAAAAAACAACTGCTTCAGCTTCAATGGTCAGACTTACCTCCAAACGCTTGGGGCCGCTATGGGGTCCAAATGCAGCCCTGAGATCTCTGACATTACAGCCCACCAATGGGAACTGTCCCTCCTCCAAATGGGGGACCCCCATATCCACAAATGCTTATGGTATCGTGATGACACATTTATAATTTGGTCCGGTCACGAGCCTGACCTCCATACCTTTATGGAAAGAGCCAACCAATCTCACCCTACCTTCCGGTTTGTATACGATGTGTCCCCCACCCAAGTTACCTTCTTGGACACTGAGATCTACAAAGGACCACGGTTCAATGCGACAGGCATACTGGATATCTGCCTACATGTCAAGCCGACTGAAACCTTCCAGTTCCTCCACTATACATCGGCACACCCACCTGCCACATTTAGAGGCTTCATAAAGGGCGAACTCATACGGTTCATACGGAATAATTCCGACCCTACCCTGTTTGAGCATCATAAGCTACGTTTTGTCCAAAATCTAGTAGCTCGTGGTTACCCCTGTAACCTCCTGGACTCCCTGCTCTCCAGCGTAGACTTCCGTAACCGAAATGACATGCTAGCCAAAACAAACCGAAGTAATTCCCAGAAGAAAAACACCCAGCCTCCACTCGTTTTTACCACACAATTCAACCCACATATTCAGCACATTAAACAAGCTCTTTTAAAATACTGGAGTTTGAGAGCTCCACCCATCTCCGTGAACTCTTCCCACATCCACCGATCCTTGCGTTCCAACGCCCAGCCAATTTGGGTGACACCCTGGTCTCAGCACACCTAAAATAACCCCACCCCTCCTACCCAGGAGTAACCTCCCCAAGGAGTTGAGGGTATCCAGATCAATACCCAGTACCATGAAATAAAACCCCACCTGAAGCTGATGTCTCCACCACGCATTGCCTGTACCCAGATGCGACATGGTAGCTGAAACCCCGTTGGAACAAATCCAACCCGGACACATGCAAGAACTAAGGCTCGAACGACTAAGTCTTATCGACAACCCTTTTCTGAGTGACCCATAATTTCCAAAAGGGTCTCTTCTCCAAGCACAATGCTTTATTTGCTGTTTGACCAACCACTCAAATGGTCATTTTCTTCCATGTATGCACACTCCCTTCTATTTGTTTGTGTACAAACCCCACCCGGGAATACACAGAATTACCGTTCCCCCTAGTACCTCCCTTATGAGTGACCCCCGAATTCCGTTTGAATTCTGTTCCATACCCTGATACGGAAGAGATGCCCCACGGCACGAGGGCAACGCCTGCCCGATCAGGTAATATAACGGACCCATTCCCTTATATGCTACATCTGAAACCCACCTCCTCCAGGGGTTTCCCACTCCCCATTCACCTATGTAGCTCCCGTTATTGAACTTTTAATTTACCGGCAATCTGGTGCCTCCGTACCCGTATAAGCCCCGTTTCTCTTGAGATTTATGCCTCACTTGGGGTGGATTATTACCTCCATTTATACTCCTAACAGTCGGGGACAACTATTTTGTGTTGTAAGAAACTTCAGCCAGGGTCAGCTATGGTTATGGCTTCCTCTTCTTCCATGGATATGCACAATAAGGGATAGATGCCTACAAGTTTCTAATGAATGCTCGGCGAGGTCTGGGACAGGCTGCGAGCTGGAGAACCTTCTCCTTTCCGTCGAGAAACTTTAGTGAGCTGGGATGCCCGTTCACGTTTGCGGTTTGGGATGCTCCTTCCACACTGCAGCTGGGTTCATTAGGGCTGCACAGTATACCGATAAACCAGTAATTACCAGCACTGAGAATGATACTGGACGATTACTGGTATTGTTTTAAAAGTACCGGAATATCGTAAGAAACGGTATTGGATCAAATTATTGGAGTTGAAGTTGATATATTATTATGGAAAAACAGTCATTGTATTCTATCATATCTGTCAATTCCTGTGATAAAGTACACGTCAATGAATCTTTATTCAACCAATGAAAACAGTTTGCAGCACACTTGAGCTGCATCAGTTACAAGTTAGTATACACGTACCAACAATTTGAAACAAACTGAAAGGGAAAGGAAAGCATGCACAAAAATAATCCACTCGGACATTAATAATTGCCACTCACATAAACATTAATTACTATCACAAACACATCACTGACCATATCTCTAACACTTAAAATACAATAGGTCATAAGAAGAATCAAACAATGGAGAGGAAAATGCAGGGTGCAAAAACAGCTCCACAAAACAGCTGTATTAATTAATATTCATGAAGAAAGGAAACATAAACACTACAGTCAGCTACAGTGACGGATTGTGGGATATTCTTTTCGAACAGAAAATTAATGGCACTTTATTGTTTTCCTGCATGTCTGAGCTGTCTCTGTGATGTGATTTTAAATCAAAATAAAATAATGCTGTACATGTAAAAAAAATGCTTTCTTAAAATTATTGGGTTCAGCTGAACATAAAGTACTGAGTACAGTAAGTTTTATTCAATTGTTAACCACCCAAAATAAAACTGTGTAGTCAATTGTTTACAAACTCAGTTCCCCAGAACATCGCCTGAGTTTCTCACCCTCTGAACTAGTCTATGATATACCGGTATGTCGCGGTGTTTTCTTCAATATACCAGTATTGAAATTTGAATACCATGCAGCCCTAGGATTTGGTGGCAGCTATGGCATCTTCCATTGCTTCGTTAATGAAGCACATTGACCGCAGGCTAGCTATCTGACTTCGCAGGTTCGGGTTGATAGCTAGTCATCTGAGGCTTTTTATATGGGACATGTGCCGAGGATCCGTGAGCAGCTTATGATAACAAGTGGATTATCATTGCTCTGCTAGCCTCAGTCACAGACCGGCTGCCACAGATTGCTCTGCATATCGCAGCATTCCAGTAGTCGCTGGTACTACCATGAACAGACTCCGATGGTGAGCTGTCAGATGGTGCTGCATTGGTCCAGTCATCCGTTGAGTTGACCATATTTGCTGATGAAACATTAGGATGGTGAGATGGCTACGGAGTGTTAGTCTCCATTCCTCACAGAAGGGCACTTTAAGACTTTGAAATTTCATTCTCAAGCTCTTAGAATATTGTACCATCTGAATATAAGTCTGCGTTTAGATGTGCAGGCCAGGGATAAAGATTTGCCCCTACCTGCATCATTTAATATATGCTCGGAAATAATGAAATGTGCTATTTCATTCAAAAGAACTAATCTGGACGCAATGTCCTAAGCAGATGACCTTACCAGAGCTGTGGCGCAGCATCTCAATGGAAAAGAATATGAGGATGTGGTTCCTTGCTAAGAGTTCTTTCCAGGGCAGTCATTTTTTCAACTCTGTATGGACAGTGGAATTTGGAGTTGGTAAGACGTGATGCTGCCCTTGCATCGTCATCACTTATAGATGACAAGGTGAAAAGCTCTCTCTGAGTCTCCGGTACTATTTGACAACAAGCTTGTGTTGCTATATGAGTAGGCTACCAGAAAGGATCTAGTGCTCATCAACACACTTCAGCAGACCGCACTAAGCGAGGCTGTTCTGCTTCGAATAAAGCATCAAGAGAATGTCTCCCGAGGGTACAATAACCCATCTAATACTCACTTTGGAAGTTGTCATTATTGTGACTCGGAAAAGGGGCATAGGTCCGAGGGTTCAGGTTCGATATGATTTTGAATCCCCCCCCCCCCCCCCCACCTCCCCATCGCCAATATGTTAAGAGGCGATTACTGGGCAAGACATAATTGTCTTCCCATAAGCCTTGTATGCATTTAAGTATATACATTCATTTCATGACTTCTTGATTGGTGACTGGGTCATGTTCTATGGTGACCTCATGGGCACATCCACTATTTAGTTGGTTTGTTTCTTGTGGTTGTTCATTTATATGACATGTACAAGCATTGATTCATCATCAATAAATTGCTAGCCTTTGGCCGCTTGTATGGCTGTCGAGTCAGTTAACTGGTATTCAGATAATTACATGCGGGATTTCAATGCTCGCATGCATAATAAGTGTATTATTAGGCAGAAACATTATTGTACGTTATGGACTTTAGAAACAACAAGTCTGTTGATCATAGCTCGTTCCATTTCTAAATCCAGGATTCTATAAGTTTTGGTACCCAAATTGAATATAACTTTTCTATGCATTCTCGTATATTCGCACGTGTTGGGGAGTGTTATTTATTGGAATTTATTGTACACCTGAACGGGGTTGCCTGTGGGTTGCCTCAGAAGTGTGTTTACTCTCCAGAGATCAGGGAATCCAATGTTGTAGTTTTAGCTATATTGACATCATCTCCTTGATGTTCATATGCTTCTCTAGGAACCGAGAGTCCCAAAAACCCTGACACTTCAAGTCTGCGGGACTTAGGGTCGTGCCCAAGCCTGTCTGACTCTTGCCCGTCATAATCATGAAAGCTGGATCCGGCAGCTGCAGTGGAACTCCTTGAGTTAACCACTGAAGTTCTTTCCAAATCCAAACCTTTTGTTTTACTAGGTCTGTTAAAACAATACTGGTTTTGAGCGAATGCGTCTTCACACTCCAGTTCTGAGTAAAGAATATCTGGAGGGGACGCATGCGCAGGCAGCCCATCAGAATTAGATCTGCAGCCACTCCGCACAGCCCTATCAGTCGCATGAATTCCCTCACTGTTAATGCATCGAAGTGTAGACAAAAGCGAGCATAACAACTGACTAACTTTGCTCTGGGTAATAACAGGCAAACCAGATTGTTGTGAGTCTTGAAGCTCATTCCCAAGTGAGTGAATGACTTGGACAGAGCTAGATCTGACTTTTTCTCGTTTACTATGAAGCAGAGACATCATAGCAATAGTAGCAGACTCTGAACATCGTTCTGAAGATTAATTCTGCTGCCGTATCTCCGCAGAATGTCGTCCAAGTAAGCCAATGTTACTGCAGATGAATGAGCTTGGAATTATGACATTACCGAGTTCATTATTCAAGTGAAAGCCCAGGGAGCCAGGTTCAGACCAAAGCACATTGCTCTGAACTGATAAACCTTCCCTTGTATGACAAACCGCAGGTACTTTCTGAATGCCGGATGTACCAAGGCATGAAAGTAAGCGTCCTTTAGATCTATGCTTTCTGCATAGTCGTTCACTCGAATGCTCGATCTTACTAACTAAAATGGTTTCCATATAGAACTTTGAAGCCAAGATTAGCTTGTTTATAGGGCCCTGCGAATCACAAATTTTCGTCGAATCGAATTTCGAATTGAATTTGTGAAATCGAATCGAATTTTGAATCGAAACGCGAATCGAATTTCGTCAAGAAATTCGATGTCGGGCGGAATTTTTCTCCTTGGATAACTTCCTTTTTATATGCTCGCTGTACATGTTCGAACTGATCATAGAAAAAGGTCGAAGAATATAATAAACACCATAATTCACATTCCTGTAGTAGCCTAGGATGTTTATTTTTCGTGCAATACGAGAAGGTTATTCCCATTCATTAACGCCTCATGGGAATAATCCTCCGCATCATGACTGCATGTTACTCAGAAATAACCATCGTACGCTACACAAGGAAAAAATATCTATACGTTTGACACGTCTGGAGTCTGGACCCCAGCCGTGATATGGCATATGTATCGGGCTGATCAGAATTTCAAAATCCTGGCGTTAAGGTGCCGATATAACCCCAAATTCTACTAACACACTAACAGGTGGCAAATAATAAGAGGACAAATGATTTATATTGAAATCGAATTATGGCATTTTCATGGTTCAGATGTACAGAAACTGAAATTGCATCCAACTGACGAACTGTCAAGGTAAGTTATGTAACTAACAGTAACTTAATTGACGAATTGTTTAATGGATATGATTAAACATCCGTATTCTTGAGATAGAAATAATACTGAACATGACTGTCATGTTCAGCATTATTTCTATCTCAACAATACGGATGTTTAATCACATGACATGCAGCCACAGCAGCCGTGCAGCCGTTAATAAGAAGACAAATGATATATATTGAAATCGAATTATGCCATTTTCATGGTTCAGATGTACAGAAAATGAAATTGCATCCAACTGACGAACTGTCAAAGTAAGTTATGTAACTTAATTGTCGAATTGTTTAATGGATATGATTAAACATCCATATTGTTGAGATAGAAATAATACTGAACATGACTGTCATGTTCAGTATTATTTCTATCTCAACAATATGGATGTTTAATCACATGACATGCAGCCGCAGCAGCCGTGCAGCGAGTGAGTATCGTAATATAATATCTATCAACTCAGTGGCCGGTATTTGTATTAATATTGAGTTATTCGGCCATCAGTGTCCGATCACCATCACGCGAATTTCAAGCCAAGCAGGTCACTGTTTTTCCTCGTCCATATCAGCGTGGCGACATTGTGGTTGCTCAAGCCATGACGTTGATCAGTCACTACAGACGAACCTACAGAATTGACCCTTTCTGATGCGCAGTTGGTAGCCTGTATTGAAAGAATATCCTTCGCTGCAGAACGTAGACATGGCAAGTGGGCTTCCTGTTCTTGCCAGAATCTAAGTGGGTCTGTACTTCTATCGCTAATAGGAAGAGCAGAATACCGACTCATTTCTGCTTTAACCTTGTCATTTACACTCAGATTTTGCAGTTGCACTTCTTCACTGGAAATCTCATCGAACATATCATCTAATAGACTTTTAGACTTTGGCTGGCTTGATTTATTTGGAACCGTTTGTTGACATGGAACATCTGTTTCAGTGGGGGCGCGGTGGCTCAGTTGGTAGAGGTGCAGGCTGCAAGCCGAGAGGTCCTCGGTTCGAATCCCACCTGCGGCAACCGCGTTGTGTCCTTGGGCAAGACACTTCACCCCGATTGCCTACATGGGGGCACGGTGACGCTGTGTACTGAGGCGTACTGCACGTCGATGGTGCGCATGTCTTCAACCAATCTAACCCTGCCTGTGCTGCGGTGCAGAGTTCAGAGTTAGGATGTTGGAGAGCTGACAGCTGCTCGTCGTTGCTCGGTGGTTCTCTCCGGGTACTCCGGCTTCCTCCACCCGTAAAACTGTCACGGTCACGATTAGCCATTGTGCATAAGTATGTGACCTTAAACACCAATAAATAAATAAATAACTAATAAATAAATAATCTGTTTCAGTGTGGACGTCTTGTGTTTTGGTGGGCTCTACATGTCAACGTGATACTGCTGAAGCATCTGAATATAAGACTCCACGGTTTTTAGCTCATCGTCATCTTTAATGGTTGTCTTGAAGCGTGGGTCCAGATAAGTTGCCGTGAGGAGGTAATCCTGTTTTAAGTCAAATCTGTCTTCCAACTGAGTGATCAGGCTGTCGCGGAACGACTTTGCACCAGGAGCTGTATTTTCCCTGAGCTTTTTCAACAGAATCATGATGCACTGCCTGACCATTGATACACTTATTACACTATCGGCACTCAGGACAGTGGTTGCTTCAGACAATGGCTTAAGAAGAGGCAAAACAGATTCCCTGGTAGAACAGAGTTGCATCGAGAGGGGTGCCGGCGGTGGATTAGCACATCGCTTCTTCTCTTGGCACTCGACAAGTGCACGGGCAATGGGGCCATTGTTGAGCTCTGTCCAGTTCAGGAGTGTGCATGTGCTATTGAATCGGGTCGTAATGTCCATTGGGGGGTCCGATTCTGGAAGTCCCATGTCCACTTGATGTTTGTGTACGGCATGTAGTCCTGTAGTTGATGAGTGGAAAAAGGCGGCAATTCTGTGAACGTCATTTATAAGGTTTTTGACCATCGGTTGGACAGTGAGTGTGGAATTAATGCATAATTGCAACTTGTGTGCCGCACACCCATGTCAGTATATACCCAATCCACGAGTGGTACAGGGCATAGTATTGGTTGTGTCCATAGTGGCAAAAAATATTTGGTGAAGTGCTATTCCATACTTTTCCAGTTGATTGCACACTATGGCCTCTGTGGCGAGTGCAGTATGGTCAACGTCAATGTCCTCGAGACTCGTCACTGACAAACATCGAGAGGATAACTGCCATTCACAATCGATGAAATGTATTATAAGGACGAGAAAATTCGAACCGTTGTCTGCCTTCGAATGATCAAAAGTTATTGAAATCCGGCCATTTCCTGTCTGACCTTTGATTAACTGACACAGCATGGCTGCGCTTTTCTCTCTCATATCGCCCAGATTTCGCGAAAGTGTGGTCGGGTGAGGTGGGATGTAGGAGTTGTCAGTCAAGACTGCACACAAATGCTTCATTCCGCGACCAGCTGCTGCTTCAAATGGTCTCCCATCCGCAACCACAAATCTCAACACTGCAGCATCGTATTTCCGCTTAACTTGTCGGGGTGTAATGTTCTCCTTGTGAATGCTGCCAAACTTTTCTGGCGTTTACTGCACTGCGCAGCCTCACTGGTAGATGCTGTAGCATGTGGACGCTTCTTAGCTTCTCTAACCTTCGATGAAATAGCTTGTGCATGCAACGTTGGGTGTTTCTTGAGAAGGTGGTTCCATAGGGGTGTCGTCGTGCCGGTTGAGTGTGCTTTATACACAACATTGCACTCAATACACGTGTAAGTCTCTGCAAGATTATCGTGCATAAAATATTTGTGGACCGCGGATTGATGCTGGTTTGATGCCATATTGAAGAATGAAGTCACACAACGTTCTAAAGAGTATAATTCCACAGAACAGAATGACGCTCGATTCAGGCTAGCAAATGATCAAATCCTTACCTAAGCATTCACATGCTTATTGGTGAACAACATAGTTCAGTGAGTTGTCGGCATCGCTTTGAAATTACTGTTTGAGTGACTTGCGCTCTTCTCTGCGTAATCTACATTGCCACAATTTATTCGCAGACCAGTGTCGGCAAAAAACCTCTGATGTATTGTAACCGCCTGTCTACTCACGAAAAAAAAACGGAACACAGTGTTGATCGAAGTTATGCATTGATCTAGTGATTACTTGAGTATACCAATGGGACATTTGCGACAAAATAACATATAACATATGATGGATCCAGATCGCATTGTTATTAATATACGCGCTTTAATTCATCAATTTCAACGGGTGATAAATATGGGAAATCTGAGGGTTTCTGAGCAAGTTTATGATAAAAGTAGGCCCATTTCAAACAATCGTCGATTCGAACACATTCGAATTATTATGTTCGAATCGAATTGAATCGAATAATGAAGTTCGAAACGAATTTCGATTATTTGCAGCCCCCTACTTGTTTATTCAGCTCAAGTCTATTACCGGTCAGAATGGGCCATCTGGCTTCGGTACGAGGAACAGGTGACTGTAGAAACCTATCAGAATTTGTTAGAAAGGGAAGAAAATGTTTCTTTCTTTCATTAATTCCTAATAGAAAGGATATTTCTGGTCATGCTGTCGCTAGATGGATTCAGTTGGCAATATGCATCGCCTATGAAAATTTATCTTTGGATCAATGTTCTATCAATAAGATTTCAGCGCTCGAGGTTAGAGCACTGTCCCCTTCTTGGGCCTATTCTAACAGTATAGCCATTACTGATCTCATGAAGGTTGCATACTGGACACAGCCCTCTTCATTTACCAAGTTTTACCTGACAAATTTAGAGTCCATCTCCGGTGACCTTAGATCTTTGGGTCCTCTTTCTGTTGCTCAGAATGTTGTCAATTAATGTTACATCTATAAGGTCTTTAGGCAGTCCATTCCAGCACTGACACTGTTGACTGCCCTCTTCATTCCGTGGAAATTTACCTCAAAACAAGGGGAATGGGGGGGGGGGAGCATTTTTTTGCCTGATAATCATCTGGCTTTATAGTGAAAAGCAAGGGAAGACCTCTTTCGGTGTCAGTAGTCCTGCATCAGTATTGGGATGGTTTTAATGTGTAGCTTGGTGTGAAGCAATAACTATGTCTCATTTATGTACGGTTTTTAAAGTGATACTCACTGTGAAGCATTTGTATATGTCCCATGTCAAACTGGCGTTAATATACAATCCTTGGACACTTAAATGGGCATAAAGAGTCTCATTCTCTGGACTATCTTTATATATTGGTTTTCCTTCTCTGAATTAGCATAATGGGTTATGCTGGCATTAAATGGAGAAATATATATTTTGTAATACTCAATTACATTGTTGGTTTTATATCTTTCTCTTTTCTCGTAGAAGAAAAAGACATATATAATTCCTATCTTCGATTGGATTTTCCTTTAAGTCCTAGGCTCCCAGTCTTTTTAGGATTCAGCCAGTCTGGGCAATTGGTTGTTGTATAAAAATTGGATAAATTTTAAGTAATTTGTTTATTTTTTATACTTACCGATCGCCCAGATGGGTATCGCCCACCCATGAATGGGCACTCATACCTCCCCGCTGTTTATAACATTCAACAGGCAATCTGTTGGCGCCAATTTCAATACCTTCCTGGATACTGTGCATGCGTAGATCTAAAAAGTATAGAGGATCAAATAAGGTTTGATTTTTTCGATTTTGCATGCAAATTTTAGGGATTGGGGGGCAAAATTTGTGTTTGGCCCTGGATTAAATTGAGTTAGCACCAGCTAGTCTGGGCCATTTGTAGGAATAAAAATATACAAATTACTTAAAATTTATCATTTTTGCCTACAACTTTCATCGTGCTATCACTTCTTGATAAACCCCATTCTATCAATTCTTTCCAATTTTTTTGTTTGGTTATCAGTTCACTACTTATGCATGTAAAGATAGATTTCATCTGACTTTCAGTTCTATGGCTATGAAAGAGGCACAAGTATATGACAATTAAATAGTCACTGAACTGATCCTAAAAATTCTAAATTTTTGTCTGCTACTTGCATAATGCTATTACTTCTTGATAACACCCTATTCCCTGAATTCCTTTCTACTTCTGTTGGATTTTGAGCTCACTATTTATATTGTATAAGATAGATTTCATCTGACATTCAATTCTATGGCTATGTAAGAGACACAAGTATTATGGTGTTAAAGGGTCATTAAACTGGTACTAAAAATTCTAAATTTTTAGGTGCTACTTGCACCATGCTATCACTTCTTGATAAAACCCCATTCCATCAGTTCTTTCCAACTTTTTGTTTGATTGTGAGCTCACTACTTATCTGCGTATACGATAGATCACAACTTCTATGGCCATGAAAGAGACATAAGTATATGGCAGTGAAATGGTCTCTAAACTGGTTCTAAAAATTCTAAATTTTCGCCTGCCACTTGCATCATACGATTACTTCTTGATAACACCACATTCCATTAAATCTAAAGTTTCATTATGAGCTCACTATTTATGTGTTTTTAATACAGTCTGCAGGTCACATTTAATATGGAGGGATTTCATTGTAACTTGGTAGGATGACTCTGTATAATGTCTAGATGAGAACTTTCCCATTTGGTCGTGATCTGTCAACTGTGACAACTGCCTGAGCCCAAAACCTTAAAATCTTTAGCACAGTCTACAGGTCATATTTATGGAGTGATTTCATTGTAGCTTGGTAGGTTGGCTTCATATAATGTCTAGATGAGAATGTCCCCATTTGGACGCGATTGGGCACCTGTGATGGCAACAGGGGCCTGAAGCCCGAAAACCTTTAGCACAGTCTACAGGTCATATTTATGAAGGGATTTCATAGTAACTTTGTAGGATCACTCCAGATAATGCCCAGATGAGAACGTCCCCTTTTGGTCATGATCATTCAACCTTGATGACTGCTTGAGCCCAAAACCCCAAAACCTTTAACATAGACTATAGGTCATATTTATGGAAAGATTTTATTGTAACTTGTCAGGTTGACTCCATATAATGCCTAGATGATATTGCCTTTTGGTTGTGATTGGTCAACTGTGATGGCTACAGGGTCCCCAAAGCCTGAAAACCTTGAGCACAGTCTAACTTTGTAGGATCACCCCAGATAATGCCCAGATGAGAATGTCCCCTTTTGATTGCAATCATTCAACCATGATGGCAGCCCGAGCCCAAAACCCAAAAACCTTTAGTACAGTCTACAGGCCATATTTATGCAGGGATTTCAATGTAACTTGATAGGGTGACTCGTTTTGGAATAATTTCACTGTAACTTGGCAACTGTCGTTGACATACGTTAACTGTGAGGGCCACATACATTAACTGTGAGGTCCACATTAACCCACCCAGCAGTTCTTTAGTACAGTCTATACCTCATATTATTTTTATTAAAAACATAGCATACAGGGAACAGAAATTAACATATTCCTAATTATCACAATTCTTGTCTTATTTCATAATCCTTTCATAAGCATTGAACATTATTCTTTTCATCAAACAAAACACACAGACAAGTCAAGCTACAGTGTCTTTGACACTTCGTTTCTTTGATTATGAGCTCACTTCTTATGCGTGTATAAGACAGATTTCATCTGACTTTCAGTTCTATGGCTGTGAGAAAGACACAAGTATAAGGCAATCAAATCGTCACTAAACTGGTCCTAAAGATTTTAAATTTCTGTCTGCTACTTGCATCATGCTATTACTTTTTGATATCACAACATTCTATCAGTCCCTCTCTACTTTTATTTGATCATGAGCTGACTACTTATGTGTATATCAGATAGATTTCATCTGACTTTCAATGCTATAACTTTGAAAGAGACACAAGTATCTGGCCGTCAAAGGGTCACTAAATTGAATCTAAAATTCTAATGTTTCATCTGCTACTTGCACCATGCTATTGCTTCTTGATAACATCCTATTTCCTCAATTCTTTTTTACTTCTGTTTGATTATCAGCTCACTACTCTAGTGTATATAAGAGAGTTTCATCTGGTGATCAGTTCTATGGCTATGAAAGAGACACAAGTTTATGACAGTCAAAGGGTCACTAAACTGGATCTAAAAATTCTTAAGTTTTGACTACTACTTGCACCATGCTATCACCCCATTCCATCCATTCTTTCCAACTTTTAGTTTGACTGTGAGCTCACATCTTATCTGTGTATATGATAGTATTGATCTGAAGTAGAATTCTGTGGCCATGAAAGAGGTGTAAGTATATAGCAGTCAAATGGTCTCTAAACTGGTTCTAATAACTGTATGAATTTTTATCTGCTACTTGCATCATGCTAGTACTTCTTGATAACAGCATATTCCATCAATTTTTTCCAATTTTTTTGTTTGGTTATGAGCTCGCTACTTATGTGTGTATAAGATAGATTTCATCTGACTTTCAGTTCTGTGGCTATGAAAGAGACAAGTATATGGCAATCAAATGGTCACTAAACCGTTCCTAAAAATTATAAATTATTGTCTGCTACTTGCATTATGCAATTACTTGTTGAGATCATCCCATTCCATCAGTTGCTATCCACTTTTGTTTGTTTATGAGCTGACAACTTATGTGTGTGTAAGACAGATTTCATCTTACTTTCAATTCTATGGATATGAAAGAGACACAAGTATATAGCAGTCAATGGGTCACTAAACTTGTTCTAAAAATTCTAAATTATTGTCTGCTACTTGCATCATGCTATCACTTGATAAAACCCCATTCCATCAATTCTTTCCAACTTTTTGTTTTATTGTGAGCTCACTACTTATCTGTGTATAGGATTGATTTGAACTGATCTCGAATTCTGTGGCAATGAAAGAGACTTAAGTATATGGCAATCAAATGGTCTCTAAACTGGTTCTAAAAATTCTAAATGTTGTCTACTCACATCATGCTGTTACTTCTTGATAACACCACATCCCATTAATTCTATCCTATTTTAGTTTGTATGTGTTTATAAGATAGATTTCATCTGACTTTCAGTTCTGTGGCAATGAAAGAGACACAAGTATATGTCAATCAAATGGTCATTAAATTGGACCAGCTTTTTGTTTGACTGTGAGCTTGCTACTTATCTGTGTATAGGATAGATTTGATGTGATCTTGAATTCTATGGCCATGAAAAAGACAAGTATATGGCAGTGATTTCGTCCTGAACCGGTTCTAAACATTATAAATTTTCGACTACAACTTGCATCGTGCTATCACTTCTTGATAAAACCCTATTCCATCAATTCTTTCCAATTTTTTTGTTTGATTATCAGCGCACTACTTATATGTGTATAATATAGATTTCATCTGAAATTCAGTACTATGGCTATGAAAGAGACACAAGTATATTGCCCTCAAAGGGTCACTAAACTGGTTCTAAAAATTCTAAATGTTTGCCTGCTACTTGCATCATGCTGTTACTTCTTGATAACACCACATTCCATTGATTCTTTCCTGTTTTAGTTTCATTATAAGCTCACTATTTATATATGTATAAGATAATTTTACATCTGACATATAATTCTATGGCTTTGAAAGAGACACAAGTATATGGCAGTCAGTGGGTCACTAAACCGGTTATAAAACTTTTGAGTTTTGTCTGCTACTTGCGCCATGCTATCACTCTTGTTAAAACCCCATTCCATCAATTCTTTCCAATTGTTTTGCTTGATTATCAGCTCACTAGATATGTGTGTATAAGATAGATTTCATCTGACTTTCAGTTCTATGACTATGAAAGAGGCTCAAGTATATGGCAATCAAATGGTCACTAAACTGGTCCTAAAAATTTCTAAATTTTTGTCTGCTATTTGCATAATGCTATTACTTCTTGATAACACCCTATTCCCTCAATTCCTTTCTACTCTGTTTGATTATGAGCTCACTATGTATGTGTTGATAAGATAGAATTCATCTGGTTTTCAGTTCTGTGACTATGAAAGAGATACAAATATATGGCAGTCAAAGGGTCACTAAACTGGTTCAAAAAATTTGAAATTTATGTCTGCTACTTTTATCATGCTAGTTCTTCTTGATAACACCCTATTCCATCAAATCTTTCCAATTTTTCGGATTGATTGTCAGGTCACATCTTATCAGAGTATAGGATAGATTTGATCTGATCTCAAATTCTATGGCCATGAAAGAGGCATTAGTATATGGCAGTCAAATGGTCACTAAACTGATTCTAATAATTGTATGAATTCTGCTACTTGCATCATGCTTGTACATCTTGATAACGCCCTATCCCATTAATTTTTTCTGATTTTTTTGTTTTCTTATGCGCTCACTACTTATGCGTGTATAAGATAGATTTCATCTGACTTTCAGTTCTATGTCTATGAAAGAGACACAAGTATATGGCAATCAAATGGTCCCAAAACTGATCTTAAAATTTCTAAATTTTTGTCTGCTACTTGCGTCATGCTATTACTTCTTGATACAACCCCTTTCCAACAATTCCTCTGTACCTTTTTAGCTCACCTGACTGAAAGTCAGGGTGAGCTTTTCTTATCACTCTTCATCCATCGTCTGTCCGTCGTCTGTCATCCGTCGTCTGGCATCTGTTGTCCTGCGTGAAGGTGGTGTTTTAGCCTCTTTCTCCTAAACCACTAACCACATTTTAATTAAATTTCATGTAAATAGTGGTTATATAGGGGCATTTGGGGGGTTTTCAAATTGGATTTCTGCTCATATTGTTAAGTGGGGTGGGGCCAAAATGCACAAAATTTAAAAAAAATCTTCTTCTCATGAACTAGCCATAGCAGAGACTTTATATTTGGTATGCAGCTTTATATTTGAGGTGTAGACTCAAGTTTGTTCAAGAGAAGTTTGACGGGCAATATTTACCTTTGTTCTGAGAGGGGCAAGAATTTTTGCCCCGCCCAAAATTTCTATTTTCTGAACCCAGAGGCTGATTTGAACCAAATTTAATATGAGGTGTTACTGGGTTATAAGTACTTGATTTATGCCCAAAAAATTTTTCCTGCAGCCCCGTGGGAACCGCAGGAGCTAAAAATAGAAAAAATTAAAACGCCCATATCTCCAAAACTGCACGGCACCAAGAATTTTTATTTGGTGTGAAACTTCCTTAGGACCAACAGAAAGGAGTGGTAAAAAAAAATTGCCATCGGTTTTATCATAGGGTACAGTTTCGGGACTTTGAAAAAGTGCTGAGTCAGCACTTTTTAACACTGTAGGCAATGAGAAAAACATTAACAAATCTTCTTCTCCAGATCCTGCAGGCAGAATATTTTGATATTTGATATGCAACATTGTAGGGTGGATCTGATTCCAGTTTGTTCAAATTGGCCCCCTGGGTTCATATTTGGGCTCAGTATAGGAACCCGATTTCGAACTTATTGCATTTCAGGCAAATTTCTTAAAAAATCTTCTTCTCCAGATCCAGCAGGCAGAATCTTTTGATATTTGGTATGCAACATTGTGGGGTGGATCTGATTCAAGTTTGTTCAAATCGGCCCCCTGGATTCATATTTGGGCTCACTATAGAAGCTCGAATTGGCACTTA
Organism: Pictodentalium vernedei; assembly: GCA_031216915.1. Lineage (NCBI taxonomy): Eukaryota > Metazoa > Mollusca > Scaphopoda > Dentaliida > Dentaliidae > Pictodentalium > Pictodentalium vernedei. Next base: position 737,502,235 of record CM062297.1, read on the forward strand.
GTGTATTTCAGGCAAATTTCTTAAAAAATCTTCTTCTCCAGATCCAGCAGGCAGAATCTTTTGATATTTGGTATGCAACATTGTGGGGTGGATCTGATTCAAGTTTGTTCAAACCGGCCACCTGGATTCATATTTGGGCTCACTATAGAAGCTCGAATTGGAACTTAGTGCATTTCAGGCAAATTTCTTAAAAAATCTTCTCCAGATCCAGCAGGCAGAATCTTTTCATATTTGGTATGCAACATTGTGGGGTGGATCTGATTCAAGTTTGTTCAAATCGGCCCCCTGGGTTTATATTTGGGCCCAGTATAGGAGCCCAAATTTGAACTTAGTGCATTTCAGGCAAATTTCTTTGAAAATCTTCTTCTCAAGATCCAGCAGGCAGAATCTTTTAATATTGGGTATGCACCATGCTTAGGGGGGTGAGATTCAATTTTGTTCAAGCCAAGTCCCTGGGTTCATATTTGGGCTCACTTTGGGAGCCCGGATTATAACTTAGTTCAAAATGAAGAATTTTCTTTAAAAATCTTCTTCAGATCCAGCAGTCAGATTGTTTTGATATTTGGTATGCAGCATCCTTAGGGGGGTGAGATTTAAGTATGTCCAAGCCATGTCCCTAGGTCCATATTTGGATTCACTGTGGGAGCCCAAATGATAAATTAGTTCAAAATGAGGAATTTTCTTTAAAAATCTTCAGATCCATCAATCGGAATGTTTTGATATTTGGTATGCAGCATCATTAAGGGGGTGAGATTCAAGTTTGTTCAAGCCATGTCCCTAGGTCCATATTTGGGCTCACTGTGGGAGCTTGAATTGTAACTTAGTTCGAAATGAGGAATTTTCTTAAAAAATTTCTTCTTCAGATCCAGCAGTCGGATTGTTTTGATATGTGGTGTGTAGCATTCTTGGTGGGGGGGAGGGGGGGGGGAGGGGGGAATTCAAGTTTGTTAAAGCCAAGTCCCTGGGTCCATATTTGGGCTGTGGGAGCCCAAATTATAACTTAGTCAATATGATGAATTTTTCTTTAAAAATCTTCTTCAGTTTCAGCTGTCGGAATGTTTTGATATTTGGCATGCAGCAACCTTAGGGGGCTGATATCCAAGTTTGTTCAAGCCAAGTCCCTTGGTTCATATTTGGGCTCACTATGGGAGCCCAAATGACAACTTAGTTCAAAATGAGGAATTTTCTTTAAAAATCTTTTTCTTCAGATCCAGCAGATGAATGCTTTTGATATTTTTTATGCAGCATCCTTAGGGGGGTAAGATTCAAGTTTGCTCAAGCCATTTCCCTAGGTCCATATTTGGTCTCATTGTGGGAGCTTGAATTGTAACTTAGTTCAAAATGAGGAATTTTCTTGAAAAATCTTCTTCTTCAGATCCAGCAGTCGGAATGTTTTGATATTTGGTGTGCAGCATCCTTAGGGGAGGTGGGGGGGGGGGGGGAGAGAGATTCAAGTTTATTAAAGCCAAGTCCCTGGGTTCATATATGGGCTCCCTGTGGGAGCCCGAATTATAACCTAGTTCAATATCTTGTTTTTTTTAGATCACTGGTCAGAATCTTTGGATATTTGGTATAAGCTTTTCTTAGGAGGAGCAGATGCAACTTGTTGAAATCAATTCTCTGAGTTGATATTTAGGCTACCATGTCAGGTGAGTGCCCTCAGGCCCTCTGGGGCCTCTTGTTTGATTATGAGCTGGCAACTTAGGTGTGTGTAAGATATATTTCATCTGACTTTCAGTTCTATGACTATGAAAGGGACAAGTATATGGCAGTTAAAGGGTTGCTAAACTGGTTCTAAAAATTTTAAATTTTTGCCTGCTACTGGCATCATGCTATTACTTCTTGATAACATGACATTCTGTTGATTCTTTCCTATTTTAGTTTCATTATGAGCTCGCTACTTCTGTGTTTATTAGATAGATTTCATCTGGTCTTCAATTCTATGGCTATGAAAGAGACACAAGTATATGGCAGTCAAAGAATCACTAAAGTGGTTCTAAAAATTTGAAAGTTTTGTCTGCTACTTGCACCATGCTATTGCTTCTTTATAACACCCTATTCCCTCAATTCCTTTTTACTTCTATTTGATTATCAGCTCACTATTTAAGTGTATATAAGAAAGATTTCATCTGGTGATCAGTTCTATGGCCATGAAAAAGACTCAAGTTTATGACAGCCAAAGTTTCACTAAACTGGATCTAAAATTCGATAGTTTTGTTTGCTACTTGCTCCATGATATTGCTTCTTGATAACACCCTATTCCCTCAATTCCTTTCTACTTTTGTTTGACTATGAGCTGACTACTCATGTGTGTATCAGATTGATTTCATCTGACTTTTAATTCTATGACCTTGAAAGAGACACAAGTATATTGCAGTCAAAGGGTCTGTTAACTGGTTCTAAAAATTCTTAAGTTTTGTCTGCTACTTGCACCATGCTATCACTGCTTGATGAAACCCCATTTTGCCAATTCTTTTTAACTTTTTGTTTGACTGTGAGCTCACTACTTATCTGTGTATAAGATAGATTTGAACTGATCTCAAATTCTATGGCCATGAAAAGAGAAACTAAGTATATGATAGTCAAAGGGTCATTGAACTGGTTCTAAAAGTTCTAAATTTTCTCCTGCTACTTGTATCATGCTATTACTTCTTGGTAATACCACATTACATTAATTCTTTCCTATTTTAGTTTCATTATGATCTCACTATTTATGTGTTTATAAGATAGATTTCATCTGACTTTCAGTTCTATGGCTATCAAAGAGACACAAGTATATGGCAATCAAATGGTCACTAAACTGGTCCAACTTTTTGTTTGATTGTGAGCTCACTACTTATCTGTGTATAAGATAGATTTGCTCTTATCTGGAATTCTATGGCCATCAAAGAGACATAAGTATATGGCAGTCAAATGGTCGGTAAACTGGTTCTAAATATTCTAAATTTTCTGCTATTCTCATTATACCATTGCTTTTGATAACACACCATTCCATCTATTCTTTCCAACTTTTGGTTTGATTATGAGCTCTCTGCTTTTATGTGTCTAAGATGTATTTCATCTGATTTTCAATTCTATGATTGTGAAAAAGACAATTATTTGGCCGTCAAATGGTCACTAAACTCGGTCTAAAAATTCTAAATTTCAAGGCTCCACCCCACCCAATCACCTCAAACCTAGTTTGCTGTTTTCTAAGAAACTAGCTTTAGCTGAAAAATGAAAAGAGTCCCCAAGGGGCCTTAATCACTCGGCTGATGAAATTGTTTACAGAAGCTAGGGGAGTGGGGTGGCAGGAGATGAGTCTGTTTGGGGAGATTTTTTTTCACGTACAATCACTCAAACCCCTTCAAAAACTCATTATAAAGCAAAAAGAAAAAAATTACCCAGTTGAATCCCACCACTCTAAGGTTGTCAGTAGTAATAAACAAAAGAATTGGATCTGAGGAGGAAGCTTTTTTAGGAATAGTCTATCTATTGCACTAAGTTAAAAGTTGGGATACCTCAGGGAGCCCAAATATGGCCCAAGAGCCTTGCCTTGAATAAAATAAAATCTGAACCGTCTAAGGTTGCTGCATATCAAATGTCAAAAGATTGTTACTGGAGGATCTGGAGGCGATTATTTATTTATTTATTTATTTATTTATTTATTTATTGGTGTTTAAGGTCACATATTTCTGCTCAATGACTAATCTTGACCACAACATGGAGGTAAAGTCAAGTCCAGCCAATCCTTTATACCCATCTTGCCCATTTTAGAGGACTTCTATCCCATTGGTGACCAGGGTCTTATTTTATCAGTAAAACGGAGCTTGTTTATCACAGTAAATAAGTGCTGCTTCACTTTTGTGGGCGTCCTACGAGGAGAGATTTTTGAAAGATTTCCTTGTATTGCAGTTAAAATTTAGGTTGCCACGGTGTACGCAAATATTAACCCAAAGACTTGCTTGGAACAAACTGGAATCTGACCCCACCAAGGATACTGCAAACAAAATATCAAAAGATTATGACTGGGAGATCTGTAAAAGGTTTTTAGCTTCGACGAGCAGCACTATATGTGGCAATGTCTGTCAGTCTGTCACCAACGAGTTTAAAAAACACCATAACTCTGAAAATACTTGATGCAATGACAACATACTTGGTATGCCAGTGTATCTTCATGATATCTACACTCTCTCAATAGTGCATGTCATTCGGATAATTTCTGTCACATTTATGGACTTGTAACCAACAAGTTTTTTTGTCACCGAGTTTTTTTTTTGTCACCAACAAGTTTAAAAGACACCATAACTCCGAAAATACTTGATGGAATGACACCATACTTGGTATGCAAGTGTATCTTCATGATGTCTACATCCTCTCAATAGTGCATGTCATTCGGATAATTTCTGTCACATTTATAGACTTGTCACCAACGAGTTTATTTGTCACCACCAAGTTTAAAAAACACCATAACTCCTAAAATACTTGATGGAATGACACCATACTTGGTATGCAAGTGTATCTTCATGATGTCTACACCCTCTCAATAGAGCGTGTCATTCGGATAATTTCTGTCACATTTATGGACTTGTCACCAACAAGTTTTTTTGTCACCGAGTTTTTTTGTCGCCAACAAGTTTTAAAACATCATTGGCGTTGCACGAATCATTGCAGCTTCAGCACTGTGACAGTGCACTCTAGTTAATGAATATTCTGCATATTAGACTAAGTTAAAATTCAGGTTCCCACAAGGAGCTTAAATATGACTCCAACCTCAACCTCCTAAACGATACTGCACATCAAAACATTCTGACTGGTGGCTTTGAAGATGAGGATTGTTAAAGAATATTCCTCATATTGCACAAAGTTTATGTTCTGAATTCCCATAGGGAGCCCATATATTACCCCAGGGGCTTGATTTGAACAGACTTGAATTAGGATGCTGCTTACCAATCATCAAAAGATTCTGACTGCTGGTTCTGAAGAAGATTTTAAAAACTTTTTTCTCATATTACACAAAGTTGAAATTTGGGTTCCCACATTGAGCCCAAATATCACTCCAGGAACCTAATTTGAACAAACTTCAAGCTGACCCCCCTAAAGAAGCAGTATACCAAATATTAAGAGATTTTGGCTGGTAGATCAGAAGAAAGTGATTTTTAAAAAAATTGTCTCATTGCACAAATTAATATTTGGTTTCCCAAATATGAAGCAAGGGATTTGATTTGAACAAATTTGAATCTGAAGGTCATAAGGATGCTGCATATCAAATACCAAAAATGATTCTGCTTTGTAGATCTGAAAAAGATTTTTACAGAATATTCCTCATATTGCACTATGTTAAAGTTGTGAGTTTCCAAAGATCCCAAATATGATCCCAGGGCCTTGATTTGAAAAAAAATTGAATCTAACCCCCTAACGATGTTCTGGGATTCTGGCTGGTTGGTCTGAAGATTTTTAAAGAATATTCCTCATATTAAACTAAATTAAAATTGTTCTCCCACAGAGAGCACAAACATGACTCCAGGGACTTGATTCAATCCCCTGCATTCTGGTGTCAATATAACAAAATTTCCAATTGTCATTTATTCCCACAATACAACTAGGAATTTAACAAATTCAATCTTGTTTGACAGACCTCACTGAGCTCTGTCAGCTGTCAAACAAGGCTGAATTGATTATATTTCTAGTTGCATGATGGGAAACATTAGCAGCCTGAAATTCAGATAGTTTGATATCAGTGTGCAGGTGTTTAAACAAGCCGACTCCATGCCCCCCTTGAGATGTAATGTGTCAGATATCTATAGATCTGAAAAAGATATTTAAACTTCCTCATATTGCATCAAGGTAAAATGCTGCATCCCGATATGGATTCTTGTTCTGAATAGTCCTGAATCTGACCCTTCTGAGGATGTTGTATTCCAAGTATCAAAAGATTCTGATTGGTAGTTCTGGACAAGAAGATTTTTTATTTTTTTAAAAATTCTAAATTTAAAGTAATTTGTATATTTTTTATACTTACCAATGGTCCAGACTTTGCTGGTGCAATCTAAAGTTATCAAGGGCCAAACACAAATTTTGAACCCCCAATCTCCAAAATTTGCTTGCAAAACCGAAAATTAAAAGTCCTAACTGGTCCTCCATACTTTTTTCTCTCTGCACATGCGCAGTTGCCAGGAAGTGACCAAAATTAGCGCCAACATGATTCTTTATAGAAAAGAGTACTACATAATAACTCAGTGTGGGGGTATCAGTGCCCACTCATGGGAGGGCCATACCCGTCTGGGCCATTAGTAAGTATAAAAAATATACAAATTACTTTAAATTTATAATATTTTTATACTATAACCCAATGGCCCAGACTTCAGAATTAGTAGACCAACATAGTTCCAAGCCTGAAATTCAAGGTGAAAGAAAATTTAATTTAAAAGGAATTACATGTATGTCTCTTATACCGAAGTTGGTATATGCACATAGGTCAAAAACCGGTGATATAATATATAACATACGCATGTCCAATAGAATCACAATGGACTATCTCTGGAGAGTAAACACACTTCCAAGGTAACCCACAGGCGACCCCATTCAGGTGAACAATAAATTCCAGTAAATAACACTCCCAAATGTGTTCTATCCGATATCTATGTTCCTGGAAACGTGCAAATAAACGAGAGTGTAAGAAAAGATGTATTCGATTGGGTACCGCCATTTATTGAAACCTGGATCTAGAAATGGATTGATCTATGATTAACAGACTTGTCACGGGCCATCCCCGAAATAATTCATTGTTTCTAAGGTTCTTAACAAACAATAATGTATCTGCCAAATAATGCAATTATTATGCACATGAGCATTGAAATCCTGCGTGTAATCTTCTGAATACCAGTTAACTGACTAGACAGCCTCCCAGATACCCAAAGGATAGCAATTTATTGACGATGAATCATATGCTTGTATATGACATATAGACGAACAACCACAGGAAACCAACCAACTAGAAAGTGGATGTGCCCAGGAGGTCACCATAGAACACAACCCAGCCGCCAATCGAGAAGTCATGAAAAGCATGCGTGTACTTAAATGCATACGAGGCTTACGGAAAGAAAACTACGTCTTGCTCGGTAATTGCCTCTTAACACATTGGCAGTGTGGGGTGGGGGGGGGGGGGGGGTATTCAAAATCATATCGATTGCCCTTCACCTGCATTACTCGAATCATTCTTGTGTTAGTCATCAAATAGAATAGGAACCGCAAGGCTTCCTCATGTCTGACCGACTCCATAATGCCATTAAGGGTAGAAAAGGACGTGAAGAACAAATACTTCCCCTGATAAAGCAGGTCCTCTCATGGAGGAAGCTTCCAGGTTTCTGTGTCGACAGAGGTGCCACTATCAGGAATTCGCAACGAGACTGTTTGAACTAAACAGAATCTGCTAAATCAACGGAGTTGGAGGATACGCCTATCTGATCATTTCGTCCCATGAGATCAATAGAGCGTCTACTGCATATGCTTGTTGATCTGGACATGGTGATACGAACGTCGGTAACTGATTATTCTGGGGTGTCGCAAACAGATCTATCATGGGACGATCCCACAGGTAGCAAATCTGCCTGAATATTCGCTTGTTGAGAGTCCAGTCCAATGCCAACTGGCAACCTTTCTGAGAGAGTGAGTCTGCTATTACATAGCTATGACCTGGTATAGGACAGACAGAAAGATGAACACGATGATTCAGGACTTATAGGAGAATCTTCTCCTTTAATTCACATAATGGCATTGAATGAGTGTTGCCTTGGTTCCTGATGTAAGCTACTACTGTCGAATTGTCCAACAAAATTTAAACATGGACGTCTGCTATTATGTGAATCCAATGTTGTAGGGCTAGCCATATTGACATCTCTTTGATGTTGTTGATGCGCTTCTCTAGAAACCGAGGGTCCCAAAGACCCTGACACCTCAAGTCTGCGGGACTTAGGGTCACACCCCAGCCTGTTTGACTCACATCCATCATAATCGTGAAAGCCGGATCCGGCAGTTGCAGCCAAACTCCCTGAGTTAACCACTGAATATCTGCCCAAATCTGAACCCTTGTTTTACTAGGTCTGTTAAAACAACACTGGTTTTGAGCGAATGCGCCTTCACACTCCAGTTCTGAGTCGGGAGGGGACGTGTGTGCAGACGGCTCATCGGAATAAGATCTGCAGCCACTTTGCACAGCCCCACCAGTCGCATGAATTCCTTCGCTGTTAATGCGTCTGAGTGTAGAGAAAAGCGACCATAACAACTAATTTTGCTCTGGGTAAAGGCAGACGAACCAGATAGTTGTGAGTCTCAAAGCTCATTCCCAAGTGAACAGACGACTTGGACGGAGCTAGATCCAACTTTTTCTCGTTTACAATGAAACCGAGATGACGGAGTAATAGAAGCAGACTCTGAACATCATTCTGAAGAATAATTCTGTTGCCATATTCCTGAAGAAGGTCGTCCAAGTAAGCTGACGTTACCACAGACGAATGAGCTCGGAAGTATGACATTACCAAGTTCATTATTCGAGTGAATGCCCAGGGAGCCAGGTTCAGACCAAAGCACATTGCTCTGAACTGATACACCCTCCCTTGTACGGCTAACCGCATGTACTTTTTGAATGCCGGATGTACCAGGACATGAAATACGGATCCTTTAGATTTATTATTGCCGCATAGTCATTCACTCGAACGCTCGCCCTTACCGTCCGAATGGTCTCCACATATAAGTTTTGGAGCTACGATAAGCTTGTTTATCCAGCTCAAGTATATTACCGGTCGGAACGAGCCATCTGGCTTCGGTACGAGGAACAGGTGACTGTAAAAACCATGAGAATCCTGATTCTCGATGACCTCTTTTGCCTCCTTTGATAAGAGAACCTGTACCTCCACTAGGAGAAGCTCTCTTATGCAAGGATCTGATGGAAGATTTGTCCAACACTGGCAACTTGTTAGTGGGCGCTTTACTCGGAATGATAGCCATAAGCTGTCCGAGACTACACTTCTCACCCACTGATCTTCTGTGACTGTTATCCAGTTTATTGCGGAGCTTGATAACCTTCCGCCCACTGGCCAGGAATAGAGGTCTTAACCATCACCTGTATGACCTGCAAGGCTTACGGGAGGAGAAATCACGTCCTCCCCGCGAAGAACCTCGTCTCGTCGGCCTAGGGGCGTCTGACCGATAGTCCCGATCAGACCTTCGACCCCTTTCCCCAGTCTGACTGACGACCTCCAGAGTAATTATAAGAGGGTTTCTTGTACCCTCGTGAGGAGTTTCCTTTTGACAATTTTTATCTGGCACGCCCTCCTTTACTCTTGTCTGCTGAAGTGGGTCGTTGATATGCCGACTTCAAAAGCTGAGCACGAGACCCTTTTTTAGAAGCCTTTTCATAGACTAACGAAAGCAAGTCGTTGAAAATAATATGTCCAGCGACAGGTGCGACTTGGAAAGAGCTTTTCACCTTGTCATCTATCAGTGATGATGACGCAGGGCAGCATCACGTCAGATTAACTCCAGATTAGCCACTGTTAGGGCGATTTGTCACTGGAGGGTGGAGTTATACATAGTATACAAAATTGCTCTGGAAAGAACTCTAAGAGAGGTACGAACGTTGTCAAATTCTTTCATTGAGACGTTGCGCCATAGCTCTTATAAGGTGATCTGCATAAGACATAACATCCATATTCACTCTATTTGAAGAAATTGCTGTCTCAATTGTGTCTGAGCGAATAATGAATGACACAGGTAAGGATACCTCTAGATCCCCGGCCTGGTCATCCAAATGCAGAGGAACTCTCTCAACATCTTCCCCAACCATTTTTAAATGAACGTGGTCCAAAAAACGGTATGTATATGGAAGATGAAGATAAGAAACCGCCTTCTTCCTTGCACTCAAGAGGATAAATACGGCATCGTCTATCTGGCTGAAGGCCTGCGACACCTGCCTAGACTGAACCAGAAAAAAAGGACTTCCTCCTTTGTCTGGATAAAGTCTGCATCCAACGACGCCAGCAGTTTCTCTCTTGTCGTCGCAGCATTCTGATTCAGCGGAACAAAATCAGGGTAGTATTGATGGATGAAAACCAGCACAACCATGTGCTGTTCTGAAATGGAAGGGTAATCCTCTTCCTTATCCCTTTCACCATCCGAGAGAATCATTTGCAAATCTCAGTCCATTGCCTCTGCGTGAACTGACGACTGGACCAACCCAGCACCATCCGACAGCTCAGATTCTGAGTCTGAGGGAGGCTGCACTTGCTGGGATGCTCCGATCAGCTACACAATTTGCGATAGCAAGTCCGTCATCGAGGCCTGAGAAGCAGTGGTCTTTCATTTCTTAGCTGCAAGCTGCTCCTGGAACGGTGAGTCAGAGACGGATCCCTTCTCCGAACGTCCCGATGATCAAGGCCTCGTCTCCCTATCTACCGGGTGGTCTGACTTCACGGGTGAAGATTGGTTCCTTCTTCATGCAGCAGGCTGGATATCCAAAGTAGGGTAGCTAGGATGCGGTCATGTGTGCTTAAATAATGTAGCGGAGCAAGCTGTGACTGAAGCCGACCCCGGCTGCAAACTAGGCAGAGCACCCGAGTGGACATATACTCCGTCTCGTGCAAGTTTCCAATCAGAAAACTTCATTTCAGCTTGTGAAACGTAGCGGAGGAAGCCTTGACTGAAGCCGACCCCCGGAAGTGTCCCGAGTGGACGGCAGACATAAGCTCAGGCTTGTGCAAGTTTCTCAAAAACAACATCTGGCCCCAGATGTTGCTAGATTAGAGAGGGGCATCACCCGCTCACAGTCTATCAGACCTCGCCGGGTACAAGAACTTGCCGACTTCTTCCGTATTTCCTCCCTATTTCCGTCGTCGCTGGGTGAGCTATTTATAGTGCTCGCTGTACCCACATCCACTTCTTATGACCACAACTGTCTTACCCAGAGTCACGGCACCCACGGACAGAGTACCGCTTCACCGGTTGAGCTAGTTGCTTGCAAGAGGTTGAAACCCTTAACAAAAGGCCCTAACTCTTGCAATAATGAGCTCTGCAGCTAGCTCTATATGCTCCATGGAGCGTGATGATGGTAGCACACTTGGATGGGTGTCAGAATACCATCACCAAGTTCATGTTCCTCTGAAATAGAAACTGACAAAAAGAATTATAATGTGGTGAGAGGCCTGGCCTCCGAACCTCACCGCCAACAACATACCACGACACCCGACTCCAACATCAGTCATCCCAGTGAACACAAGAATGACAAGAGTCCACAGGAGTGCATCGACTAAAGTCGATATCAGTCCTCCAAACTCCACAACAAGATATATATATATATATATATTAAGATACATGAATAATAGTAATCAAAGTTAAATTCAAAATATTTTTTGGAAACAAAAATTTTTTGAAAAAGCGCCTAAGTTCCCAAAAGGAACATTAAGAGCCCAAGGGCATCCCAATAGAGCCTAAGTGTTGACAAAATACAAATATTTTTATACTGTATAGCAATGGCCCAGACTTAGCTGGTGCTAACTCAAAAATATTTAGGGCCAAACACAAATTTTGTCCCCCAATCCCCAAAATTTGCATGCAAAACCGAAAATTAGAAGTCCTATCTGGCTCTCCATGCGCAGATGCCAGGAAGTCACCGAAACTAGCGCCAACATCATTCTTTGTTTGGCCCTTCAGTCAGATAACAACAAACTGACATCTGTGCTTTTAAAATCTCAGTTTTAATGATGCCAGACACAAATCAATGGTTATTTTGGTGGATCCAAGGTCACAACTGGATGAAGGAAGGAAGAAACAGTGGTTTAAAATGTTCAGGGCTGTAATTTTATAATATTTATAAAAATTAGTTCATGTTCCCAAATTTCGGGACATGGGCCTGACGTCATCATTAATTGATAATGATCTGTCCACTGTTTGTTTAGTATTCCTTCCCTACCTTCCCTTGATCCCCCCCCAGTTAAGCTCCCAAGCTTTTTGGCTTGTTTTATTGAAATTTTTTATAAAATTTCTTGTGAGTTTAACGTATTATACAGAAGATTATTCTGTACATCCTCATGGTTACGTCTTCACCCTTGGGGTGTTTAGGCATTTTGGTCATGCATCATATATCCGATGTATCGTTTTTTCTTCTGATGAAGATCTTGCTTTACATCAGATAGTCTTGTTGCTGTTACTGACTTCGGGCTGTGTTGCCTGGTGTCTTGTTTTCCGTTTTTTGTTTTGAAGTTGTTTACATTGACAATGCTCTAGGTAGTTTCCTATTATTTTTAAGGAACGACAGTTGTAAGTAACATTAAATATTCTGATAGTATGGTAGTTAATTTTATGGCATATTATTATAATTTTCTGTACACTTAGGCTTTTTTGGGCTCATCGTTCCCTTTGGGAACTTGGGCTCTTATAGAAGAGAAATTTTTTCAAAATATTTTTTATTTTTTGAAGGAATTTTTCTTTGGGATGTATTTAATTCATCGATCACATTTTAATGTTATCTTATATTTATGTCGATTTGGTGGTAGTACAATTGACCTATGTTAGATTTTAAATAATAATATTTATCTAATAGCCTTTCCTCTGTTTACATGGTCGTTCTCTTGCTTATAGTTGATGTACTACCAATAATTCTTGCTCCATGTGTCCGATTTTGACAATGTTGATGACGGAGTGTCATTGTTTTTGTTAGGCGAGTGGATACCATCACTCCTCTCATGGCGAGGGGATACTGCTGCCCTCTTGCCAAAATGTCACTATAGTTTTTTAGTTTCTATTTACAGAGGAACAAGAACATGGTGTGGTTTCGTGACGCCGTCAGAGAGTGTGCTTCCATCGTCACATTATACTATTAGAGCTAGCGGAAAAGTTTTCAGTGATATAAGACAAGGACCTAGGCTTTAGAATATAGAGTTTATGTCCCTTGTCTCCAGCTAGCTCAACTGGCAGATCTATCACGCAGAATATGGGTGGTGTGACGCCGCGTATGTCTGTAGCAGCTGAAAAGAGGAACAAGGGTGTAGCAAGCACTATAAAAATCTGAACATGCTCACCCTGCGATGACGGAAAGGAGGAAGCAGACAAGTTCTGAGGTATGCTCATCCAGATCTACCATAATCGAGAGCAAGAGAGAGACCCCTCTCTCTTATAACAACATGTGGGGTCAGAGGTTGTCGGTAGGAACTTGTGTCAGTTGGAGCTTACGTCCATGCCTTCCTGTCCGGGATGCTCCTTCTAATAGGCTGCCAGGGTCGGCTAGTCTTATAGCTTCCTCTACGTTCGAAAAGCACACACGACCGCACAAAGTCTGTTGTCGCCAGATAGCTCGACTGGTGAAGTGGTTACTCAGGCCTCTGAGAACTGTGACGCTTGGTGTGTCTGAGGTACGCTCGTCCAGGTCAGCCAGGACCACGAGCAAAAGAGAGCTCTCTCTCTCTTACAGCATCATCTGCGGACAGAATTTATTGGTACGAACTTGCGTCAGTCGGAGTTCATGTCCATGCCTCCTGTCTGGTGACGTCCTGTCTAATAGGCAGCCAGGGTCGGCTAGTCTTACGGCTCCCTCTACATAACGGATAAAGTGCTCTTTATATTCCACAGGGCTATAAACCTGTCGCCGGTGAAGCGGTTAAGATTGAATATGAGGACCGTGACACCGGATGTGTCACATGTGCATTGTATTCAGAGCTAGTGACATAAGTGCTCAATGATATAAGACAAGTTCCTAGACCTTGGAATATAGGGTTTATGACCTTGTCTCCAGCTAGCTCAACCGTTGGATCGTTACTCAGAATATGGGTAGTGTGATGCCGGGGATGTCAGTAGTGGTCGAGAGAGAACAGGGGTGTAGCGAGCACCATAAAATCCAACCATGCTCACCCTGCGTCGATGGACGGAAGAAGCCGGCAAGCTCTGAGGTATGCTCAGCTAGGTCTCCCAGGACCGCAAGCAAGAGGGAGATCCCTCTCTCTCTTTTAACAACATCTGGGGCTGGGTGTTGTTGGTAGGAACTTCCATTAGTCGGAGCTTAACGTACATACCTATTGTCCGGTCTGCTCAGTTCAATTCTAAGCCAGGGACGGCTACAGTTTGGCTTCTTCAGCGTCAACCAAGCACTCCCGGCCGCACCTTGGCTAAGTGACTTACGATATCTAGTCTGCATCGTCAAGTGGTCCACTTTTTGTGAAGAAAGTCGCACCATCTAATAGCCTCAAGAAGATGAGGCTTCATTCATCAGGATGTCCGCAGTAAGAGCCATCTCGGACACACTGTCCCAGGAGCAGCTGGTGAACAAGCAATACATGACGGCTGCTCCTCAGGCCTCCGTAACGGACTTGCTGTCACAAATTGAGCAGCTCATCGCAGTATTCCTGCTAAGGCAGAAGCACTCTACGTCAGTCTCAAAACTTGAGCTGTTGAATGGTGCTTGATCGGTCCAGTCATCTGCCTGTTCAGATGCCGTGACCGTGATTTTAAACTGATTTAGACGAATGATGAAAGGGATACGGAGGAGGATAACCTTCCCTTTCGGAACAACTCATGGATGATATGTATACTATCCATTATCGTTTCCTTGAACTTGTTCCAGTGAATCACAATGCTGCGAGTAATTGTGAGAAACCGCTAGCGTTGTTAGACGCTGATTTCATCTGGACGAAGAGCAGGATAATAAGATCTCTTTTCCGGTTAAGTCTACACAGGTGTCACAGGTCTTCGATTATGTAGACGATGCCTTATTTAACTTACTGTGGGAAGAACTATTACGGTTTCTTATCCATTTTTTGATCATATACATTTAAACGAGCGAGGAAGATGTGTTGAGAGTATCTCTGCATTGTATGAGCAGGCTAAGATTTTAGTTGTAGCCTTACCTTCATCATTTCACTGTTTGCTCGGATTCAATTGAGAAGATAATTTCTTATTCAGAGCGAATTTAGACTCACGGTCTTATGTACTTCAATTTTAAGTACTGTAACGCAACGTCTATATGGAAAGGAATTTCCTGGTCGTTCGTACCGTTAAAAAAATTATTTCCAGGCCTATTTATCATATATATATCTCTGTCTTAACAGATGTTAAGTGGGAGTTATTCTGATGTGACGAAGCCTTGCGTAGTCGTCTTTAACATTTGACCAGGTGGAAAACTTGCTTCAGGTCGCTTTAGTTTTCCAAACACTAAGTCTTTGATGGTAAGCTTTCATTAATGTAGAATTAAGCTACAAGAAAGCATCAATACTTGCCTCTTTAAGTTGGGGTCTAATCGACCATCACCAGCAGAAAGAGTGAGAGATGTTGTCCAAGACTCAGATCGTCTATAAGGATTCATAGCGAAGGTACAGGTATCCCTCCTATATATTACTTTAGGGATTGACTATACAGCCACTTGGATAGGATGGGGGGGGGGGGGGGGGGGGGGGGGGGGGGGGGGAGTTAGGTTAGGTCTGTTTGACTTTACTGATCAGAATGTTCTATTGCAATGAAATTTGCTGTGAACACTGCTTATGGTATAGGCTTTAAAAAAAGGATTCAGCGATATTTTTCACATTCTACTTTTTAGAGTTATCCCCCTTTTTTGACTTAGAAATTGTAGGAAATAGACATTATTTGTCTGTTCAGCCTGTATCTCAGGTATGGGTTATCGTGTTTCAGTGAAATATGGCATGCAGTTTTCCTGTGACAAAGGCTTCTGCCTCATTGCATAAAACTTCCAAACACCAAACAATTTACCATACCTTTTGACTTAGAAATTGTTGGAAATTTTGAAAACTTTTGAAGAAAATGGGGGTGTGGGGGGGGGGGGGATATACTGGATTGGGGTTATCGGATTTCAGTGAAATATGGCATGCAGTTTGCCTATGACAAAGGCTTCTTCCTCACTGCATAAAACTTCCAAACATCAAACAATTTACCATACCTTTTGACTTAGAAACTGTTGAAAACTTTCGAAGAAAATGGGGAGGGGATTACTGGATTGCATCTGTCCATCTGTGCATCTGCCCGTCAGTCCGTGCATGAATGTTCATAATATTTGTTGGTCATAGGTATGCCCACACTAGCGGTACACCACATGGAGGTATGCACCAGAGAAAAGTCCACCTCTTGTTAGGTTATTTATGATAATCTTTCAGTCGAAAAGCGAGCGTTCGTATGATTGGTGAAATTTGTGAACTCGTTACATCCTGATGAGCATGATTTCATGCTCAGATTTAGGATTTGCATAATTGGGATCCATATTAGGATATGTCTCCTCTATTATGGTATAGGAGACATACATGTAAATTCTAATTATTCTAATTTTCTTCATCATGGATTGAAGGATTTGATCTATGTAGATCTACTATTTTGGAAGTTCTAGGCCCTCCACCTTTTTACGATTCAGCTAAGTCTGGGCCATTGGTATACAGTATAAAAATATGAAAAATTTAAAGTAATTTGTATATTTTTTATACTTACCAATGGCCCAGACAGGAATGGCCCTCCCATGAGTGGGCAGTACTGGGCACTCATACCTCCCCGCTGAATTATTATATTATAATCTTTTTACAAAGAATGATGTTGGCGCCAGTTTCGGTGACTTCCTGGCATCTGCGCATGCGTTGAGGGTAAATGTATGGAGGGCCAGATAGGACTTATAATTTTCGGTTTTGCATGCAAATTTTGGGGATTGGGGGCAAAATTTGTGTTTGTCCCTAAATATTTTAGAGTTAGCACCAGCTAAGTCTGGACCATTGGTAAGTATAAAAAATATATAAATTACTTTAAATGTTTTCATTTTTTGGGCTACACTACCAGAATAATAATCCATGTATCCTACAGTAATTCTACCGTAATAGAATATAAAATACTACATATATATGAGGACGTCAATGTAAACAACATCAATGTAAAGAAGACATCAGGCACACAAAAAGGCCCAAAGTCAGAACCAATTTAAATGCTATCAGTTAAAAAAGTTAGATCACATACGAAGAAACAATGATACATCAGATAGAAGATGCAAGACTAAACGACCTAACACCCTAAGGATGAGGACGTAACCCTGGGAAAAAACAGAATAAATATTCTGTAATACATGTGAACCTCCCAAGAAATTTAATAAAAAATTTCAATAAAAAATAGCCAAAAAGCTTAAGAGTTTAACAGGAAGGGTTCATGGAAGGATAGGGAAAGAATACTTAACAAACAGTGGAATAATCATTAACAAAAAAGATGACGTCCGGCATATGTCCCAAAATTGTGAAACATAAAAAATAATTATATAAATATTATAAAGTTACAGCCCTGAACATCTAAAACCACCGTTGAACACTTCCTCCGTCCAATAATAGCCTTGTATCCACCAATTCTTGCACTGATTTGTGTCTGGCATCCTCAAAAAAGGAGATTTTAAAGCAGATGTCAGTTCATTGTTGCTGACTTTAGGGCCAAACAAAGAATGATGTTTGCGCTAATTTCAGTCACTTCCTGGGGACTGTGTAGGTGTGGAGAGTAAAAGAATGGAGGACCAGATAGGACTTTTAATTTTCAGTTTTGCAAGCAAATTTTGGAGATTGGGGGGTTCAAAATTTGGGTTTGTCCCTTGATAACTTTGAGATTGCACCATCTAAGTCTGGGCCATTGGGTTATAGTATAAAATACAGCCTGTGAACTGCTAACTGAATTATGCCCCTCATGGGCGTGGCAACTTCATTTAAAGAAACTTGAATTGACATATGTTAAGGAACATGCATATTACAATTGGTTCAGTTGTGCCCGGCCCTGTAGTTTATGAGGAGAAGTCGGTAATGTGAAGTTCATACCAGATGGACGGATGGACAAATGTTGGACAGAAAGTGATCGGTAAAAATCCCCTTGAGCTTTTGCTTGGGTGAGCTAAAAATGCCGAGTCAGCAGTTTTCAAAAATTTAAAAAAATCTTCAGAATGATCAGTAAAAGCCTTTTGATATTTGGTAGACAACATCCTTGGGGTGATCAGATTCAAGTTTGTTCAAATCAAGACACTAGGATCAATGGGCTCATTAAAGCCTCTCAAATTTTAACTCTGTGTAGAGAGAAAAATTCTTAAAAAATCTTTTCCAGTTTTGCTAATATAAATCTTTTGATATTTATCGTGCATCATCTCTATTGGGGTCTGTTTCAAAATGTTCAAATCAATTCCCCATGTTTATATTATGGGCTTTCTGTGGGAGCCCACAATCTTACTTAGTGCACTGCAAGAATATTCTTTGAAAGTCTCAGATCCACCAGTAAGAATCTTTTGATATTTGGTACACAAACGCCATCCTTATGAGGATCAGATTTAAGTTTGTTTAAATCAAAATTCTGGATTCTTATTTGGGCTACCTGAGGAACCCAATTTTTAATTGGTGCAAAATACGGAATATTTTTTTTAAATCTTCTTCAGACCCACCACTCTGGATCTTTTGACAGTTGGTGTTCACCATCCTTATGTAGCTTGGATTCAAGTTTGTTCAAATCAAGTTCTGGTGTTAATACTTGAGATACAGGAGCTGAAACTTCAATTTGGTGTGGTATGAAGAATGTTTTGGGGCTTGCTATGGGAGCTTAAAATTTTACTTTGTGCACTGTAAGGATATTCATTGAAAATCTTAGATCCACCAGTAAGAATCTTTTGATATTTGGTACACACATGCCCTCCTTATGAGGATCAGATTTAAGTTTGTTTAAATCAAAGTTCTGGATTCATATTTGGGCTACCTGAGGAACCCAATTTTTAATTGGTGCAAAATATGGAATATTTGTAAAAAAATCTTCTTCAGGCCCACCACTCCGGATCTTTTGACAGTTGGTGTTCAGCATCCTCATGTGGCTTGGATTCAGGTTTGTTCAAATGAAGTTCTGGAGTTAATACTTGAGATACAGGAGCTCAAACATTAATCTGATGTGGTAAGAAGAATGTTTTTTATTTTTAAAAATCTTCTTCATATCCAAAAGTCAGAATCTTTTGATATTTGGTATATAGCACCTTTATGCACATCAAATTCAAGTTTCTCAAATCAAGTCCTTGGGTTTGTATTTGGGCTTGCCATGTGAGACATAATTTCAACTTGGTGCTGTAGGAGGAAATTTCTTTAAAAACCGTCTTCAGATCCGCTAGTCATAATCTTTTGATATCTGGTAGATAACATCCTTATGGGTGTCAGATTCAAGCTTGTTCAAATCAAGTCCCCAAGTTCATATTTGGTCTCCTTATCAGAGTACAAATTTTAACTTAATTTAATATGAGGAAAATAGGAGGAAATTCTTTTTAAATTTTCTTCTTCAGATCCACCTGTCATAATCTTTCGATATTTGATTTATAACATCCTTATGGTGGTGGGGGTTCAAATATATCCAAATCTAATGCATGGGTTCATATTTTCCTGTGTGAATTTTATTCCGGGTATTCAGGAATTCCAGGGAATTCCAGGAGAATAATCAAGACAAAGCTTGGAAAAATCAAGAAAAAGAAGTAATTATTTGTGAAAACATTTTCCAGAGAATTCCTGTATTTTTCCTGATTTTAAATTCCTGATTTCCCAGAAAAATCAGGATTTCTCATAAAAAGCATCTGATGACTGTATTTTAAATTCCTGGTTTCCCAGAAAAGTCTGGAATTTTTACTCTGTTGGAGTAGAAATATATAATGTATATTAATGTCATGGCCCCATTAGATAATTTAAAATTGGAGGGAAAAGTTTCACATCTCTGCCATTTTGTATTTTTTGGTGTAGAGACTATTCTGAAAGGAAATAAACTTATATGTGTGAGTATTCAATCTTTCAGCTTGATGATACACTTTTGAATTATAAACAATAATCTTCAGAGCCTAATGGATAAAGGTTGGGGAAATGTTAACTGTTCAACAGTTTGTTTCATCAAAATCTTTGTTTCTCACCTCCACACATCTTATGGGTAGTTTAATCAGTTGGATTTATAATTCCTGATTCCAGCTTGTTTTCCCAACAGTCTTTGATGATTCCCTTTTAAATATTGAATCTTGAATGCATTTCTAAAATATTGTACTGCTATCTGTATTTTTTATGAAATTCCTCTTAGGATACATTTTTCTCAACTGCATGTTGCATATAAGTAAATGTACCATGACACGTACATATTTGTAGTAATCTCAGTGCAAAAAGCTACAGTAACAAATACTGAATTCCAGGAAATCCGGAAAAATCAGGAATTCTGTTCTGACAAAATAAAACTGGAAGTCCGTGAATCCGGAAAAATCAAGAATTTTGTTAACAATGAAACATCAGTTGAATTCTTGGAAATCCGGAAATTCAGGAATTTTTGCTCAGACAGGTTTGTTTAAAACCCGGAATTCTCTGGAATTCTCTGGAATTCCCTGGAATTCCGGGGTGGCCAATACTGCAGAGTCCTGGTTTTCCTGATTTTCTTGACTTGATATTCTCTGGAATTCCTTTGATTTCTAGGGTTTCCGGACATGAAACAGACCATGTTATTTCCAGAAATTCCCTGGAATTCCAGAGAAAATTTCACACAGGTTGGAGCTCAAATTTTAATTCAGTGCAATATGAAGAAAATACTTTCAAAATCTTCTTAACAGATCTTCTGGTCAGAATCTTTTGATATTTGGTTTTTGCATCTTCAGTGGAGTCACATACAGGTTTGTTCAGCTCACTTTCCTACCAATTCAACCTTCAGTCATTTTAACCCATTCAGCTGTATTTCTCTGTATTTGTGGTAATTGCTAATTTCCCTTTCATATAAAGTATTAGCAATAATGCAGTTTTCTTGGAGTTGGTTTCAGCTCTCTATTTAAAATTCTATGGTGCTTATCAGAATCAACCTTGAAATGTTGGTTGGGTATGATGAGGAGAACAGCCCTATTTGTTTAGGAGTCATTGTGCTGAAGGTTAAGGTCACAATGGCCTTTAACTTACTAATTTTCTTGATATCTGATCCACCGAAGTTAAGCAACTTCGAGCCCGGTTAGTCCTCGGATCGGTGACCATCTGAGTGATCGATTAGGACTCCTGCATTGTGTCCTTAGGCAAGGACAAGTTCTGCTCTACTGGTGAAATAGAACCTGGTAAGTCCTCTAATGTGCACAGCATAGGTATAAATGATTGGCTAAACTTGACTTTATACTTGTGTTCCAATCATGATATAGCCATAGATGTTGAAAGTGACCATAAATACCAATAAATAAACAAGAGGCCCCAAGGGGCCTGAGGGCGCTCACCTGACATGGTAGCCTAAATATCAACCCAGAGAATTGATTTCAACAAGTTGCATCTGCTCCTCCTAAGAAAAGCTTATACCAAATATCCAAAGATTCTGACCAGTGGATCTAAAAAAAAAAGAAGATTTTTAAAGAATATTCCTCATATTGAACTAAGTTATAATTCAGGCTCCCACAGGGAGCCCATATATGAACCCAGGGACTTGGCTTTAACAAACTTGAATCTCACTCCCCTAAGGATGCTGCACACCAAATATCAAAACATTCCGACTGCTGGATCTGAAGAAGAAGATTTTTAAAGAAAATTCCTCATTTTGAACTAAGTTACAATTCAAGCTCCCACAGTGAGTCCAAATATGGACCTAGGGACATGGCTTGAACAAACTTGAATCTCACCCCCTAAGGATGCTGCATACCAAATATCAAAACATTCCGACTGATGGATCTGAAGAAGATTTTTAAAGAAAATTCCTCATTTTGAACTAAGTTATCATTCAGGCTCCCACAGTGAGTCCAAACATGGACCTAGGGACATGGCTTGAACAAACTTAAATCTCACCCCCCTAAGGATGCTGCATACCAAATATCAAAACATTCCGACTGCTGGATCTGGAGAAGATTTTTAAAGAAAATTCCTCATTTTGAACTAAGTTATAATTCGGGCTACCGAAGTGAACCAAAATATGAACCCAGGGTCTTGGCTGGAACAAACTTGAATCTCCCCCCATCCCTCCCCCCCCTCCCCCCCAATATCAGAAGACTCTGCCTGCTGGATCTTGAGAAGAAGATTTTCAAAGAAATTTGCCTGAAATGCACTAAGTTCAAATTTGGGCTCCTATACTGAGCCCAAATATAAACCCAGGGGGGGCCGATTTGAACAAACTTGAATCAGATCCACCCCACAATGTTGCTTACCAAATATGAAAAGATCCTGCCTGCTGGATCTGGAGAAGAAGATTTTATAAAAAATTTGCCTAAAATGCACTAAGTTCGAATTCGAGCTTCAAAACTGAGCACAAATATGAATCTAGGGAGCCGATTTGAAAAAAATTGAATCAGATCCACCCCACAATGTTGCATACCAAATATTAAAAGATTCTGCCTGCTGGATCTGGAGTAGAAGATTTTTTAAGAAATTTGCCCGAAATGCACTAAGTTTGAATTCAAGCTTCTGTAGTGAGCCCAAATATGAATCTAGGGAGCCGATTTGAACAAACTTGAATCAGATCCACCACACAATGTTGCATACCAAATATCAAAAGATTCTGCCTGCTGGATCTGGTGAAGAAGATTTTTTAAGAAATTTGCCTGAAATGCACTAAGTTCGAAATCGGGCTCCTATACTGAGCCCAAATATGAACCCAGGGGGCCGATTTGAACAAACTTGAATCAGATCCACCCTACAATGTTGCATACCAAATATCAAAAGATTCTGCCTGCTGGATCTGGAGAAGAAGATTTTTTAATGTTTTTCCCATTGTCTACAGTGTTAAAAAGTGCGGACTCAGCACTTTTTCAAAGTCCTGAAAAAAGTACCTTGTGATCAAACTGATAGGGATTTTTTTAACCATTCTATTCAACTGGATAAAAGTAAGCTTTATACAAAATAAGAATTCTCTGTGCCGTGTAGTTTTGGAGATATGGCAGTTTTAAGGTTTTTCCTATTTTTATCTCCCGAGGTTCCCACGGGACAATGAGAAAATTGTTTTTGCATCAATCAACTACTTTTGACCCATTATCATTTCATATCAAATTTGGTTCAAATCGACCTCACGGTTCAGAAAATAGAAATTTTAGGCGAGGCCAAATTTTTTGCCCCTCCCATAACGAAGGCAAATAATGCCAGACAAACTTCTCTTGAACAAACTTGATTCTAAACCTCAAAAGGACTCTGTATACCACATATCAAGTCTCTGCTACTGGTGGTTCATTAGAAGAAGATTTTCAAAAAATTTGGCCATTTTTTCCCCACACCTCTGCTCAATATGAGCCGAAACCTAATTTGAATAAAAATCAAAATGCCCCTATATGACCAGCATATACATGAAATTTAATTAAAATGTGGCCAGTGGTTTAGGAGAAAGAGGCTCAAACACCACCTTCATGCAGGACGACGGACGACGGATGGATGAAGAGTGATAAGAAAAGCTCACCCTGACTTTCAGTCAGGTGAGCTAATAAATTACAATCTGTTTAATTTAAACTAATTTATAGTCAAGTGGCTTTCAGGCATTCTCGTCAAGGTATGTTGCTAAATAATATTCAAATGCTTCAAACAGACTCTTAGCAAAGTGTTGCAGGAAATTGTATAATAGTCTGTTCGATGTGAAATACTTTTAGCTATCAGGTTTTCAGGCATTGAAGGTGGTGTTTCCTTTAAGTACATGGTCATTAAAGTTAGGATATTTTGATGTTATGCTGTCTAAGAATATGCAATTACTTTTAACAGGTGCTTTTAGAATGGTAGTGTGACTTGGAAATATAGATATTCTTGGACTTGTAGTTACAATTTTATTGGAAATAATTTACAGTCAGAAGGCATTCATGTAATCAGTCAAATGTTTTAGATGGTCGTAAAAGTAAACATTATAGAGGTTATGTCATCACAAAAGGTTTCAATAATTCAAAAAGGCTATTTCAGATGATAGTGTAATTTAAAAATCTGGATGTTTTCTACTTGGTGTAACAATTTGTTTCATGAAGGAGGTATCTAGACAATCAAACTGGTGTTTATCTTTTAGAAGAGAGTCACAAATGTGTAAAAGTATGTAACACACTACAATCAGTCAGCATTATCTTGGTTCCAACATCATTCTTTCTCTGGTGTCAATTGTCAACTACATGCTAATCTGCATTTTCCAATGGAGGCAGCCTTTGCTAATTATATTTATATATATTTATTGGTGTTGAAGGTCACATATTTTTGCACAATGGCTAATCATGACCACAACATGAGTATCAATTGAAAACCAGGGGTGAGCGTTAATAAGCCATGTTGCCCATTTTAGAGAGGGTTTGCACCTCCCAAGCATTGGTGACTGGGTCCAATGTTATAAGTAAAACAGAGCCTGTTTACCACAGTGAACAGGCACTGCTTCACTTCCCGGGGTTCCCGTGGGGAACCTTTGCTAATTAAATAACTTCAAAAGGGTGAGGTTTGTATCAGAAATATTACATTTATCAGAGGGATTATCATACAATGTCTACTTCATCTGACAGCCACATTGATTGTGTTTAAAGTAGAAAACAGAAAATGACACACTGGAGCTCTTATACTCTTATACATGACATTGAGACATTTGCTGTTGTACACAACCCATACTTTAGTCCGAATTTGGCATATTTTCAAATTATTCATGACTCCTCTTGTCATTTGTGCTTTTCCCTGAAGACATTCTTCTCCCGTTACATCAATGGAAATTCAGCATTCTGGGCCCTCAAACTGGGTAAATGCTCACCAGATTATCCGTTAGAGGGGAAATCGTACCCACCCTTTTGAGTTTGGGCACGCTGATTTTCTTCTTGAAATATGAGCACTACAGCGGTCAAACAAACAGGATAACCAACTCTAACCCTTTACCAAATGCAGATGATATCAAAATTTATTAATTTAAACATCATTTTTTCAAATTTTTCAAAAAATTTCAACAAAACCATATCATGTGACCCCTCGTTGGAACATTTTTGATGAGCTCATTCCAACGAGGGGTCACATGATATGGTTTTGTTGAAATTTTTTGAAAAATATTTTTTCAACTGCTGAATTTTCATATTATGTGGACGGATGCGGCCGATTCATTGGGTAAAGGGCTAATGGATAAATAGTTGATATTTACCTCTTCCTTTTGGCTTTTGGAGCAGTTGATGTGAAACAGCCCCCACCCTTTTCTGAAAATTCCAATTTGCACCAAGACAATGACTGACAGCACAGAGAGGTCACTGTTATTTGTACAGAGAGGTCACTGTTGTCTGTATAGAGAGGATCAAATCAGTTGTATGGTGTGTTGGGGTTTTGCTGTCATATCCTCTTACAGGCTATTTTAGATTGTTGTATTGTATGTAGGATGACTCAGAAATCGATACAACATTTTTTATGCACTGAACAATAGATTATCAAAAAAATTACGGAAAGATGGAAATTGTATCCCCCCATTGTGAAGATAGAGAAATTTTCACTTTCATTGTATCAAACTGGCGGCTTCCAAAGCATTACTTCAAGGTGAATACGAATCAAATTATCACTGGAAATGATCAATTTGTTCTAAAAACATATAATGAAAAGAAAATGTAGTGTTTTTGAGGGGATACTGATCATTTCTTATCAACCTTTCTTACAATTGTTTACTACAGGCTTGCACTACAGTGGAAGACCCTAACTCAGATAAAATACTCTCTATTTTAATCTTTCCCAAGAGATGTGGGAAAGAAAAGTGGTGTAAAAAACACCACGAAAAAATAAACCAAAAACTGGGCAGAGCGCCATCGGCGCACACCCAGTATGGGATGCTCTTCCCTTAGTACAAATCCACGACTTCTGTTAACCAATGCGCAGTGCGTCATCAGTTCATCATTCGTTTTTTGTCCGAGACACGTGAAGGATGTGTCTCCGCCATTTGCCATACGAAACAGTGATAATTCAACTCGTCGATAATGCTTTTCCTGTGACTGGAATTATGGATCTGAAGATCGTATAATAACAGGACTGTGTTTTATATATTCTTGTTAATATTTTCAACCACATTCTCATTGTATATTATTTATTATTCCGTTTTCGCGAATGATTTTTCGACATCGTGTCAACGCGTTTCGACAATGAAATTTTTCGGTTGATAAATTTAAATTGTTATTGGAGTTAGGTGTCAATGAGGGACTGTCTGGACAGGATTTCTTCACTCTGTTGAGGGCTGAATTTCTGTTTTTTCGGTCCCTGTCGGCCAACTGGGTTCTGTCGTGTACATACCGGTTTTTTTCTGCCACCTTCTCTCGTAGTTGAGGGTGTTCTACTTTCTGTATCTGGTGAGTTCACCTTTTTCTTCTACTGCTCTCTCCTCTGTTATTTCCAGTTCGGTTCCTTTAGGGCAATTCCTTTTGCCCTCGCCTTGGTGCGTTCTCGTGGCTGTTTCTCCCGTACCCGTGGGTGGTGTGGAACGCTGTTGTTTTGGGCCCTCCCGACTCGACCACGTCTGGTGTGAGTTATACCCTCTCTGTGGGGGATGTGCAGCTTCTCCCGCACCCACAAGCGGGGGGGGGGGGGGACGCTGTCGTTTCAGGTCCTCCCGACTCAAACATGTCTGGTGTGAGTTCTACCCCCTCCGTGGGGGATGTGCTCCTCCCACACCCATGGGGGTGGGGAATGCTGTCGTTTTGGGGCCTCTGGACTCGACCACATCTGGTGAGAATTACTCCCCCTCTGTGGGGGATGTGCAGCTCCTCCCGCACCAGTGGGGGTAGGGGAACACTGTCATTTCGGGGCCTCCCGACTCGACCACGTCTGGTGAGAGTCATTCCCCTTCCGTGGGGATGTGCAGTTTTTTTACCATGGAGGGTACTGCAGGAGCTGTTGGATTTCTGGTGAAGAGATGCCTGGTTCCGGGACTAATCGCCCTCTCCAGTCGACATCTGAGGCTGTCACTAGGGTTGTGACTCCTCCTTTGAAGGCCGAGCTAGGTGGCTCTCTCCCCTTTTCCACCAGTTCCAACAGCTCCCGTCATATCTGCTGCTACTGCTGTTCTGTCTACAACATCATTGGGCACCGTTTTTAGCCGGCCTCGGCTTATCCCTGCAAGGGTCTGCAGGGATGCCTGTAGTGTGGTTGTGGGGTCTCGGCCTCAGCCTTCCCCGACTTCAACTCGGCGAAGTTGGAAGTGGCTGCGACTGAACACCCTGCCGTGTCCTCTCAGCCGTTGAGCACAGCAGTTTTATATCTGCAGTGGTCTGCAGTGGTGTCTGGTAGTGTAGATGTGGGGGTATCGGCCTCAGCCTTCCCTGACTTCAACTTGGCGAAGATGGAAGTGGCTGCCGGCCGGACCCTGTACTGTGGTCTCTGTGCCGTCGAGTACCACAGTTTTGTCATTGGCGTTTTCCGTCCACTCATTCTGGTCACACGGCCAGTTTTGTGGGACCAACGCCTTCTGTGCAGCCTGGACCTTCTGCCCTGCAGAGGTCCGCGGCAACTCTCCTGAGTTCCCGCTATGTTGATCCTTGGAGTGTGTCGTACCCCTATACACATCTGCCCTCAGATGTTTCGGCTGCCGCCCGTCGCCCCGCTTTGGGTGTATTGGAGGATCGTGACCCTTCGCTGGTTAAGAGGGTCAGGTGTCAAGCCACTTTACTGGTTCATCCCCATGTCGAACCGGCTGGTACAGGCAGTGAACTTAGGGAGGCTCTCTCCTTAGTCACTCAGGTTCTATCCAAGAGCCTTCCTGTTGCTTCCAGCAAGGCGTGGTTTCCAGGCGCCCCATATGGCGCCGCCTCCCGGGATTGGAAACAGGCCGCTTTCTGATCCCCCTGGTGCCTACACCATGGAAGGCGTTGGCTGGTTTGCCCACGATAGGCTATGTGTCTTGCGACTCCGGGGAGGAGTCAGACATCCTTGATGTCGAGAGCCTGCAATCTTCTGACTTGGGGGCAGCTCTTGACCATCAAATCAGCCGACAGTGTCAGCCAGGCCACAATCATCGGTCGCGCGCCTACAGCCTGTGGAGCAACCTGCTTCTGGGCATCTTCGTCCGTGCCAGTAAGTACAGGTGGTTGAAGCATTTTCAGCCTTGGACTCTAGGCTGAGTTCCAAGGCTATGAAGGCTCCGTTCTTCACCAGGGTTGACACCCTTTTTGCCTCCGGTGTGTTATCGTTACTACGATTTCGCCAATCCGTCAGTCTGCCAGACTTTGACGGTTTTGTATCATGACTCCAATTCCCTCGGGCTTTCCAAGCCCAAGTCTGCCATCATTCCTATTCTGGAGTCCATGTTGGGCTGATCGAGAGGAATGCTGGGTATGCTTTCTCTCTCCGATCACGTCGTCTCTGCCTTAGCTGCCTATCTGCCTCCAGATAGGTTTGATGATCTACAGGCTCCTTTGCGTGTGCTGTCCAAGATGCTCATGCATCTTACACGCATGCCTGTGACACGGCTATTTTGGAACTAGTTTGAAGCTGGACACAGGTCGATCCCTTCCTGGGTGCAGCGCTCTGCTCTTCGATCTGCTTCTTTGGCAGGTCCGCTACAGTTCCATGGGTTCCGGGTCGACGGTCCAGATTGACATCCTACGTCATTCCAAAGATCAGCTGCTGCTTCGTCAGCTTGATCAGCCTTCTAGGGGAGGCAGGGACCATTCAAAGCCTAACAAGTACCCTTCTGCTTCCTCTGCGTAGCAAAGGGCTGATCCTTCTGCCACCGCTTCTTCTTCTTACTCACGGGGTAAGGGTAAGCGTCGGCAGGCTAGAGGGAAGTCTCAGGATTCTTCATTCATTAG
This sequence comes from Pictodentalium vernedei, assembly GCA_031216915.1. NCBI lineage: Eukaryota > Metazoa > Mollusca > Scaphopoda > Dentaliida > Dentaliidae > Pictodentalium > Pictodentalium vernedei. The sequence goes on from CM062297.1 coordinate 737,530,922, forward strand.
AGGAGGTGGTTTCTCCTCTCATGGGCCTCATCGTGGCTCTAACTGAAGGTCCTCACCTCGATTCGTCCCAGGTTGGAGGAAGGATAGCAGAGTTTGCAGACCGTTGGGCCACCATCACATCCGATCCTTGAGTGTTAGATGTTGTTTGGTCCGGGCTGCGGATTTCCTTCCGAAGGCACCCCTCTGTCCAGAGTGCCTATTCCAACCGCTGTTCCTTCAGACATTTTACGTCGGGAGCTTTTGTCCATGGAGATAGACAATTTCCTGGCCAAGGGGGCGTTCGAGGTCGTTAAGAACATTTAGTCAGCGGGGTTTTATTCCCGCCTGTTCTTGGTGCTGAAGAAGGACAGCCGACTCCAACCGGTTATCGATCTGAGTATCCTGAACCAGTCAGTCTATCATTGCTCCCAAGTTCAGCTTGGAGACTTTCTGGTCGGTCCTCCATTCCATTCACCAGAGAGATTTCACTTCCAGCATTGACCTGCGAGACGCTTACTTTCACGCTCCGATTCATCGGTTGTCGCGGAAGTATCTCAGGTTCGCTTTTCTGGGGCGAGTTTACCAGTTGAAGGCCATGCCTTTTGGCCTCAACCTGGCTCCTTGGACCTTCACCCGACTGATGTCGCATGTGATAGCCTTCCATCGCACACAGTCCAGGGTGACTACTTCGGCATATCTAGACGATATCCTCCAGAGGCATTCCAGTGCTGCCTTACTGGAGTTGGATGTCGACACTCTGTTGAGCTTGCTCATGTCGCTAGGATTCAGAATCAACGAGGAGAAGTCGGATCTGGTCCCTTCTCCGTCGTTTTGTCATCTGGGGATGGCCTTCTGCACTCAGTTCAATATGGTGGTGGTTCCCCAGGCCAGGGCTGTGATTCTCTCAGCTTTTGCTCTGACTCTGTCCCAGTCCACATCCGCGACAGCACGGGGTATTCTCCGGCTGCTTGGTCTCTGCGGTTTGGTGACGGATCTCGTTCCTCTAGGTCGGCTGCATGTCAGACCTCTCCAACACTTTCTGCTCAGTCGTTGGAGACCAAATGTCGATTCTCTGGATCTGATGCTTCAGTTACCAGAATCTCTTCATCCTCACCTTCTCCACTGGACGAATGTTCAGTGGATCACGCAGGGTGTCCCGTTGGACTTACCCACGTCCGATCGCGTTCTGACAGCAGATGGTAGCGATCTCGGATGGGGTGCGACGTTGGATCCTCTAGGTCTTTCCCTTCACGGGATGTGGGACCAGGATCGGGCATCTCTACACATCAACCAGAAGGAACTTCTTGCTCTTCTTCTGAGTTTCAGGCAGTGGATCCCTCACCTGTCGAATCGTCAGGTCCTTCTGTTGTTCGACAATTCGACAGTGGTTGCTTCATTCGGAACCAGGGCAGCATGCACTCGGTTCCAATGTATGAATTGGCTCGGGATCTTCTACTGCTCGCTCAGGATGTCAACACCGAGGTGGTTGCTCATCACCTTTCTAGTTGTCTGAACGTCCTAGCCGACTCCCTGACCTGACGGGGCAGGTTCTTTTCCACCGAGTGGATGTTCCACATGGCGGTGTTCCATCGATCTCTTTGTGACTCGTTGGAACCATCAGGTGGACACTTGCGTGTCCCCATGTCCAGATGCTCTGGATTTTTCCATGGACGTTCTGGCCTTCCTTTGGGACAGTCTTGTCGGCTACGCCTTCCTGCTGGTTCCGATTCCGCCTCAGGTTCTAGCCCAGATATGAACCTGCAGTAGTCGAATCCTTTCGATCACACCCTTATCGCCTCGGTGGGTGTGGATCAATCTGCTCCGCTCTCTGTTAGCGGCGGTTCTGGCATGTCTCCCTCTACATCATGATGTTCTTTGCCAAAGTCGCCCAAGGAGGTTTCAAGTTGACCCGACTTCATTGTGCCTTCGCGCTTGTCTTTTATCGGGTCCTGTCTCCTCCGTTGTGGTTTTTAGAGACAAGCAGTGGAGTTGCTTTTCTTCTTCAAGGAGGCACTCACTCCACTGGTTTAGCCTCTGGCTAAGTAGAAGGTTCTTCTGTCGATGGTGTGCGATCACTCTGTTGCTTCTGTCACTCCTTCAGTCACACCGCTTGCAGAGTTTCTGGTATATGTTTGTTTCTGGGGGTCTCCAGCAATGGGTAAAAGTCCATGCTGAGGAGACCTTTTTCGTATGTCATACCGCATTGTTTTGACACTCAAGCTTGTTCAGCTCTTTTCCTTGAAAAGGCCTAGGAGTTTGCAGTTTACTCCAAGATAGACACTTTCTTGGGCACTGCTCTGCTTGGGGGGGGGGGGGGGGGCGTTCGCGCTTTATCCTGGATGGATATGTGTTTTCTCACATGCCAGATCTCTCCTTCATCCATTTCTCGATGGATTTGTCTTGCTATTCGTGCAGCTTCAGCTCGTCTAGCTACTGGTGATTGTATTACCAATCGTTTTTTTTCTGCCACGAGGTGCGTGCATTGTCTTCCTCTTTTACTAACTCCGTCATGTTGTCGGATGTTATACTCGCAGCCTTCTGGAGAAATGCTACCTTCTCCTTTTATCTGCGACAGTTTCAGGAGCTGACAGAGGACCTTTGTCCTATGGGCCCTCTTTCTTCAGCTCAAGCTGTTGTCTATCCCAGCCATTCAGCTTTTCTGTCTGTGCATCGCACGTCACCGTATGCCTCATCTTTCATTGTCTTTTACTAATGTTTGTGATGCTATGGTTTGATAGGCCTAGGGATCTCTTCCTCTGTCCACGGTTCCAGTGCAATTGAGTTATGTGTGGGTTGGTTATGTGATTCCCTCCATCCTATTGACTATTCAGCTTGTAGTAAACAATTGTAAGGTAGGTTGATAAGAAATATAAATTTTATAGTAAATTTCCTTTCTTATTATACCTAACACAATTGTTTACATGGAGGCCCTCCTGTCTTCTTATTCGGGTAAGAATCCTTCCTCCCTGCTGATCATCACATAACTCCTTTGTTGGCAGACTCAAAAGAATGATGAATTCATGACGCACTGCGCATTAGTTAACGGAAGTCGTGGATTTGTACTAAGGGAAGAGCATCCCATACTGGGTGTTCGCTGATGGCACTCGGCCCAGTTTTGGCTTATTTTTTTGTGGTGTTTTTTACACCACTTTTCTTTCCCACATCTCTTGGGAAAGATTAAAATAGAGAGTATTTTATCCGAGTTAGGGTCTTCCACTGTAGTGCAAGCCTGTTGTAAACCATTGCGGTAGGTATAATAAGAAAGGAAATTTGCTATAAAATTTATATTTCCAGCAATAATTAAATGCATATTCACCTTGAATTGATGCTTGAAACCCACCAGCTGAATCAGATCGCTTCCGAGTATCGATCAGATCACTTCTGCATATAAATGCACTTCAGCTGTTTACTTTCAACCATTAATTAAAGGTTGAAACAATTGGAATTATCAAAAGGAATGATCAGATTCTTATAAAAAGCGTATAAAAATCTAGTGTTTTTGATTGGATACCGAAAATTATCTTACTTGTGACTGAGACAAATGGTAATTTTCGCTCACGCAACTGCTCACGAAAAATAATCATTTGTCTTGATGACTCATGGGATAATTTTCGGTATCCACTCAAAAACACTAGATATCCTACTTCATTAACATCCTTGTTGATGTAAATTTAATTAAGATTATGATCAAGTAATTTCAGGTCCCATAATCCTGTTTTTTGATAACTAGATGGTCATAAAAGAATGGCAAAAGCGTGGGTAAGTTTTCACTAATTTTTGAATGCCTCTAACAGTTTCTTTTGCAAGGTAGCAAGTCTCGCAAAACTGCTTTTTCAATACTTAGTAGTAACAGTCTGTTTGATTTAACCCTTTAACCAACGTTACGACCAAAACCAGTCAACATTCTCTTCACAAAAATTACCATTCAATTTTCATAAATTTTTCATTTTTTTTGGACTGAAAAAAATAGCTTATGACCCTCATAGGAACTAGCTCAGTGATCTTGTTCTAATGAGGGGTCATAAGCTATGTTTTGGATGCAAAAATTGAAATAAAAATTAGTCATTCAACAATTTTGTTTGCAAGTGTCATCTGCCTTTCTTGAAAGGTACAGGATTAAAACACTTGTGTTCATGGAGTTTTCGTGGTTTTAACCTAGTGCTTTTATATAACTCCTAGCAAATTCTTTCCGCAATATGTTTTCAAAAATATGATAATTTTTAACTCACCTGCTACAAAGTAGGTGAGAATTTGCAGTAAGGTCAGTATTGTAGCTTCAAGCCTTCCTTTTGCAGGTCAGTTGATGTTCTTAAGAATGGGTTATCAGATTTTGATGCCCTTTGGTATGGTGACACTTATGAAACCTTTCTGTACAAGCATTGTGCATTATAATTCAACCATCGAATGTCCTTTGGTGTGGTGAGAGACTAGTATAAAGGAAAGAATATACACATATTGTCATATTGTGGGTGCCTGAGTTATGGCCCTTGTAACACTTAGAAAACTTTCTGTACATGTTTTGCTTTGTAACTCCAGCATCAATTGTCAGATTTTTATGTCCTTTGGTATGGTGAGATACCAGTATGGGGGAAAGAATATCCAATATCAGATTCAAGTTTGTTCAAATTAAGGCCAAGGATTCATAATTGGGCTCCCTTCAGCTGGTATCCAAAGTTAACCCTTTGAGACTTTAATTATCCTGACATTCAAACATCACTGGAAATTCAGTTTCAACATTTTTCAAAATGTGACGTCAAACATTGCAAAGTATAAATAAAGAGGATATCTACGTTGTTTTAGGGAATATCAGGAATTATCTCATGAGTGTAGACCTGAAAGTTTTATTTTTCATGAGTGCTTGCGCAAGAGAAAAATAATACTTTCAGGTCCACAGAAATGAGATAATTCCTGATATTCACTAAAACGGCGTAGATTTTCTTGTTATATGCTACATGACATTTTACTGCGTAATATTCACTACAATTCGACTGCAAACAATTTCAAGACAATAACAAAAAGCTGCTGATCATTCCTTCAAGTTGACATTCAAGGCGACGTCATGCACCGAAGCGTAACGTCATTTAGGAAGCTACTGAAAAAATTCATCGTGTGGACCTGAAAGTATTATTTCACTTGCACAAGCACTCGGAAAAATAAAACTTTCAGGTCCACACTCATGAGATAATTTCCAACACTGACTAAAATAGAGATTTTATTTTTTATTACATGCTACAAGACATTTTATTGCACAATGTTTAGCCAAATTTGACCCCAAATGCCTATGTTTCAAAACTAACAAAGATCAGCTCATCGTTCCTTCAAGGTGACGTCATGTGCCGAAGCATGACATCATTTAGGAAGCTACTGAGGAATATTTCTTAATATCTGTCATGTCGGTTGATATCAAGAAATATCTTTTTGATAATTTGAGATAATTCACGGGCTAGCATATAATAAAACAAGATGTTTTTCACATTAGTGATTATCTGATTGACGACTAGATTATTTTTGGTGGTCTGAATTTGTTATTCAAAATTTGTTTATTACAAATTATCGTAGAGTGCCTACTGACACTCTCTCCAATAATTTGTAATAAAATAAATTTATATAAACAAATTATTATTTGTGTTTGACTGAATATGAAATAGAAGCAAGGAAAGTGTTGGCTTTTGCTATGGTATCCTCATTTTTTTAAAGCCCAGATAGTGGCTTCTAACACTCAACCAGTTAAGTCGTGTCAGCAGGATTTTATTAATATTTTAAGCAGGGATGACATTTGGCTCAAAGGTTGTCACTGAGCACAATTCGGGAGAAAATGGGAATTGAGGTTAAGGTATTGCTGAACGAAATATTTGAATTAGAGTTAGCCACCTTGAAATGTTGCACTCGGAAATGATGCAATCTCTAAAAATAAACAGCCTTTGGAAAATATATTGTTTCAATAAACGTTTGAAACATTCTATTGACATCTGGCATTATTGTTGAATATTCCTGATAAAAAAAGAGGCTGATTTGATGACTTTTGAACCTAAAAAATACAATTTACTTTTTGTGTGTTTTTGTTAGGAATTCCCTGAAGAATATGTGCATGTGACCGGTACCTCCCTTCGTGACATTTTTTCTCTTATTTGTTGCATGACCCCCTGTTTTGGGGTCAGAAAAGGTTGTCTGAAGGGCTACATGTATACTTGACACAGATATTTGAAGGGCCAAAATTAAAGTGATGTGATCATAATTGTTTTCGCCTGAAAGTTATAATGGTGGCCTATGGGAAAATACTTAGTTCTGTGATACCTTAAAACTTTGAAAAATCGAAAAATAAAAACAAAACAAATGACCACAAAGTATCAACACGCTGTTTGATTTCGTACGTCAAAAGACATACAAAAGTATCCAAGGGTTAACTTTGTGCAATATGGGGAAAACTCTTTAAAATCCATTTTTGCAGCCCCACTGGCCAAAATGTTTTGATATTTGGTATAGAGCATCCCTATGGGTCAGATTCCAGTTTGTTCAAATTAAGAGCATGGATTCATATTTGGGCCCCTACAGCTTGGATCCAAAGTTTAACTTAGTGCAATATGGGGAAAATTCTTTAAAATCCATTTTTTTAGACCCACTAGTCAAAATCATTTGATATTTGGAAGACAGCATCCCTGTTGGATAAGATTCAGGTTTGTTCAAATTGGGTTCCTGTCTCCATATTTGGACTTCTTATGCAAGCCCGAAGTTTAAAACAGTTTAAAATGAGGAATATTAATATTCTTTAGCAATCTTCTTCAGACTCGCCATTCAGAATATTATGATATTTGGTTTACATCATCCTTAGGAGGGACAAATTCAAGTTTGTTCAAATCAAGTCACTAGGTCACACTTGGGCTCTTTATGGGATTGCTAGTGCAATATTCTTTAAAAATCTTCTTCAGATCTATCAGACAGAATTGCCCAATACTTGGTATACAGATTCCCTTTTGGAGGGAGGGGCAACTTCATAGTTGTTCCAATAAAGTCTTTTGAGTCCCTAATTGTCTTCTTATGTAAGCCTGAATTTGAATACAGTGCAATATGAGGAATATTCTTTGAAAATTTTCTTCTTCAGATCCACAAGAGAAAACTTTTAGATATTGGTATGCATCATCTTCAGGAGAGTCAGATTCAGTTTTGTTTAAATCAAGTCCCTAGGTCATATTTTGGTTCCCTGTTGGAGCCCAAAGTTTAACTTAGTTTGATATGATGAAAATGTTGTTCATATGGGTCAATATCTGGTGGTGCAATATCATGGCCCTGGGTCTATATTTCAGTCTCCTATGCAAGCCCAAATTTTAACATGGTGCACTGTGAGGAATATTCTTTGAAAAATTTCTTCTTCAGATCCACAAGTGAGAATCTTTTGATATATGTTACATAGTATCTTTAGACGAGTCAGACTCAAGTTCAAATCAAGACCCTGGGTTTATATTTGGGCTCTCAAAGGGATGAAAAAGTTTAACTGGGTGCAATATAAGAAAAATTCTTTAAAAATCTTCTTCAGATCCACCAGTCAGAATCATTTGATATTTGGTATACAGCATCCCTATGGTGGTCAGATTCAAATTTATTCAAATCAAATCCCTGGCTTCAAACATGTATATTGGCTTCTAATGGGAGCCCAAATTTTAACATGGTGCTGTATGAGGAATATTCCATAAAAATCCTCTTCTTCAGTTCCATCAAAATCTTTTGATATTTAATAATCAGCATCCTTTGGAGTGGGTCAAATTCAAGTTAATTGAAATCTAGACCATGGATTCGTAATTAGACTCCCCTGGGAACCTGAAGTTTAACTTAGTGTAATATGCGAAAAATTCTTTACAAATCTCCTTCTTCAGATCAGTATGTGAGAACATTTTATATTTGGTATACAGCATCCTCATGGGTTTGGAAATGTGGGGGTGGGGGAGCAGATTCAAGTTTGTTCACATCAAGCCCCTGGTTCAGTATTTGCTCCTCTTACCCTTATAGAAGCCCCAATTTTAAGTAAGTCCAATATGAGAAATACATTTTAGGAACTGTTTTTTTCAGATTCATCTGTCATCAGAATCTGACATTTGATATACAGCATCATTGGGGTGGGGTGGGGGTGGGGGACAGATTCAAATTTGTTAAAATCAAGTACCTATATCCATATTTGGGCTTTAATTTAGTGCAATATGAGAAATATTTTTTGAAATTGTTTTTCTTCAGATCCACCAGTCTTTTGATATTGGTATACTTAGGAGGGGGGCAGATTCAAGTTTGTTCAAAGCAAAACCCAAGGTTCATTTTTGGGCTCCGTATGGTAACCCTATTTTTAACTTAGTGCTATATGAGAAAAAAATCTTTTTTTTCTTCAGATCTACAAGTCAGAATTATTTGATATTTGGTATGTACAGCATCCTGAGTGGGGGTGTCCGATTCAAGCTTGTTTAAATCAAATGTCTGGGTTCATGTTTGGGCTCTGTAGTGTTAAGTAGCCATAAATGCTGAATATGACAAATCCTTCTTTACACAGGTGAGCGATTAAGGTCCCCATTTGAGCATCTTGTTTAGGGTAAATCTTAATCATTTTCAGTTGTCAAAATTTACATTTAGTTTCTCATTGATGCTTCAAATTCTCCCATTGCTGGTCATTTAATGTTTTCTAATATATGTCTGAGTCATGATTACTTTTATTAACCTTTATAATCTAAATATGAATTTTTTGTTTTTAAATATTTTGGCCAAAAATTACTTTGTTCCTATTTGTAAGAATTTCTGATTAGTTTAGGTTATGCATATTTTGTAAGAGTGTAGGATCAGCTAAGTTTCTTGAATAACACGTCCCTGTGGCCTTTATATTGCATATGTGCTTTGTTTATTGTTATCACAGCAGTTTGGCTAAACTTTATTATTTATTGATTTATTGGTGTTTAAGGTCACATACTTATGCACAATGGCTAATCGTGACCGTGACAGTTTTACAGGTGGGGGAAGCCGGAGTACCCGGAGAGAACCACCGAGCAACGACGAGCAGCTGTCAGCTCTCCAACATCGTAACTCTGAACTCTGCACTGCAGCACAGGCAGGGTTAGATTGTTTGAAGACATGCGCACCATCGACGTGCAGTACGCCTCAGTACACAGCGTCATCGTGCCCCCATGTAGGCAATCGGGGTGAAGTGTCTTGTCCAAGGACACAACGCGGTTGCTGCAGGTGGGATTCGAACCGAGGACCTCTCGGCTTGCAGCCTGCACCTCTACCAACTGAGCCACCGCGCCCCCTGGCTAAACTTTACTTCATGCCTATGTTGTGTTATGAAATAGCCAAAGATGCTGAATGTGACCTTAAACACCAAAAAATAAATGAAAAAGTCACAACAAACACTAATGATAATGTACTTTTTTGTGGATTTTTTTCAGCGTAAATCTCAGTCATTTCCAGTTGTAATTATTTTGGTTCAGACCAGGCTATCTTGGATAGATGCAAGTCCCGTAAATCTGTATATACTGGTACTTGAAATCACAGTTTGTTTGATGTTAGATAATTTGAAGTCTGGAGGCCTTCAGGTGATCATGTTGGTATTTCTCTATAACTAGATGGTCACAAAGTGAGGCCATAATAAGTTTATGTTGTCATATTCTCTGCTAGACTATCTTAAATGGTAATGCGACTCAAAAATCTGGCTATTTTGGTATTAAAAAAACAATATTTTTCTTGTGTATTAATTTACAGTCGATTTGCATATTTTCTAGAAATCGAGCTGGTGTTTTTCCACAACCAGACCTTGATGAAAATAAGGCTATTTAGGTGTTATGTCATCTACCAAATAATTGAATGCCTCTAACAGGCTATCTTGCAGGGTAGCAAGTCTGAGAAATCTAGCCTTTTTCTACTGGGCATAGTAATGTGTTTGCTTTGAAATAATTTGTAGTAATGTTATATTCTGCATATCCGACTGATGTTTTACTATGACTAGGTCATCAACCACGTGAGGCTTTTACAGGTTTTGATTTCCCCGCGGCAATGCTGGGAAGTGAAGCACAGGCCTGGCATTCTGGCGCGAGCGGTAAAATCGCTCGCGTATCGTTTGCGTAAAGTCAACCCCACGCAAGCGAAAAAATCACTCGTGCAAATGGCCAATTCCCGATCCTGGTAAGTATCCATAATTGAGTTGAAGGGAACACGGCATCAGTCATATGGAACTGAACAGGGTCAGTATAATATTCTTTGTCTGGAACTCTGTCTGTACACTTGGATAATAATTGAATTCCAGTGTCAAATAATGACGCACATCAAAGGATTGCTGACTGTCGGTGTCGAAAATGTCTGCAATTGACAAGTTTATCGTCTGACGTCAAGTGCGTGGATTATTTCAGAATTCTCCGTTGCGTCTCTGAACAGTTTTAAGCACAAGTTTGCCCAAGTTGGCCAAGGTGAGTGCATCACATGTTCCGTCAGTTCCACAGAATAAATGAACCAAATTTTTTATTCATAAATGATAAAATCTCATAATTTCTACTATGCTAATGTGATTGGTTGTAGTAAAACAATTCTACTAATCAATCGGCTTCTTTCAAACGGGCGCCGAATAATTTAAATCTGTGTTGTCTGATCGGACAGTAACTTGATTTTGTAATCATGTGATAGTGTCAAGACCCACAATGCCACATTAATTTTCAACACAAATGTGACAATTGTCTCAGGTGGATAAATAAATACATGTTGATATTGCAAATGTTACGATGGAAGCCTTCTATTTGAATGTGGATTATTAATTGAACAGCACAAACAACTTCATACAACACGGATTCAAGGTATGTCAGCATTTTGTTAATTGGAATTTTGGCCATGAATGATGATATTGGAAGCAACTTCCTGTTTTTTTCTGTTTCTGTATCGTGCACCGGCCCGTGTTTGAAGTTCAACTTCAGTACCAGTAACTGTAAACACCAAACACATACCCACCCATGAACGGATGGCCTTTACCGTCTAGAATTATGTAGCGGGTCGGGAGCGATTCGCTCGCGCAAGTATATGCCACGAGAGCGATTTTTTAGCTTGCGCAAATTTTTCAAATGACCAGGCCTGGAAGCAGTGCTTGTTCACTACGGTAAACAGGCTCTGTTTTACTGGTAAAATAGGACCCAGTCACCAATGCTTGGAAGGTGCAAACCCTCTCTAAAATGGGCAACATGGCCTATTAAAGCTCATCCCTGGTTGATATTCATGTTGTGGTCATGATTAGCCCTTGTGCAAAAATATGTGACATTAAACCCCAATAAATAAATAAAAGTTTTGATTTTTCAGTGCTTCTGACAGGGTGTCTTGGCAAATTGTTTCAGGAAATCTGTTCTTTCTACTTCAAGTAAATCTGTTTGATGTGAAATAATTTATATTCAGAAGATTTTCAGGTACATGGTGTTAAAAGTATGCTATTTTGAGATTATGTGATATCACCAAATTTCTTAAATCCTCTACCACCCAATCTTGGATGGTAGCAAGTCTTGGAAATCTAGATATTCGGGTACTTGGGCATAACAACTTGTTTGATGTGAAATAATTTGCAGTCAGGATGCCTTTAGGTGATCTTATTGATATTTTTCTGTACATGTAACTAGAAAGTAAGGCCATGATAGGGTTATTTTGTAATTTCTTGGACACACTATTTTAGATGGTGGTAGAACGTGGCAATCAGGATATATTGGTAAGTGTAGAAACAATATCTTTGATTGATTTGTATCAAATTATAGGCAGAAAGCTTTTCAGGCAATCAAGCTGGTGTTTCTCTATTACTAAATGGTGCAGGAAGTAAGGCTACATAGGGTCTATGCTGTTAAAAAAATTTTGAATGCATCTAACAGGCTATCTTACATGGTGGAAAGTCTTTGAAATCTGGCCTTTTTAATCTTGGGGTAACAATCTGTTTGATTTAAAATAATTCATAGTCAAATCGTGTTCAGGATAACAAGCTGGTGTTTTGCTATCAGTCTTTTGATTTTGAAAATTGGGAGGGGCGCTGTACTTGTGCCCTGTTCCTATTGAATTGAGAGGCTTACTGTTGTCAGACCAACTTGGGTCCCAGATGTTGGAGAAATTTTGGAAAGAAAATCAATGAAATGTGATTACTGCATATATTGAAAGCTCCCAAGAAGTAGTACAATGTTTATATTATTTAACTCCTTGCATGCTACTGACGGTTATTCCTGCCCAGGATATAATTCTCTTGCCACTGAAATGAGGATAATTTGGGTTGATTTAATCAAATTTCCCTCCTCTAAGTCGAACGTCTTGAGTTAAATTTCGATTAATTTTTTATCAAATCTAGTCATGGCTGCTGTAAAGCCATGACTGGATTTGATGAAAAATATTTTGAAAATACTCAGCAGGTTAAGAGTTAAAGGTCACATTCAAGTTGATCATTAGCAAGAAGTAAGTCTTTGCAGAGTGTGGAGGATTACTGGGAGATTTCAAGTGAACAATTCATTAGACATGTGTCTGCACATCAAGGGAGGATAATCTCAAACATTTGGCCTGCACAAACAGTGAATAACAACAGAAAATCAATGTCAGCCAATCAAAAGCAGGGGCAAAAACAGGTACAATTTCATCAGTGATCTAAAAAAAGAATTGTGTACAAACAGCATGTGTTACTTTGCAATTTATTCTTCATGTTTTATTAATGAAAGTATCTTTAAATTACATTTTCAGCAAATAATACATGTTAGAATAGGTAACATTTAATACTTAATCCTTTCAAGAACCATATTCTTCTTGCTTGCTTGAGCTGATGGGGACTGGACTCTCAAAATATAAAAATTGTAGGAGCGATAGTGCACAAGCACGATATTGTACCTCAAAATCCAAAGACTATTTGGGATAACTAGATCATTATCCATGTCAAGATATGTAAATGTTATGTTATCACAACATTCTCAGTGTTTCTAAAAGGCTCTCTCAACAATTTATTTCATGAAATCACAAGACTTTTACTACATGAAGTAACAATCTAGTTGATGTGAAGTAATTTTAAAATCAAGAGACATTTAAGCAATCAAGATGATGTTTCCTGTAAGTAGATGGTTATAAACATAAGAATGTACAGGGGTTATGTTGTCACAATTTTTCAATACTTCTCATGAGTTAATGTAGACAGAACTTTGACTCATAATTTTGGAGGACATTTTTAACAATGAGGGACCAACAGCTGGTTTGATGAAAAATATTTTATAGTCAGGAGGCTTTGGAGGTAACAAGCTTGTGTTTCTGTCACTAGATGCAGATAAAAGTAGCACTTGTACATGGGAGTAATTATCAGTTTAATGTGAAAGAATTGATAGTCCGAAGGGTTTCCAGGTGAAACAAGCTGCAGTTTTTCTATCAATGGATGAGGATAAAAATAGGGCTATGTAGGGGATTAAAATGTCACCAAAATTTATTTATTCACCGTACCAATTACTCAATTAATTTTACCCCCAAACCCTCCAAATTTGAGCCAGAAACAACAACAATTTGAATTCAGTATGGTACACCATATGAGTTAATATCAGATCCGGTCACCACTCAATACAGACCCATCAATTCCATCTGTCTGCTCAATTTTCATCCCTCACCTTCAGATGATTGAAAATTCAGTTCTAATTTCCAGTTGATGAATTTTCAATATTTGACCGCAAATGTTTACTTTCAACTATGCATCACATTCCAACATGGTGGGTGTGAAAATACAACTAATGCCCATAATGTTTGCACCAATAACACCCCTATGCTAAGGATGTAGCATATTTTCTTTCCAGCCTACCCATAACATGATCCCCTCCCCCCCCCCCCCCCCCCCCACACACACACACACGCTAACAAGTGTTGCACTCTCTCAGGATGGCTACAAGTAACATGTTACAGGGGTGGATCCTGTGCACGATAACTGTTAATTCAAACAGTCATTGTTGGACCTTGCTGTAGTGAGTCCAGTGCAATTAAAATCCTGGATCCAAAGGCATAAATCTGTTCAAAATCCCCCATCAACTTTCCCCATTCTTTATCAATATCAAAACACATTTGTGGCTGACACTTGGACTTTGGCTGACCAGATCTAACAAAGGCACAGTATTTTGGGGTAGCGATCTTTGAGCATATAGTTTCTGGTAGTGGTAGAATTGCAATAAAGTATATGTTCAGCACCAATGGTAATATTTTTTAATTCTGGTTCATTAGTTAGTTACTAATAAGATACATTGTACAATTTTTTTCAGTTCCCTCTGGACAGCTGTAATTTACATTGAGTTTATGCAGGAGTGATTTTCCAAATGTATAGTTGTAGTATCATGCCTTTGAAAATGTGACTACTAATAATGCATTCCTTTGGTATGGTACTATTGTTTACATGTGAGCAGCAGAATAAAGATTGGACCAAAACAAAAAATTAGAGAAAAATGGATGGTGTGTAACTTGACAGTATTGACACTCATTGGACAAACCAACGCTAAATTATGCTGTGGAGATTCTAATTTCTTGCATTCACATCTCTCATCATTGTTCAGAATGCATTGGTTAACATATCTATTTGCATGAATGTATGGAAGGTATGGTAAAAGGTTTGGTATTTAGAATTTGTATGAAAGTTACAGGGTCATCTAATTAAGAAATATGTACTGTAACTACTGAACAATATAGGCAAATCTAATTTTCTAGATTCTCTTTTAGTATCTATGAATTTTGTAAATCTTAATACTTCAGTCCATCCCATGAAAATTTTCATAAACTCAACTTCAACACCATCACAATTTTGTCAGCTTCCATATACTTGAAATGAATTTGTAACATAAAATGTACATACTCAGCCATTCGTAGTAACTACAACTGTTTGCTTCTGTACCATTCTCACCTCAACCCCATAACACATCCATACAATGTGACCCCCAAAACACTGCTTGTTTTATTATGCCTCATCCTCTGTAGGAGGTTTTGGGAGTATATAGTTGAGGTCTCCGCCCATCTGTACCAACAAATGGACCATTAAGTTGTTTTTATTTAGTTGTAAATCCAGCCCTTTTTCATGTTAGGCAAGACCTTCTACGACTAAAGGCAGTGAATTTGAACTTGGATGGGCAGTCAGACAGACAGATCCATCAGTACTTCTGTACTTCCATACAAACATTTCACATTATAATTTAAGCATCAGTTCTCAGATTTTGATGTGCTTTGATATTGTGATAGACCAGCATGGGGGAAAGAATATTCATATATTGCAGGCTTTGTTCATGTTTTCACACCAGAGTTTCCAACACGAGGTGATCCTGGCTGTTGAAAGTGTCAATGAACTCCAATAAAAAAAAAAACATATCCGAGTTACGGCTTGTTACACTTGGGAAAACTTTCTATACAAATGTTTTGCATTACAATTAATGCATTAGTTGTCAGATTTTGAGATCCTTTGGTATGATGAAAGACTAAAAAGGGTGAAAGGATATCCCCATATTGCGGGTTTTGTCCATGAATATGGGCCTAAGATACGTCCCTTGTTACACATAGACAACTTTCTGTAAGAACATTTTGTATTATAACTCAATCATTCATGGGTGGATTTTTATGTCCTCTGGTATGGTGAGAGACTCCCATGGGGGAAAGGACATCCACATATTGTGGGTTCTCTTCATGCACCTGTACCAGATTTATGACCCTTCTTACACTTAGAAACCTTTCCGTAGTAACTTTTGCATTATAACTTAACTTGTTGAGTGCTAGAAGCCACTATCATGGCTCTATAGAAGAGTGCTAGAAACCACCTTACTGGCTTTACACTGTATCCATTAGCTTGAGGTTTTATCAGCAGAAAAAACTAGATCTGTTTGTAAGCACATCTAATGAAATACCCCCACAATGTGCAGGCCAACCCAAAATAAATAGCCCAATTGTTTCGTTTTTGGTTGTATTTTTATGCTGCTGTTTGAAAAAAATGGTTGTACAGTGGAGCCCACTTAATTGGATATCTTTTAACTGAATAACCCTGTTAATTGAATATAATTTCCCAACACAAAACCATTTACCATCCCTCCAATACAAATTTTACCTGTTAATTGAATATAGTTTATAGAGTAAACTCCTGTTAATTGAATAAAAAATCTTGTAACCTGTCGAGAAATTACCCTGACTCTCCCCAGTTTTTCTTCGTTTATAGACCTATTTGGCCTCAGTTCATCCAATACAGGCATTTAATCTATTATATCTTGTTTGACAGAGCTCATGGAGCTCTAAGATATAATTGAATAAATGCTAAGTTTAACTCTAGAATACAGGAAAGTGACACAATCCCTGTTAACTGAATACTCCTATTAATTGAATAATTTTCATTGGCAACGTGGCTATTCAATTAACATGGTTCCACTGTATTATTAATCAGTCTGTCCGTCTGTCCGTTAATATTTTTGGTTTCCGGCCAATAACTCCAGTTTGAATCATTTGATCTCATCCAAAGTTGGTATGTGTGATACCCAGCTAGAAATGAATAAAAAATTTCAACTTAGAATTCCACTTTCTATTTCTATTAACATTTTTGGTTTCTGCATATTTTTGGAAACAGATGACATTTTTTTCGAAAGAAGGATTTTATGCTTTTCGTTTTTCGATAAAACATCATTTTTTATCGTCATCGTTGTTGTTAGAATAATATAAAAAATAATCCATAATGATTTTTAACCTTTTAGCATATTCGATCCATGATCTATTTGACATGAACAAGTGTAATCTGTGAATAAATTTGAAACATGTGCGAATAGATGTTTCAATATTTTCATTGCAACCACCACGATCGAATAGATTAACTACATTTTTCATGCATTAAATACTGGAATGATATTTCGCGTAATTGTAACATTCTACAAGTTTCACTTCGTATTTTAACCAATCTAGAATATCTATAATCATGTGATAATCTTGGTAAGACGCCTTTTTTTTTTGTTTGAACACTTCATCATTTCGATATTTTGAAATGTTTTGAAAAAACTAAAAGCTTTTCGTAAAATGAATGTTTTGTTAACATGTCTGTTGGAATATGTTTTCTCTCCTTTTCTTTCATTTTTTTTATTATTTTTTAATTGTTATTTTTTTTTATAATAACATACCCAAAAGGGGTATATTCTTAAACGGTGAATTCTGACCGAACAACAAACCTTCACCGATCGGTTCCACATTCTCTCCAATTTTCAGATAGAGACCATCTCCGTGGAAAGCATCACCACTGCCCTTTCTCACGGGTCCTAGATACAATCCTTTACCTTCGATGCCTATGCGACACACAGATCCTCTCTTCTTCAAAAACAGTCTGTTTCCCCTCTTCTTCAAAAACAGTCTGTTTCCCCTCTTCTTCAAAAACAATCCTCTACCCATTAATTTGCCGACTCCCGAACTAGTGAGTCCCGAGAGAGCTCCCACACCTAGAGCTGGCAACACTGTCTTTGTGAGAATGGGTAATGCTTTGGCGGCGAGTCAAGCCAATAGTGGTAAGAAACCACCTTTCATTCTCAGATTATATCTCAATTGAGCGGGACTCAGTCTCACCATTTTTCTCGTTCGATTACGAATCACTTTCTCCATCCTTTTGATTTGAGTTTTAGTCCAGGTGATCTGATCGCTACCGACACTCACCAGATCTTGATGACTGAATTTAAATCTAATGGCCTCGCCTCGATTACTCAATGCTCTGCGAAGTTTAGCTTTCTGGCCTTCGGATATGTTCACGTTTTTAATTATATATCGACTCATATTTTTATTTTTTTTATTTGATTTGATTATATATATTTTTTTTAAATTATTAATATTATAAGTTTCTTTTTTTTATTTTTTTCATTTCTTATATAAAATATAAAATAAAACCTAAAGCTTCTTTAAATAAAAAAAGATATTATTTTTCAAATTATTTATTATTATTTTTTTTTCATATCTCTCTGATGTGAAATCATATAGTCACCCTCTCTCTGCGAAGATCTGACAGATCGCCGTTCTGATCCTTCAACGTGGTTTCGATGCTATACGTGTCCAGAATCACGAGTAGATAGACGATCTTGTTACCTGGTAAAACGTCTGGAAAGAACGAGTATTTTGTTGGCTGAGCGCTACCATCAATGTAACTCCCTGCAATCACATTGACATTCACTAAAATGCTATTGACCACAAGAATGTCGACCATATTTTCGGATGCGGCGTGATCTCGATACATATTTCGATCAAATCCCAACATCTTGCCGATCAAATCTTCTGCACAAAAATCCACTCGAAAATTATCTCCCAAGTCTAATATCGTCTGTAGAGTACTCGTATTGGGAGCGAGTCTTATCATCTTGCTTCCATGGCCGTCAGTCTTCAGTCTCGTCTGGATGTGATGGTTCGGATTGTCTATGTCGTAACTCACTTTGAGAAATCGAATCTCGAACCAATCCACACCGTTGGAATACTTGAACATGTTATTCTTTTCAGTGATATTGGGAAACGAATAGTAAGTTTCCAGATTAACCAACACCATCTCGTATCTCTTTTCCTTCTTCAATTCGATGGAAGGTTCAAATTTCGTAGTGAATCGAGTTGTGTCGTGACTCACAACGATTTGAAAGGACTGTTTCACAGCCGTATTCTTGACTATCTGTCCTAATAGATGATCTGACATTTTTTTTATTATTATTTATTATTTATATATTTTTATATTTTATCGATATTTTTTTTTTATTTTCTTCTCTATTTTTATCGGAAATATAAAAAAATCGGCGAATCCACTCCGATATTTTCCGTTGTTAAATTCGCTAGTCAAATTGATCACCATGAAATTGTGAAGTCCTTTGTCCCACACCTTCTTACAGAATCTCCTGAATTCTTCCTTGCTCATGTCGTTGGCCATGTGATCTCCATAGATGTGATTGAGATTCTTGGAGGGGGGGGGGGGGGCGCGGTGGCTCAGTTGGTAGAGGTGCAGGCTGCAAGCCGAGAGGTCCTCAGTTCGAATCCCACCTGCGGCAACCGCGTTGTGTCCTTGGGCAAGACACTTCACCTCCATTGCCCACATGGGGGCACCGGTGGCGTTGTGTACTAAGGCGTACTGCACGTCGATGGTGCACCTGTCTTCAACCAATGCTAACCCTGCTTGTGTGGAGTTGGTATGTTGGGGAGCTGACAGTTGCTCGCCGCTGCTTGGTGGTTCTTTCCGGGTACGCCGGCTTCCTCCACCTGTAAAACTGTCATGGTCATGATTAGCCTTTGTGCAGAAATATGTGACCTTAAACACCAATAAATAAATAAATAAATTGAGATTCTTGAGATCCTGATGAAAGAGACACAGAAAATTAGCATTCTCCCTTATCATCTGTCTGGGCAGTCGAAAATAATTCTGAGACAAATAGAAACAATCCACGTTGCTGTGACGTCCTCGAACATAATACGATTTGCATCGATTCTGTCTCTCCAACAGCAGATCGTCGAAGATTATGAGATTCTTATTCTCAGACTTCAACTGTCTGGGATCAGGAATGTTGTCGGTGTTCTCATGAAACAGACATTCCACATTCAAACACTCGTCGTTTCTCCTAGTCAATTCTCTCGCCACCCCTTCCAATATATCCGAAGTCTTGTGTCCTTCGAAATTCGTCTCGATTGTCGAAGATTCTCACCATGACGTACTTGGGTAATTTACATATCATGCACTCTCGAAGCAATCTGTATTCTGGTTGAAAGAGACTCTTGCCAAAAACGAATAATCTATCGTAATCCAACCAGCCAGATCACAACAATAGATTCATCAAGAGATTGGTCTTTCCGCATTTCGATTTTCTCACTATCAGACCTCTTATGCTCTTTGGGAAAGAACTCGTCATTCGACCTCTTGGTCATTGTGCCATTCCAAGACATGTCTTTGATATCCATTTTTTTTTTCTCCATTTTTTTTTTTAACTATGTTTTGAACTGTTTTTTTTCTATTTTTTTATTTTAATTCCTATTTTTATATATTTTATTTATAAAAAGTTTTTTTTTATTTATAAATCACATTCAATTCGATTCTCGATCGTTTGGCAGGTGGTGGATTTATCAATTTATTAATCACCAGCACATCTCTTGCCAGCTTCCGAAGCTATTCTACCGCTCGCTTCAACGGCCGCTTTCTTACCTGCTTCGATCGCCATCTTCTTTCCAATTTTGAGAGCGCTCAAGGTGATCTGTTTTGCAGCATGGCCAGTGAATTTACAAGTTAAAAATTGCATCATCAAATCCACAATGTCCGATCCACCATAGACGTAAGATCTAGCGTATCCCCTGTTATTTATCACTAACATTTTTTTTTAAGAATTTGTTTTTTTAATTATTTTTTGAATATATATTATTTTTTATTTACTTAATATTTTTTTTCTTTTCTCTTACTATTTTATTATTTCAAACAATTCATCAACTTTTGATAATCCTTCTTAGTCAAGACCTTCTGCCTCAACAATTTGTCGCACGCGCTCACTATCTCATTATCCACTCCAGTGTTTCCTCAATCTCAATCTCTCCAACAAGGCATCGGGATCGCGTGGAAGAAATATCGTGGCACACGCTCACTATTTCGTTATCCACTCCAGTTTTACCGGCCTCTCTTCTAGCCATTAACAATCTCAATCTCTCCAATTCGTACCTTTTCAAACCGACGATCAAAGATCTGCCTTCAAGTGATACTTCCGTGTTACCTGCGAAGGTTTTATCGCGATCATCACAAAATCCGTACATGGAATCTTTCACGATCCGCTACTATCATCAGATTTGATGCTAATATTGTTCAAAGCGTCACTACTATCTACGTTACTTGGATCGGTCTCGATTCTCCCCGGAGTGTATTCCGACAAAGTTCCTGGCGTAAAACTACCGACGTTACTTGGATTGGTCTCCATTCCCATCGGAGTGTAATTGGACAATGTTCTCGATGCAAAACTACCAGGGTGCGAAGCCATCCTCTGAGAACCTTCTTTTGTGGGTCTCAAGTCCTCGACGATCTCTTTCCTGGCTCCTTCCTGAACCTCAGTGACTGGTCTGAACAACTTGGTCATCTCTCGTCTTAACACCGTCTCTCCCAATCACCTGGCCCTATCCTACACCGGAATATTCTTCTTACTCCGTATTAATTCGCAAACCTGCTCGTCCCTTTGCTTCGAATCTCTAATATGTTTAAACATTGTTTTATTTATTTATTATTTTTTGGTTTCTTCAATGAAAAACAGTTATTTTTTTGTATTCTTATTTTTTCTACGCCAGTAGGTGATAATTGAGAGTTCAGAATCACTTGTACATGTACGTGTACAAAATACACACACGATGCGTTCACCAACGTGGAATTCGGTGTTAAATCACACGCTTGTTCACAAAAACTGTACAGTGATCTTGAATCCCTCATGTACAGTCAGTGACTCCTAGATCGCGCTTTTAGCATTCAAATACTCGTGGTGAACGCATTGTGTGTGTGTGTTATACATCTTCAGTTGTATCGTGTACGTGATTTTTGGTCTACGTTCGCATCGCAGATCAGACCCACCGATCCATCGTCGGCAAACGCGAGCGAAAGCATAAGATTCTGGCTCATCATCAAAAAACAGTTTTGGGAATTCTAAATCAGTGATTCTGAACTCTCAATTGCTTTGGTACAGATGATTTAGAACTCTCCCTCGTTTTTGAGGCGGTGGTGGGTTTTTTTTGTTCAAACAGAGTCGATTGTGAATATATAGCCTGTATTATAGACATTGATGTTTTCTGGTGATGGGATGGATAAAAATTGAGTTTAGGGGTTTTTTTTGAGAATTCCTCCACTATGAGAAAATTCTCAAAAAAAACCACTCAGCTGATCGAGCGATCGAATCTCGTAATAAAAACTCGATCTGAACACACAGTGTTTGGAAATTTGCAAACCCAGTCACGTCTTTCCTGAAGTAAGCAACTAACACACGTTATCGTAATTGAGGTGTTTTGTTCAAACAGAGTCGATTGTGAATATATAGCCTGTATTATAGACATTGATGTTTTCTGGTGATGGGATGGATAAAAATTGAGTTTTGGGGGTTTTTTTGAGAATTCCTCCACTATGAGAAAATTCTCAAAAAAAAAAAAAACACTCAGCTGATCGAGCGATCGAATCTCGTAATAAAAACTCGATCTGAACGAAGAGTGTCTGTGTGTTTGGAAATTTGCAAACCCAGTCACGTCTTTCCTGAAGTAAGCAACTAAAACACGTTATCGTAATTGAGGTGTTTTGTTCAAACAGAGTCGATTGTGAATATAGCCTGTATTATAGACATTGATGTTTTCTGGTGATGGGATGGATAAAAATTGAGTTTTGGGTTTTTTTTTTAGAATTCCTCCACTATGAGAAAATTCTCAAAAAAAGCCACTCAGCTGATCGAGCGATCAAATCTCGTAATAAAAACTTGATCTGAACGAAGAGTGTCTGTGTGTTTGGAAATTTGCAAACCCAGTCACGTCTTTCCTGAAGTAAGCAACTAACACACGTTATCGTAATTGAGGTGTTTTGTTCAAACAGAGTCGATTGTGAATATATAGCCTGTATTATAGACATTGATGTTTTCTGGTGATGGGATGGATAAAAATTGAGTTCTGGGGTTTTTTTTGAGAATTCCTCCACTATGAGAAAATTTAAAAAAAAAAAAACACTCAGCTGATCGAGCGATCGAATCGCTCAATTCTCGTAATAAAAACTCGATCTGAACGAAGAGTGTCTGTGTGTTTGGAAATTTGCAAACCCAGTCACGTCTTTCCTGAAGTAAGCAACTAACACATGTTATCGTAATTGAGGTGTTTTGTTCAAACAGAGTCGATGGTGAATATAGTCTGTATTATAGACATTGATGTTTTCTGGTGATGAGATGGATAAAAATTGAGTTTTGAGGTTTTTTTTGAGAATTCCTCCACTATGAGAAATGAGGTTGACTGTTAAGCGTTCCTTGAATAAAGTCAAGAAACACTTATCGGAATGTTTAAAACGCATTTTCCGCTCAGTTAGGTTTCGAGTGGTAAAATTTTTAATATATTCACGATAGCAATCGGAGAGAGAGATTTGTTAAAATCAGTTTTCCATTGTGTGTTGAAACTGTCTAACAGTCATCAAAAAAAGGATTTTCTCTTAATTCGACACTCGATGAATTGATGTGTGAATGAATGATGATCTTTTGACAAAAATTTAAATACTACTGTCAAAATGCATTACATCAGAAACCAGTTTGTCATGTACTGTTTAAAACGTATTTTTTTTTTAACTTCAATTCACACAGCGAGTTTGAGATGTGAATATTTTTTCAGATATTATATTAAGACGGAAAGAGATTTTAATACTTAAAACATAAAATATAAAAAAAAATATAATTAAACATTTAATTTTGAAAAATAAATAAAAACAATTAAAACGAAAGATGTTTTTCCAGATGGATCCTAGACGCCGAGATCGAATTTTAGACAGGTATTTAAGTGCTAAGAAGGCGATTCAGGCACCTGATAGGAGCAGACGTCTCGGTGAGATGGAACTCACACGCGAAGCCACAAAAATATTTAAACCCGTGACGGAGGGTCAAGAGCGAAGCAGGAAGGAGATAGTTGAAGAATTGAAACCCATAAAGGAGAGTTCTTTGAGAATGGATTCATTGCCTCCTAGTTTTGGAAATCGGTATTCCGTTCAATCTACACCGGATTACGTTCCCACGGGAATTCAAACAGATATGAGCGAGTCTGATGATACGGCTTCGACTATCACCACTGATAGCATCGCATCGTCCGATGATGATGGTGGCGGTAAGAGAGATCTGTTGTATGGAATTCGCGAGGATTCGAGTGGTAGGAAATTCGTGGGCGACACTGAAGTGGAAATGGACGATGATGAATTGATCGTGGGTTCGAATAAGTATAAAGTAACCGATGGTCTGCAGAGATTGCTCCTTTTCGACAAGCCTGGCGATTACACGGATCAGGATTTCGACAATTACGGAGACATTCTAGTCCAAACTCACGCCATGAATAGAAATAACGATGCCAGAGAGACGAGACCCAAAGCCAACAGAGGTTACAAGTGGACGAAAATAGTAAAGCCCATATGGAATGCGAACAAGAAGTTCGTTGAATCGATGCCCGGCAAAGGGGTGAAAACCGCTACTTTTCTTCCGAGCGATCCCAACGCTCTGTCTCAGAGATTGAGTTTGTTGATGGGGAGCAGACGGGCTGGTAACACGGGATTAGATAATCAGATAGTTGCCATATCTGACGAATTGTTGAGACAGAAGGTCTTGAATAAAAACCAGTATAAAAGGCTGATGAATGAATTGAAGGATTGATGTGAATATAATAATAAGTAGAGAGAGAGAAACAAACAAACAAACAAACAAACAAACAAAAATAAAACAGTAAATTCTTACACTAGAATAATAAAAGTATTTAAAAACGACAAAACGATTTACCAGTGAAAAAAAAAAACACAAAATATATCATAAAAAATAAAATATGTTGGTGATAAAGAACAGGGGATACGTCAGGACTTACGTTCAAGGCGGTTATGGCATCGTCGATTCTATAATGCGAGCGTTCACGAGCAATGCGGGTAGAAAACTCGCATCAACCGCGTTTGAGGTCAGTAAGAAGACGGCTTTGGATGCTGGTAAGAAAGCCGCTTCTGAAGCCAGTGGTAGGATAGCTTCTGTGGCTGGCAAGAGGGCAGCCGACGCGTTGATCGACAAGTTGATCAGTCCGCCGGCGAAGCGAGCTGCGTTAGAGCGAACGTCGAAAAGTTGGAAAGATTTTAGGGATGCCGTGGTGCCCATACAAGATTTAGCCAAAATGACGAGTGGATCCGGATTGAAGAGAACTCGCGACGGTGCGATATAAACAAATAATAATAATAACAACATTAAAAACAGAGTTTGAAAAACATAAAAAAAATTTGTGTTTGAAAAGAATCTAAAATAACAGACAAAAAAAAAAAAAAATAAAACAAAAGATGAACATTAAAGATATGTCTTGGAACGATGCCGCGACCAAGAGGTCGAATAACGAGTACTTTCCCAAGAGCATAAGAGGTTTGATAGTGGGAAAATCGAATTGTGGAAAGACCAATCTGTTGTCCCGACCCGACTAGTTGGATTACGACAGATTGTTCGTGTTTGGCAAGAGCTTGTTTCAACCCGAATATAGATTGCTTCGAGAGTGCATGGATCGCAGATTGCCCAAGAACGTCATAGCCAGAATCTTTGACAGTAGGGAGGAATTCGACAAGTGTGGAGCTCCGCTCTTGACCATTTTGGTCGGCGCGGCGACGGAGCTGATGAAGAGAAATGCATCTTCGAACGTCGAGTGTCGATTTTACGAGAACGCTAGCGACGTTCCGGATCCTAGGGAACTGAAATCGGAAGATAAGAATCTCATGATTTTCGACGATCTGCTTTTGGAGAGACAGAACCGATGCGAATCGTATTACGTTAGGGGTCGACACAGCAACGTGGACTGTTTATACCTGTCGCAGAATTATTTTCGATTGCCCAGACAGACGATAAGGGAGAACGCTAATTTTCTGTGTCTCTTTCGCCAAGATCTCAAGAATCTCAATCACATCTATGGCGATCACATCGCAAACGACATGAGCGCTGTCGAATTCAGGAGATTCTCCAAGAGGGTTTGGGATGGTGGACTTTACAATTTCGTCGTGATCGATTTGACGAGTGAATTTAATCGCGGAAAATATCGGTGCGGATTCGACAAGTTTTATGTTCCCGATGGTGATGATAATAATAAGATAGAGCGTGAAAATAAAAAAGATTAGAAAAATAATAAATCTTCAAATAATTAGTTTTGAATAAAAAAAAAATAAATAAAATTAAGATATAATGTTCGAACATGGAAAATTGTTAGAACGGATAGCCGAGAATACGGCTGCGAAACAATCCATTCAAATCGTGGTGAGTGGCGATTCAACTCGATTCACTACAAAATTCGAACCTTCCATCGAATTTATCAGAGAGAAAAGTTACGAGATGGCGTTCGTGAATCTGGAGACTTATTATTCCTTTCCCAACGTCACCGAAAAGAATAACTCGTTCAAGTATTCCGACGGAGTGGATTGGTTGGAGATTCAAATTCCCAAAGGGAGTTACGACATAGACGATTTGAACCATTACATTCAGACGCGAATGAAGACGGATGGAAAGGGGAGCAACAAGATGAGACTCGCTCCCAATCCTAATACATTACAGACGATGTTGGATTTGGAAGATAATTTTCGTGTGGATTTCAACACGGACGATTCTATAGGCAAGATGTTGGGATTCGATCGAAAGATGTATCGAGGCCACACGGCATCTGAAAATACGGTCGACATTCTCGCTGTCAATAGCATTCTGGTGAATGTGGACGTGATTGCTGGAAGCTACGTGAATGGTAGCGCTCAGCCGACGATCTATTCCTTCTTTCCAAACGTGTCGCCGGGTTATAAGATCGTGGAGCGACCTCGAAATTTAGTTTATCTATCAGTGATTTTAGACACGTTGTATAGTCTCAAAACCACGTTGACGGATCAAAATGCTGAACTGTTAGATCTTCGCGGAGAGAGAGTGACGATACGATTTCACATAAGAGAAATATAAAAGCAAAAAAAAAATAAAATATATATATATAGATAACAAAAATAAAATAAATGGTAATATTAATTTTTTACAAAATTATTTTAATATAATTTTTAAACAAGAAACAATTGAAGTAAATATATTTAAAAAAAACAAACAGAATTATGACACAATACGTGGTTAAAAACGTGAACATATCCGCAGGACAGAGGAAGAAACTTAAGAGAGCGTTAACAACTCGAGGCGAGGCGGTGAGATTCAAATTCACTCACGAAGATCTGACGAGAGGCAGACAGGATTTGATCGCCTGGACCAGAAGTCAAATCAAAAGGATGGAGAAAGCGATTCGCGATGGAAGAGGTTTGGCGGTGAGATTGAGTCCCGCTCAATTGAGATACAATTTGAGAATGAAAGGCGGTTTCCTACCTCTATTGGCAGGAATCGCCGCAAAAGCATTACCCTTCGCCGCAAAGGTGCTACCCTTTCTCGGAAAGACTCTCGGCATGGGAGCTCTCACAGGACTCGCTAGTTCGGGAGTTGAGAAATTAATGGGTGGCAACGGACTGTTTTTGAAGAAGGGAGGAGCCGTGTGTCGCATTCACGTAGACGACAGCGGTAAAGGATTGTATCTAGAACCCGTTAGAGGTGGCAACTCTCTGAGAGGAAACGGTCTCTTTCTGAAGAGTGGACGGAACGTCAAGCGATACGGCAAGGGTTTGTTGCTCGGTGACAATTCGTCATTTAAGAACATACCGATTTTGAATATGTTATTATAAATATAAAAATTATATAAAATATATAAAATCATAGAAAGTATAAAATAATATATATTTAAAATGGGTGAAGAGGTGGAGAAACAAATTTATCACCTGAATGAATTTGACGATAATGACGAACATCGCGAGCCAGAGAGCGAAGAAATAAAAAAATGGTTAGATGCTAATGATGGATATCTAAGGAAAGAGATAGATAAAGCGCGGGATATACGGTTGGGAATGAGACGATGCTTTCCACGGTCATCACTACCTTCTGAAGCGAGTGTTACCAAGAGATGCACAACATTCGTTCATAATTATGATTCGGATAAACAAAAATGTTACCATGAACGTATCACATCACAGAGAAAAAGAAAAAGAAGAATCGACGCAGAAATTTGAGAGAAAAGGAAACGTTATTATAATATATCATGATGACAGTGAAGAAGGAAAACAAAAAAAAAAAAAAGTAAATGAGATCTCATTACTTTTTTTTTTTTTCATTTTTTCTTCGCTAAAAATCAATCGCTCTATTGTTTATATTTCCAAGTCCGTTATTAGCATGTTGACGCTCGTGTCTACTTTTTCGAAAACGTGTTGAATGTTTATCTTTACTCTTTTGAGTTTTTTTACATCGGTCAACTCGCTCTCACCACCCAATTTCTTCATGAGTTCGAATGAGATGTTTGGAAATATGTAATTTCCATAGGGCAACGACAAATCGTCCTTGTCGAATTCTCTATCTTCGGTGATGACGATGTTCTGCAGATCGCTTTGGTACTCGTAAATCAAATCGAGCGCGGCTTCGTTCAATTTCAGAGGCATCTTATATTTCTCGTATTTGTACTCTAAGCCCTTCGTCTCGACATCGTTCAATTCGATGGAATCGTGTCGTTGTAATCTATAGATTTTATGACCGAATTTCTTATACGTTTCGACTCGTTTCAATTTCAATTCGCATCTTTTAGGTGTTGTTGTCTTCATGATCGATTATTTGTTTTTTTTGTTTTTACAAATTCTTGCAATAATGTATATTTTAAATTTTGTATTTAAATAATAATTTGTTAAAAAAAAAAAGTTTGTTATTTTTTTTTTTTTTTGCTCTTTATATATATATATATAAAAAAGTTGTTTTTTTTATTTTTAATTTTCTTTAATGTAAAATTTTTTTTAGTTAAAGTTTTTTTTCTCTTTATATATATATATAAAGTTTAATTTTTTTTAATTTCAATCTCTCTATTGTTTATATTTCCAAGTCCGTTATTAGCAAGTTGACATTCGTCATTTTTCCACATACGAAAATGGTGTGAATGTTCATCTTTACTCTTTTGAGTTTTTTTTCATAGGCGAATGCGCTCTCACCACCCGATTTCTTCACAAGTTCGGGTGAGATCATTGGATATATGTAACTTCCATAGGACAACAATAAATCACCCCTGTCGAATTCTCTGTCTTCGGCGACGATGATATTAATCAACAGTTCGCTTTGGTACTCGTAAAACAAATCGAGCGTGGCTTCATCCACTTTCAAACACATTCGATATTTGTGGTAGTAGCGCTCTAAGTCCACCATCTCGACCTCATTCAATTCGATGGGATCGTGTGGTTGTAATCTATAGATATTAAAACTGGAGTTCTCATACCTTTCGTCTCGTTTCAATTTCAATCCACATCTTTTAGGTGTTGTTGTCATGATCGATTATTTGGTTTTTATGAATTCTTACAAATAATGTTTATTTTAAATTTTGTATTAAAAAAAAATTGAATTTTAAAATTTAACTTTTTTTTTCTATTATATATATAGAGTAAAAAAAGCAAAACTTTTTTAACAAATTATTTAATACAAAATTCCAAAAAAAAAAATATTCTTACAAATGAAGCAAACAGATAAAACAATGGTAAATTTAAATGAGAAAACCATACCTCAGTTAAACGAGATTTGTAATCTATTACAAATTTCAGATTTCAGAAAGCATAGAACTAAATCAAAAAAAATTGAAGTCATACAAGAAAATTTTGCGAAACGCTAGAAAAGCAAACGAAATGTCGATAGCAACGACGTCAAAAGATGCGCCGGTTGTGAAAAATAAGAAGACGACTAAACGAAAAGCCGTTGAAAAACATCAAGTTTCCAAAGAAAAGAAAAGAAAAACTAAAATGAAAACGAGTGATGCACTTCAGATTCAAGACAAACGAGATATATCGAGCGAAATTCAACGAGCAATCGATGAAGAGAAAGGAGAAGAATATGTAAGACGACTCGTTGCGGAACTATTCCAATCGAAACCCGTAGAACGGGAGAGTGCGATCGAAGACATTTTTAAAACTTTCGACGTGTTTCCCTCGAAGAAAGTCGATCCGAAATTGTTCATGGAACGGGTGAAGAAAAAAGTATCGGATTTGTTTCGCGAATACACGAACTTAGGATTAAAAATTAAGATGATACTCCATTGCATAATGAATAAAATCGACATGAAGTCCGGCGAGAGCATCGTGAAAAATGCATATTTCAGATCTAACGTCGAACCCGTATTTCAAGGTTCAGATCTATTGGACGTTTTCGAAAAGATGAAAGACAAGATGTTGACGTCTCTTGCGAATTATCAAAATGAAGGTAGTAATTGGACGTTCTGTGAGGTGTTGAAACTCGAAATTCACATGACTAAAAATGAACCGTTGAAAGGATCTTCCTACTTGGAATTACCGTATTTCTTGACTAAGAAACACGCCGTGGTCAATGTGAGAAATAAAGATGATCAGTGTTTTAAATGGGCAGTCACCTCCGCTTTATACCCTGTCGAAACAAACGCCGATAGAGTTTCTCGTTATGAGGAAACTTCTAAAAATCTCGATTGGACCGGAGTGACTTTTCCAACAAAGTTAAAACACATCGAACATTTTGAGGTTCAAAATCCCACCGTAGCGGTGAACGTCCTAGGATACGACGACGAAAATCAAAAGATCTGTCCTCTCAGACAGACTTCGTATCGCGGAAGAGAAAAGACGATTATTTTATTATCAATTTCGAATGGTGACAATCGTCATTATTGTTGGGTTAAACATCCGAGCCGATTACTGTTGAGACAAAATAATAATCATAATGGAAAGATATCTTTATGTTGCAACTGCATGAACGTGTTTCACAGCGAAGATTCGTTGGCGAAACATCAGGAATATTGCAACGAAAATCAAGGTGTCGCCGTCGAAATGCCCAAACCCAATACCATCGTGAAGTTTGAAAATTACAACAGAAGGTTAAAAGTACCATTCTTCGTGTACGCCGATTTCGAATGTTTCACCGCGAAAATGAGTTCCTGTCAACCCAACGCTCTTCAAAGTTACGTCGAAAGATATCAAAAACACATACCTTCGGGCTATTGCATTTACGTGAAATGCGCTTTCGACTCGCAGCACGACATGGGTCCATTCACCTACACGAAACAGCGTGAAGACGACGACGTGGCTCAAAGGTTCGTGGAAGAGTTAGAATCGAAAATTCAAATGTTATCTGACAAATTCAAAACTCTGGCAAAAATGATCATCGCGCGAGAGCAGCAGGACGAAAATAACAGAGCCACCGAATGTCACATATGCAGACAATCGTTCAATGAGAAATCGGAGGAAAATAAGAAGGTCAGAGACCACGATCATTACACGGGTCTGTATCGCGGTCCGGCTCACAGCAAGTGTAATTTAAAATATCGAGACGCCGCTTTCTATCTGCGAGAGCAGCAAGACGAAAATAACAGAGCCACCGAATGTCACATATGCAGACAATCGTTCAACGAGAATTCGGAGGAAAATAAGAAGGTCAGAGACCACGATCATTACACGGGTCTGTATCGCGGTCCGGCTCACAGCAAGTGTAATTTAAAATATCGAGACGCCGCTTTCTATCCGGTGATGTTTCACATTCTCTCGGGTTACGACAGTCATCTGTTCGTGAAAAATCTCGGCACCTCGCACGAAGAATTAAATTGCATCGCGAATAGTGAAGAAAGATACATTTCCTTCACGAAATGGAAGCTCATGGAGAGGAAAAGAGTAATCGACGGAAATACGTTGGAAGAAAAAACAAAATCCATTTGTAGAGGCATACGTTTCATCGACACTTTTAAATTCATGTCGACCGCTCTGGAAAAATTAGTCGATAACATGAGCAATGATAAATTTAAAATCACGAGCGAACATTTCGGAGAACGAGTAGACGTCATGTTGAGGAAAGGAGTCTACATGAACGATCTAAAGAGATTCGAAGACACCGCACTACCTTCGAAAGAAGATTTTTATACGAATCCAACATTTCCGACGAGAATTACGAAAATGATAAAAATGTGTGGAAATCATTCGATATGAAAACCATGAGAGATTATCACGATCTCTATCTGAAGACCGACGTTCTGCTCTTGGCAGACGTGTTCGAAAATTTTCGAGACGTCTGTCGTCGAAATTACGATCTGGATCCCGCTTGGTATTTCACCGCACCCGGTCTGGCATGGGACGCTCTGTTGAAGACCACCGAAGTCCAATTGGAATTATTATCCGACGTGGACATGTTACTCATGTTTGAAAGGGCTGCGAGAGGTGGCGTCTCGATGATCTCTCACAGACATTCTGAGGCTAACAATCCCTACATGAAAGAAGGTTTCGATTCGAAACGGTTGACTAAATACATACAGTATTGGGACGCTAATAATCTCTATGGTTGGGCTATGAGTCATACTTTACCGATTGGAAATTTTGGATGGTTGAAGGAACCGGAAGAGATGCAAAAATGGAGTGACTATCCTTGCATTTTAGAAGTCGATTTGAACTATCCGGAAGAATTACACGATCCACACAACGATAATCCGCTGGCTCCCGAATGAATGGAACCGAACGAAGTAGACGAGGAAAAACTCATTCCCAATTTATTTAACAAACGTAACTACGTCGTCTACAGCGAGAATTTGAAACAGTACGTCGATTACGGGATGAAATTAGTTGACATACATCGCATCATTCGATTCGACGAAGAGCCTTGGATGAAAAAATACATCGATCTCAACACGAATCTCAGAACTCGAGCCGAGAACGATTTCGAAAAAGATTTCTTCAAACTCATGAACAACTGCGTGTACGGTAAATCGATGGAAAACATCAAGAAGAGAACCGACATTCGACTCGTCACGTCTGAGAAAAGAGCTAAAAAATTAGTGGCGAAACCCAATTACAAACACCGAACCATATTCAGCGAAAATCTAGTGGCCGTTCACATGCAAAAGACGCACCTGAAGTTCGACAAACCGTATTATTTCGGACCGATCATCTTAGATGTCAGCAAGCGATTGATGTACGAGTTTCACAACGATTACGTCAAACGAAAATTTGGCGACAAAGCCAAACTACTGTTCACCGACACGGACAGTTTAGTTTACGAGATAGAGACGAAAGACGTCTACCGAGACATATCTCCGGACGTGGCCGAGTGGTTCGACACGAGCAATTATCCCGTCGATCACCCATCCAACATTCAATCGAACGACAACAAGAAGGTGTTGGGTAAATTTAAGGACGAGAGCAGCGGTAAACAGATCATCGAATTCGTGGGCTTGAGACCCAAACTGTATGCTTATCGTCTAGAAGATGATGAAGAGATTAAAAAGTGAAAAGGAGTTAAAGCGTGCGTGGTGAAGAAAAACATCTCTTTCCAAGAGTATAAAGATTGTCTGTTAGGAAGTGGTCCGGTGTATAAGACTATGAAATCGATTCGAAGCGAAAATCACGACCTGTATACCGAAATAGTCAACAAGATTTCGCTGGCGGCTGACGACGATAAGAGATTCATATTAGATGATAAAATAAGCACTTTGGCACTCGGACATTGGACTGTGGATCTAGTTAGAGACGATATGAATGTGGATGATTGGATTCCAGATATGATTGTAGATGATAAGATTCCAGATACGATTGTGGATGATAGGATTCCAGAAAATCAAGAGGAATTAGATGAACATAAAATTATGGAAATCGATAGTGACATCGAGAAAGTTAGTAGGATTCCAGAAAATCAAGAAGAATTAGATGAATCCAAGATTATAGAAGTCAAGGAATTTGACGGATTCAAGATTGTGGAAGTCGATAGAGTTAGTTTAAAAAGAAAAAGAAAAAAAAATAGAAAAAAAATAACGTTACTTTTTAGTGAATTAAAATAAATAAAAAAAAAATATATACTTATTTATGAATAAGAAAATAAAGATATCCGTAGAAGGTGTCGTCTTACCCAACGAACCCCTATCCAACATCGATCTGTTGAATGCGGCAAAAGATTTGAAAATCGAAGATTTTCTAGGAGTGTTTTCCAGAGATGCCTTGCCGAAGAGAAGACCTCGACAATCGGAATGCGGAATTTTAAATCTAGATGATTCATCGGGTGAAGGCACTCAATGGGTGGCGTGGTTCAAGAACGGGAAGAAGAAGAAGAATTATTATTTCGACAGCTACAGAATCTCGCTGCCGAAAGAAATAAAGAACTATCTCAACAAATCGATGGTTCTTTACAACACGGATCAAGTGCAATCGCCAAATCAAGTGTTTTGCGGTCACCTGTGTCTTTACGTTCTCAAGAGATGGTCTGAAGGAGATGAATTTCAAGACATTCTCAATGACTTACATTAGAGAGAGATTTTTTTTTTATAGTATATATATAAAGATGAAAAATTATTTTTTAAAAATTTTAATCGAATAAAAAACGAAAAATAAAATAACATAGTTCATTTTTTAATAAACTGCGTTTTGAACACATTTTTTCTAAACAACAACAAAAAAAAAATCCTACAACAACATGACAGTCGATAAATTTGGTAGAAGTGACGACTAAAAAGTCAACCCGAGAAAGAAGAGGAAGACGCTCGAAGTCGACGATGGTTACGACGTTGCCAACTTGGACGAGCATTACGTTTGGAGATACGAACCTTGAGAAGAACCTTTGAACATGAACGATAAGAAGCTCTACAATCATCCCGAGCCGATAGATCTCGCAGATGCTGCGACTAAAAAATATGTCGACAGGGGGACCACTGATTTCGAACGAATCCTGCTGGATAATTACGTGGATAAAACCATGACCGACGATCTCGATCTGAAATCCAAACGTTTGGTGAACATCGCGAATCCCGTAGATCCCACCGATGCCGCGACCAAGAAATACGCGGACGACTCTCACGCGAGATTCAGCGAACACCTGAGAAATAGATACGTTACGAAAACAATGCACTCGGAATTGAATGCTAATTATAACAAGATAACGAACGTGGCCGCTCCCATGAATCCCAAGGACGTGGCGACCAAACACTACGTAGATCTGGAACGGAGAAAGTCTGATGAACGTGAAATGAAATCGGATCTGAATGCGGGATTCCACAAGATATTGAATCTGTTGAAGATCAACAACATGGATGCGGACTCAACCGCAGTCAACAAGGGCTACGTAGATTCAACAACATGGATGCGGACATGATCTTGTTGTAATCGTCCGCGAATCCGAAGATGTGTTTCAAAGGTATCCTGAATGAAAACGTTCCTTTAGGTCTGGACATCTTGATGACGTAGTCGAATATCGTGGTGGCGCCGGCGCTAGCAGGGCCGATGGTGTCTTTCACCCACAACTGATTAAGTCCTCTGGATTTCGAAAAATCATCAGGATACGTCAAGAGTCCGAACATCGTGGTGGCCTGACCTGGATGAAAAACAGATTCTATCTCTTGTCCGGATAGCATGTATTTTATGTTACTGAATAGATGCATGATGCCATTATTGGCTAGAGTGACCGTGTCGTCGTCGGCGTAGTCACTCCCATCTTCCTTGGTGAGACGTCCCTGCACCACTATGTAACTCTCGCTAGGATGTACGAATAGATCTTGAGTTTCGACGTTGATTCTTATCTCTCCCGCATTGTTCAAACTCGTTCCGGTTACCGGTTCGTATTCGTGAACCTCATATTCTTGAATATTTTCATCTTTCACTATGCTTTGTGCTATATCTAGTATATTTGTCATTCTAAAGGATTTTTAGTTTGTTTTTTTTTTGTTTATTAATTCACTTGCTTTTCTTTATCTAAAAAAATAGTTTTTAATTATTTTTTATTATTATCTATTTTTTTTCTCTCTTATATATATGTGTGTGGAAACAAGAAAATGTCAAAGAGAGTAAATAAAAAAATTTTTTTTTGCGTTCTTCATCAAAACTTCGTCTTCTGTAATTGTTGTTCGTAAAACTTTCCGATGATCTCTTCTCCATCCAAAGCTTCGATTTCGTAAGTCACCAGATCGGTGTGAAATATTTTGATGATCACGAAGATTTCCGAGGTCCATCGAGGAGTATAACCCTTTTCAAAGTGCTTCTTATAAGCGTAGATTCTCACTCGATCGCCGACCGCAAATTTCGGCGTTCTAGACTTCTTCTTCCTGATCTTAGATCTCTCAGGATATAGATTCGCGTAGACCTGTTTTTCCTTTCGAGGATCGCTAGCTTCCGCGGGAGTCATCTTGATCGATCTGTGTCGCGTGTCGTTGTAATCTTTCACCAAGAGTCCGAACATCGTGGTGGCCTGACCGGGATGAAAAACAGATTCTATCTCTTGTCCGGATAGCATGTATTTTATGTTACTGAATAGATGCATGATGCCATTATTGGCTAGAGTGACCGTGTCGTCGTCGGCGTAGTCGCTCCCATCTTCCTTGGTGAGACGTCCCTGCACCACTATGTAACTCTCGCTAGGATGTACGAATAGATCTTGAGTTTCGACATTGATTCTTATCTCTCCCGCATTGTTCAAACTCGTTCCGGTTACCGGTTCATATTCGTGAACCTCATATTCTTGAATACTTACATCTTTCACTATGCTTTGTGCTATATCTAGTATATTTGTCATTTTAAAGGGTTTTTAGTTTTTTTTGTTTATTAATTCACTTGCTTTTCTTTATCTAAAAAAATAGTTTTTAATTATTTTTTATTATTATCTATTTTTTTTCTCTCTTATATATATGTGTGTGTAAACAAGAAAATGTCAAAGAGAGTAAATAAAAAAAAATTTTTTTTGCGTTCTTCATCAAAACTTCGTCTTCTGTAATTGTTGTTCGTAAAACTTTCTGATGATCTCTTCTCCATCCAAAGCTTCGATTTCGTAAGTCACCAGATCGGTGTGAAATATTTTGATGATCACGAAGATTTCTGAGGTCCATCGAGGAGTATAACCCTTTTCAAAGTGCTTCTTATAAGCATAGATTCTCACTCGATCGCCGACCGCAAATTTCGGCGTTCTAGACTTCTTCTTCCTGATCTTAGATCTCTCAGGATATAGATTTGCGTAGACCTGTTTTTCCTTTCGAGGATCGCTAGCTTCCGCGGGAGTCATCTTGATCGATCTGTGTCGCGTGCCGTTGTAATCTTTCACCAGAGCGTATATGTATTTCTTAGTCGAATTCGCCGTGAAGTATCTGTGCATCTTCTCCTTCATCGTTCGATTCCAATGTTCCACCACGCTGGCTTTCTGTTCGTTTTCAATCGAGTAGAGGTCTACCAATCGACGAACGTCCTTGTTGTAGAATTCCTTTCCCTTGTCCACCCACAATTTACTCGGTTTTCAAGAGGACAAGTCGAACACGCTCTTCAGAGACTCGGCGACGCAAGGTCCCGATTTATTCTTCAAAGCTCTGATCAAACCGTATTTGGAAAACACGTCGATGACAGTCAACAGATATTTGACACCCTCGTTCCACCTCGAAAACGATCTCATGTTGACCAAGTCGGCGGACCAAATGTCATCCAGACCCTTCACGAACACCCTTCTCTTTCGAAATTTACACACTATGGGTTTGTGTAACTCCTCGGACAATTTGCTCGTCAAAAATCGTTTCTTCTTCTCTTTTTCAGATGCACTTTTTTTTTTGAACGCCCCATTCGAATCGACGTTTCGCACCAATCAGATTCCCGACCAGCGAACGTTCCATCTTCTCTCTCCTGGTCGGATTCGATATGCCTTTCAATCTCCCCAACATGTTTTTGTCGCAGACGTCGTTGCGAGTCTTGGTGTCGGGATGTCAGGCGTAGCACAGATCATGATCGTACGCGGCAGCGTCCACCCTATTCACGGGTTTGCTCCAAGATTTGGGTGTCATATCGGCGTTGAGTCTCTTGTTCAATTTCGTTCCTGGTCCCGTGAAACTGTGACCAGGCAGATGCATTTCGAAAGGTAGATTGTTGATCATTTTATTCACGATGCCTTTACCTTTGCTCGCGTTCTTTTGTTTGATGAATCGAGTCTTTATAGAACCACACACGTCGCAATTTCCACGAAGAATCCGTCTGTCGTTTTTAGTTCGCACTTCTCGAGAATTACTCATCTCGGTAATTCTCTTACACTTTACGCAATACATTTTTTAAGAGTTAATTTAAATTAATTTCGTTTTTTTTTATTTTATATATGAATTTAATATTTTTTTTTTTTTTTAAATTCTGTTCTTATTATATATATATATTTTTTTTTTTTCAATCGCTACCTTTGAGTTCTATCATTTTACTGAATTCCTCCCTGGCCTCTTTCCTACCCTTTTCCACGAGAGAATCCTTCAACTCTTCCTTGATGATCTGACGAGTCTTGATTCTCACGGCTTCTTTCATGGCATCGTATTTCGTTTTCTCGCTCAATATCACGAAGTATTCTCCGTCCGATATCCTACCGTCTTTCAACGCCATAGAGATCATTTCGGATATCGTGTTGATCTTGGAGTCAGCCAAGACGCGAATCTTGTCGTGTTTCCTCGCCTTCAGATATAATTTCCTACTCAAAAAGTTTCTGAGCGTGCTGAACAATCCGGCGGCGAGAGCCACTCCTTCCACGGTCAGCACGATCAGAATGCCGACCGCGGTCGACAACAATCCGATGCCGGCCGCGTGTAAACCCATGGAAATCGTGATGAGTGTCGTGTCGATCCCGTTGACGAATTTCACGAAACGTGAATACTTCTTCTTGAGGGAACGACGAGAATCTCTCTCTCGAGTCAGATACGATTGGATTCTACTGATTTGATCGATGCGATACCTCTCTCCTCTTTCTCTTTCTTCTAGCAACGGCGCCATCGGCAAAACGCCATTCAGCTTCTCGTCCTCGTCGTCCACTAACGTCAGACACAATTTATTTCTGGTTCTCATTTTTTTTTGTGTTTTTTCTTTCTAATATTAGATAAAAAAATTTATGTGTGTATTTATTTTTTTTTTATTTTCTACTCTCCCTTATTTTATATCAACGAAAAACAAAACTTAGACGTATGCTTCGTTCAGCAATAATTTCTTGATGCATCCCTTGTCTTCTAAAGTCAAACTTCTACGCGCCAATTTCAGTTCTTCCGAATCTGTGGGCCTGTCTCGATTCTTACAGTAGACTAATCTCTTCCAAAACGTGATCACATCGTCGAATTTAACGCATTCGAACGCCGGTTCGAAATACATGACGACCATATCTTCCCTTTCCATCGTCAGACACGAATGATCCTCGTGATCGAAGTCTAGATGATCCCGACATCCGACGCATCGTTCTAACAAGATGGGACGTAGTTGTTCGTTCACGCAGATTGTGTATGCTCTCATCAGCATGTTTAAAAGAAACCTCGCTCTAATAGTCTGAGAATCGCTCATGATTTACGTATTTTTTTTTTATTATCTATTCGATTTGATATATTTATTTTTCTAAATAACTATTTATTTATAT
The DNA here is from genome assembly GCA_031216915.1 of Pictodentalium vernedei. NCBI lineage: Eukaryota > Metazoa > Mollusca > Scaphopoda > Dentaliida > Dentaliidae > Pictodentalium > Pictodentalium vernedei. The sequence goes on from CM062297.1 coordinate 737,570,011, forward strand.
TTTTTTTCTCCCCTATATTTATATCAATCAAAAACGTAACCGCCTCAAAAACGAGGGAGAGTTCTAAATCATCTGTACCAAAGCAATTGAGAGTTCAGAATCACTGATTTAGAATTCCCAAAACTGTTTTTTGATGATGATCCAGAATCTTATGCTTTCGCTCGTGTTCGCCGATGATGGATCGGTGGGTCTGATCTGCGATGCGAACGTAGACCAAAAATCACGTACACGATACAACTGAAGATGTACAACACACGCACCCGATGCGTTCACCACGAGTATTTGAACGCTAAAAGCGTGATCTAGGAGTCACTGACTGTACATGAGGGATTCAAGATCACTGTACAGTTTTTGTGAACAAGCGTGTGATTTAACACCGAATTCCACGTTGGTGAACGCATCGTGTGGGTATTTTGTACACGTACATGTACAAGTGATTCTGAACTCTCAATTATCACCTACTTACACCCGTTTAAAAAACGGTCGTATTATGTTATCAGTCTGTCTGTCTGTCCGTCTTTCTGTCCGTAAACAATTTGGTTTCTGTTCATTTAAAGTCGAACGCCTTGACGTATTGACATCAAACTTTCAGAAGTTGTTTTTAGCATTAAAATACAGGACAAGTTCGATATTGGTGTTTCTCAGTCCATCTGCTGCAGAGATATGGCCCTTTGAACACACTATTTTTCTAAAAAAAATTGGTTTCCGTTTATTTAAAGTCGAACGCCTTAACGGATCGACATCAAACTTTCAGAAGTTGTTTTTGGCAATAAAATACAGGTCAAGTTCGATATTGGTGTTTCTCAGTCCATCCGCTGCAGAGTTATGGCCCTTTGAAAACACAATTTTTCTAAAAAAATTGATTTCCGTTCATCTAAAGTCGAACGCCTTGACGGGTCAACCTCCAACTTTCAGATGTTGTTTGTGGCAATAAAATACAGGTCAAGTTCGATATTGGTGTTTCTCAGTCCATCCACTGCAGAGTTATGGCCCTTTGAAACCACATTTTTTTAAAAAAAATTGGTTTCCGTTCATTAAAGCCGAACGCCTTGACAGATTGACACCAAATTTTTCAGATGTTGATTTTATACACCCATTTGAAAAACGGGACATATTATGTGAATGGTCTCGCCACCCGTCTGTCTGTCTGTCTGTCCATCCATGTACACATTTTGTTTCCAGACGATAACTTTAGTTGTAATGGATTGAGCTGAGTTAAATTTGCCATGTGGATTTAGTATGACAAAATACAGGATGGGTTCGATTTCCGTTTCTAGTGGCCCATTTGCAGTAGAGTTAAGGCCCTTTATTTATGGGAATTTAGCCCAACTTTTCGTTTCCGGACGACAACTTTAGTTTGCCTTGACCGATTTATTTCAAATTTTCAGTTTTTTGTTTTTGACCACAAAATACAGCTCAAGTTCACTTTTGATCACAATCGCATATACCTTTCCAGAGTTATTCCCCTTGAATGATTGCAAATTTGTGGATTTTGTGGTTTCTGGATGATAACTTTAGTTTGCCTTGACCGTTGTTTTTCAAATTCTCAGATTTTGTTTTTGACCACAAAGCACAGCTCAAGTTCACTTTTGGCCATAATCACATGTACCGTTCCACAGTTATTCCCCGTCAATGATTGCAAATTTGTGAATTATGTGGTTTCCGGATGATAACTTTAGTTTGCCTTGACTAATTTGTTTCAAATTCTCAGATTTTGTTTATGACCACAAAGCACAGCTCAGGTTCACTTTCGGCCAAAATCGCATGTATCTTTCCAGAGTTATTCCTCTTGAATTTGTGCATTTTGTGTTTTCCGGATTATAACTTTAGTATGGCCTAACTGTTGGACATAGAATGCATCAAATATTTGGTTTCCGGATGATAACTTTTATTATTTGTTTTCCGATTGGTTCCAAACTTGGTGTGTTGTTTAATCACAGCAAAATACAGGTCAAGTTCGAATATGGGGTTGGTCCAAACAATTTGCACCCTCACCCCCATCCTTACCCCAACTCTTCAAAACTAAAAAACGGGTGTATATTGTCCCGCTACGTGGAACTCTTGTTTTAAATGTTGTTTTATATATATATATTTTACAGTTATTTATTTTTATTTTTTTAAACTGTCAATTTTTTTTCATCACTCGTCTCATAATAATAATATATTACATACATTTGTTTGGGTTTCTTTTCAATCGTGATCCTCCTCCCCAATCCCCCAGATCGTTGTCCAGCTAACCTAACAATTCTCGGACTCGTGTGCTCAATCTCAAACGATCGAGTTTACTGGACCAATCTATGAATTCACCTCGGTGGAACCGTCGTCTTTCACCATGGGAAATCCACATCCTGGATCGAATTTTACTGGACCAATTTTTGAATTCAGCACAATCAAACAATTGTCTTTTACCATGGGAATCGACATTCGATCGCGTATTTTCCCAGCCCGAAATTTAAAATGAACACTGTTTTTCAGAATTTTTCCCAATGGAAATCTCAGTGGTAATCTGTCGCCGGTCACAATCGTGCAACTCTTTATCAGAAAATTCACCCAATAGGAAAATCAGTGTTCAATTTATCAAAAAAAGTGAATTTGTAAAACCGGGAATTTTTTTTGACATTTTCGACAAATTCCGTCGAAAGTGATCCAGAAATGTTCGAATTTTAAACATTTTCTGGGAAAAACCCAGGGTTTGGGGGGAAAAATTGAATTAATTTTGGGAGAAACCCAACATTTTCCAAGAAAATCAATTTTTTACCAGAAAAATTTGGGTTTTTCCAAAAATAACTCAATTTTCTGGACCATATATTTATTTATTTATTTATTGGTGTTTAAGGTCACATACTTATGCACAATGGCTAATCGTGACCGTGACAGTTTTACGGGTGGAGGAAGCTGGAGTACCCGGAGAGAACCACCGAGCAATTGTCAGCTCCCCAATATCGTAACTCTGAACTCTGCACTGCAGCACAGGCAGGGTTAGATTGGTTGAAGACATGCGCACCATCGACGTGCAGTACGCCTCAGTACACAGCGTCGTCGTGCCCCCATGTAGGCAATCGGGGTGAAGTGTCTTGCCCAAGGACTCAACGCGGTTGCCGCAGGTGGGATTCGAACCGAGGACCTCTCGGCTTGCAGCCTGCACCTCTACCAACTAGCCACCGCGTCCCCTTCTGGACCATAAAAATTTCTGGACCAACATGATTGGTGTGGTCCAAAACCCGCACATAATAGCTACTTGTTGATATTGGTTTCCGGATAGTAACTTGAGTTATAGGAGTCTGATTGTATTCAAACTTGGAATATGGCTTACTGTTGACAATATACCAGAAAGGTTAGATTTTTTGTGTGGTGCAATAATTTTTATCTGAGTTATGGCCTCTTTTGGACTTTGTTAACCACTGAAATATAGTTTTTTTATAAAGCGGGAGCATGAGTGTCCCATAGACACATCTGGTGGCCTGCTGTATGCTTTAACGGAGATAAGATAGGATATTTATTAATTCAGTATCAACTACAGTAAACAAGCTCTGTTTTACTGGTAAAAGAGATCCTGGTAACCAGTGAACCAGTGTTAAGTTCTCTCAAAAAGGCAACATGAATATGCATGATTGGCTGGGCTTGATTTTGTATCCATGTTGAGGCCACAATTAGTCTTTTGTCAGAAGTGGGAGCATGGTGACTCAGTAGGTAGAGATGTCATTTGTTGGAATCCCACCCACGGGAACCGCGTTGTGCCTTGGGCAAGACACTTAATACCAATTACCCACGTGAGGGCACGGTGGCATTGTGTACTAAGGCATACTGCACGTCGATGGTGCACATGTCTTCAACCAATGCTAACCCTGCTTGTGTGGAGTTAGAACATTAGAGAGTCTGACAGTTTCTCGACATAGCTTGGTGGTTTCTCTGCAGGAACTGAGGCTTCCTCCATCCATAAAACTTCATATTCCTGGCTGTCGAAAGTGTTGTTAAAGCCTAATAAATAAATAAATAAATAAATAAATAAATAAATAAATAAATAAATAAATAAATAAATAAATAAATAAATAAATAAATAAATGTATGTGACCCTAAATGCCAATATATGTATGATTTAATTCACCTCATATGTATTCTACACAGTATTCAGAGCTTTTCTCATGATAGGGGATGAGTATCAAGGCATGTAAATCTACCTCATCACCTCATCTTGTCAAGAATTATTTGTAGATGAGCGATTCTGTAGAATCACGTGCTTTCCCTGGCATACAAAACACTTTAGCTCCTTGAAAAAAAGTATGGAAATAATAGTCTACTGCGTGTGAAACTCTTCCTCATGAAATTTGCTTAGTTTGTGCATGATAGGGTTGTGGTAGATCCCTTTTATTCTCTTCTTCCTAACACTGTCAGGGAGGTGTTGTTAACAATGTGTAGAGGAACTTTGTCAGTCAGTAAGATTTGTCAGAAATGGACTGTGTTCTTATATCTTCACTCCAACTGTTGGAAACTACCATGAGGGCCAATGCCAGGAGAATGTTTGTATGGAAGAATCATTACGGTCTGGTGTGTGCTCCCTTGTACCTCTGATGGAGGTCTCCATGGCAGTAGCCATACAGCAACAAAAGGTTAACATAACGAACTCCCAATATGGAGTTTGTCTATAAATTACCTTTCATCCAATTACAGCTGTATTCAAATTAAAGTAAATTTTGTAGAGAAATTGGTCTGCTTGGGTCCTCAAACAAGGCGAACAACACAAGGCACACCAGACTTAAATATAAACAGACTCTTGATAAACTCACGCTTATTTACAACTTGCTCTCCATGCTCTCGGAGTTGCTGTGGTCAAAGGTTTTTACCATTAAGGAAACATCAAATGCAATCAGTACCCATCTCATGTCCCTTTTCTGGTAAAATTAACTCAGATGATACATTACAGCTCCATATCTGTAAATGTAGGTGTGCAGCCTACATGCGAAGGGTTGATGAATGAAAAGTTAAAACAACTGTGTACCTAAAATTCCCACATCATGTTAGTCCCCCAAAATTACCCACAAGATACAAATATAAGTTTGAGCTCCATATTTCTGAACATGAAGGGGTGTATACCGATGTTGTTCTGGTCCAAGTGTTATCACAAAGTTGAATGCAAATCACTCGAAATCCTTCAAAACTCGTTTTAAAGCAGAAAATTGTACATCAAATAGACATTCACCCTAACAGTGTCAGGGGTCATAAAGCTGGATGGGGATTCTCTTCTTTTTGATATAATCAATAATCATTCAAAATCCTTCAAAACCCTTTTAAAGCAGAAAATATCACAAAAATAGACACTCGCCCTAAATGTGTTCAGGAGGTCATACAGTTTTTGGTTTTTTTTTTGGTGGGTGGGGGGTGGGAGGCATTATAAATAACTGTATAGCAAAATTTGATACTCTAGTAACTAAAATCTACTTGACATTTCCAAACTGCTGTAGTTGTCAACGAAAAACAAAGCAGTCTGTATTTCAGGTGATTGAGTACAAACCAATTTTCTGAACAGAGATATTCTTCTTGCTTCATGATATACGCAGCTTGTTTATCAATTTTCAATAATTCAGTTACAACTGCATTTAAATGAAAATCAATTTTCTAGAGAAATTTGTGTACTAATATCACCAAAGAGTGCAACTCAAAACGCTATATTTAAATATCAACAAACTTTTGATAAACTCATGCTAAGCAAGATTATTCCACCAGCTCTCCAGCCTACCAGACTTGTTGAAGGTTTTCCTGTTGAGGCAACAAATTCAATCAGAACCCATCCCATGACCCTTTTGTGGTAAAATTATCTCGGGTGACAAATTTTAGCTCTAAAGCTAAAACCTAAAACTCTCCTGCCATGTCAGTCCTAATAAAAATAACCCCATGCTGCCACATGTACTAGATTTTAACTCCATATCTCACATGTTGGTGTGCGTACAGGTGTTCTGGTTGAAGTGGTAACACAACATTGAAAGAAAAATCTGTCCAACCTGTGTAACTCCTGATAAAAATGAACTCCACACATAAAGTTCAGCTCAATATCTCATCTAGTATCTATAGATGTGCAACTTTGTAGTGCTCTGCTGGAATATTTAATAGATGAAAGGTTAATGATATGTCTCACAGAAAACTCACTCTATCCATGTTATTTCTGATAAAAGGTCAGCATAGCTGACAATTTTCAACTCCTTGTGTGTGAAGATGTAGGAGTGCTTTAGTTAGAGGGTTAAAGCAACATTGTATAAAACTGGGTCCCATCTAATGTCCCATTGAGGGCCAAATAACCCTTTCTGGTCTAATTACCAGTAGATATCAAATTAAAATCTGGATCAGCTATGGCATGGTTGAATTGAATAATGTGCCCTGTTGAACGAGTTGAAGGGTTATGTGATATTGGGCACAAATGCGATCCCTCCATATCCCCTTCCTGGTCGAATTACCCATGGGTGCTAAATTTTGCATTGATTGACATGTGAAAATGTTGGAATGCTTGGGTTAAAGTGTTAATGCATAGTCATTTGCAATCTAGTTCCACCTAATATCCCTCTCTTGGTCAAATTACCTTTCATGGTCAAATGACCTGCAGATTGGAAATTTGTTCGTAGATTGGCTGAGGCACAGCAGAATCAAATGATATCCAGCATTGGATGGGTTGAAGGGTTACAATGCTGTTCGCATTTGAGAACCACACCATGTCCCTTCCCTTGTCAAATTACCTCAAGTGCTAAATTTGGTGGTTTGGTTGAGGCATAGCAGAGTCGAACAGTGCATGGCATTGCATTGGTTTAAGAATTAATGCGACATCGAGGATAATTCAGAGCATATCTCATGCCACCTAGTCAAATGACCCATATGTGCCACATGTTTTGACAGGTTGAGACACAGTTTCGCTACAGATAAATGTGGAGGGGTTGCTGTTTGTGTTGAAGGGTTAATGTGCAGTAAGAAAGCATAGCAGAGTTGAACTGTGCATAGCAATGTGCTGGTTGAAGGGTTAATGCAACATCAAGTGCAATCGGGGGCATACCATGCTGCTGTCCTGGTCAAATGACTGCTAGGAGTAGGTTAAAAGATTATTGAGATCAGAATTAAATTAAATCACAAAATCAGTAAATTTCTTTCCCCTTTTCTGCATCCCTCTATGTACAGATGGAAATGAAATTACGTTTTCACTGATACTGAACAAATTATGAATGCGTAGGAAACAGATCATGTACTATAGGCTTACAATGGAAATTCTCTATTGTGGCTGTCACTCACAACTCTGCTTTTCGCCACAGACACCCCAACCCCTCCCATCCATTCCACAACAACTAAAAAAATGTTCTAATTTCAACAGTTCTGGTATGTGTAAGTCACAATGTTTGGTTTGTAGAAGTTGGAAGGATGGATTGACTAGCTGACAAAAAGATCTTTAGAGCAAGCCCCTCTCAGTCTTTTCATTTATAACACATCCATTCAACTTTAAACCCTTGTATTTAACGGAATAGCCGCTATGACAAATGATTCTGTATTCAATGGGTAATAGGGAGCGCGGTGGCTCAGTAGGTAGAGGTGCAGACTGCGAGCTCCTCGGCTCGAATCCCACCTGCGGCAACCGCGTTGAGTCCCTGGGCAAGACACTTCATCTCCATTGCCCGCGTGGAGGCACGATGACGCCGTGTACTAAGGCTTACTGCACGTCGATGGTACGCATGTCTTCAACCAATCTAACCCTGCCTGTGCTCCCTGCCTGTGCTGCAGCGCGGAGTTACGATGTTGGGGAGCTGGCAGCTGCTCGTCGTTGCTCGGTGGTTCTCTCCGGGTACTCCGGCTTCCTCCACCCGTAAAACTGCCACGGCCATGATTAGCAGCCATTGTGCATAAATATATGACCTTAAACATCAATAAATCAACAACATTCAATGGGTAATGTACAAGCCGGAACTTTTAAACTTTTTTCCCTGCACCGTTCATACTAGTTCCTTTCCCATGGAGTCATTACTTACGCTTCGAAAAGTTTCCAAATTTATATATATATATATATATATATATATATATATATATATATATATATATATATAGTACCTATTATTTTCTATTTTGTGTGTCACTAAATCAATGAGTTCTCTGCTGACTCTGTTGCAAGCCTTTTTTTGAAGCGTTGAACTACCACTGACAGGACATGAACTTTTTGGAGATCCACTAACACTCGCAATATACAGCTATATGCTGTATATTGCGATTGCTATTTGGTCCCTCCTCTTTAATGTTGGACTGATTTTCCCCTCAGATCTACGATGAGATTGGGAGGGGGAGATGGGGCACTCAAGGCACTTGGTGGTAAAAGGGTTACCTTCAAACACCAACAAATCGTTGAAAAAATAGAACTTATTATTTTCTATTTTGTGTGTCATTGAATCAACGGTTTTTCTGCTGACCTATCAGAGGTTACAAGCCTTTTTTCCGCGCATTGAACTATCACTGACAGGATATGAAGAAGATTCTTAGAAACTTATTGTTGAAATTCCATAACCATGAAGGCTAATTTTGCGGCAAAGCTTTAGGTTTCATTCCGTTTCACTTACAAGGAGAAATTTGAATGGAACTTTTCGGAGATCAAATAACACACGCAATATACAGCTATATGCTGTATTTTGCGATTGTTACTTGGTCATCTCCTTTTTATTATTGGACTGATTTTCCACTCTGATTTACGATGAGATTGGGGAGGGGGGGGGGGGGGGCACTCAAGGCACTTGGTGGTAATAAGGCTGTCCTCAGACACCTACAGATCCGCGGTTGAAAAAATAGAACCTACTATTTTCTATTTTGTGGGTCATTGAATCAATGGTTTCTCTGCTGACCTATCAGAGGTGACAAGCCTTTTTTCCAAGTGTTGATGTATCACTGACAGAATAATGAACTTTTCAGAGATCCAATAACACTCGCAATATACAGCTATATGTTGTAGATTGCGATTGTTATTTGGTCCATTCCTTTTTAATATTGGACTGACCTGTTTCGTCCGTTCTCCACTACGAATACAATTCTAGCGGATTCAACCTCACTACAATGTAAAGCGACCATAGAAACTTAAAATGGGTTACATGATACCGCCTTGTTACAACCAGTAGTGTATAAATTTACCAGTAATGTCGAAATCGACCAGTAATGTCGAAAAAATTAACCAGTAATGTCGAAATCAACCAGTAATGTCGAAAAAATCGACCAGTAATGTAAAAATCCGTAATGTCGAAAAATTAACCAGTAGTGTCAAAAAGTGACGACCAAAATGAGGAGCACTAACACTTGCCGACGGGGGAGGAGGGTATAGCCATCCCCCCCCCCCCCCCCCCCGATGACACCCCTAGTCGTGTGCTTTAATGACTGACTATTATAATGTCAGTCACTACCCGATATTTGCTACATGTCTATCATCTAGTTCTACCAATTTGCTACCTGATATTTTACCAACATCCATCAATCAGTCAGTCTGCGTCACCCGCATGTACCCGCATGTACGTGGGGAGCACTATTAGCTCAATCGAGAAATTGCCTCGCAATTTAATTTGATGAATATCCGGGTTCTATACCTGACGAGGTCAGTTAAGTTGTGTCCTTGGGATGACACTTTATCCCAGGTGCACGTTGACTTCGTGTGCCAAGCCACATGCCGAAATGACACGTGTATGGTGCGCGTGCTTTAAACTAAGTGTCGTAAACGAAATCAATCAATCAACCAACCAACCAATCAATCTTTGTATGTAGGTCTGCCTGTCTTTCCGTCATTCAGTTGTCTATCCACGTCTAGGGGTTATTTTTCACACGCCACATTGCTATCGGTCTGTCTGGATTTCTGTCCGTCTGCCTGGATGCTGCTAACCTGCCTGCCTACACACTTGCCAGCCCACAGGTGTGACTGTATGTCTGTCTTTACGAACGCTAAATTCTAGACTAAATATTTCAGCGTCGTATCAATTCATTATCTATCCAGAGAGAGAGAGGGGGAAGGAGGGAGGGAGAGAGAGAGTGAGTGAGAGAGAGAGAGAGAGAGAGAGGGGGGCAAAGACAGAGGGAAAAGGGGATAGGGAGACAGCGATAGAGAGAGAAAGAAGGGGGAGAGAGAGAAGGAGAGATAGAGGTAGGGGCAAAGACAGAGGGACAGGGGATAGATAGATAGATAGATAGATAGATAGATAGATAGATAGATAGATAGATAGATAGATAGATAGAAGATAGATAGATAGATAGATAGATAGATAGATAGATAGATAGATAGATAGATAGATGATAGATAGATAGATAGATAGATAGATAGATAGATAGATAGATAGATAGATAGATAGATAGATGGATGGATGGATGGATGGATGGATGCGGACCGACGGATGGACGGACGACGGACGGATGGATGGAGAGAGAGAGAGAGAGAGAGAGACAGAGAGACAGACAGACAGACAGACAGACAGACAGACAGACAGACAGACAGACAGACAGAGAGAGAGATGGGGAAAGAGAGCTGGGCAAAGACAGAGGGAGAGGGGGATAGAGAGAGAGAGAGTGAAGGATGGAGAGAGAGGGGGCAAAGACAGGGACATATTATAGAAAGAGAGGGGAGATAGATAGAGAGAGAGAGAGAGAGAGAGAGAGAGAGAGAGAGAGAGAGAGAGAGAGAGAGAGAGAGCAAATAGGATGGGATATGTTGTGCATATGAAAGAGGGAAATAATTGTTAAACATAAAATTCAATATTTACTGGGGTAAATGTGTTTAAACTTGCGCGAAAATCGTTAAAAGTCGATAAATATAGGCAAAAGTACAATTTGAGCAACCCGAAAAAATATTGAAATTTTTGCGAAAAATCGTCATTTTGGTCGTCACTTTTTGACACTACTGGTTAATTTTTCGACATTACGGATTTTTACATTACTGGTCGATTTTTTTCGACATTACTGGTTGATTTTTTCGACATTACTGGTTGATTTCGACATTACTGGTTAAGTTTTTCGACATTACTGGTCGATTTCGACATTACTGGTAAATTTATACACTACTGGTTGTAACACGCCTTAAAAAAACGCCATCTTAATCGCACCATGAAATGTATTGTTTTTACTTGTATAATTCTATTGTTGATATTGTTTGTTTTCCCAAAATTGAAACCTCAGATAAGAATTGTTGTGTATTACCAGGTGTTCTATAAGGTACCGTGCAGATATTTTCTTATAGTTGTGATGTTTTTTTCAAGCAAAATATTACTCCCTGATCTCATTACAAACGAGGATGACTCATCAGAAATTTGTCCCTCAGGGTGTTTGTCGATCAATAAACAAAACAATCAATATGGTGACCATCACATTTGGTAGTTTGAACTGTCGAGGTCTGTCTTCCGATACTGTAATACGTAGGGATGTCTTCTCACGGTGTAGGAAGGTATTTGATATCACTCTCTTGGTAGACACTCATTCGTGTAGTGATGTGGAAAATTTATGGAGAAACGAGTGGGGTTACGAGGCAATTTTCAACCCCTACACTAGCTCCAGTAGAGGGACTGCGATTCTATTTCGAAACACTTTAAGCTACAAAATACACGATAGTAGGAAAGACCTGGGTGGTAATTTCATTGTAATGGACATAACTATATATGACCAAATGCTCACGTTAGTGGCTCTGTGTGGTCCCAACGACGATAAACCTCGTTACTTTTCAAATCTGTTTGATATAATCGAAGAGATGGGTAATGACGCAATACTAGTTGGAGGCGACTGGAATGTCCCGATTTCTTATGAAGCTGATACAATAAATTACAGACATAAAAATAATAAAAAATCAAACGAAACAATTAAAACTTTAATTGAAAAATTCGATTTATATAGTGTTTGGAGGGAGGATAATCCGAGTACGAAAAGATACACATGGAGGGGCCCGGATAATAAAATGGCCAGATTGGATTACTTTTTGATGACCTCCAATTTGCAATTGTTTTTCAAAAGTGCGGACATAGAATTTAGATATAGGTCAGATCATAACTCAATAACTCTAAAACTATCTTTCGTAAATCAATCGAAAGGGAAAGGAATTTGGAAATTTAATAACCGCCTTCTAAATGATGCAGAATATGTGCGTATAAAGAAGGTAATAGCAGAAACTGTTCTACAATACAACAATAATAATAATAATAATAATAATAATAATAATAATAATAATAATAATAATAATAATGGATTCTCCATTAGCGACCAATTATTTTGGGAATCACTTAAACTCATGATAAGGGGCAAAACAATTCCTTATTGTGCATCTCTCAAACGGAAGTCCGAACAAGAACAATCAGAAAAAGAAACAAAAATAAAAACTTTGCAACAAAGATTAGATGAGGGTGATTAAAATGTCAGGGAAGAAATGGAAACTTTACAGTCAGATCTAAAAATAATTAGGGAAAAAAAAAATAAAAGGCGCTATTTTGCGATCGAAGGCCAAATGGAAAGTTGAAGGGGAAAGAGCTACAAAATATTTCTGTAACCTTGAAAAACGACACTACACTGAAAAAATAATCAGCAAATTAATTAGGGATGATGGTTCTGAAACACAAAACTTAACTGAAATTTTTTCCGAACAGAAACAGTTTTATGAAAAACTATATACATCTTGCAATCCGGGGGCGGATGAGACGAATAATGAGAATAATTTTTTTTGACAGTAAGAACCCTTTCCTGATTTTTTTAATTTTTAAATGATGATGAAAAAATTTCTCTAGCGGGCGATTTACTTGAGTCGGAATGCCTCCATGCATTGAAAAAATGGCAAATAATAAAACACCTGGTTCTGACGGCTTCACTGCTGAGTTTTACAATTTTTTTTCTGGAAGGACATAGGTAGCTTTCTAGTTAAATCCCTAAATTATGGTTATCAATCAGGAGAGCTCTCAATTGTCCAAAAAGGAAGCATTATAACGTGTATCCCAAAACAAAACAAATCAAAACTGTACATGAAAAATTGGAGCCAATATTGCTAATAAATGTCGATGTAAAAATTGGATCAAGTACAATAGCGAACCGCATAAAAACAGTTCTGCCCCAAATCATTTCAGTTGGGTTTCATGAAAGGTAGATATATTGGTGAATCTACTAGGTTATGCTGCGATGTAATTAAGAAGTGTAAGCAGAAAAACATACCCGCGATCTTAGTTATGATAGATTTCGAGAAAGCTTTTGACTCATTAGAATGGAGTTTCACTGAACGCTCACTAAAATTTTTCAACTTTGGACCATCTATCACTGCGCATGTCCGTGGTGGGTGGACGTCTTGTTTTTGTTTTGTGAGAGATTTACCCGTTCAATTCCACTAAAAAGACTACAGATTTGTGTTTTTTTCATATGGTCAGTCGTATCTGTGTTATTCACCGCAGTTAGCAGTAAAGAGATTTGATGAAGTTTTCCAAATGGAGTTGAATAATAAAAGAAAAGCGTCGAAGGAGCTCACGCCCCCAGCGGTCAGATCGAGAGAGTTAATGGCGGAAAATGTTTGGGGCTCACCTGGTTTGAAAGATCTCCCATCGACGATTGCAGATAGTCTACGAATCGTGAGTAGTGAGGACCTAGAGGACCTAGATACTGTACACACACACCAACAAATTAATTCACATGACGTGAGTAGAAATTCGAATCATAATGTTGTAGCTCAAGAAATCCAAGAAGTCCATAACGAGGAGCCCGATACTTTTTTTGAACTGAACTGTAATGAACAAAAGCGGTCACGGTCACCCGACGTCCAAAATGCATCTACATACTCATGTCGGTCAGATGAGTTAGCCGGCATATATGGCCTACTGAAACAAATTTCAATAAAATTAGGGGTTATGGATGAAATTAAGACTGAAATTGGGCTTGTTCGTGCAAAACTTGACAATATCCAAAAGTCAGTGGAAACCTTGGGTGAAACAGTGAATAACCTTGAACACGAAACGGGTTGTATAAAAGGTGAAATATCTGAACTGAAAACAAGTAAGGCAACAATAGAATCTTCAGTGAACCGTTTAGAAAACGACGAGAAGAATGTTCACGAGCGGCTGTCAACCATACAAAGAGACAATGCATCTATGAGTGAATCTCTCATCGATCATCAAATGCAATCGATGCGGGACAATTTAATCTTTTCTGGAATAAGAGAGATAGAGTCAGAAAAAATAACTTCAGAAGAAATTCTTATTGACTTTATGAGGGAGAAAATGAAAATTGAAAGACCCATATATTTTGAACGCGTGCATAGACTTGGTAAAAAACTTCCACACAAAACTAGACCAATTGTTGCAAAGTTCTCCTATTATAAACATAGGGAGTATGTTCGAAATCAGTCATATACACTGAAAGGAACAAACTTTTTTATTAGCGAACAATTTCCCAAGCCTGTGGCAGACTATAGAAAATCAGTACTTTTACCAATATTTAAGGACGCAAAATCAAAGGGAAAAAGGGCTAAAGTGGTAGCAGATCGTTTGTATGTAGATAATGAGCAGTGTTTTCCTTCAACACCACCTCCCTACCGTGTTCTTCACGAACATTCAACTTTGGCAAATATGGGAGACCGAGAATATAGTAGTCAAGGGGAATAGGATAGCTGGGAAGGGTTAAAACTAAGGTTTCTCTCTTTAAATGTCTGTGGCCTCATGTCAAAACTTAGTGACCCGGAATTTGTAGATTATATTTCCAACTTTGACGTCCTCTGTTTTCAAGAGATCAAAACTGACGAGGTTGATTTAATCGAAATAGCCGGGTTTCATGTTTTTAATCCAAATATTAGGCACAAGCTTTCCTATGTTAGGTCAGGCGGCACATGTATAGCTGTGCGAGAAAACTATAAAAAACTATTTTCACTTTTACAAGATGCCGATGAAATCTCACAGTGGATAAAATTTAGCTCTGGAAACATAGAGTTTCTTCTGGGAAATGTGTATTCCCCATTTGAGGGGTCCAGATATGATTCCGGAAACCAGCATGATGATTTACACATCTCATTGCTAGACAAAACTTATAAAAGTGGATCTGTAGTAATGGTGGGTGATTTCAATTCCCGAGTCGGAAACCTCAATGAGCTATCCGACAACGTGAAAGAACAAATCACCCTCCACACGCTTCACAACATATCTGCCGAAAGAGAAACTATGGATAAATTAACAAATAATTTTGGCAGAAAGCTTGTGGAAGTGTGTAAAGCTAACAATTTGGTTATTGCAAATGGGAGAATCGGGCAGGACAGGGGGTTGGGGCTTTCACTTGTAAAGGGGTCAGCATTATCGACTACTTAATCTGCACATCCGAGTTTAGTCAGTACCTGACGGACTTCAAGATTGAAGAATTCAATGAGCTCATCTCCGACGCCCACTGTTCAATTGTTTTCACAGTTGACTGCTCTGTTGACCAAACAATACCCGTTGTTTGTGACACAGGGCAATCAACGATAACCTCTAACGGTACTAGTGTCTCGCCAACTAGGATTCTAACGGTAAAGCCAAATAATACCTTGTATTCAAAGGCGGATAGAGCTTATACAAAATGGGACCCAGATAAAATAAATATTTACGATAAAAACCTGAACAGATTAGCTATAAGGGAATTAGAAAAAAGATTAAATTCGATGGAAACGCGTAACCCTACCCCAGAAGAGATAGATAAAATAAATCAAGAGTTGTGTGAAATATACTTGAATGCAGGCGTTAAAACATTCCAGTCAAAACCGAGAAACAAACCTTCAGAAAAAAAATACAGGGAGGTAAAAAGGAAATTTATATTTAGAAAACCATGGTTTAGTAAAGACTGCCTTGACTCGAGAACTGCTCTGCGACGGGTACGTAAATTTTTTAAACGCAATCCAACCATAGAAAACAGAAATATGTTAATTGATTATAGACGTGTATATAAAACGGCTCTCCAGAAAAGCAAATTGCGTTTTAATAACCAACTTAGGTATAAATTGAGATGCACCAAAAAGCAAAACAGTAAGGAATTTTGGAAAATATATAATTTGTTAGAGAAAAAGAAAACCAAATATAAAATGCCATCGGTAAATGATTTTTATGACTACTATACTAAACTCGAAAATGATCTTTCTTCCAGTTTGGTAATAGATGAAAATCGTCTTGAGACACAACATACTGACCCTCCGGAAAACATTGATAATACAATATTAAATGAAACTATATCAGCCGATGAAATAGAAAGAGCCATGAAAAGGTTGAAAAACGGAAAAGCCCCGGGGCATAATGGGATACTAAATGAGTTTATCAAGTCAACTTTTTCGCAGTTCAGAAATATATATACAAAATTCTTTAATCTAATCCTAAACACTGGTGTTTTTCCCTCAGACTGGACAATTGGAGTGATTAAACCAATATATAAAATGAAAGGCGACCCACATAACCCAGATAATTATCGTAAAATTACATTACTTAGTAATATATCTAAGTTATTCACCAGTGTACTGAGCTGGCGAATATCCCAATTCCTAACTGAGAACAATTTATTAAATGAGACACAAACAGGATTCAGATCGGGCTATTCAACGCTCGATCATTTATTTACCCTTAGGGCAATAAGAGAATTATTACGAGTCAATAAACTTAATTTGTATTGTGCATTCATTGACTTCTCCAAGGCTTTTGACAAGGTATGGAGAGCAGGGTTGTGGAAAAAACTTCTTGACACACATATAGATGGTAAGATTTTAAGAGTCATCAAATGTATGTATAGTGGCATAAAATCTATTGTCACGGTCGACGGGCAATTCTCTGGCCCGATCGCGAGCGATACCGGCGTCAGACAAGGTGAAAATTTATCCCCGATACTTTTTGCCCTGTATCTCAATGAGCTAGACATTTTCCTAAACGAACAAAACTGTAAGGGCCTGAACCTGGTTTCCTCTACTCCTATAACGAATTCAACGCATCTCCTCTTACGACTTTTAATACTGCTGTATGCTGACGACACGGTTCTGCTATCTACTACCAGAATCGATCTACAACATACACTGGATATGATTTATAAATACTGTACGCAATGGAAACTAGATGTCAATGTTAATAAAACAAAAGTAATGAAATTTGGAACTCGTGTGGGAAAAAACGAAAAATTCGTCCTGGGCGGGAACCAAATAGAAATTGTCAATAATTATAAATACTTAGGCGTAATGTTTTCGAAAACTGGAAGATTCACTGCTGAAATAAACAATCGGTGCACTGAGGCTAAAAAAGCAATGTATTCAATTATAAGTAAATCAAGACAAAATACTTTAACAATTGATATTATGTTAGAAATATATGAAAAATCTGTTGTCCCTATTTTAACTTATGGCTGCGACATTTGGGCCTGCGAAAATATTTCAATAATTGAAAAACTAGAAATGTGGTTTCTTAAATTTATGTTACGTCTGAAAAAATCAACTGGAAGAGATTTTGTGTTTGGCGAACTCGGATTGACACCGATTGGAATCAAAATTAAAACGCGTCTTTTAAATTTCTGGACTCAATGTTTGTCAGGAGATGAAAATAAAATATCAAACTCCATATATTCAATCCTGTATCAACATTACGCCAGTGGTACCTACAAGAGCCCGTGACTGGACAACATTAATATTCTCCTTAGTAATTTAGGTATGGGGTGGGCCTGGTTAAATCAAAACATTGTTAATAAAAAACATTTCGACTTTAGTGTTAAGCAAAGATTAAAGGATATATTTATACAGGAATGGAGAGCAAGGCTGAGTAGCTCAAATAATTATAGATTTTATAATGTAATAAAAGAAGATTTTTGTTTCGAAAACTACCTTTGTAAACTCCCGATTTCCCTGGCTACAGCCCTTCTCAGATTCAGAGTAAGAAATCACAGGCTCCCAATCGAAACAGGCAGTTGGACGTCGGAAGAGCTTTCCAAAAGAAAATGTAGTCTTTGCCAATTGGACGTTGGAGATGAGTTCCATTATGTCTTTGTATGTAGGGATCTGAGAGACCTCAGAAGAAAGTTTATAAACCCTTTTTGTAGATGTAAGCCCAGTATGTTCAAAGCCCAAAGCCTTTTCACTTCTACAAATACAAAACAACTCCGTAACCTGGCCAAACTTGTTAAAGCCCTTAATTTAGTCATACCTTAAGTTTAACTACCACTCTCGGCTGACCTACAACCACAAAGGCCAAAGTCTCTATGCGTGAACCATAAAGCTGTAGGCATGCTTGTGGGTGGGTGGGTGTGTGCGTTCGTCTCACTGGGAGTGGCGCCTCTGGAGTGATCTTTTTCTGACTTGGTATGACCACCTTTAAGTAGCAGAATATTATTATTAAAATATCACACTGTCGCTAGGACTATAGAACCTGGGTTTTCCCATCCGTCTGATTACTTAACGTTCCCACGCTTCTCCGCTTGCACCACAAACACACCCAAAATTTTCGCACAAGGGAATATTCCCTTGATATTTCGAATAGTGTGCTGTGCAAGAGGGGGAGATTTGGGTAAACGTTACTTTCTGAAGTATACTTTGGTGCACAAATGGCATTCCGCAATAAAAGTACTATCACTACTAACCCTGTTCTCAAAGCTTTGAGCAGACGACACTCGTGAAAAAATGTTGTAAAACGTGTGGCGTTCGTTCGTGTGGGGGGCCACGACCTGTGTTTCGCGAGCAAGAATTGAAAGCCTAAAAATTAATACACTAACCGTTACTTTGGATAAAGGGTTAACAGATGTTGGAAACTGGAATACCACTTACTGCCTCGTTAAGTGAGAGTTTAGGGGAGGAAACACGAATTTACATTGAACACCGTCCTATGGCGTTACAGATTTCGGTTTTGGCATTTCTACCCAGTCGGAAAATTTGGCTGTATCTGGTGCCAACAGACGGGGGTACCGGCCACAACCTCACTATATCCTTCTCATAAATTTACCCTGTCATAATCGAGAATTAATTATAAACGTTACGGCTGGCTACCACCTCAATACTATGTAACTATTGACTCGACCAGTGTGGCGAGGGCGCACACACACTCCCTCACACATGTGCAATATGTATATATGTATGCATATATGTAATGTGTATATGTGTGAGTGTGCGTGTGTGTGAGTATGTATGTGTATATACACACATACATGCATACACACACGTATGGGTGTATAGGTGTGCACATGCATGTGCATGGGGCTATTTACTTATTTATTTATTTACTGATACTGACAGAGAAATAAGGCAAGGGGGGATAGATACCTGTTATACATGTATATACAGCGGCGAGGGCGGGGGGGGGGGATGTTAAATTACGATTGTAGACCACCACCACGGACATGTTTGTAACATATAGAGAAATTATTGTTTGTAAATTGCTTACATCATGTATATGCAAAAGCATTTGAATAAATCAAATCAAATCAAATCATAAAATGGGTTAGAACGTATTACAATGAGATCTATAGTTGTGTTTTGAACAATGACCATTGCTCAGACCGATATCACAGGGTTGTTATTTTAAGTTTATTCTAAATTTTAAAAATAAGTAAACAATTCGAGTTATTTAGAATGAATGAAAGAAAGGAACTTTTAATAATCAGTGGCAGTAAACTGGGTAAGCGTATTAATTTAATTAAGTTCGTATTCGGAAAGCGTTCTTTGTCCAGTCGCTGTCATGCAGGGACGATATAAACAATGCATTCCAAATTAGAACTTATTGAAAAGTCAGTTCATGTCAATGCAAGTCATCAAAGCCGTCTTTTCTAAATTAGCACCATTGTCCAAATAAGTTTTTGATAAGTGATGCGCGCGCCTATATAAGACCCCTCGAGTTAACTTCAAGACAGACTCGCTAGGATGGAATAATCGTTAGTTCACGCGGTGTAGTAAAGAGTTAATGTATTTGTGTGGTTCCGGTAAGCCGTCATTTGGACGACAGGATTCCCGATCTGATGATTTGCATCGAGGGGAGATGTCGAAGAAGAACCGATGAGTATATGTAGTATTTAGTTTATAGTATTTAGTTGTGATAACACGTCGTAGTTACATAGTTATTAGTTAACAGTTTTAGGTGTATTAGTGAATCTGTGTTATTAGATGATCAGTTGTTATTATTGCGAGTTAGAAGCACTATTAGCAGGAATTGTAGGTGATAAGATATTCTAAAGGGTGAAATTTAGTATTAAAGGTAATTCCCCATAATGTGGTAGGCGCAACAGGATAAATGAGCGGTTGAGTGAAAGATTTCGTGATTTCTTGTCAGCAGTCGCAGCTTCGACCTTTCTCTTCGAATATAAATTTGGGAAACAAATTTAATTTTAGATAATATTTTAGTACTTGTTTTCGGTGGGATTCAGTGACTAGTCACAAAACTCATTTCATTTGTGGTTGGGATTATCTATTTAGGATTTGTTGGCTATTTGTAAATAAGAGTATAGAAGATTTATATATAAAGATTGTTGGATTGTTAATAGTCTAGGAATTGATGGAACCTCAGCCCTGCCAAGAAATTAGCCCATGCTGGTTCATTACCGTTGAAAGCAATTGATTAAAGCGCGGCGCTACTCTGTGGCTTGTGAATAAGCAATTGCGATCTACAAACGTGAGCTAGTGAAAATCCCCTGTCCCCGGTGAAAGAGTATCTTAGGTCCCCAGCAAAGTTGATCAACCCCAGCCTTGGCCCTCCGCTGACAAACGCCATCTGGCAAATAAATATTCACTCTCTCCAAGACGTTGCCACGGCGGCGTTCCAGGGGACAGTAATTTCTATTTATCAGAAAGTGCTAATACCTGTATAGACATTAACTGAGCGATTCCCCAGCGGAAGTAACGTGTGGTTCCACTTTGCAGGCGGACCCTTTGGTCATATTTGGTGGAGAATCCGAATTAGTTCATCTATCTAGCTTGAACCTTTCCCAGTGCTCTCACTAGACTGACAATGGGTTCCACAGAAAACTTTCCGAGAGATGTTTGATTACATTCGTGAAATTAAGGAGAAAATCATTCAGCAAAATGCAATTCGAGCTGCCCAGATCACACGTAACTCTGACCCACATGAATACTGGAATGACTGTGGCCAGCGCCAACTACACACTGAAAGGGATTTCTCAAGACGTCGAGAGAGTGTCGCCCGTTTATAGGTAAGAGGCGGCAATTTCCCTTGTGCCATAGATGTGGAAGACATTACCATAACTCATCAACTTGTCCCGCTAGGAATTATAGATGTAACACATGTAAGCGCATTGGCCATGTTAGTTCAACATGCAGATTTAATGCGTTACCTGTACTAAGCACCTCAGTTAGTTCGGAAATGGATGGAAATAAGGTCGACGTTAGGTTGGAAAATATATATACTAGAATTCCTGCACTGGTTGATACGGGAGCCAGTCGCTCCTGTATATCAAAAGAAATCTTACAGTCCGTTCGCTTGTGGGACAAAATTGAAATTCATTCTCCTAGTATTAAACTCATAACGGGTGTAGACGGCAATTTGCTGAAGGTTTTAGGAGAAACAAATTTACATTTATCCCTGGGTAGGCTAGATATGACTCAAACTTTTTTAATTTTGGAAAAAATGCCAGCAGATATTATTTTAGGTATGGACTTTTTAACTGAAAACGAGGCTAATATTGACCAAGGTCAGAGAACTCTTATACTGCAGAATGGTATGACACACTCCAATAAACAATATCGAAGAACAACCTAATTGTGCAAATAATGTAACAGTGCTAGAGGACGTAACTTTGGAACCCCGAAGTGAGACTATTATACCGGTCCGTGTGGGTTTTGATAGAATTACTTCGCGTGTAGGTATTATCGAGCCGGATTCCAATTTAGTTAGTCACAAGAACATTTTGGCTGCACGTACGCTTGTAGAAGTGGTTAACAATAGGGCTGTTTCTAAAGTTCTTAACCCCACCAATACCTATGTTAGGCTCACATCTTCACAGGTTATCGGTTGTTTTTACCCCACCCGTCCTGATGATATTTTGCATTCAGTTGAAAAAAGCGATGTTAGTGACAAAGCGACGGTGAATTACATTGGTCATGATGGTTCCAACAATTATGACAATTACTTTGCCGAAGCCGAGTCGCTTGGCATCGATTTATCCCACTCTGATTTGTCAAGTCTTCAGAATCAGGAACTGTTGGTGCTAATAGGTCAGAATAGGGATTGCTTCCCTAAGGACTTGTCCGAACTTGGAATGTCTCGCATATATAGCCATAAAATCGATACAGGTGATGCGACCCCAGTGAGACGTCGGTTTTATAGGGCTTCACCAACAATGAAGGAAGAGATTAGCAGACAAATTGACGAACTTGAAGAACATGGTATTATTGAGCCTTCAGTCTCGGAATGGATGTCCCCAGTTGTTATGGTTAGGAAAAAGGACAATTCGTTTAGGTTCACTGTAGATTACAGGCAACTGAATGCCTTGACAAAGCCCATTTCATTTCCTTTGCCCAGGTTGGAGGACGTTTTCGACACCCTTGGAAAATCAAGTTCTACTATATTCTCTTGTCTTGATATGTTCTCAGGATATTTCCAAATTGTTTTAGACCAGGATTCCAGACACAAAACCGCTTTTGTCACCCACAGGGGAGTTCATCTATTTAAAAGACTTCCCATGGGCTTGATGAATAGCGCTTCAAGTTTCCAGTTGGTCATGACTGAAGTCCTCCGAGATTTACAATGGCACTCATGTTTGTGTTACGTAGACGACCTCCTCGTGTTTTCTAGGTCTTTCGAGGAACACCTCCAACACTTGTCACAGTTGTTTGAGGCCTTGCGTAGAGCAAATCTAAAGTTGAAGCCTTCCAAGTGTGATTTCGCTGCAAAGGAAATACGCTATTTGGGACACGTTCTTTCTAAAGATGGTATTTCTGTTGATACTTCGAAAACGGACGCTGTGTCTTCGTTCCCCCGTCCAAAAAATCTCAAAGATGTTCGTGCTTTCCTTGGTATCTGTAACTATTATCGACGTTTCGTGTTCGATTTTTCGAAAAAAGCAGCACCTCTCAATAATCTTCTCAAAAAGAATGTACCATTTCAGTGGGATGTAGAATGTGAAAAGGCCTTTAACACCATGAAAGAGGCCCTGACAAAACCTCCAATTTTGGCTTTCCCAGATCTTGATAAAGAATATATACAGGCGCGTCAGGATATTCAATAGGTTATATCTTAGGCCAGTTGGATGAAAATGGTAAGGAAGTGGTTGTCTCATATGGAGGCAGGTCTCTTTCTGAAGCAGAACAAAAATTTGGTATTTCAGAACGCGAATGTCTTGCAATGGTTGAAGGTATTAAACACTATCATGTTTATTTAGCGAATGGTAAGTTTACCGTAATCACCGATCATGTTGCTAATTCATATTTACGACGCCTTAAACAATGTAGTGGCAGATTAGGCCGCTGGTCGCTAAAATTACAAGGGTATAATTTTGAAATCGTCCATAAAGCAGGTAGAAAGCATTTGAACGCGGATGCGCTATCGCGACGCGAATATCCACAAGTTACAAAACCGGCAGTAAACGATAATGCCCAGGCCACCGTGATAGCCACAGACAACGTTAAAGAACACGCGGCGTCTCAAACCCAAACCGAAGAGGTAATGCAACAGTGTGACCCAATAGATTCCATTACGCGCGTCGCAGCCGTCTCCGAGGCTGACATTAAAAATAAACAAAGATCGGATCCGGACGTAAATGTTTTTATAGAATATTTAGAAGAAAGAATATTACCCGAAGACGATAAAGACGCTAGAAGAGTCATTTTGGAAGCAAATGACTACATTTTGGAAGATGGAATCCTGTATCATCTCTACTACACAAAAGGTAAGGGCCATAGAATAGACCATTTAATTAAACAACTCGTGGTGCCACTCAGTTTGAGGAATGATGTGCTATTGTCATATCATGACTCACTGCTGGGTGGACACCAAGGTATTGATAGAACCTATCAGTCCATTCGATTCAAGTATTTTTGGCAACACTTATTTTCTGACATTCAACATTATGTAAAATCATGTCTCCAGTGTCAGAAAAACAAGGATACGACCCACCACCATCCAGCGCCTCTAAAACCGTTACCTGTCGAAGCGCCATTTAGTCGTCTCCATATTGACATTTTAGGACCCCTCAAAACGTCTCCGAATGGATATAAATATATTTTGTTAATTGTTGATGCTTTCACAAAATGGCCCGAGGCATTCCCATTAAAAACAATGGAAGCATCAGAAATAGCTAAAATTCTATATTCAGAAATTATTTGTAGGTACGGGGCCCCTAAAACACTATTGTCAGACAGAGGACAAAATTTCATGTCAAAGCTTATCAAGGAACTTTGCAAACTTTTTCAGAACACGAAACTGGAAACAAGCAGTTACCACCCACAGACAAATGCCGCATGTGAAAGGATGAACTCGACAATAACAAAAACACTCCGAATGTATTGCGATGCGAAACAAGAAAATTGGCCGGATCTTTTACCAAGTGTGCTGTTCGCGTATAGGGCAACACCGTCCACAGAGTCAACGCAGATGAGTCCTTTTCGTGTTCTATTCGGACAAGATTGCCAGTTACCGATAGATACGGAGCTCATTCCAACTAACAACATCGGAACCGAAGCGTATAAACATCTAGATGCCATACAGAAAGACTTCGAAATCACCAGAGAAATAGTAAAACAAAATATTAAAGACGCCCAGCTTAAGTATAAACAACAGCTTGACAAAAAGGCAAAGCCCCCAAGATTCTCGACAAGTGACAAAGTATGGTTATATAACAACAAAACGCCTGTTGGGCTTTCACGAAAGCTGTGCCAACGTTGGACAGAACCATACTATATCACGAACGACAGCAACACAACATACACGGTCCATAGATGTTCGGACGATATTCAACTCAAGTCACCAGTGCACGCGAATCGTCTCAAACCGTTCACCAACCCTAAGGATCGTCCGACCACTACACTCGAAGAGCAAACGGCTCAGGAAACAGTGGCTCCAGATATAGAACCCGATATCGCGTCGAATTCCCACCCCGAAGATAAGAATCAGACTCCCGCAGACGAAGACACCAAGAAAAATGAAGAAGACACCTATTTTGTAGACAGGATCCTAGCGTGCAAGAAACTCCACGGTCGGAAACATTATAAAATTAAGTGGCAGGGATCTAAAGAAACTACGTGGGAACCGAGAGAAAATGTACCGGAAGAGTTAATCCAAGAATTCCACATTTCAAAGACCCCAAAAGGAAAAAGAAGAAAAAGAAAACTGAAAACAAGCGTCAACACAATATCAGATTCCATCAGCATCCCAGACTTAGACGAGTGGTGGATATTGTGAGTACGAAACTAAGTATTCAAAGCATTTGTTAGCTTATTAAAAAAAAAAAAAAATAATATAAAATAAAGTAATATAAGTCCCGATATTTAATTTGTCAGTTAATAAATATGTAATTTACGGTTGTTATGAGTTTCTTGGTGGGTACCGCTTGACGGATACGTCACCACTTTGTTGGGTGAAGCGTTGTTTTTTTCCCTGATTTGATGTTGTCTCGTTATTATTACCCCGTAAAACTTGCGTTCTCTCGTGTACTCCGCGTATTCCGCTTACGCGCTCCACGGCACAATCGAAGCTGTGTAAAGAGGTTAAAACAGAAAAAAAACATTTGTCAGCTGAAGGGTAACTGTCTGGCTTAAAGAGTAATACAAGTTTCATTGGGTATTAAAGTTACAGGTGTTTAAAGGGCAAAATGAAAATTCAATAAGGATAGATATTAAAATTATGATAATACTTTAGAGGGGCCACCCGCAAGACGGACCCCTACCTTAAAATAATAATAATAATAATAATAATAATAATAATAATAATAATAATAATAATAATAATAATAATAATAATAATAAGAGGGAGACGACTTACATAAGCTGTTAGCTTTCCGTCGAATCCCTCTCATATACAGCGATCTATCTTCGTTTACCTTTGTTATTTTGTGTACTGTTGTACATTGTGTTGCTTGTTCTTCTTTGTACCTGTTGCGTACTGTATACAAATAACATAATTTCAAATAAATATTGTTTAAACTAATAATAATAATAATAATAATAATAATAATAATAATAATAATAATAATAATAATAATATTGTGTGACCTGAATGCAATCTTGCCACTTGCATTCAAATTGCGCAAAATATCCAACGGAGATCTGTGGCAAGGCTCCTCGCTTGGATATATATGCATCGGACAGTATCGAATTATCAACATCAACATAGTATCACAAACGCGCTCGGACACTTTCAACCTCAATATATTCAATTACAAGGAAGAGAAGATCACAGAAGAAGAAACAAATAGACACTCCATTAGTTTTCAAAATTATTGTATTTTATCTTTCATGTGTTCATTTCATTTTGTCACGTTTTACCTTTTTCAAGTTTGCCAAATAAGATATTCGTCGGAAAAGCGGAGCTTTTTAATTTAGAGGGAGGCATATATCACAGGGTTGTTATTTTAAGTTTATTCTAAATTTTAAAAATAAGTAAACAATTCGAGTTATTTAGAATGAATGAAAGAAAGGAACTTTTAATAATCAGTGGCAGTAAACTGGGTAAGCGTATTAATTTAATTAAGTTCGTATTCGGAAAACGTTCTTTGTTCAGTCGCTGTCATACAGGGACTGTATAAACAATGCATTCCAAATTAGAACTTATTGAAAAGTCAGTTCATGTCAATGCAAGTCATCAAAGCCGTCTTTTCTAAATTAGCACCTTTGTCCAAATAAGTTTTTGACAGTTGATGCGCGCGCCTATATAAGACCCCTCGAGTTAACTTCAAGACAGCGAAGACACAGACATTATCTGTATCTGCGAAAGTTGGCTTCGACCCAATAAAAACTTCTCGGTAAGCGGGTTCAGCACTATCAGAAGAGATCGATTAACCACCGATGGTGGCGGCGTCGCTCTTCTAATAAAGCAGAACATCAAAACCAAAACCATAAGAACTAATCACCTCGACGCAGAGGTGATTGCTACTGAAATCACTGTTGATAATAAAAACATCGCGATTGTTTGTTATTGTAACGGTAAAGCTGTGGGCCAGACCTAGCATGAATAACAATGGATAGTTGTTACTCACGCCATGACTGTCCACCAGACCCACCAGTTACTAAGATAAAAATTTACAGAACATCCTAAATTTACAGCGCTGGGTATAAGTAAATATTTGCAGACAGCACTAATTTAACACAGGGGAATTGCTTGAACCTATCAAGGGAGATAACCATGCAGTATTTGGCATAAAAGGCAAAATGTAAAAATTCAAGGAACAGTGCTAGCTTAAGGCTCATCTCCAGCAAAAGAAGAGAGGAATAAATTTACTTTTAACAATTTCTCTCACAATGATTGAATATAATACGAAAGGGTCGGGCCAGGGAATATTTTGACAAATAGAACTAAAGAGCTATCAAAATTCCAATCAACCCCAGCATGACCACATGTGCACCTATGATCATCCTGAGACCAAGTGTCAACTTGATCAATAAGGGCCTTCTTTTGCTTTCGATTAAACCCCACAAGCGTAAATATTGTCAGGATAGCGACACCAGTAGACAGAGTCTACAATAAATTTGTTAAACGAAGTATTTAAATGCAATGAGAATTTATTGAATTAACTTCCAACGTAGGTACAAAAATTTTATCTATAAAATATTCTCTGTAGTTCATTTACATTTTCTCATTCATTCCACACAACACCCCACCAGACAGGACAAGACAAAACAATACATAGGACGCAACACCCAAGACAACACGAATGAAAATGAGACATATAGATGAAATGGATGATGACTTCCATATAGTATGTAATTGATTAGACGATGGCTAACAGGTCTCAACCCAAGGATGAGTGAATCAACTACCCCCATCCCTTAGCTGATGCCTGTCAACCCATGAATAGTCCTAGACTACTTCTTACATCGAAGCCAACATGCATAGTTTGCAAGACTCTGCATGAGGCCTCCGACTCCCAGTGTTTCATTTAACTCCACTGGTGAGGCGGGAAAACAACACCGAAGCCCACATGAATGTTTGAGCAATACATGAGGCCTCCGTCTCACTGTATTTACTAGTGAGGCGGGAAACCACCGAAACCACGCGTGCAGTTAGCTAGGCTGCCCACGAGGCCTCCGTCTCATTGTGTAAGTTACACTTATGAGACGGGAAAACGCCGAAACAAAATAGAGCAATAGCTCTAAAAGACTGTCCCATGATCGATTTCACACAAAGGGAGCGAATTACTCCCATCATGAGGAATCGAGCATTGGGGACTACGAAAGTGTGCACAGTGGTTTAGCCACGCCCAAAATGACCACTGAGCACCAGACTAAAGGGCTTGACCTAACTTTTAACGAAACCGGTCCAGGCAAATCTGGATTGGTTAATAGGGAGAAGTAGTTATCTAATCACTGCTAATCAGAGTGCAACTCAGCGAAAAGGACAGTAAAATACTGTTCCCTTCACTGACCCGCACTATGACAAACCATGATTCGACTACTATACAAATTTCCTCGGTGAATCCCAACACGGGATAAACTCAAAAAAAAATACTACCAAAAACTAAAATAGGAGTCTCATTTTCATTAGCAATGCAAGGTCAGGATTGTAATTTCTACCCTTAACTGTTCTATTAGCGTCTATCTTGAGCCTAGCTTACACATATGAAGTAGACCCCACACTTCTTTTAAGTATTTGACTATGAATGGTAAAAGTAAACCATATATTTGACTCGACAACACGATTAACATTACAACTAAACACCTGGTCATTCAATGCACTGCACCATAAGAGGGGGATCCTTAAAAAGGATCATCCTCTCAGGGATCAGCACATTGAACAACCATTTGTTATTACAACCATGCTTGACTAAACATTATAGAACCTTTTCCTTGAAAAGGATGATTTATTTTTCTACAACACTACATAGGGTGACATTAATCCCCTTTACATAGACTACCCTTAAAACCATGTCTTGTAATAGACAAAACTAGTAAAACACCCCTAAGATAGCAATAAATAATTGTTTATCAACCCAAAATAGCCTGGCCGGTATTTTTCTACTTGACCATACATTTAAAATATCACCACAGCCTACCTGAATGTTTAATAATGAGGCCATGCTCTCACCCCAGACCTAACCTTGCAAACCGGCCTTAAACACAATTTTCCAATCACCGCACCTCTAAGTGTGCCACACTGCCGGAGGGTGCCCCGAGGGCCCCCTACAACACTGCCACAAGGAGAACTGAGGCATAAGAAAGGGTTACAGAACCAAGTGCTGATACCGACCATACATTTAAGTTAATTAATTCTAACTGTTGAAAACATCCTAGGGATGCATTAAACACTTGCAGTGTTATTTTTTTTAAAGCTACAATCATTAACTCTCTCGCTTGAGTACTTTAGAGGGCTCAATATAAGCCTGCTTCTTGTACCGTAACAGGGAAATAACACACCTTAGACTTTATAGAGTGCCTCTGTCAGGCCAAGTTACTAAAGAAATGACCTGCGCCAGTCAAAACAGAATTAGTCAGATATCACCAAACGATGGGCATGAGTACACGTAGACAGGCCCACCACAGTTTCAATATAACTCACGGACAATATCTGACAAATAATGTCTGGGCTGCACAGGCACATCAACACGGGTCGAAAATAATTATAAACTTTCATAAGAAGGGGCCGGGCTGGGAATAATGCCAATTACATTTTATTATAAATAGTCTACAAGTTTAAATAAACACTTATTTTTTTTAGCTGTTGAAATAAATAATAAAAACTTTCCCTAAAACAAAAAAAAAGAGGGGGGAGGGCGATGTCTAATAGCAGAAATAAATATTAAACAACCTAGAACGCCGACCGCTTGGCTACGCGTTCTCCTAAAATAAATAATGAAAACTTGTTTTTTAAAAAAAAAAGGGGGGGGGGGGGCATATTACACGGAAATAATTAAATAGAGGACTAGTAATTACTGACTGACTTTTAGATTGTGTTTAAAAATTGCCAAGCAAATGAAACTCGCATATGGGCAGGCTAAAGAGTTAGACATATCTAAGGAATGTTTTGCCCATAAACTAAAATCAGACCGCTTGGTGCGAAACAAAATAAAATAAGCCAAACAGCACAGATACATTTTGGAGCCCCCGCCTCCACAGGCTTGACTCTAAATACCTGTCAAAATAAAGGACAATTCCATAATAATACAGATAATTTTTGAGCCCCCACCTCCATAGGCTTGACTCTAATTACCTGCCAAATAAAAGACAATTCCATAAAAATACAGATAATTTTTGAGCCCCCACCTCCATAGGCTTGACTCTAATTATCTGCCAAATAAAAGAAAATTCTGCCAAAAGGTGCGGATACGTTTCGAGCCCCCACCTCCATAGGTTTGACTCTATTTATCCGCAAAATAAAATATAATTTGTGTGCAGATAATCTTCGGGCCACCGCCTCCATAGGTTTGACTCCGATTATCTATAAAATAAAAACTTAAAGACTTACAACAAAAGAAAAGTCACATCAATTAGCGCTGTGCATCCCCATGGAGCTTCAGCGACGCTCGGACGGAGACTTCTGCTTTTATAGTAGGAAAAATCTGCCGAGTGACGTAACATCTGCCAAAACTGACCTTTGCGGATTTTGACAGATTTTACAGGCCTTCGAAAGGTCAGCGCTACAAAGGATAAATTGAACTTGGCCAATATCGGCACTGGTGTTGCCCCGCATCGACATTACCCAAACTCAAACATGAAACTCTAAAAAATACCAGGTCCAATAAACGGAGACAACTCCACAGGCATAACTTAATCAATCGGTGAATTTGACAAAATACGAGTTACCCATTTTTAGGTCAGGCATTTCCCACAACACCTTGCGAAACATGGCCGCTTACATACAAAACATGTTTCAGTGTTACGAAAAAAATGATAAAATACAAGCTTATGGAATTATTTTGTGACAAGAAAAGTTTGCCAAGTGTAAATATGAAATGAACTGATTAAAGTGACGCAGTCACCAAGGTGGACACGCTATTTTAAAGAATTTCACCGTAACTCCGCAAACATCGAGTTACCGAAAAGACTCGGCCAGTTCGCCGAATTACTGAAATGCTTTGCAAAATTGCATTACACATTAAACATGTTTCTGTTCTCGGAGATTACTAAAAAAAATTTTTTACACGCAAGCAATATTATATGACGGCCACCACCGTCACACTACCCCCTTCCTAAAACGTTTTTGTGTCCTCACAAAATACAAGTTACACCTTAAGTTACGGTAACTTACCGTTACACGAATTACTAGGAAAGTTTTTTAAAAAAAAAATCTTTTAACATTTTACTGATTCACGTCTTTAAATTCTTTTGTAGTCATATTTACTAGAAATAAAAGCTGCAGGCACAGATTACCACTTGTTGAGATGACAACGCCGGCCCGAATAGCCAAATACGACCAATCATCTACCAGAAAATTTTTAAAATTTATTTAAATTTCAATTTCAATTGAAAATTTAGAATACCAGCCTTGGCATCACCACAAGTGCACCTAAATGCATGCAACCAACGATAACTTTAATAAAAATTTGATTTAAACTGATTTAAATACCACTTTGTTGAATATATATACAAAATATTTGGATTCAGGATTGCCCCAACCAACACGTCTATTCTTCCACACTTTTATTTTTAAGTTTTAATGGTTCTGAAAACAAGTCTTTCCAGGCCACTTTGGGTCCAATTTTTGATCTTTTTGCATTCACAGTGTCCGTATTTCCTGTCCTCTTCTTGTTCTTTTTCGGTACTGTTGCAGTGGAAGTTTCACAAGCACAATTTTTGTTTGATTTATGTTCATTTTTTTTTTGTAACAATAATTCATTAATTGTTTTTTCTTGACGGGTCATGACTTCTGTTGCACTGATGAAAACTTCTGTCACCAATCCTATTTTTGTTTCAAACATTTGTTGGAACTGGGCTAGTTGAGTCTTAAGATTTGTTATTTCAGTTTTTAACTCGGAGATTTGGACATTTTGTTCTATTTCAGTGGAGGAACTACATGTATTGGTATTAACGGGTTTCAGTTCTACTACTCTTTCATCTTTGTCAGCAATGTGATTTTCCAAATTAAATTCATTTTCTAGGTTCAAAGGCTCTATTAAGTCCTTTAAAAAGTCATTGTCTTCACTAGAAAGACTCAGCGAACTGTAATCAATGTCTTTTAATTGCACCGGGTCCCCTAACACACTGACATCTTTATTTTTTCCATTTTCATCACTTATCACACTTTTCAGTTTTTTCCGTTCAATCCAGGCTTTTTGTGAGTCCTCACGGCTTTCCTTAATTATGTCTCTACCTTCAGTTACCTCATATGGATTATTCGCTATTTTTTTATATTTATCTTCTTCAAGGACCACACCCATTGATTTAAATTTATTTATTTTCTCTTTATGTATGGGAAATGTCTCATGGTGTTTATCAAACAGTTTTTCTGTTAAAGCTTTGTAACCACACAAAGTGCAATGGTAAGGTGCTTGTTCTGGCTTTATGTGCTTAGCAAGGAAATGGTTTACTGCTTTGGCCTTCTCGCCGCTGAACTTGCATTGGCTACAAGCATATTTTCTGCCCCTATTTATATGTATCCGTTGATTTGCCATGTTTGGGTTTCTGAAAACAAAGGGAAACATCTTTTAGCATGTATGATTGGATCGAGTCATCTTCCCACACTTAACAAAGAACATGTATTACACTTAACATCTATATACATGCACTGTCTGCTAAATTAAGGCGCCCTTTTATTATAAGCTTTCACTACTGTTCTTATCCATATAGGTAGCTTGTCACCTCTATAAGGTTTCAATTTGTTGTGGTTGACCACTTTACTCTTGGCATTCTTACCCATCTGTATTAGATAATTTAGATCAGATATTCTCTTTAACACTACTCCTGGACCAACATACATAGGTTGTAATTTGGGACAAACACCTACTTTGCTCGTTTCATTCAACAGCCACACAGGGTTTCCCATTTCATATTTGACTAACTTAGTATTCACATCATACACATCTTTTTGTCTCTGGGCAGCCCTATTGAGATGGTCTCTTGCAACTGAATGTGCTGAATATAATCTTTCTCTCAAACGATCAACATATTCACCGTAAGAGCTACACACTTCCTCAGGCACACATCTATTCAAATTGAACATCAATTCTGCAGGTAGTCGTACTTCCCTCCCAAGCATCATCAAGTTTGGGGACATCCCTGTACTCTCATGAGGAGTAGCCCTGTATGCAGCTGTTAAACAGCCTAAATTCAAATCCCAGTCAGTCTGTTCTCCTTTGAGATATGCTTTGATCATTCTGACAAGTGTTTTATTGAAGCGTTCTGCTTGGCCATTGCATTTAGGATTCCTTGGACTAGTTCTTGTCTTTCTTATCTCCATCAAGTCACATAATTCTTTAAAGACATCACTTTCATAATTTCGACCCTGGTCAGAATGTAAACTCAATGGACATCCAAATCTTCCAATCACTTCATTTAAAATTTTTTCAGCACAGGTTTGTGCTGACTGATCTGGTACAGGGAAAATTTCCACCCATTTCGTGAAATGGTCAGTAACCAGTAAAATGTACTTGTGGCCTCTAGGAGTACGTGGAAGTGGTCCAAGTATGTCGGTGGCAAGTCGGTCCAGTGGGGCACCAACATTCATTCTTCCAAGTGGGGCTTTATTTTTCCGCACTGGTGGCTTGATTGCTTCACACTCATTACACTTCATAACCCAATTTTTAACATCAGTTCGTAATTCAAACCAATAAAAGTGCAGTAAAGTTTTCCCAATGGTCTTTTTACCACCCAGATGGCCTGAGAGAATAGTGTTGTGCATCTGGTACATGACTTCTTTTCTTAACCCTTTTGGTACAATTAGCTGTAACCATGAGTCTGTTCCATCATGCTTATAGTAACGTTTAAACAACACTCCATTCTTTATTTCTAGTGAGCCCCAGATGTTCCAATAATGGCGTGTGGCTGGACTTGTGGCAGTTACGTCTGAGTGAGGTGGTCGATCACCCTTCAATTTTGCTTTGAAGATTGGCTGGATGTCTTCATCCCTTTCCTGCATCATTCTTATTTGGGAAATCGAATATTTCCGATTAAGTGGTAAAAGGTTTTCTGAAACTTGCATGTCTCTATTTTCAATTTTAACTTCACTCGACAAATTACTGCTCTGCGGTTCTGATGCAGCTTGAGTTTTAGCCACACGAGTAGTAGGGTTTGAAGAATTTTGTTCTAAGTGTTTAGTTTTGGTCCATTTCTCTGCCTTTTGTAACATCTCTCCTGTTCTTCTTTTGCACTTTGCACATGGCCCACACTTCAATACTTCCATCATGTCAACTTCAGCACATTGACAGTTCCAGGGGTTGGGACATCTTGACATAGCATCTGCATTGCCATGTTTGGTTCCAGTTCTATAAGTGACTGAGAAATCATAAGCCGACAGGATTTCAATCCATCTAGCCACTCGCCCTTTTGGTTCTTTCAAAGTAAACAGCCAAATGAGAGCCTGATGGTCAGTTCTCACTTCAAATTTTCTTCCTAATAGGTACTGGCGGAAATACTCAATAAAATATCTAAGAGCCAAAAGCTCTTTATCAGTGACACAATAATTTTTCTCAGCTTTATTCAGTGTTCTGCTAGCATATGCTATGACCCGCTCTTTGCCCTCTTGGACTTGGCTCAAAACACTCCCAATGCTTTCATTACTGGCATCACAGTCTAGTATGAATTCCCCTTCATCTTTTGGATATGCCATTATATCGGGACTAGTTAGTGCTCTTTTGAGCTCCTCGAAAGAGCTTTGGCACTTCTCACTCCAATTGAATTTCACACCTTTTTTGGTCAGCTCTATCATCGGTCTTACTAGCTTGGCGAAATCTTTTATAAACCTTCTATAATAACTACCCATGCCAATTACTTGTCTAATTTCCTTAACTGTCTTTGGTATAGGCCACTCCAGTATTTTGGCTACATTTTCTGGGTTAGGCATGACACCGTCCTTAGAAACCACATGACCAAGAAATGATACCTTTTCTTGCAGTAGAGCACACTTATTTGGTTTCAACTTCAAACCTGCATCTTTCAATCGCATAAGCACTTCTCTTACTCGTGCTAGGTGTTCATCAAAGTTTCTCCCAAATACCACAAAATCGTCAATGTAAATTAGGCATGTTTGCCACTGAAGTCCCTGTAGGGCAAGCTCCATAGCTCTTTGAAAACAAGGAGCCGCATTACAGAGACCGAAAGGCATCATCTTATACTCAAATAGTCCATACTTGGTGACAAAAGCTGTTTTTGGTATGTCTTCCTTTTTTACAGGAATCTGATGATAGCCTGATGTAAGATCAAATGTCGAGAATAAGCTTGACCCAGCCACAGCATCTAAACAATCTCTTATTCTTGGTAAAGGAAAGGCGTCAGTTTTTGTTATGGCATTTACCCTTCTGTAATCAACACAGAGCCTAAGTTTGCCTGATTTCTTTGGAACCAGCACAATCGGTGATGCCCAAGGTGATCTGGACTTCTGTATGACATCTTGCTCTAGTAGTTTGTCAATTGTCTTTTCTAACTCACCAGCATAGGCCATGGGAACCCTCCTAGGCAACTGTTTGATGGGTGGCATGTCACCTGTGTCAATACCATGTTCTACTAAACTAGTTCGCCCTAGGTCATCATCATCTTTGGAGAAAACATCTTGAAAGTCAGAGAGCAAATTTTGAACTTCCAGTGCCTCCTTTTCCTTACAATTCAAGATGGCTTCTTCATACAAAGTTTTAAGATGATCTGGTACTGGTTTATTACTCAACACTTCTAGGTCTTCGGTTAAAACTTGCTGTTTGGGTAGATTTTCCATCCCAAAACCTTTACAAATTTTTATACTCCTTATGGAGTTTTGGCTTTGCAGTTCTGTACGATCTTCACAGGGCAATACTTCTATAGGTTCCTGGGTAAGCTCTTCCGCATAGCCCACTACAACATCCTGGTTGATGGATATTTCAGTTGACGTGGGGTTCATAAGTCTAACTTTATGAGTACAATTATCAAGACTTGTGAGACTGCTTGCCATCAACAGTGGATATCTCTCAGTGAAAGTTTCCGCAGGTTCTATGATGGCTTCATCAACATTTCTCCCAGTATCTTTTCTTTCAATAAAAACGTCAATAATGGTTTCAGTATGTGGTTGTATGTAATAATGATCAGCTGCTGTTACTCGACCAATTCTACCAGGCACTCCAACTTGAATGCATCTTATTAGGGTGCCGTTCAAATA
Source organism: Pictodentalium vernedei (assembly GCA_031216915.1). Lineage (NCBI taxonomy): Eukaryota > Metazoa > Mollusca > Scaphopoda > Dentaliida > Dentaliidae > Pictodentalium > Pictodentalium vernedei. The sequence goes on from CM062297.1 coordinate 737,606,355, forward strand.
AATTATACCTTTACTTAATAATAAATCTGCAGGACCTTTGACTTCATTCTGAAGGATATCAATACCCAATAAGGCTTCATCTTCAATGTCCGCCACCGCTAATTCCCTTGTCAATTCACAAGTCCCCAATTTGATATGGAATAGCCCCTTACCATACACATTAAGTGGCTTTCCATTTGCTCCTGTCAATTTGCCCAGCTTCACTAAATTGGGCTTTCTGTTTAAAGGTATTCTGTCATAAACCCTTTTGGACAATATTGTCCTTGTGGCTCCTGTATCGGCAGTAAAAATAGTTTTAATGCCTTCAATTTCTCCCCTAATATAAACCCCTTCATATTTTGGAATTTCGACATCATCAGTATCACTGTATCTCAAATTGTCCTCCTTAGCTTCACCTCTTACAGGGGCTTTGGGGTGGTTAACTGACCGTTGCCCCCTCGTGTCAGTCCTTGGCAGTTTAAAGTATTGCTGTGAGGATCCTTCCAAGACTCTTTACTGCTTATGCTGCTATTCTCTTGCGTGAGAGATCTACTGCCATTTTCAACTTCTCTTCTGCTATTACGGTTCCTAACTGGACAATTTCGTATGAAATGCCCTTGACCTTGGCAGTAATAACAGATGATGTTTTGATTTCCCCCTTGCTTATAATGCTGACTTGCACTTAGTTCTTTTTCTAGCTTGTCTATGCGTTCCATTAATTCTTTGAAATTGTCAGGCGTCACTTGTTGCATCTTTTTGCCTGCCACATGTTTTGCCACTGTGTTTTGCATTGTCCTTGGCACAGGTTTATCTGTCCTTGACTCAAACTTTTTAGTATCCCTGGTTTCGGGGGTTCTAAAAGCTCTGTCATTTAAGTCATCAACATCATTCACCTGCCTCACAGGCCTTTTCGGCCGTCTCTCAAAATATGGTTCATGCAAAACAGATGGTTTCTGACATGTCTCATTGAAATTGACCACGAAACCAACAGCTTCATCAATATCTACCGGCTCTTTTACAAACTCAACATGAAATCGAGCCTTATCATCAATAAGACCATCCAGGAAGCGTCTTAACAGGTCTTCGTTTCTGGTTTTTCCAATTCGGTTGGGGTGGGCTCTTGCATATAAGCTCTTGAGCTGAGCTGCATACTCTTCAACACCTTCCTTAGGGTACTGGTCCCTCTTACTAAATTGAGCCACATAAGTTTTGGTTGTTTCAACCACCCTGTATCGACTTTCTAGTTCAGCAGTGAGTAATTTGTAATTGCTAATGATTGTTTTAGGAATTTGACCAAACACGAAGTCACCTGCTGATCCCTGCAAACGGGGGAGGAGCTCATCTAGCTTCATGCTATCTGACCAATTTTTCCTACTAGCAACAGCGTTAAAACGATTAAACCACACCTTCCATTGTTCTTTCCCAGTGAAAACTGGGAGTTTTGCATTCATGTGTGAATTTGGATTCATCACTCGAGAGGCATCACAACACACACTTGGGCTTGGTTCACTATCGACTCCATATCCACACACATCATCTGAGTCGTCATCATTCAGATACCCCTTTCCGACCTCCTGTCTTACATTCACTCTCTTGGTCCGTGCATCTTTGTTGTCAACGACAGTCTCAATGGACCTTTTATTAGAACACAAACTAGACACCACACCCTGCAACATCATCTGCACACTTTCTGCCACATTATCGGACATCTCCCTCACTGCTTTCGTCATTACATCATTAATAACTAATGAGACCTCTTTCAATGAATCATTCTCGACTATTGTCCTTTTTGCTTGGCCAGGATTAGCATCTCCCTTTGCCAGCTGCTCATCACATTGCGTGGGTACATGTCGAGTATCCCGCTCGGCTTGTTCTAATAGATTAAGGGCATCATCCTTTTCATGTCCCAACATTTCATTCATTATCTCTCCCTCATCATTATCATCAGTAAAAGTAGGGAAACCCTCAATATCAAAAACATCACTTGGAGGAGCCCTATCATCACTTACATTAGAGCTACCCGACATCATTTTATTTTGAGCTACTCTTTTACTTCTTCTCTCCATTACCAAATATTGGTTTAGCAATCCTGAGTACAATATTACAACAACAATAAACAAAACTAAAAACATCACAAGATAAGCGTGTGCTCGCACCACTGGATTCAATTAAATGTAACTGAATCCCACTTCCAAGACACCAAAAATGTAACGGTAAAGCTGTGGGCCAGACCTAGCATGAATAACAATGGATAGTTGTTACTCACGCCATGACTGTCCACCAGACCCACCAGTTACTAAGATAAAAATTTACAGAACATCCTAAATTTACAGCGCTGGGTATAAGTAAATATTTGCAGACAGCACTAATTTAACACAGGGGAATTGCTTGAACCTATCAAGGGAGATAACCATGCAGTATTTGGCATAAAAGGCAAAATGTAAAAATTCAAGGAACAGTGCTAGCTTAAGGCTCATCTCCAGCAAAAGAAGAGAGGAATAAATTTACTTTTAACAATTTCTCTCACAATGATTGAATATAATACGAAAGGGTCGGGCCAGGGAATATTTTGACAAATAGAACTAAAGAGCTATCAAAATTCCAATCAACCCCAGCATGACCACATGTGCACCTATGATCATCCTGAGACCAAGTGTCAACTTGATCAATAAGGGCCTTCTTTTGCTTTCGATTAAACCCCACAAGCGTAAATATTGTCAGGATAGCGACACCAGTAGACAGAGTCTACAATAAATTTGTTAAACGAAGTATTTAAATGCAATGAGAATTTATTGAATTAACTTCCAACGTAGGTACAAAAATTTTATCTATAAAATATTCTCTGTAGTTCATTTACATTTTCTCATTCATTCCACACAACACCCCACCAGACAGGACAAGACAAAACAATACATAGGACGCAACACCCAAGACAACACGAATGAAAATGAGACATATAGATGAAATGGATGATGACTTCCATATAGTATGTAATTGATTAGACGATGGCTAACAGGTCTCAACCCAAGGATGAGTGAATCAACTACCCCCATCCCTTAGCTGATGCCTGTCAACCCATGAATAGTCCTAGACTACTTCTTACATCGAAGCCAACATGCATAGTTTGCAAGACTCTGCATGAGGCCTCCGACTCCCAGTGTTTCATTTAACTCCACTGGTGAGGCGGGAAAACAACACCGAAGCCCACATGAATGTTTGAGCAATACATGAGGCCTCCGTCTCACTGTATTTACTAGTGAGGCGGGAAACCACCGAAACCACGCGTGCAGTTAGCTAGGCTGCCCACGAGGCCTCCGTCTCATTGTGTAAGTTACACTTATGAGACGGGAAAACGCCGAAACAAAATAGAGCAATAGCTCTAAAAGACTGTCCCATGATCGATTTCACACAAAGGGAGCGAATTACTCCCATCATGAGGAATCGAGCATTGGGGACTACGAAAGTGTGCACAGTGGTTTAGCCACGCCCAAAATGACCACTGAGCACCAGACTAAAGGGCTTGACCTAACTTTTAACGAAACCGGTCCAGGCAAATCTGGATTGGTTAATAGGGAGAAGTAGTTATCTAATCACTGCTAATCAGAGTGCAACTCAGCGAAAAGGACAGTAAAATACTGTTCCCTTCACTGACCCGCACTATGACAAACCATGATTCGACTACTATACAAATTTCCTCGGTGAATCCCAACACGGGATAAACTCAAAAAAAAATACTACCAAAAACTAAAATAGGAGTCTCATTTTCATTAGCAATGCAAGGTCAGGATTGTAATTTCTACCCTTAACTGTTCTATTAGCGTCTATCTTGAGCCTAGCTTACACATATGAAGTAGACCCCACACTTCTTTTAAGTATTTGACTATGAATGGTAAAAGTAAACCATATATTTGACTCGACAACACGATTAACATTACAACTAAACACCTGGTCATTCAATGCACTGCACCATAAGAGGGGGATCCTTAAAAAGGATCATCCTCTCAGGGATCAGCACATTGAACAACCATTTGTTATTACAACCATGCTTGACTAAACATTATAGAACCTTTTCCTTGAAAAGGATGATTTATTTTTCTACAACACTACATAGGGTGACATTAATCCCCTTTACATAGACTACCCTTAAAACCATGTCTTGTAATAGACAAAACTAGTAAAACACCCCTAAGATAGCAATAAATAATTGTTTATCAACCCAAAATAGCCTGGCCGGTATTTTTCTACTTGACCATACATTTAAAATATCACCACAGCCTACCTGAATGTTTAATAATGAGGCCATGCTCTCACCCCAGACCTAACCTTGCAAACCGGCCTTAAACACAATTTTCCAATCACCGCACCTCTAAGTGTGCCACACTGCCGGAGGGTGCCCCGAGGGCCCCCTACAACACTGCCACAAGGAGAACTGAGGCATAAGAAAGGGTTACAGAACCAAGTGCTGATACCGACCATACATTTAAGTTAATTAATTCTAACTGTTGAAAACATCCTAGGGATGCATTAAACACTTGCAGTGTTATTTTTTTTAAAGCTACAATCATTAACTCTCTCGCTTGAGTACTTTAGAGGGCTCAATATAAGCCTGCTTCTTGTACCGTAACAGGGAAATAACACACCTTAGACTTTATAGAGTGCCTCTGTCAGGCCAAGTTACTAAAGAAATGACCTGCGCCAGTCAAAACAGAATTAGTCAGATATCACCAAACGATGGGCATGAGTACACGTAGACAGGCCCACCACAGTTTCAATATAACTCACGGACAATATCTGACAAATAATGTCTGGGCTGCACAGGCACATCAACACGGGTCGAAAATAATTATAAACTTTCATAAGAAGGGGCCGGGCTGGGAATAATGCCAATTACATTTTATTATAAATAGTCTACAAGTTTAAATAAACACTTATTTTTTTTAGCTGTTGAAATAAATAATAAAAACTTTCCCTAAAACAAAAAAAAAGAGGGGGGAGGGCGATGTCTAATAGCAGAAATAAATATTAAACAACCTAGAACGCCGACCGCTTGGCTACGCGTTCTCCTAAAATAAATAATGAAAACTTGTTTTTTAAAAAAAAAAGGGGGGGGGGCATATTACACGGAAATAATTAAATAGAGGACTAGTAATTACTGACTGACTTTTAGATTGTGTTTAAAAATTGCCAAGCAAATGAAACTCGCATATGGGCAGGCTAAAGAGTTAGACATATCTAAGGAATGTTTTGCCCATAAACTAAAATCAGACCGCTTGGTGCGAAACAAAATAAAATAAGCCAAACAGCACAGATACATTTTGGAGCCCCCGCCTCCACAGGCTTGACTCTAAATACCTGTCAAAATAAAGGACAATTCCATAATAATACAGATAATTTTTGAGCCCCCACCTCCATAGGCTTGACTCTAATTACCTGCCAAATAAAAGACAATTCCATAAAAATACAGATAATTTTTGAGCCCCCACCTCCATAGGCTTGACTCTAATTATCTGCCAAATAAAAGAAAATTCTGCCAAAAGGTGCGGATACGTTTCGAGCCCCCACCTCCATAGGTTTGACTCTATTTATCCGCAAAATAAAATATAATTTGTGTGCAGATAATCTTCGGGCCACCGCCTCCATAGGTTTGACTCCGATTATCTATAAAATAAAAACTTAAAGACTTACAACAAAAGAAAAGTCACATCAATTAGCGCTGTGCATCCCCATGGAGCTTCAGCGACGCTCGGACGGAGACTTCTGCTTTTATAGTAGGAAAAATCTGCCGAGTGACGTAACATCTGCCAAAACTGACCTTTGCGGATTTTGACAGATTTTACAGGCCTTCGAAAGGTCAGCGCTACAAAGGATAAATTGAACTTGGCCAATATCGGCACTGGTGTTGCCCCGCATCGACATTACCCAAACTCAAACATGAAACTCTAAAAAATACCAGGTCCAATAAACGGAGACAACTCCACAGGCATAACTTAATCAATCGGTGAATTTGACAAAATACGAGTTACCCATTTTTAGGTCAGGCATTTCCCACAACACCTTGCGAAACATGGCCGCTTACATACAAAACATGTTTCAGTGTTACGAAAAAAATGATAAAATACAAGCTTATGGAATTATTTTGTGACAAGAAAAGTTTGCCAAGTGTAAATATGAAATGAACTGATTAAAGTGACGCAGTCACCAAGGTGGACACGCTATTTTAAAGAATTTCACCGTAACTCCGCAAACATCGAGTTACCGAAAAGACTCGGCCAGTTCGCCGAATTACTGAAATGCTTTGCAAAATTGCATTACACATTAAACATGTTTCTGTTCTCGGAGATTACTAAAAAAAATTTTTTACACGCAAGCAATATTATATGACGGCCACCACCGTCACACTATTATAATGACCCAAGCAAAATTGTTTCTGACACTGTATTCGAATTCTTTACGACGAAATACAAACACTGCATTTTCCTCGGCGACTTTAATGCCAAACACCTGTACTTTGGCTGCAACAAAACTACCCCAAACGGCGAAGCCCTCCTTGAAATCACCAAAAAACATAACCTTCATGTGGTTATGAATGACAGCTCAGCAACTTATATCAGTAATAACCCTTTATTCTCATCCGAAATCCTTGATCTAATTATCGCCATCGACTCCCTTATAAACCATATCGACGACCACTGGGTCGGCGACGATGACCTAGGCAGTGACCACCTCCCGGTCCATGCCTCTCTGCAGCTTGGAAATGGCCCACTCAGGTACCCCCCACTCTCCATAGAAACTTCAGGAAAATTAATTGGAACCTCTACCGCGACATCATTGATGTCAAACTCACTAACTCCCCCCCCCCCCCCCCATCCAATGTAGCGGAACTTGAAACCCAATGCGAGAGCATTGAGAAAATCATTAACTCAACCTTAAACGAAATATGCCCTAAAGAAGAAGTACGCCCCTGGAGAAGCACTGTCTCGGGCGATACTCTGTTACTTATCAAATCTAAACGGAAAGCTCTCTGCGCCCTCAAAAAAGAAACTGACCCCAACAAGAAATCCGAACTCAAAAAAACATACAATCGCCTTCATGGCGAAGTCAAAGAAGCCCTCAAGGCTGAAAAACAAGCCAACTGGGAAAAGGCAACAGCCAACCTAAACGGGACCCAAGATGCAAAAAAGTTCTGGGACTCTTTCAAAATTCTTACTGGGCAAAAAAACAAGGGCGGGAAAGCCGCAGCAAAACCTCTAAAAAAAGAAGATGGCTCTTTTACTCGCACCGACAAAGAGAAGGCCGACACCTTTGCCGACCTCCTAAGAAAAACGCATCGCCCGTACCAAGGCACGGGCAATGATGACGTCGTCATCAACGCGATTGATGACTTCATCAATGAACACCCCGGTATCTACCGGGACCCCAACTTCGATAATGAGCCAGAAGAAGGTGACGATGATGACCCTCTCACCCCCATCACCAATGACGAAATCATTAATGTCATAAAAAATGCAAAAACTCCTCCTCACCCGGCGAAGACGAAGTAAGCTACAAAATTCTAAAACAAAGCCCCAACTCCCTAATCGAAAGACTAAACAAACTATTCAACTCATGCCTCACCCATGGCTACTTTCGCAGATGCTGGAAAAAAGCCATCGGTGTCATGATACCAAAACCCGACAAGGACCCCTCCGATCCAGCCAGCTACCGCCCAATCAGCCTGCTCAGCTGCATTGGTAAGACTTTCGAAAGAATTCTTACCAATCGGTTCAGGGGGCACCTTGAAGACATCGACTTCTTCAATAAATGGCAAAGGGCCTATAGAAACCGTAAAGAAGGCATCGAACATGTCTACCGACTAGTCACCCAAATGAAAACCGCTATCAACAATCAGCAAATAGGCGCGGCAGTTCTGTTAGACGTCGAAAAAACATTCGACTCTGATTGGCATAATGGAATGCGCTACAAATTATCAAAAATGAGACTCCCCGTGAAACTGATTAGATTACTATCCTCTTTCCTAAATGATCGCGAAATTAAAGTCAGAGTGAACAATGAAATGTCTGACAGTGTCCCCCTCGAAGCTGGCACCCCCAAGGATCCGTCCTAAGCCCCATCCTATACATCTTTTTCGTAAATGACCTTACCGATGACCGCGTTCAAGTTTCCCAATTCGCGGATGATAAGGGCCTCTGGGACTCTAACAATACGGCCAATCTGCTCCAAAAACCCCCGCAACGCGCTCTCGACGAGCTTGAAGAATGGTGTGCCAAATGGAGAATTAAGCTAAATGCCAATAAAACCCAACGAATCACCTTTACCCACAAGAAAACCAAACGGGATTTTGACCTAAAACTTATGGATAACACCCTCCCAGAATGCAAAGAAGCGAAATTCCTGGGCATTACTATTGATCAGAAACTGTCCTTCAACAAACATACCGATGACATGGCGAAAAAAGCTAACAAACGAATTAACTTACTGAAAATGCTCAAGGGAACTTCATGGGGGCCAACCAGTCCACCCTACTCAAACTATACAAATCCTTTGTGCGCCCAGTACTCGAATACGGTGCAATAATACTAACTGACCTCAACCCAACTAATATGGGAAAACTCCAGAGGGTCCAAAATCACGCGCTTAGAGTTGCCCTCCGCGCCCCATGGGACACACCCATCAAAACACTCCACAACAGGGCCGATATCCCCACCATTAAAGACCGATTAGCCACCCTGGCCGCGAAAAATCATGACCGGTTAGCCGACAGCGAACTAATCTCCGAACTTGGAGTAATTTGCGAAAGCCGACAAAAGCCCAAAAATTGTAACCAAAACTAAGACCGCTCGAATAAAAACTAGGAATGACAAGGTAAACTGCGATCCCCGACGCCCCCGAATACCCGTAAACTAAATTAAAATAAATAAGTCCGCAACCAGCGAAGGGTACAACAGGAAAGAAACAACCTCGGGTGTGGTCTAGTGTGCTAGACCTGTTGCTCTCCCGCTGACAGCCTCGGAAGCTCAACCCGCATTAAACGATTGCGATCCCTGGCACCCTCAACTTCTAGTAAACCTAAACTAACCTAAATAAGGCCACTTCCAGCGAAGGACACAAGAGGAAAGAAACACCTTCGGGTGTGGTCTAGTGTGCTAGACCTGTTACCGTCCCGCTGCAAACTAGGAAGTTCAGCCCACATAAAGCGCTCGCGATCCCCGGCACCTTAAAACCAAATAATAAATAGGGAACGACTGGGGTCCCAAGCACAAGAGTATGTTACTGCTCTTACGAATGAAAAGATTCGTGCATTTCATACTCTCCCCCATAGCGACAAGCACACACACACAGCACAATACCACACGAGAGTATGTTACTGCTCTTACGAATGTAAAGATTCGTGCATTCCATACTCCCCCCCCCCCCCCCCCACACACACACAGCTGACACCACAAAGAAAGACACGCAACTAAAGAGGTTCTACTTTTATCTTTACAGTTTACTTATTCTAATGAAAACTAATTCTACCTTCTTCTTTTAAGCAGGTACACAGAAGATGTTTTTTGACCAGCACCCCAATAACCGCTATAGACAGTCTAACCGTTATAGAAACAGTCACCCCCTTGGTTCCTGAACATCCTCCGCTCCATCCCTAAAAGTGGTCAACCACTTTAAGGGAGGCGAGTGTTGGTCCTGCGTCCCGCCTCTGCCCCTTTTTGTAAGCGCATTGCGCATCTTTTTGTCCCAACCCACTAGGATTACAATGCAGGCCTGCCCCCGAACCAGGGAAGTTCGGGTCTTCTTCTTGGTGGTCCCCGAAAGGGGTCGTTGTTGTTTTCCTTCAAAGAGTCCAACTATAACATAACAGAGACAGCCTGAGGCAGATTATACTTGCCAGTGATGGCCATCACTCATTGTCATCCTCGAAGCGGCAGACTATACTTGCCCGAAAATCCAGATCGACTGCACCCTCGGGGAGAGGTAGTACCTTTGTGAGAGGACCCAACCTCCCACACTGGTCCTCACCCGTGGGTCCAACCGACTTCAGTCAACGAGACCGCCTACCCACAACTGGAGACACCTGCTGAGTACCGGATCCTTTTCCTCCTTCAACACGCCTAGACATGTGACACCCATCATATACAGTTACCGAGGGTCGAAAGGGGCTTGTCCCCCATACCGTCCCTGCGCGCCTTCGGCACGCGAAATCATTTCTCTTCTTCAAGACAGACTCGCTAGGATGGAATAATCGTTAGTTCACGCGGTGTAGTAAAAAGTTAATGTATTTGTGTGGTTCCGGTAAGCCGTCAATTGGACGAAAGGATTCCCGATCTGATGATTTGCATCGAGGGGAGATGCCGAAGAAGAACCGATGAGTATATGTAGTATTTAGTTTATAGTATTTAGTTGTGATAACACGTCGTAGTTACATAGTTATTAGTTAACAGATTTAAGTGTATTAGTGAATCTGTGTTATTAGATGATCAGTTGTTATTATTGCGAGTTAGAAGCACTATTAGCAGGAATTGTAGGTGATAAGATATTCTAAAGGGTGAAATTTAGTATTAAAGGTAATTCCCCATAATGTGGTAGGCGCAACAGGATAAATGAGCGGTTGAGTGAAAGATTTCGTGATTTCTTGTCAGTAGTCGCAGCTTCGACCTTTCTCTACGAATATAAATTTGGGAAACAAATTTAATTTTAGATAATATTTTAGTACTTGTTTTCGGTGGGATTCAGTGCCTAGTCACAAAACTCATTTCATTTGTGGTTGGGATTATTTATTTAGGATTTGTTGGCTATTTGTAAATAAGAGTATAGAAGATTTATATATAAAGATTGTTGGATTGTTAATAGTCTTTATCTTATTAATTAAGAAGCTCTGAGTACCCAAGGAATTGATGGAACCTCAGCCCCGCCAAGAAATTAGCCCATGCTGGTTCATTACCGTTGAAAGCAATTGATTAAAGCGCGGCGCTACTCTGTGGCTTGTGAATAAGCAATTGCGATCTACAATAGTGAGCTAGTGAAAATCCCCTGTCCCCGGTGAAAGAGTATCTTAGGCCCCCAGCAAAGTTGATCAACCCCAGCCTTGGCCCTCCGATGACAAGCGCCCTCTGGCAAATAAATATTCACTCTCTCCAAGACGTTGCCACGGCGGCGTTCCAGGGGACAGTAATTTCTATTTATCAGAAAGTGCTAATACCTGTGTAGACATTAAATGAGCGATTCCCCAGCGGAAGTAACGTGTGGTTCCACTTTGCAGGCGGACCCTTTGGTCATATTGATTTGCACTAGGCTTAGTCGTGAGGCAACGTGACCCTTTATCACCCTATCTGTTTATTTTGTGCACTGAGATTCTCAGTGCCTCGTTAAAATTCAACCCAGAAATAAATGGGGTGAATATAAACAACTCCGAATATCTAATAACACAATATGTGGACGACACAATGCTGTTCTTAAGCGATGACGGCCATTCATTCAATGCCGTGTTAAGTATCCTGGATGAATTTTCCAAACACTCAGGTCTGAAGGTGAATTTCGATAAAACACAAGTGATTTGGATTGGATCAAAGACGGGATGCAGTGAAGTAATTCCAACACGCTATAAAGTATATTGGGATCACCAAAGTTCATTCACAATTTTAGGTATTGAATACGATTTATATAGTGATATATTTAATGTGAAAAACTATTTGAAAAAAATTGAAAAATTCAATGATTGGTCTTTCAGGAAATTATCCGTAGTAAGTAAAACCTGTGTAGCGAATACCATGGCCCTTCCAATATTAATACACTGCCTAAGTGTTCTTCCTGACCCGGCAGAAGAAATTCTTCACCAAACGCAAACTATTTTTTTAAATTTCTGTGGTCTGGAAAACCAGACAAAATAAAACGAAACATTATGATAAATACCTTTGAAAATGGTGGAATGAAATTCCCTCACCTACAAACTTTCAGTCGGTCGCTAAAACTTAACGTGGATCAAGAAATTATTAGACCCCCAGGTATTTGCCCCCTGAAAACACTTCTCTTAGACGATCTTGAGAAATATGGCGGATATAAAGTGTGGTACCTTCGTAAAGAAGGATTGGAAAAGATAAGTAAAAATCTTAACCCTCTTTGGAAAAATGTGTTCAGTGGGTGTTCGGCCATGGGCGGCACGGGACCCCAAATGTTCCAGAGATACTGTCGGAACCACTTTTCTTCAACAACAATATTAAGATTGGGGGGGGGGGACTATTTTATAATCAACACTGGTGTGACCACGGCACCTTCTTTCTAAATGACCTCTTAAACAACGAAAATTCTTTCCTGTTATACACCGAGTTTTGAACGAAATTTGATTTAAAACCACCCTTCATTGTCTACCAGGGAGTGATAAACGCGATTCCGAAAAGCTGGAAAAGGCTAATTAAATCCCTTCCAAGATGTGCTGACATTACAATCAGTCGTGTCGAGAAATTGAACATCACACAAAAAGTTAATTGAATGTTCTACCCACTTTTCCTTGAGCTAGTCAGTAAAAATCCCCAAAAAGCTCAAACTAGATGGAACAACGTGTTGAACACTTCTCTGCAAACTTCAGATTGGGAAGCGATCTACAAAACTCCGTTTGTGACCGCAGATGATCTCAAGCTGCAAGCCACGCAGTTCAAAATTTTACAAAGAATTATATGTACATATTCGATGCTTTTTAAAATGAAACTTGTAGAGACAGAACTGTGTCCCTTCTGCGGTAACACAAAAGAAACTATAAAACATTTATTTTTTGACTGCCCATTCTCTAAAACAGTTCTACTGAACTGGCTTTCAAAATTAGAGGAATGTTGTATCTTGACTTTTCCCATGACCCCCGAATATATTATTTTACATTCAAACAATCAAACCGTGCCTCCGATCATTGATCTCAGTATTCTTTTATTTAAACAGTTTATTCTCTCATGCAGAACAACGGGGTGTACCCCTAATTACTCAAGTTATATTGAACGGCTGAAATATTATAAACAGATCGAATTAATGTCATTATATGTATATTCCGCCAAAAAGAAAACTACCATTCAAGAGAGGTGGAACTCATTAGCTACTGTTGTTTGATCTTGCATTAGTTTTTGAGCAATTTTCACCAAAACGCCGACGTAAAGTTAATTGTAGCAGAGTATTTTTCACGTAACTCTCCTTCCAGACTATCAACGAAACAGTTTCAAACCTCACTTCCATGAGATTGAGTCAGAAATACCGCCTACGACAAACACTCCTGAAGTGACTACTGTTTCATTGAATATGAGTTCTTTTCTTTTTTTCATTTACACAATTGTGCATATTCCTGTTGCTTATTTTTTTTGTAAATCACCTATGTGAATACACAGCTGTATCGATTATCACTTTACATTTCTAATGTAATACTATATCTGAATAAAAAATATATATATAAAAAAAAAAATTCGTTATACAATTATCAACACTCTGTCGCATAGTGTGAAAATGAAAATGTCCAAAGCAAAAAATCAATCAATCAATCAATCAATCAATCAATCAATCAATCAATCAATCAATCAATCAATCAATCAATCAATCAATCAATCAATCAATCAATCAATCAATCAATCAATCAATCAATCAATCGTTTATTCAACACAATATATATATATATGTGTGTGCATAAATTATTTGGAATTTTTAAAAGATAAGAATAATAGTAAATATCGGATTGTATGGAATTTATACCTCAGTACATAACATTTTTTTTTGTTGAAAGGGGATGTAAGGAAGTATTATACTTTTAGAGACGCATCCCCCACAAATTATTTCGACATTGTACTACATATTAGTAAGCATTCCGGTTAATTTGCTTTAACAGTGATAGATGATTGTGATATGTGTTGTGTTTTTTTGTGGATTGAAATATATATATTTACTCTAGAGACAAGGGGAGAAGAGATGTGGAGAAATATGACTGGGTGCATGATATTGTTTGCTCACCGAAAGAATGTTTGAGAACAAGAGTGAAAAAGAAACAGTAAGAGGCAGTGTCTGGTACTTACTTAAGAGTGTGAGTTATCAAGAGTGTATTCACTTAACAAATTTGATTTGCACAATTTTTTAAATATAAATACATTCTTAGCAGATTTTATATCAGAATTCAATGTGTTCCAAAGTTTAACCCCTACAAAACTAGTGCAAAATGATTTTTTGGGGGTTCTTCTATACTTAACAGAGAAATTTTCAGACTGTCGTGTTAGAAAGGGATGAGATCCTTCAACACTTTCATAGTAAGTTGAAAGGTTTGTTGGTAAAAGACCGTGTTTAGCCTTAAACATGACCACTTGGGTGTTCAGCTTGACCATATCCTCCAATTTCAAAATTTTATATTGCTCAAAAATTGGTGTACTGTGGCTCCTGTATTTAGCTCCATCAATAATTCGGATTGCTTTTTTTTGTAGAATTGACAAGAGTGTTATTTTTTTGGTAATTATGTCCCCATATTTTGCGGCAGTAGTTAAGATAGGGTGCAATAAGACTCTGATATAAAGAGAGCAGTCCTGAGTTGTTTATCAAATTTTTCAGCCGGTACATTATGGCTAAATTGTTGGCTACTTTCGATTTGATGCTATTTAGGTATTCAGTCCAACACAGTTTATGGTCTACATGTACACCTAAAAATTTAGTTACATAGACTCTTTCAATATTTTTACCATTTATTCTAATATTTAAGTCCCCCTTTCTTTCTTTATTTCCAAAAATCATAAAATTTGTTTTCAGTATATTCAAAGAAAGTTTGTTGGCCTGCAACCAAGTATTGAGTTTACTCATTTCCTCTGAAACAAATTTCACACATTTCCTGTAAGTTGTTCCCAGTGTAAAAAAGATTTGTATCATCTGCAAACATGATAATTTTCAGTAAGGATGATACATTACAAATATAATTTATATATAGAATGAAAAGTGATGGACCAAGTATGGATCCTTGTGGGACTCCACACATAATTTTAAGAGAGTCTGAGTTAATACCATTGAAGGATACAAATTGATGTCTGCTATCCAAGTAGCTGGCTAGCCAGTTATGTGCCACCCCCCACCCTGATTCCATAGTTTTTTTAGGAGAATATTATGGTTGATAGTATCAAAAGTCTTTTTCAAGTCTATAAAAAAACCCTAATAAGTATTTTGATTTATCTATAGCATCAGTAATTTCTTCAACCATCTCCATAATTGCATGGGATGTTGATCTATTATTTCGAAAAACCATAATGGCTGTCCAAAAAGATATTATGTCATTAAGCGAGCATTTTTAAGTTTTTCTAACAATTTTGACCACTGTGGCAGCAGTGATACTGGGCGGTAATTTGAGAAATTCTGTGCATCTCCAGATTTGAACAAGGAAATTACCCAGGCGGTTTTCATAGCATCAGGAAATGTTCCATGTTCAAAAGATGTGTTAAAAATGTATGCGAGTGAAGTGGAAACATAAGGGCTAACCTATTTTTCTATAGCCATATCGCAATCATCGTGATCTTTGGATACTTTACATTTGAAGTTATTTACTGTACTAATAATTTCTTCTTCGGAGAATATTGATGTTTTTATCCCGTTTTTATCATGTAATCTTCAAATTTCACTGGACACTTTGGGATGCCACTGGCTAACTTCGGCCCCACATTTATAAAAAAAATATTGAAATTGTCGGCAATATCTTTGTCCCCCGAAATAACCTGATCCCGTATTTTAAATTCAGCAGGAAAAGATGATGTTTTCCTGTTACTAATTAAGGAGTTCAAAATTCTCCAGGTTTTCTTAGCATTTCTATTACAGTTTTCAAGTTGCTATGTGTAAAATTGTTTCTCACTAAACCTTAAAAGTGAGGTGAGTTTATTTTTATATGATTTGTATCTAGTTTCAGATTTTTCATCTCTGGTTTTCAAAAATTTCTTGTATAACAAATTTTTCTTACTGCAAGCATTTATTAAGAAGCTGGTCATCCACGGTTTGTTAGCATTTTTTTCTTTCTTTCCTAGAAGCATTAACTATCAGACAGTTTGTATTATATAAGGAAATGAAAAGATCATTAAAACTTTTAAAAGCTTCATTTGCATCATTGTTATTAATAATGTTATCCCAATTTGTACGCAAAAGGTCATTTTGTAAATTTGATATGTTCATGTCATTTACCTGTCTTTTTTTAAAGGATTTCCCTTTTGTGATTCTATCAGGACCATATTGACAAGTTAAAAATACAGGTAAGTGGCCACTGAGATCATTATTGATTATCCCACTCTCTATCTGTGTATATATTTCTGAAGTAAATATATTATCTATTTGGGAGGCACTCTGTGCAGTAATTCCGTTTGGCCTTAAGATTAATGGGTACAGTCGAGAAGCAAATAGTTGGTTTATAAATACATTAGTATCAACATGTTTTTCATATTTTAAGAGGTCAATATTGAAATCTCCACAGAGATAAAAAGTTTTATTGTGAATCTTTTTCAGTAAATCATCCAAGGGTTTGTTAAATAATGATATATCTGCATTTGGGGCTCTATACATAGAACAAACTATTACTTTTTTTCGACTCAGTTCAATTTCTACACAAATGGATTCGCATATATTTTCAGTAGACGATGGCATATATTTCAACAATTCACGTTGTAATGAACTGTGGACACATAATGCCAAACCACCACCTTGTTTGTGGCTTCTAGAACAAAAGTAGGAAGTGTAATTAAGTAGGGAAAATCTGCACCAATACTAGACTTTGAGGTTCTAGCATTATGGCGAGTCGGTGGGGTTTTTGAGGCCATGAAAGAATAACTATGTAAATCTAGACCTGTTACAATAATGTTTTTCTTTCTGGTGTATTGTTCCACCAGAAAGAAAAACATTATTGTAAATGCTTCGAACTTCTTTTAAAAATGTTTCTCCCAGCTGTTTTGCAAATGTGCACAAATTTGTACTTAAACTTTTACTAGCAGTAATAGCCACCAAATGGTTAGGCGTGAATGGGCACCAGCCTAAGAAAAACAGCGATACGAATTTCAACAAACACTGATTCCGAAAAGGTTGTTTTGATTTTTTTATCGATCCTTTTGATCAGTACAGCTTCAGTCAAAACAAACAGACTCTTCACCTTTGGGTTTAAACATCAGAATTAAAATGTGTTTATTTAAATGAATTTTAATGCATGGGTTGTGTAATAAACACAGAACACGATGTGTGTTTGAATCGGTGGGTGTTTTGATTAAGGGGTCGTCCAACCTAACTTTGGTCAGTTTGTTGACATTTTTCCCAATGCCTCAGAAACAGATAAAAGAAGTATGGAAAGGCAAATTATATATCAAAATAATGAGTAAAGTGCATAGAAAAGGTAATATAATTTGTTTCAGGAAAATTATGATTTTGAAGAAGATTAATTTGCCAATGGCACAAGTAACGAACCGGTAAAACCACAAAATAATCGGTAATTCGAAAGCCTTGTCCTCAAGATAATGATAACATACTACAGACTGGGAGAAAGCATTTTTTGACACACATTCTGGTGGGTTTTGATGTTTGAATGAAATAACACCAACACAAATGTTGGATGTTCCGGATGTGGCCATGTTTCAATGATGTTTATTCCGGTCATGTGATTACGAAGTGGTTCTTGCAGAAATACTCAATTTGGGCAATCGTAAGAATGCAAGGACGTGATCACGCCCTTTATGTGTTTGAGACAATGTATGAGTGGATTTGCAAACAGGTGACAGCAAATACTTGAGCTGTTAATGTCATAACCGCAAAATATGGTTCGAAATTCCCTCTCGTGTTTACAGACCGTCTGAACTTTTTGTTGCCAAAAATCTGTATTATTGCGCACAAGAAAGTCAACATGAACCACTTGTACAAAAATAACCGAGTGTACAAAATCGGGACGATACACATAAAATAAGGCAATATTCATAACAAAGTAAGCAGAATGCTTCAGAAATCACTTTTTCACGAAGTATATTCCAAGTGACCTGGAACTATATTGAGCGTGTTGATTTCCCCTGATGTTGTTAAGTTATTTACTTCACAGTAACCATGGATCTTCGCCATGGACTGTGTTGATGTCGGCAAAGCACCGATTCAAGATGGGTTGAAAATGATGCATTCGCACTTTTAAATAAGGTGCGTTTGGACGATGCTGAGAATTTAGGTTTTTTTCTTGGAACCACGATGCTGAGAATTTAGGTTTTTTTCTTGGAACCAACCATACTAACACAAGCGTCGAGCAGTGTCTTTTGTCATCGTTCTACACTGACAAATGTGACAAATCTCCTTCACCGGAAACTATCTCCCACATCACAACTGCTGTCAGTGTGGCCGTGTGGTCAAAACCGAAACGAATTATCGAATCCACGGTCAAAATTAGCTGCAATTGGCTTTTAAACAAATGAAATACACTAAATATTCGCAATTTCTTCATTATCCATGCCGCATTACTTTTTAACCAGACCACATGCGTTTCAGTTTCGTTTGTCGGCATCAAACTGATATTGTTTGTGGTAATTAATAGTACGAGAAGGCGAAAGAAGCCAAATATTTCCCATCATCTATAAATTAATTAAAATTGATAATTCCTTTTATTTTACTGAAATTATGAATTCATAAGGTGGGTGTGTTGCACTTATTATGCCCCAGACCTGGAAGTTGTAAAATCAAAGGTGCATCTAGGGCCGTGCAGTGGTGACCTCTGTACTCTTAGTCTTACCCATTCATGTACCAACATTCTCCCTTGTATCTCAACCACTGCTACTCCAATTTGAAGGATATTTGGTGTTGTGATCGAGCATCATGGGGAAACAATGCCTGTGTAGCCGGTGTAGCATGTGTTTCTTCCCACATTTTTTCAGAGTTGTGGTACTTTTTCACTCTTTTGAGTTAGAAAATTTTGCTTATAACTAGTTGATTTGTTACAATTTGTTGGAAAGTGCCTGCTGATACCCTCAAATGTATTGCTACAAAATATTTCTGGTGAAGATTTTGTTCCTATTACTTATCAAGCAACAACCTAATGAATATTCTGTATAAAGCCACCAATCTGATGTTTGACACTTTTATCGGAGCTGTTATGAAGGCTTATGGAACTCAAAATGTTGATTATGGCAGGACTTTTCTATTCACCCATTAATCGATAAATTAAGTGTTATAGTTGGAAGTAAGAAGCATGAAAGGTCCAGAACTTGAAGTCTAAACAGAATGTTTTGCAATGTAACATGATTTTTGCAGATACACTTATTTGGAGGGTTATCTGTCTGAGCGTGTTTAGAACATTTGTGGCCAGGATCTTAAAAAGAAAAAAAAAGTTAAACTTTGAGAAAAAAGGCATATGCCTTGAGTGCCGGAGGTAGAGTCATACAAGGAAGAGACACCCCCCCCCCCCGGGATTTTTTTTTTGTGTCAAATGGGGCTCATTTGTCACCTTTTGGGGATTGCTTTGTGTTCTGCATTCTTGAAAAAAATATGTGAGACCCTCTGGATGTGCCCTTCTGATCTCAATATGCCAATAAGCCTCCTTGGGGAAAGTACATGCAATAATGGTTATGTAAGGTTGATTTGATGCGTTTTGAATAACAATGTACTTTTAAGTTATTTATTTATTATTATTTATTGGTGTTTTAAGGTCACATACTTATGCACAATGGCTAATCGTGACCGTGACAGTTTTACGGGTGGAGGAAGCCGGAGTACCCGGAGAGAACCACCGAGCAACGACGAGCAGCTGTCAGCTCTCCAACATCGTAACTCTGAACTCTGCACCGCAGCACAGGCAGGGTTAGATTGGTTGAAGACATGCGCACCATCGACGTGCAGTACGCCTCAGTACACAGCGTCATCGTGCCCCCATGTAAGCAATCGGGGTGAAGTGTCTTGCCCAAGGACACAACGCGGTTGCCGCAGGTGGGATTCGAACCGAGGACCTCTCGGCTTGCAGCCTGCACCTCTACCAACTGAGCCACCGCGCCCCCGTACTTTTAAGTACATTAAATGGTTTATTACAGTGACAGGTTACAGTTACCCTTATTTCTTCTCCAACAGATATCATGAGTGTATTGGTGTCCAAGAGTAAACAAAGCTATTATACTTATTGATAAACCAGACAAATTTAACAATTTAATCACTATCAAATTGATGCATGGGATAAAAGGGGTTACAGTGCAAGGGGTTTGTAAATATATTTATTCAACTACAATGTACGACTTTGCAGTGCATTCTACGTAGGAGAATATCATAGTTTCTTTCCAAACCACCACAGTGACACATACATCTTTATATTTGGAGACGCTCTTTTGTCCTTCCATACTTCTTCTGGTGGACTCCTTCAAGTTGACCTTTGCTGAACTCCCCAAATCAAAACATAAACAAAAGAAAATATTTGCCTTCAATCAGTGAGCACTCCACTTATAACATTTGGTCTCAATCTTTATTACTTTTATGAATTAGGAAAAGATTTCTTCGAGTATGTACTTCAATGTTTATAGAATACAGCTGTTATTTTATTTTGAGGTATTTTATTGTAAACATTTTGTTCTCTTACTTATGCCATAGCAGACTTTCAGGTGGTGCTATTTACACATGGCAGCAGTTCCATGGCAAATTTCAGTTTCCACATGTTCTATCTTTCATTCCAAGCATATTGGTATATACTTTATTGGGGTTATTCATTTTGGGCCTTTTTTAGACTTGAAAGAAAATTACATGAAATTTGACCAAAGTTTGGTTGGACGTCCCCTTAACTCGTTGAAATGGCGTAATCATATTTCGCTCGAGCCTTCGGCTCTCACGAAATATGACTTCGCTATCCCAACTCGTTATGTAAAACACCCACCGATTCAAACACACATCGCATTCTGTCTATTTATGTTAGGAATTGCTCCATTTGTATCATTGAATCAACTAAATTAAGATTTAAGATCAAAACTCATTTCATAGCAGAAGACAAATATAACGTAAATACACTTGCCCAAAACTGTAGTTGAGGGGTCATAAAGATTGTGTGTCAGTTTCCTCTTTTTTAAATAACTCGAAACTCTTCAGAACTCATTTTCAATCAGAAATGTATCATTCAAATAGACCCTCTGGCAGGCCTGGCTATCTAGAAAATCAAGGAGTGCTAAACAATTGCCCTCCTCAGATTGCTTGGGAGTGCAATTGCACCTGGAATTTTCAATTTTAAAACTTGTATGCTATTTTGGTTAGATTCATTTCAAGGTACTAATATTGTGACTGAAAAATAGTTTTACATTCAGCTGAATAGTGGGAAAATTGGCACACACATCTTCTCATTATTCCAAATGTTGCATTCAATTCTTATGTGAATGTCTTCTGCACTCAAAATGTATTGAAATTCGACACAGAATGGGTCATGAATTATTGTAAATCAATGCAGCATTGATAAATCGTCCTCTGAGTTCAATGTGTTCTATGTGCCAGGGGACAAAATGATAATAGATTTTAAAAGGAGTTCCAAACAGGCCTGGCATTCCAGACAATAAAGGGGTCCAAAAATTGCCCTTTTCAATTTTTTCTAGGCGTGCGATAGGAGTGCAACACTTCTGCACTCCTAAAGAATGCCAGGCCTGCTCTGGGGTGGGGCTGTCAAGGGGTCATGTGGCAATCTTTTTGTGCAAAAATCCCTCAAAATCCTGCAAACCTCATTTTAAAGCAGAAAAAAAACTCACACAAATTAACCCTCATCCTAACTGGTGTCAGTGAGTCAAAAGGGTCATGGTGTAATTCTTTTTCTGTTGCATAAAAATCACTTGAAATAATTCAATAATAATTTTAAAGAAGAAAGAACATCATCTAACTAGTCTTTTCCCCAATCCGGGGTCAATAAAAATGCACAAAATCAGTCGAAGTCATCCCAAACACACGTGAAAGCAGAAAAAAACTGGGGCTGAGGGGGCCATAGGGGTCGTGGTGAATTTTTTTGTATACCCTGCCAAAACGAAGTTTGCGGGGTTCTAGAAATGGGATCCGTTCGTCCATTCATCTCTCTGCCCATCTGTAACAACTTTGGACCTTCATATCACAGTCAGTGGATGTTGGATTTAAACGATCTTTGGTATGCTGATACACCACCATGGGGGAAAGGATATTCACAAGTAAGAGATTTTGTCCATTTTTTTCTTCTAGAGTTATGTGCCTTTTCCCACTTTTTTCAACTTAGAAACCCTTGACGAGGTACCTTGGGTTTTTTGGGGGATATAAAATAACTTGAAATCGTCAGAACTCATTAGTAGTAGGAGAGGGATGAACCTTGCCCCATTGGCAGGCGCTCATGCAGGATCTCATATTTGACGTCATAGTCACGTGACCCAGTGGCGCCGTGTTGTGTTGCCATGGTAACCCGAGTGAGCGGCCATCTTGTGACGTCATCTCATCGTGATACGTGGCCCTAGTGCGCATGCGCAGCGCGTGTTGTTAGGATGGTATGTGTTTCCGTTGGCCATTTTGTATACTGGAAGCCGCCATCTAGGTTTCTATGGTAGCACGTGGTTGCTATGTGACCTAAAGCCTTCTTATAGGACAGGGGTATGTTCGGAGGGTGTGTCCCCTTGTACAAGAAAAAATTCTCGATGCGTAGAATTACCCAAATAAATCCGACAATCCCTCCAAATCACCAAAAACGACTTTATTTACTACGGATTCCCCATTTTAGGACCACCATACCATGATACCGAGGGCATAGGGAATGTGTTCCTTTGAACAGGAGTAATTTCCCGATTCATAGAATTACCACAAACAACCCGACAATCCTTCCAAATCACCAAAATCCACCCCAAACTACCGAAATTGACTTTATTTGATATGGATTTCCCACAGAATCCCATTTAGGACCGCCATCATTATTTATTTATTGGTGTTTAGGGTCACATACTTATGCACAATGGCTAATCATGACCGTGACAGTTTTACGGGTGGAGGAAGCCTGAGTACCCAGAGAGAACCACGAGCAACGACGAGCAGCTGCCAGCTTCCCAACATCGTAACTCCGAACTGCAGCACAGGTAGGGTTAGATTGGTTGAAGACATGCGCATCATCGACGTGCAGTACGCCTTAGTACACGGCGTGATCGTGCCCCCATGCGGACAATCGGGGTTAAGTGCCTTGCCCAAGGACACAACACGGGAGTCCGAATCGATCGCTCAGACGGCCACCCATCCGAGGACTAACCGGGCTCGATGTTGCTTAACTTCGGTGATCAGACGAGAACTGATTGCCGCAGCGCCACCGCGCCCCCTTAGGACCTCCATACCATGGTACCAAGAGGCCCATAGGCCCATAGGTACCGAGAAGCCCCCCCCCCCCCCCCTCCAGGGGTAAGTTCGATTGAACTAGAGTAGTTTTTCTGGTTCGGATTACCCCGGAATCCCATTGTTTCTGCCTATTACAGATGCTACTCTAACCCTAGAATTCCATATAGTCCACACTATCTCTGGTTCCCTCGTCCAAGTCTGATAATCAGATTGCTTCATCACCCGTAATCTCTATGCAGAGTTATCTCCCCTATTACAACGAAGTCCTATCTGATTCTCATCATCTCTATATCCAATGGCCATGTCGCATGGAATCCCTTTTTGTGAAACGTCGCTGGTTATGGAATCCCTTTTTAGTCTATGAGGCCATGGGGGATATGGGAAAAGCCCCAATGAGGTCTAATTTACTATCCCTCTTAACCTCATTTCGATTGAGGCCATGAAGAAATCCCTCAATGAGGTCTAATTTACTATCCCTCTTAACCTCATTTTCGGTATTTGAGGATACATGTACCTATGACATGGTATTGTATTATTTGAAGTTACTTATCGAGGATACCTTCTGGAGAATCCCTTTTTAGTCATACGAGGCCATGAGGGCTATGGAAAAAGCCCTCAATGAGGTCTAATTTACTATTCCTCTTAGCCTCATTTTCGGTATTTGAGGATATCTATGGCATGGTGTTGTATTATTTGAAGATACCTATCGAGGATACCTTCTGGAGAATCCCTTTTTAGTCGTATGAGGCAATGAGGGTTATGAGAAAAGCCCCCAATGGGGTCTAATTTACTATCCCTCTTAACCTCATTTCGATTGAGGCCATGAGGGCTATGAAAAAATCCCTCAATGAGGTCTAATTTACTATCCCTCTTAGCCTCATTTTCGGTATTTGAGTACACCTATGACATGTTATTGTATTATTAGAAGATACCTATCGAGGATACCTTCTGGAGAATCCCTTTTTAGTCGTATGAGGGCTATGAGAAAGGCCCTCAATGAGGTCTAATTTACTATCCCTCTTAACCTCATTTCGATTGAGGCCACGAGGGCCATAAAAAATCCCTCAATGGGGTCTAATTTACTATCCCTCTTAGCCTCACTTCGGTATTTGAGGACACCTATGACATGGTATTGTATTATTTAAAGATACCTATCGAGGATACCTTCTGGAGGATCCCTTTTTAGTCGTATGAGGCCATGAGGGCGATGAGAAATTCCCTCAATGAGGTCTAATTTACTATCCCTCTTAACCTCACTTCGGTTGAAGCCATGAGGGACATGAAAAAAATCCCTCAGTGAGGTATAATTTACTATCCCTCTCAGCCTCATCTCGGTATTTAACATCCATATCCCATGGAAGCCCATTTTTTAGAAAACGTTTGGCCTTCGGCACCCTTTTTTAGTCGTATGGGGTCATGAGGGCTATGAGAAAAGCCCTCAATGAGGTCTAATTTACTATCCCCCTTAGCCTCATTTCATTTGAGGCCATGAGGGCCATGAGAAAGTCCCTCAATGAGATCTAATTTACTATCCCTCTTAGCCTCATTTCGGTATTTAAGGATACCTATGACCCAGCTCCAATACAGCTCCTATACAGATAGTCTTACCAATGGCTTCCTTCTCCAAAGCTCCAAGGCCGCTACTTGTCTATGGTCTATCTGTCCCATCATTAGCTTCTACAGTCACTCAATACTATAGTCTTCTACCACTCTTGCTGCCTTGAACAACCATTACTTCTGTTCACCCAATACAATAGTCTTCGATCACTGTTGCAGCTTTGGTCCATTACTACTAACTTGTAGCACTACTTTCTGAACTGAATCAGAATTTAAGGTTATGGGTAAATGTCTTGAAGATGTCAAAACCTTTATGCTTGTGAACAAACTAAAACTATATGATGTCAAAACAGAACTCTTTGTCTTTTCCTCTAGATACAAACCAGCTACGGACATTTTGTTTCCGCATAATTTAGGTGACACCAATCTCATTTCGTCTGCCAGTTTCAGAAACATGTGTATTGTGACACACATTTGACCTGACTTCTCATATTTCGAAAATCTGTCAGTCGTTCAATTTTCACATTCGGAATATCGGTCAAGCAAGAAAAATCTTTTTCGAAAAATGCAGTCATCTACATGTATCTCTTTCAGGTTGGATTTCTGCAATGCCCCTCAATATGGGCTTCCAACAAGCATTGCAGATTATATAAAATACAGCTACTCGTATTGGGACTCACACTGAAGAAAATAGAAACATTACTCGTAGGTTAAAAAATCTTCATTGCTTCCAACTGCAGGAATAGAGTTCAAAATTCTTCCCCCAACAGAAGGCACAATCAAACCAAGCTCCGCTTACATTCCAGATTTTGTCAAAACGTACGGGCCAAAACACACACTTCGCACCACAATCTACTGGAACATACCTCATATGGCTTATCCTCATATTGTGGATGTTCCTTCAGTGACAATGCCCCCGAGACTTTTTTAATACGTTGCCTAAATCCGTGAGACTGACCTCATCTCTTCCAGTTCTAAAATCAAAAATTGAAATCTTATCTATTTAAAATATTATCCTGATCAATCTAATATTTAACCTTTTAGACCCTGGTGGTTTCTTCCATGCCAGTTCAATGGCAGCAATTAGAAGAGTCCATATGACGTATTCATGTTCATTCTATATTTATATCTTGCAGCGGCGTGAACCCCGTTCCTAGTTCAATGTGAATCCCGTTCCTAGTTCCTAGTTCAGTGTGAATCCCGTACCTAGTTCCCAGTTCCTGGTTCCTAGTTCAGTGTGAATCCCATTCCTAGTTCCCAGTTCCTAGTTCAGTGTGAATCCCGTTCCTAGTTCCTAGTTCCTGGTTCCTAGTTCAATGTGAATCTCGTTGCTAGTTCCTAGTTCTTAGATCCCAGTTCAATTTGAATCCCATAACGAGTTCCTAGTTCCTAGTTCAATGTGAATCCCGTTACTAGTTCCTAGTTTCTAGTTCAGGCGTATAATAATTACCATCAATATACTTTAGGTCTAGTGGAGTATATAACCAAAAACCCCTTGATATGTGCCAGTCGACCTAATTCAAACAGAGGTCAGCATGGGACATTATCTTAGTCTTTAGTAAAATAAGTACTAGTTCCTAGTTCAATATGAATCCCGTTCCTAGTTCAATGTGAATCCCGTTACTAGTTCGTAGTTCCTAGTTTAGACTTAGAATAATTATCATAAATATACTTTGGGTCTAGTGGGGTATATAACCATAAACCCCTTAGTATGCGCCAGTCGACCAGAGGCCGGCATGGGACATTATCTTGGTCTTTAGCAAAATAAGTGAAGTTGTCCTCATTCGAACAGGACGAGTTTTTGTCCCTATGCCCGGTGGTCGCCCCGCACGACCAACCCGTTCTCCGGCGAGAATCGAGCAGAATCGAGCGGGACAATTGCCTGGCACAGGACTAGTGCCAGGAAATTGTCCCTCTCCGGTGACAATGCCCCTAGAGGCTAGCATGAGAACTTATCTGCGTGTTTAGCAACCAGCCATGAATATCAAGGAAAATCTGTCTCTGGTAAAATCGCTATTAGATCAGAAAACCAACCAGTAACTCATTCCTAGTTCCCAGTTCAACAGGACGAGTTTTGTCGCTATGTCTGGCGGTCGCCTCCGGACGAGCATCGGGGTCTACGGCAAAAGTCGAGCAGGACGAGTTTTATAATGCCCGGAAAATTATCTCTAAGCTATAGGGGAATCTCCAGCGACAATCTGTCCCTATAGGACTAGTGCCAGGCAATTGTCTCTCGACTAGCGACAATCTCCGGCGACAACCCACCTAGAGACTAGCATGAGAATTTATCTGCGTGTTTAGCAGCCAGCCAGGAGTATAGAGTAAAATCTGTCTCTGGTAAAATCGCTATTAGATCAGAAAACTAATCAGAAACTCATTCCTAGTTCCTAGTTCAACAGGACGAGTTTTGTCGCTATGTCTGGCGGTCGCCCCCGGACGAGCATCGAGTTCTCCGGCGAGAGTCGAGCAGGACGAGTTTTGTAATTCCCGGCAAATTATCCCACACCTAGCGGGGATCTCCAGCGACAATATGTCCCTATAGGACTAGTGCCAGGCAATTGTCCCTCGACTAGCGACGATCTCCGGCGACAATCCCCCTAGACGCTAGCATGAGAATTTATCTGCGTGTTTAGCAATCAGCCATGAGTATCAAGTAAAATATGTCTCTGGTAAAATCGCTATTAGATCAGAAAATCAACCAGTAGCTCATTCCTAGTTCAACAGGACGAGTTTTGTCGCTATGTCCGGCGGTCGCCCCCGGACGAGCATCCAGTTCTCCGGCGAGAGTCGAGCAGGACGAGTTTTGTAATATTCCCGGCAAATTATCTCTAACCTAGCGGGGATCTCCAACGACAATCTGTCCCTAGGACGAGTGCCAGGCAATTATCACTAGGCTAGCGGCGATCTCCGGCGACAATCTGCCCGTAGAATGGAGTGACCGACAAATTGTCCCTAGACTTGTGACGATCTCTTTCGACAATCATCCCTAGATTTGATGCCTAGGAGTACCTCCAGCGACGAAGGGGTGTCCGGCTGTAGTCCAAAGGATAGCTCCGATCTCCGGCGACAAACTGTCCTAGAAAGAATGCCCGGCAATTGCCCTAGGCTATCGACGATCTGCAGCGACAATCCACCCGAAGAACCGCCAGCATGGGACCTTATAGACCTGGGTGTTTAGCAACCTGCCATGGGGTACCATGTCAAATCCGTCTCCCGTAGAATCGCTATTACATCACAAAACTAACCAGTAACTCGTTCCTAGTTCCTAGTTCAATGTGAATCCCGTTACTAGTTCCTAGTTCCTAGTTCAGACTTAGAATAATTACCATCAATATCCTTTAGGTCTAGTGGAGTATATAACCAGAAACCCATTGGTATGCGCCAGTCGACCTAATTCAAATAGAGACCAGCATGGGACATTATCTTAGTCTTTAGCAAAATAAGTAAAGTTGTCCTCATTCGAACAGGACGAATTTTGTCGCTATGCCCGGCGATCGCCCCCGGACGACCTGCGGGTTCTCCGGCGAGAGTCGAGCAGGACAAGTTTTTTAATGCCCGGCAAATTGTCCGTAGGCTAGCGTCGATCTCCAGTGACAATCTGTCCCTAGGACGAGTGCCCGGCCTACCTATTCAGTGGGGATAGAGCGCTATAGAAGCGCTATTATTATTATTATTATAAATCAATCTCTCGTAAAATCGATATTAGATCAGTCAGCTTACCGAGAGAACCATTGCACTGAAGCTGCTCTTTACACACCACAAAATCTCTGCTTAGTCACACGGATGAAGGCAAAGTAACGGTATTGTCTCTATTAGACCTATCAGCAGCATTTGACACAATTGATGAGCAAATACTTCTTGAAACCATTGCACTGCTTTTGGAATCACAGGGAATGCCATCGAGAATGTGGTTTTCATCATATCTCACTGAAAGATATCAAACTGTCAGCACAGGTGGCTTGCTCTCTTGCTCTCAGAAACTCCAATTTGGTGTCCCACAGGGCTCTGTTCTTGGACCTGTACTCTTTACATTGTACACTCAAACCCTCTCGCCAATAATTATCCAACATGGTTGTGACCATCAAAAATATGCTGATGATACCCAAATTTCTGAAACCTTGAATGCCTGACAATTTTGACGAATCACCGCAAGCTGTTGAAAATTGCTCCAAATCTGTTAAACAATGAATTATTTGAAATAGAGTGAAATTAAACGATGGCAAGACAGACGTCACATTGATAGGCACACACTCAAAAGTCACCCCACTCCTTAACTATCACTTGGCAGTTGGTAATTCAATCACCCCTTTAAAGAATGTGTTGAGAACCTCGGGGTTCATAGTGACTCTTGCTTAACAATGAATGAGAAAGTTGGTCACGTCTATCGCTCTTCGTATCTAGAGCTAAGTAGAATAAATGCCGTTCGCCATGTTTTGACAGAAAAGACAACTTGTCTGTCGTTTTGTTTTATCAAAACTTGATTACTGTAACTCTTTGTTAGCTGGCTTGACACTGAAGCCGCTCAGCCGATTTTTAAAAACCCAAAACCACACTGCGAAACTAATATTCCGTAAGGCCCCTCTAACACCTTTGCTGAATTCCACTGGCTCCCAGTCAAAGCTAGAATCGATTATAAAATCGCCCTTTTAGTATTTAAATACTTCAACGACCCCCCCCCCCCCCCCACCCAGTCTACCTCTCTACATACATCAATTTATACACACCAACACGGAACTCTAACCTGCATCAAAATGAACTTTAAAAAGTGTCTGAAAACATTCCTATTTATAGACTTATAGACTCATTAGGCACCTAAAAACGAAACCTTCAGTTTGTTAGCTCTTAACTTGTGTTCTGAAGCGCTGTGAGCCTACCTATTCAGTGGGAACAGAGCTCTATAGAAGTGCTGCTATTATTATTATTATTATTATTATTATTATTATTATTATTATTATTATTATTATTATTATTATTATAAATCCGTCTCTCGTAAAATCGATATTAGATTACAAAACCAACCAGTAACTCGTTCCTAGTTCAATGTGAATCCCGTTCCTAGTTCCTAGTTCAGACCAAGAAGAATAATTACCCATGAATATACTTTAGGTACAGTGGAGTATATAACCAGAAACCCCTTTGTATGCCTCAGTCGACCTGATTCAAATTTTCAGCCAGTGCGGAACATTATCTGAGTCTTTAGCAAGCAGTCAAGTTGTCCTCATTCGAACAGGACGAGTTTTGTCGCTATGCCCGGTGGTCGACCCGCACGACCAACGCATTATAATAATAACTCTTTGGCCAGCCGCTGATTTGTCGCGGTCCTCATAAGAGAAGGCCATCATTCCCCCTGCACCCCACCCCCTCTTCCCCTCCTCTCCTCCCAGCATTCAGATATAAACTGCTTAATAGTGTCCCTCACTTCCTCTTTTTCAATTTCTTCAATAAGCATTCCTACCCTCTCCCTCGTGTCCGCCTTCAGCCATCTATCCTTTGTTTCTTCACCCCACTTCTGCATTATTCTTCCAGTAAATTTTATTCTATGAGGTATATACTGTGGGCATTCCAAGAGAAAATGTTCCAGGGTCTCCACTACTCCAGAGTGGCACATTTGGCATCCCTTTTCCCCATCTCTCCCAATTTTTCCCCGAAGCTCCAGTGATCTTGATCTCAGTTTGAACAGCAGTGACCCTCCAAAGGTGCCATCTAGGTACTTCTCAAAAGCTGGCTTTTCTTTATATTGTAACCCCTGCAGTGATCTTTTCACGCTAACCCCTGCTCGCCAGTTTCGATTGCAATCTTCCATGACTCTCTCTTTGACAAACCTTTTGCCTTCTTTCATTCCTACTTCTATGTTTGTGACCTCTATAGAGTAATTGTCCATTAGTTCCCTCACATGTTTTGACCACCCCGTTTCTATATTAGAATTCCAAATGGTATCGAGCATCAATTTGCACCACCGGTTGTCAGGCAGGTTTCTCAAGTAGTTAAAGTAACACAGTTTTCCCAAATCTACCCTGACCTTGATTTTCATCCACCCAAGCTCCCCCCTTACTGCTTCCAAAGCTGCAGCATTACTTGACCCTGTTATCCATCTGCCGGCATCATTCTGAGTGCTTTCCAACTTCTTAATAACGGTTTGGTTTAATGGAATCACGTCCGTGCCATACGTTATACTTGGTAAACCCACCCTCTCCCATAGTGTTTTCCCCACAAAGACCTTGTTGAAACTATTTTTCCCTAAAAGTTTTAGTTGGTTCAGAATTCTTTTCCCTTTCAGAATCAGTTTGGCTGAGTAATTTCTGTACACCCCTCTTCCCGTTATATTTATGCTTACCCCTAGATACTCATACTCTCCCTTTTCTCCTACAGTGATTTGTTTGCTTTCCCCTTCGGGGATTGAGAACTCCCCCACTCTCCATCTCTTCGTCATATCTACCTTACGTCCAACGGGTATTACCTTGCTTTTATTTTCATTTAGTTCGAGCCGCCAAGTGTTCCCATAACTACCAACAATTTCCAGCAATTTCTCTAGCCCCTGTTCAGTTCTAGACATTAACACCATGTCGTCCGCAAAGAATAAGCCTGGTATCTTTATGTCTCCAACATTTACCCCCTCCGCACTCTGAATTAGTTCGTCCCCTAAATCTTTAACATACAATGCAAACAAAATCGGTGAAAAGATACACCCCTGCTTGAGGCCTATATCCATAGGGACTCGTTTTGTAGTGATACTCCCTAGACTGAGTTGGCTTTGCACATCTGTATACAGTGCTTTCATGATTCCCACAAAGTCACCCCCCAGTCCGATGCCCTCGAGCTTTCGCCACATACCTTCCCTCCACACTCGGTCGTACGCTTTTTTCACATCTAGAAATGCCAGAAACATCTTTTTCTTTTCAGCCTTTGTTGATTCTATCAGTTGGGTGAGTGTAAATAGGTGATCAGTGACTCTTCGTCCTTTCCTGAAACCATTTTGAATTTCTCCTAGAAAACCTTTCTCTTCAATAACTTCCTCTAGTCTACTGTATATGACCTTACAGAATACTTTTCCGATGTTACTACTAACTGATATCCCCCTATAGTTATCTAGGACTTCCTTATCCCCCTTTTTGTGTATGAACGACACCTTACTTTCCCTCCACTCTCTGGGGACCTCTTGCTTTCGCAGAGCCAGGTTGAAAAGGTTTGTCAGGACTTCAATAAGTGCCTCCCCTCCATTTTTGAGGAATTCGTTCGGAATTTCATCAGTCCCTCCCGCTTTACCATTTTTTAATTTCGAGACCACGTTCCGCACTTCTTCTGCCGTTATTTCGCTACATACACGATTGGATAGGTTCTCCTCCACCAGTGTATTTCTTTTTGGTGGGGACCCACTGCCCCATCGCCTATCGTTTATCTTTTCCCAGTGCTTGACTAACTCTGAAGCGATACGGCCTTTATCTTCTGTACTTTCCCCATCCACTTTGATACTCTGCACACTACTTTTCCCCCGTTTATTTACCCAGTTCCAAAATACGTTTGAGCTCGAACCCCCCGTTTTCTTTATTGTTCTGGCAAGACTGCAATTGCGCTCCTTCCTATTATTATTCTTTATCTCATTCACCTTTTTCCGTGCCAGTTCATATTCTCCTTTCATTAGTCTCGTGTCATTGTTATCCACCCCTTTAAGCTTCCTACTTCTTCTGTAAGCAGCGCATTTTACCTTCCTTTCTTTTATAGCCTTTTTCAGTCCCTCGTTAACCCTGTATCCAAGCTCTCTCGTTGGGACCCTCACCCTTCCTATACAATCCTTCCCTGCCTCTGTTAGGCTATTTACTATGCCATCTGAAATACTCTGGACATTTGCATCCCTAGGTATACATTCAAGACTTGGTTTTAGTTTTTCCCGAAACTGCTTCCAGTCGGCTCCTTGTTTTAGTCCCCAAACTTCCTTGAAGGTATTTCTGTCTCTATTCGTCTTTTTGCCCATAATCTTAACTGTTATCAGGTTGTGATCACTACCCAAGTCATTTTTTCCCTCGTCATCTATTTCTACATATATAACCTCCCTCCATACGCTAATGTCAGTGAGTATATAATCAATTATTGTTTTCTTATCGTTCCTCTCCCAGGTCCATTTACCCTTACATTTCGCATCCCTGTTCAAGATCTTTAAACCAAGCTCTTTTGATAGGTCCAACATCTTCCTCCCATTCGTGTTAATTTTCCTATCACCTCCCTGTATGCCCTCCTCCTTATCCCCGATGTGCCCATTGAAGTCCCCCATTAGGACAATACTGAACCCTCTGCTTTCAAGCTCTGTGATATTCGATCTAAGAGTTGTATATATTGAATCATTCCACTCGGGCTTACTTCCCTCCACTGCTAAGTATACAACACCAACGGCAACACTCCTGCTTCCTAACTTGATTTTTGCCCAGACTATTTCGTTGGATACTGGAATCTGAGTCCTTGCTTCTGTGAGATCTGTAATCAATGAGGGCTGTAATTCCTCTTTAGCGTAGATGCCAACACCCCCACCCCGTTTCTGACCCTCAGTTCGCCCAGCTCCTATCCACACGCAACCCTTCATCTGATCAGCCCGCTCATCCCGTCGTATCCACGTCTCACTTAGACCCATTATATCGAAGTCTCCTTCGTCCATCAGTGTTGATATTTCGCTTACTTTCTTGTGCAGACCCTGGATGTTGCAGTATCCAAACTTAATGAATCTTTGTTTCTTTGTCATCACTGGCACATTATTATAACCCTGGTGTGTCCCTGTGTTGTGCATGTTTGTTGTTCTTCCTATGTTCCCAGCATTTGTGCCCCTCTGGGTTATCGGCTGTGGTCCCCTACCCCCCTTTTCTCCAAAAAAGGCCCAGCCACCTGTAAAATTCTTTGGCCCAACAGGTCTGTACCCATCCTACTTAAATGCAATCCGTCTCGCCCATACAACTCTCCTTGTCCCCAGAATGAGTCCCAGTGGTCAATGAAATGTATTCCCAAGTCTTTGCAGTGCTCTTCCAGCTCCTCGTTTAGTGCCATAATCCGCGAGTTCCTCTCATTCCCACCACCCATAACGGGGAGCACCCCTGAAACGATGATCCGAGCATTCCTGCTAAGTAGCTTACTAATTAGGTCCTTGTATGTGTCCACCAAACGAACTGATTTCCTCTCCCTGATGTTATTGGACCCCACATGTAATACCACTACCGGATCAGGCCCCGACCCAGCTACAATACCGTCCACTCTATCCCTCAGGTCCTCCACTTTAGCCCCTGGAAAGCACAGAACTGTTCTATTTTTACTGTCCGGACCACAGACAACCTTGTCGATCCCCCGAACTATGCTACTTCCCGCAACCACCAACTTACTTTTGTCCCTCGCCCTATTTATCTCCTCTAGTCTCCTATTGTTTACAGCGTCCTCTTCCTCTCCAACAGCCCCACTCGGAATCAATATCGGTATCGGTATCTTTGACCTAGGATTACTCCTATCCTTGTCCCTCCGTCTCTTTCCAGGCCCTGAACTACCTGGACTACTCCCCTGGTCTTCTACCGAATCCCTCCTCCTTTTTCCTGGCCTAGACCCCAACCTACTATCTGTTGCAAGTACCTCCATCTCCTCCTCTAACTCTTCCGAATCGAGCACATCAAATCTGTTTCTGGTGCTGCACTCCCCACTGCCTTTGGACTTTACACCCCTATCTACCTGCTTCTCTGGCCCCCCTTTCCTACCACTTTTGATAGTCCACGCCAAACGCTTTACAGCATTGCTCCGGCCTGGGCCCCCCTCATCTGTCCTACGTATTTTTCTAGCAGCCCCCACCTCATCACCTACCTCATTCACATCAAAGGTTCTACCCCCATGTTTCCTCTTGGAACCACCGACAACCACCCATCCTTCTCGGAAAGCTACTTTCACAGGCGTAACTCCAGACAGCCCCGCCCTACCAAGTTTTCCCTTCAGCTCAGCAATCTCCCCCTCAAACTTAACAATTGTCTCAAGTAGGCGGAGGATTTCCTGACAGTTTGCACATACCTCTCCATATCCCATCGAACGAAAGTCCCCATACATCATAGAACACTGTCTACAAACTTCAAGCCCAATATCGCCATCGGTGGCCCCACCAACCTGGCTCTGACCGACACCCCCAGTGACCTCTGTCTGCACACCAATACTTACCCCGTTGGCACCGTTGACCTGGACCGCGATATTACACGTATTTAGCTCCATACTTACCTCCGTCTGAACAGACTTGCTCGCCATCATCAAGACAAAATTACAAAATTACGCGATCGGACAAGAAAAACTGTAGACACGCGACAAAAGGCAACACGACGAACCGTTCGACAACTTAGCGCTCACAGTTTTATTTAAGACCTCCTAACTTTGTCCCAGTTACTATACTAAACTAACTCCCCACAAAGTTGAATAAAATAACCTGAAAATGAAATATATATGATTAGTAAACAATAAAAATACTTAATTTCGATTCGTAACCAAGGAGACTTCTTCTGTATCTCCGGCGAGAATCGAGCAGGACGGGTTTTATAATACCCGGCAAATTATCTCTAAGCTAGCGGGGTCTCCAGCGACAATCTGTCCCAAGGACGAGTGCCAGGTCTATACCTGTTCAGCCGGGATAGAGCGCTATTATTATTATTATTATTATTATTAGTAGTAGTAGTAGTAGTAGTAGTAGTAGTAGTAGTAGTAGTAATAGATATATCACTATTTTGTGTACTATATGGGTAAATAATTGTACAGTTGTGCAGGTGTCCGGAGATATTTTGGACGAGGCGAAGCCGAGTCCAAATATTGGAGGACACCTGCACAACTGTACAATTATTTACCCATATAGTACACAAAATAGTGATATCTGTGATTTAATCCACAGCCCTCAATGTTAACAAAAGTAAAAAAAATTATATTTTAGAAAGTTTGACACGAGTAAAACCACATTTTAAAACACTTTTTGCTTGCTCTACCCCCGAAAAAACAAAATGGGCATAACCCATTTTTTGCTTGCTAGAAAGTGTATTGAAGTTATGACACGCATCAGGAGTTCAGATATTGTGAACAGATCTGTGGCTTCGAAGTGAACTCACATCATGACGTACTTTGTTCTCCCGCTAATATAATGTTTCAGCTCAAGGGTGGAACACTTATTCAATCCCTCATCGAAAGTGCGGCAGATAAATTTAATAATCGTTCATTTTTAAAGCATTTGGAAGAATAATTCTTTTTTTATCTGAAGAAGAGGTTCGCTTTCCCTCAGGGGTGGCGGGTGGTGGTGCCTGATTGCCATCTTAATATTTGAAAAAGGGCGTTTTTTTTAGGTTATTTATTTATTTACTGGTGTTTAAGGTCACTTTTCTGCAGCTATGGCTAATTGTGACCGCAAAAAAGGTGTAAAGTCAAGTTTAGCCAATCGTTTACACCCATGCTGCCCATTTTGGGGGACTTCTACCCCGGGCACTGGTGACCAGGTCCTATTTTACCAGTAAAACTGAACTTGTTTACCACAGCAAACAAGCACTGCTTCACTTCCGAGGTTTCCACAGGAGTCCTTTTAGGTTACCAGGGCTGCTGGTTTTTAAAAGCAACAACAAATTAAAAAGTACATTATAATTTGGACACGAAGCACACTCAATTCAGTAGCTCTGTCGAGAAAAGCTTGTCGATAATTCATGTGTTAGAAAGTTTTTCACACCTCCTTTACAGAATCTTTACTTTTGAATGTTATGATTACAGTACCGTGACAATCGTACAAATATCTAGTTATTGGGACTGTTTCAAAACCGTCCCAATATCCCGATATTGTTACTGTTTTCCTGAGCTGTTCTCATCAAAACCGTACTTGGTGTGATTTTATAGGGCTTGTTTTCACGACAGAGAACAAAAGAAATATTTGGTAGCTGTGGATTAATTATTATTAGTAGTAGTAGTAGTAGTAGTGCTAGTAGTAGTAGTATTATAAACCAGTCTCTCGTAAAATCTATATTAGATTACAAAACCAACCAGTAACTCGTTCCTAGTTCAATGTGAAACTAGTTCCTAGTTCAGACTTAGGAGGATAATTACCATCAATATACTTTAGGTCTAGTGGAGTATATAACCAGAAATCCCTTGGTATGCGCCAGTCGACCTAATCCAAACAGAGGCAGCATGGATATTATCTTAGTCTTTAGCAAAATAAGTCCAGTTGTCCTCATTCGAACAGGGCGAGTTTTGTCGCTGTGCCCGTTGGACCACAGACGGGCATCCTTCCAGGGGCGGATTGTCGCCGGAGATGCTCCCTGGTGGGATTGTCGCTGGAGATCGCCGCTAGCATAGTGATAATTGCCTAGGGACAGATTGTCGTTGGAGATCCCCGCTAGGTTAGGGAATATTACAAAACTCGTCCTGCTCGACTCTCGCCGGAGAACTCAATGCTCGTCCGGGGGCGACCGCCGGACATAGCGACAAAACTCGTCCTGTTGAACTAGGAATGAGCTACTGGTTGATTTTCTGATCTAATAGCGATTTTACCAGAGACATATTTTACTTGATACTCATGGCTGGTTGCTAAACACGCAGATAAATTCTCATGCTAGCGTCTAGGGGGATTGTCGCCGGAGATCGTAATAGTCGAGGAACAATTGCCTGGCTCTAGTCCTATAGGGGCAGATTGTCGCTGGAGATCCCCGCTAGGTGTGGGATAATTTGCCGGGAATTACAAAACTCCTCCTGCTCGACTCTCGCCGGAGAACTCGATGCTCGTCCGGGGGAGACTGCCAGACATAGCGACAAAACTCGTCCTGTTGAACTAGGAACTAGGAATGAGTTACTGATTGGTTTTCTGATCTAATAGCGATTTTACCAGAGACAGATTTTACTTCATACTCATGGCTGGTTGCTAAACACGCAGATAAATTCTCATGCTAGTCTCTAGGGGGATTGTCGCCGGAGATCGTCGCTAGTCGAGAGACAATTGCCTGGCACTAGTCCTATAGGGGCAGATTGTCGCTGGAGATCCCCTAGCTTAGAGATAATTTGCCGGGCATTATAA
Source organism: Pictodentalium vernedei (assembly GCA_031216915.1). NCBI lineage: Eukaryota > Metazoa > Mollusca > Scaphopoda > Dentaliida > Dentaliidae > Pictodentalium > Pictodentalium vernedei. The sequence continues at coordinate 737,644,198 of CM062297.1, forward strand.
AACTCGTCCTGCTCGACTCTTGCCGGAGAACCTGATGCTCGTCCGGGGGCGACCACCGGACATAGCGACAAAACTCGTCCTGTTGAACTAGGAACTAGGAATGAGTTACTGGTTGGTTTTCTGATCTAATAGCGATTTTACCAGAGACAGATTTTCCTTGATATTCATGGCTGGTTGCTAAACACGCAGATAAATTCTCATGCTAGCCTCTAGGGGGGTTGTCGCTGGAGATCGTCGCTAGTCGAGGGACAATTGCCTGGCACTAGTCCTATAGGGTCAGATTGTCGTTGGAGATCCCGCTATAGATAGAGATAATTTTCCGGGCATTATAAAACTCGTCCTGCTCGATTCTCGCCGAAGAACGCGTTGGTCGTGCTGGGGCGACCACCGGGCATGGGGACAAAACTCGTCCTGTTCGAATGAGGACAACTTCACTTATTTTGCTAAAGACCAAGATAATGTCCCATGCCGGCCTCTGGTCGACTGGCGCATACTAAGGGGTTTCTGGTTATATACCCCGCTAGACCTAAAGTATATTTATGATAATTATTTTAAGTCTAAACTAGGAACTAGGAAGTAGTAACGGGATTCACATTGAACTAGGAGCTAGGAACGGGATTCATATTGAACTAGGATCTAGTACTTATTTTACTAAAGACTAAGATAATGTCCCATGCTGACCTCTGTTTGAATTAGGTCGACTGGCGCATACCAAGGGTTTTTGGTTATATACTCCACTAGACCTAAAGTATATTGATGGTAATTATTATGCGTTGGAACTAGGAACTAGTAACGGGATTCACACTGAAATAGCGGCGTGAACCCCGTTCCTAGTTCCTAGGAACTAGTTATGGGATTCGCATTGAACTGGGAACTAGGAACTAGCAACGAGATTCACATTGAACTAGGAACTAGGAACGGGATTCACATTGAACTAGGAACCAGGAACTAGGAACGGAATTCACACTGAACCAGGAACTAGGAACTAGGAACGTACAAGAAATTTGTGAGAAAATCGTTAGTTAAGTTTACTTGTTTGCCGACCTCCTTTACTCATGATAATCAATTTAGCAATATTCGATATTATTATTTTTTTGCTTTGAGTATTAAAGTATCTGGATTAACAGAAATAAATTAAAAACATCAAATTTTATTATTCAACTGTTCAATTTCTAGTTGCGACAGAGAAAGGGATAAAGGGATAACCGCTCAGCCTCTACTACCATGAACGCTTGTAAACGTTTGGCTCTTGTGCCTATTTAAATTCAACCCTAGATATGTAGGTGTGTGTATATATATGTATTCGTGTGCTTAAGTATATGTGTGTGCATGTGTTGGGGGGGGGGGAGTATGCATATGTGTGGGTATATTTGTATGTGCGTAAGTATGATCTGCGTCTATTGACGCTCTCGGAAGCTCATGAGCTGTATTGCTTGATACATGCAAAGTGATATAGAGAGTAATCGCTTGACTGGGCTGGTTACGTGAAATAATTCATGAGAGGTGAGGAACGTTATACAAACACGAGTGCGCCAATGCGCTCAAGTGTTTTACAATATAGTCCCTCGCCTCGAATGAATTATTTCACGTAACCAGTCCAGTCAACCGATTACTCTGTTTATTACTTTTCATTATTAACGATAATTATATTATTTAACCCTTAACGCAACAACCAAAATTGGCTAGCCCTATTCTTAAAAATCGCCAATTAATTTTCATTATTTTTTCATTGTTTGTCTCTAAAACATAGGTTATGACCCCTCGATGGAACGAGCTCGTCGCGCTTATACTTTTGTTTCATCTCTACATCGATGACTTCAATGCCTCATTGCCTTACTCCATGCTTCACAAACGATTAACAGTATAACCCTGCATATTGGTGAGTTTTACGAAGCGATCAAGTCTATCAAAACATCCAAAGCATCTGATCTGATCAGCCCATGTACCCTAAAGGATTGTAGTCGTTCCATGAGAGAAACCCCTTAGGATCCTCTTCAATATCTTGCTGAATAATTTATATTTTCCTTCCACTTGGAGAAAAGCTAACGACACATCCATTTTGAAAAAATATCCTTCAAACATAGTTTTCAATTGTCAAATTTCACTGATTAGCATCGTTGGTAAAGTGTTCGAAAATTTTATTTTCAAAGGACTTTGGACATATTTCATTGAACATAAGATTCTGAGCCAGTTTCAATCAGGTTTCACTCCAGGCGATTCAACGACCATGCAACTAACGGATATTTATGATGAGTTCTGTCATACTCTTGATGAAGACAAATTATAGTATTTTCCGAAACGTACTTGGCGAAAGACTGTATCGCGTATCTCCTGTTCTGTTTGTTATTCAATTATAATCAACCACTCAAATTAAAGAATAGATGAAGGAGACAATTTTCGTATTACTACCTTATCAGTGGGTCTTCCTGTTCCCTTGATTTCACTCAAAAGCTCACCTTTGTTGTCATTTTACGCCAGCAGCCGACATGTTTGTTTACCAATGACGTAACGGATAGAATAATCTATTTTTACCTGAGGGTTTCGAGGTTGTTGCAAGGAGTTGCGTTTTGCTGGATTTAGATACAGATCAAAACATAAATCTGAACCGTTCCACAACATCGGTGCGTTTGTTGCGAAATTCGGGCCCAAGTGAAACTTACGATCACAAAGTGATGACCGTTTCTGTAAAATAAATAAAATACGTCGGAAAATAACTGTTGAGGCTTTCTAAATAAAATTTTGAAGTTCACCCTGATAAATTTTGTAACAGCTTTAGAAACATTGTGCACGAAAGCAGACTTGTGATTTAATAATGTTTTTCTGCCGAAAACTCCTTTTCGATGAAAATTCTCGAAGTTTATCGCCGATTGGGGTGGGGATAAACCCCATATTTTTCAATATATGGGATTTATCCCCACCCCATTCGGCGATAAAACACCGATTTCAACAGGTTTCTGATTGAAGACCAAAACACTGATTTCAACAGATTTCTGATTGAAGAACCAAATTATGTACCGTTTTTAGTTAGTTAGTTATTGGTGTTTAAAGCCACATATTTATGCACAATAGCTAATCATGACCACGACATTTTTACGGACAGAGGAAGCCGGATTACCCGGATAGAACCATCGAACAATGGCAAGCAACTCTCAGCTCCACAACATGGTAACTCCACACAAGCAGGGTTATAACATTGGTTGAAGACAGGTGCTCCATCCACGAGGAGTAGTAGGCCTTAGTACACAACGCCACCATGCCCCAACGTGGGCAATGGGGTGAAGTGTCTTGCCCAAGGACACAACCCGGTTGCCGCAGGTGGGGTTCGAACAGAGTACCTCTCGGCTTGCAGCCTGCACCCTACCAACTGAGCCACCTTGCCCAAATGTAACGTTTTTTGCATCAAACGCGGATTACTTATCGAAAAATCAAGCTCTAAAGTATGTTGCTGTCAGAATACCGGCTTTTACTTTCATTTCGCCAAATTTACCAACATGAAACCTAAAACACCCCCCCCCCCCCCCCCCCCCCCCCCACCTCCACCACCTGAAGTCCACTCCGGCACTGTCCTGTCCTTGAACTGCGTAGAATATAATTAAGTCAAGCGAATCGCATTGAAATCAAGTTTGGGGAAATGGGCTAACCATCTTTGGTTTATCGCATATATGTGTCTTGCAAGGAAACAGATTCAAGACAGTATGGGGTTGAGATAGCTGGCGGCAGATCCTCGATCTGGCATCACTGACTGTGTACACGACGCTCACAAAAAATGCACTCCACCTCTCCAAGTGACATATAGACACACGTTCCAATTTTTCTCTTGCCAGTGAATTTATAGCCCATACTCTTTGAAGTCTGGGCAGAGCATATAACTTGAACTAAATTTTAAAAGATTAACATGTCTATTCAGGACGTGTCATGTTTCGACCCCCTCCCCCCCCCCCCCCACCCGTCCGAACCAGTTCAATAACATTGAACTTGGACTTCGCCAAAGTAATTCGCGTTCGTTAACTTACCGTAAGTAGTTTTCAGTGTGCGTGGATTATCTCTCTTCCACATTACTAAGAGGAAAAGTTACAACGTCTCAGTTATAGCTCAAAGTTTTAACTTTACAAACAAAATCTTCAAATATGAAGAAATAAAGAATATATAAATCGAATGCAAAGTCACAGGGCGGAGGCAGGGGGTGAGATATTCCGTCATGGCCTGCGTGTATCTTTGCATCTTCCACCAATCTTGGGAGCCAGAAATAAGCTTTTTAAAAGCAAATGTTTTTTTTTATATTTAGAGAGGGGAAACACACGAGATTTTATCCTATCGGGTGGGGGTGAAATGTAGGGAGAAAGTTAAACGGCTACACCAGAACTAACACATATCATTAATTAACGGGAGGTCATTTGAATTTGTTCCAAGAACCATGCGCGTATGAGACGATGGGGGGGGGGGGAGGGGGGGATGCGGTTGCCACCCCTCTTGGTCACAGGGAATTCAGCTATAATCATTGTTACATGTATGTCGTAAAAACGTCACGGTTCTCGATGACGTGCGCGTTCGTTGTCGCGGGAGTGGGGCTCCCCCCCCCCAAAAAAAATAAAATCAACGTCTAGAAATTTCGAATTTCGAATCACTATTTGACTAACAGCTGGAACCTTCACATACTATGGTACAAATCGTGAAATACCTCTTGGAAAGCAACGCAAACAGACAAAATTGGAAAGACGGTTTTCCGTCTTCGGGCTGTGATTGCAAGAGAAAATTATCAAGAGTCAAGACACACGCAGTGTTGATACATTTTTGTTTTTGAATATAAAATCATTCAGTAAATAGTTCATGACTGATTCCTTCAGAAAATAAGGAGACCAGAAGGTGTCGTTTTTTGATCAGTGATCGAGTCCGATCCAAGTTACACTCAGTCAGTCAGTCTGCAAATGCATTTGCAATTTCAGGCGACCAGCTAAACGGGACTAGAAATTGAAGCGTCGGAATAAAAGTAATTAATTCTAAAAATTTGATAGACAATTTTACTTCCACTCACTGATACTGAATTCATTTTCTATCTAGTCCAAAACTTTTTTACATGACGTTTAACAATCCAGTGGCGGCGCCACAGGAGGAGGGATGGCTGTCCCCCCCCCCCCAACACACTTTTCCCTCGCCCCAATCAGATTTCAAATTTCTATCTGACCGTGGTTTTCCCACCCAGTATCACGCCGTAAACGACACACAACAATACACATCATGTATGGTGTAGAAATGCTCAGATATCGCTCCCAGGGACTCCAACTATGGAAATCTTTCATGGGGAGACCACCCCCATGCCCCCTCCTCCAGCTATAAGGCTTGGCATCTCGACCTTGGACCCCATATCTTACTTAAGACCCCCCCCCCCCCAAAAAAAAAAAAGTTGTGATGGAAAGACAATGGGCTACATACAATTAAGCTACATAGGCCTAGGCCTTATGTTCTAACTTTCTTGCAAGTTGAAAATACAACCACAGATTTGGGTTCGATGGGGGTGATTGATGCCCCTCCCCTCCCCAAAAAACATAAAGACCCTTTCCAACCTACTTGAAACCTGAGGTGCTGAAATTGAATGAGTGGGTGTATTTGTTGCGCCACCAATTGTGAAAAGGTTTATGGGATTAACACTAGGTGTCAACTAAATTAAATAATCTTTGTATGTAGCAGATATGCACATTTAAGAAAAAATAAAATAAATAAGCTGCTACCAGCAGGATCACACTGGATCACCAAAAACACTTGGTGAAATGACTAGAAACTATAGCACCCTACATACAGTGGAACCTCTCTTGAGAGACCATCTTTCTTTTAAGACCATTTGCTTGTCGAAAAAACTGGTCTTTCAAGGGAGGTTCCGCTGTAACTCCAAAACCTCCATAGGAGGTTTTGGGTTACAGTGGAACCTCCCTTGAAAGACCACTTCTTATTTAAGACCACTTGAGGGTGGTCTTTTATAACAGGTTCTACTGTAATGACATGAAACCATGTCATATGGTGACACTGAGCATGAGAAAGGAGAGACTGTTGAAAGAATAGTTTGTCAAAAGTGCAAACATCCTATTTTGTTGATATTCTCTCTGTCTCAACAAAACAATAAAAAAAAAAGCTGATTTAAACAAGCAGCTACAGGGAATGTATCAGGTTAATTAAATGGAAGTATAATTACATGTGAAACCTAGGAAAAAGTTGTGTAAAACGCGGGTTTTTGGTGATACTAGGGGGTGGGTCCCCCTCTCTGAAAAGGAAAAAAAAAATTTCCTCCTCAAAATGGGGTGGTGGGTGGTGTTGGGGCGGAATTTTTTTTTTTCAGCCTCGTGTATGGGACTTTTTTCCAGACCCCCCCCCCCCTGTATAATTAGGAAATTTTCAAACAGAAAAAGAAAAGATCCAATCAGAAATTCATGCTCCTAAGATCATGAAGAAATATTTGAAAGGGGTAATAGCATGCATGTAGCATTCCATCAAATTGTTAATTGTACTTTCTAAGGGCACTGCTAGAAAACCTCTGGACGGATGGTGGGGGATGGGTGGGGGGGGGGGGGCATAGAGAATAAACTAGAATTTCACAAGACCATAAAAATATAAGAAGTTGTGGCAATTAACTGGATTTTTTGGTAAATAGTACTTACTGTGAACACTAGTTAGAAAATATTCGTTGTGCTGATGGGTGGTGGGGGGGGGGGGGGGGTGGGAGGGAGGGGGGTTTAAATTGTAATTTTGCAGGACCATAACAGATTTATTTGAAAAGAATGTTATGATGGGCAACAGAACTTTTGCCAAATTGTATTTATTGATGTCAGAAGTAGGAAATCTCAGGACTGTTTTGAGGCTGGATTATTTTCTTATGGCTTCGTCTAAATCCTCTTTACCAAATTCCTGGATGAAATCACAGTACAGCAGTCTGAATTTATTCGGTTTTTTGCAGGATACTATTTTTTTTAAGAAAGTACTGTATAAGAACTTGTAAATGTTCAGCTCATAGACCGCTTGCACCCTCGGGGCTTTGTGTTGTAACTTTTATTGTTTTGTGAGTTCTGTTCTCAAAAAGTGTGCACAGTTGTTATAAAGGTTTGTGATTTAATGGTGATCTATTCTCTCCAGGCTGTATCTCTTCTCCAACTCCATGCTTCACCAATTCCCTTCTTGGTAAAGTCACTTAAATAAGCCTTCGGCCTGGACAGAGTTTTCGGTCTGATTCAGTGGGGTTTTGCTCCATTCATCAATGTCCTCCTGTTTCTTGTGTGGAATTTATTGGGAATATGAGGGGGGGGGGGGGGGTATACTCCCGTGACTGTCATCCATATAATAGTATAGTGAGGACTAGTAGTACAGGGTGGAATATTATACTGAAGTTACAAACTGACTTCATAATATTTCAAAGTGTCATACATGTGTCTTGGACAAACCTCAAAATTACAAAATAACTCCCGACCATCTACAGCTAAGGAAAATGTTAAGAGTGTAGTCCAACATAGTGCATCATGAGAATTAAACTGCAGTCCAACCTGGTGAAAATGAATAAAAATAGGGGATCAAATCAGAATAATATCTAGTAGAAATCACAAAAAAAAAATATTAATACTTCGGGTGTGATAATTTAGAACATTGGAGTAGGAATCAAGTACTTTCCCGACTGATGCACCATTTCATTCTTCTGTTGTCTTTTTCACTCAAAGATTTATTGTCAGTCCCAGTCAGCAGCCTCTTTCGGGTTTGCACTGCTTCTCAAAGCGGTCAAACTTTCTCATGCAATGGTTGTTACACGTTCCAAGCAGCACAGTGAGCACACTACTCTGGTACACATGGACAGTCCAGTCAGCTGAAAGAAAGGTGGCCAGCTTTGAGAGTGGCCTTTTGGAAGTATTAGTCACAACTATTTAACATAGTTTATTTATTTATTTATTTATTTATTTATTTATTTATTTATTTATTTATTTATTTATTTATTTATTAGGATTTAACGACACTTTAACAGCCAGGGTCATATCATGTCGGTGACAGTTTTACGGGTGGAGGAAGCCGGAGTACCCGGAGAGAACCACCGAGCAACGACGAGCAGCTGTCAGCTCTCCAACATCGTAACTCTGAACTCTGCACCGCGGCACAGAAAGGGTTAGATTGGTTGAAGACATGCGCACCATCGGCGTACAGTACGCCTTAGTACACAGCGTCGTCGTGCCCCCATATAGGCAATCGGGGTTAGGCGCCTTGGCCAAGGACACAACGCGGGGACGCGAATCAGTTGCTGAAGTGGTCACCCATCGAACTACTAACCGCGCTCGACGTTACTTAACTTCGGTGACCTGACGAGAACCGATTACCGTGACCCCCCCCCCCCCTCCCCCTTAACATTATTTTCCCCACTATACAGGCTGAGTTGTGCGTGAAATTGTAGACAAAAAAAAAACAAAAAAAACAGTTGTTGGTTTGAGCAATGAATAATAGTGCAAAATGAAACCTACATGAATCAATGTGCATATTTATTAAATAATAAATTTAAATGAATTATATTTTGTCACCTCATGAAATAGGAGACCCATTATAGGTCAGTACAAGAGTGTTTAGATTTTATTTTCCAGCGCTGACCGACTTTGACCCTGTAAAACTGTCACGTTCACGATTAGCATTTGTGAATAAGTATGTCGCTTAAACACCAATAAATAAATAATTTTAAAGGTTTTGGATTCATTACTTAATACTATGTTGTGATCAGTTTTGCTTATTAATGTTAAATTTAATATGAAATAAGTGCTACCTAAACTGCGAACGTAGTTACAGTACGTGTAGAGTGTATTATCACTAAATCACCCGCAGAGTGGAGATTCCACCCAAACAATAATTGCAAATTTGTTGCAAAGCATAACAAGCACAAGCAAAGTTCCAGCTAATGAGCCTCCCGGTTAAACCCAGAAGGCCATTGGCTGAAACATTGCTTGTGTTTTTGTCCATATGTTCAGAATTTGAAAGTAATACTTTGGGTGATAAGTTAGATAACTCCACTCCACGGGTCATTTTGTTACAATCTACTCTCCACGTACTGTATTTTATAAATTTAAATAAAAAATATACAGAGGATGTCATTGAACACTTTAAAAAAAAGGAAATTTGTGCCCCAAAAATAATAATAGAATGCCCATGGCAATATCCATAGCAGTTTATTTGTCAGGCCACAGGGGTATAACTTGAAAAAAAATAGGTTAATAAATTTAACATTTATAAGCAAAACTGATCACAACATAGCATTAAGTAATGAATCCACAACCTTTAGAATTATTTCTTTATTGGTGTTTATTGTCATAAACTTATGCACAGTGGCTAATCGTGACCGTGACAGTTTTATGGGGCCTACGTCGGTCAGCGCGGGAAAATAAAATCTAAACCCTTTCATATTGAATTAATGGGTCTCCTATTTTATGAGGTGACAAAATATAATTCAATTAAATTTATTTTTTAATAAATGCACATTCACTCATTAGTTAGGTTTCATTTTGTACTATTATTCATTGCTCAAACCAACAACTATTTGTTTTGTAATTTCTTGCACAACTCAGGCTGCACACTGGGGAAAAGAATGTTAAATACTTATGACTAATACTTCCAAAAGGCCACTCTTTCAAAGCTGGCCACTGCTCTTTCTTTCAGCTGCACTGTCCATGTGTACCAGAGTAGTGTGCTCACTGTGCTACTTGGAACATGTAGTACCCATTGCATGAGAAAGTTTGATAGATTTAAGAAAGCAGTGCAAAATCCGAAAGAGGCTGCTGACTGGGGATTGACAATAAATCTTTGAGTGAAAAAGACAACAGGAGAATGAAATGGTGCATCAGTCGGGAAAGTACTTGATTCCTGCTTCTATGTTCTAAAATGATCAAACCTGTAGTATTGATATTTGTTTTTGTATTTTCTACTCCATATTATTCTGATTTAATTCCCCTATTTTTATTCATTTCCACCAGGTTGGACTGCAGTCTAATTCTCATAATGCACTATTTTGGACTAAATTCTTAACATTTTCCATAGCTGTAGACAGTTGGAGTTATTTTGGAATTTTGAGGTTGTTTATCCAAGATATGGCACTTTGAAATATTATGAAGTCAGTTGTAACTTCAGTATAATATTCCACCCTGTACTATTAGACCTCACCATACTATTATATGGATGACAGTTACAGGAGTAAACCCTCTCTCACATTCCCAATAAAGTTCACACAAGAAACATGAGGACATTGGTCAGTGGATGAAAATACCTTTTGAATTAGTTTTAAATAATATTTTATTGAAGATAATGTTATATGTATATATTACATAGCAGTATAATAGATTAATAAAAAAGAAGTTTTGCTAGCAGTATACGAGATAACAGCAACAGTGATAATTAGATCGGTAGATAAACTAGGATTTGACAGGAAGCCTTAGGCTTATGTGAGTCGTCTCCTGCGTTTTATAGCACTTTTCGTAAAGATGATGGCAATGATCAGTAGTAACAAATGAAACATGTATATCGCAGCCCAAGGGGGTGAGCACTAGCGGGCCAATGAATCTGGTTGAATCTCTGACCTTGGACAAGCGCATCACCGGTCCGCGTCATACTACGTGAGCATTCTAGATGCGTATGCAACTACATAATGGCTCACTTTTCTTTACATCAGCAAATGCAGCTGGGGGGTACGACAGCTCATCAAAAGAAAAAAAAATTGAAAAAGGCAATATTATACTAATTGCATGCTGAGAATAAGTTGACCAACAGGCTCAGCCCCTTAGCCAGCGATATACGCGATTGTCTAAACTACACATACGTGAAATCAGAAGTGGTCCTAACCGATAAAAATAAATAGATGAATAAAAATAAGAAGTCAGATAGTAAAAAAATGCAAGAAGAAGAAGTAAAATAAAGAAGAAGAAGAAGAAGAAGAAGAACCTATTCCGAATACATGGTGCACTGTCTTTAGATAAAGTTGAATAGAAAATAAGGTCTTGAAATTAAGCAACTCTATCAATAACTAGATAGTAAAATTGTGGTACATTGCCTTAATCGTACGGACATCGATAGAGGAATTCTTAATGAAGATTAAGCATCTTCAAAAAACAGATGTCATCACTCGTCAGAGGAACCGGCCACTCTATAAGATGAAGTCTTGCACTATATCAAAAATTAGACTGTTCTCCTCGTTACTGAAAAATTCTGAGCCAAAAAGAAGTGTGGTAATATCTATAGTGAAAGGGAGTAAATTGATGGTTCCATTGCGTGCGTTAGGAAACAATGGACAATGAAGAAGGAAGTGTTCTGGAGTCTCAAGTTCACCACACTGACAAAACGGACTAGGTGCGAGATGATTGTCATATAAATGGGCATTAAGGCTGCTGCAGTGTAACCGCAGTCTACAGTGGTAAATTTGAGCCGTGTGAGATTTTGCACGGATTTTTTCCAAGTCGGCGCCTTGTCCTGACGAGCAATTGTCCCAAACAGTATCACCATATTCCAGTAAGGCCTGACAAAGGCAAACTATATCTTTTCTAAAACATGTGTATCAAGCTCAAATTTGTGTTTCCGGAACAAGTCTGGTCGAGACCAGGCTTTAGAACAGATATATTCAGTGTGATTGGTCCAAGTACATGTTGTATTTAGCACAACTCCTAAGTCTTATGAGAATTGAAATCACTTATTTGAGCACCACCTAAAAAATAAGGGTGGATGGGCAGTTGGGTTCGTTTTGCGCGATATAACAATACTCTCAGTTTTTTGGGGATTAAATTCGACTAGCCATGTTTTTGCCCAGTTCTCAATTACAGCTAGATCATGGTTAATTAAATTCAAGGCTTGGTTTGGATTTTTTTACAGTTAGATATAGCGAAGTATCATCTGCAAAAGGTGTATGCTACTGAGTAAATTTTCGGTTATGTCCTTAATGTAGATAAGAAATAGTAAGGGCCATAGTATAGAACCTTGAGGGACTCCAGCATTTATAGGGCGCCACGGGGAAGCCTCTGATCCCACAGCTACGCGTTGGGATCTATCTGAGAGGTACGATTTAAGAACAGCAACAATTCACCCGAGACACCAATACTCTCCAACTTATGAGCGAGACCAACATGCCATACCTTGTCGAAAGCCTTACTGACATCTCAAAAAAAAACTTCTTTTCCTTTATCGAGCGCTTTACAGAATTCATCATATATATCAGTTAGCTGGAGGACCGTAGAATCCTGACTGAAATTGGCTAAGAACGCTCGAGTCTTCCAGGAATTGCCATAGTCGTTTAAAGATTCATTTTTTCAAAGACTTTACTAAGGCTACTGATCAGAGATATAGGGCGATATAGGGAGATACAGGGCGATAGTTACTGACTAAGTTCGCGGGTTGTTTTTTCAAAACTGGTGAAACATTAGCCCTTTTCCACAATGAAGGAAAATACGAATTGTTTAGCAATATATTGAAAAAAAATCGATAGCGGTTCGTATAGAAAGACTTTACATTCTTTAAGAAGACGTGGTCTGACAAGATCAGGAGCCGATGCTTTGACACCTTCGGTGACTGCAGTGCTTCGTACACCTCGCCGCAGTGAAGAGTTATACCATCAATTGTTCATGCAGGATGTGCTATGGCTTCTGGAAAGGAAACGATGGAGCCGTCAACTGTTGAGATTGAACAAAAGTATTCATTAAGCACTTCGGCTTTTTCGACATTCGAGGTGCATACTTCATTCATGTAATTAATAACAGGAATCTCTGCTTGGCGACGGCCACTGAAAAATGTTTGTAACGTTTTCCCTCCACTGTGAACTTGAGGTCTCGTTACTTTTTAAAATGGATTGAACTTTGGATAAGTATAACGTTTTTGCCTTCCTGATAGCTGATACAACTTCATTCCTTTTAGTTTTATACTTTGCCCATGCATTCGGATGGCCAGTCCGTTTGGCTTTGCGATATAGCCCTCTTCTTTGTCTTATTAGTAGTAGTATTTGGTTATGCATCCATTTCTGAAGTTCGGCTGATTCGATCTCGAAGTAATATATTTGTTTGGTATATGTTCGGATGTAATATCGAGTAAATTGTCAGTGAAATTTGAAACTATTGTATCTAAACATGAGATATCAAAAAGAGCATTCCAGTCTTCGCGAGAGAGCGCAGCATTTAATGCCTCATAGTTGCCTTGGGAATACAGCCATATCCCTCTCTTAAAAGTGCGGGATCGTGGCACAAAATGTTCAACTTCCACTGCAATTGGGCAGTGGTAGCAGATCATGTCAAGGATAATCGGTTCTAAGACCTCATAAGTTTTCACGTTGACTGTGCTGCTGATCGCAAAGAGATCTATCAACGAGGCAGATGACTCAGTGAAGCATGTTGGCTCACCCACAAGCTATCTAAGATTAAAATAACTGATTATTTCAAAAAGATACTTCTTGCGTGGCCCAGCTGGTTATCGTTAAAATCGTCGGTAACTATTATGTCTTCGACTCGTGTGTCCCTTGTTCTTTCAATAGAGGATGATATGGCATTCCAAGTGTTTTGAGGCCTGGTGGGTGGACGATAGAATACCCCGAACAATAACGACCTATTAGATTTTGTGGATACTTCGGCCCACAAAAACTCAGTATTCGGCGTCTCAAGGTCTGGTCCGTGTCGGAATGAAATGCCCTCTGTAATGTACAGGCCACCCCACCACCTCTCGTTGGGCGGTCATAACGCAGTGGTTCATGAAACCCATGAATTATGATGTCTGTTGTAGAGTCATTGTTTTGTAGCCAAGTCTCGATGAGAGCAAGAATGTCGAAGATAAAGATTCACACTGGACAAGATCTATTTTGGGTTTCAAGCTCTGCATGTTGACATGGAGAAATCTGAAGGTGTTCTGGTCATGCTCGGAATTAACAGAGTTAGGGCCCTGATTCATTTCAATGTCACCTGACAATAATAATAATACAGATAAGTAGAAAATGAGTAGAATTACCACGAAGGTTGAATTTTTTTTGCGTGAAATTTACATTCGGGGCTTTGGGCTTGTTAGATGGATTCTGCTTGACATTTCGTCGCGTGAGGACCATAAGGTTCTATCTTCCAATGGAAGATAGAACCTTATGGTTCTCACACGACGATTTGCACAACTTACCATTCGATGACTATAAAGTGGCCAATTACAACTTGAGTTGAGAGATACGATGTATTGACAAAGAAACAATGCAACCATAATGGTGAAACTTTCGTCTAGCGCAAATCCACAGAGGCGTAGTCGCAGGTAATTGAATACACAGACAGATTGGTCTTTCAAGGGCCTACACTTTAAGCTGCGAACATAAACGCTTGTGCTAAAAGTACCTATCCAAGCACGGTATAACTCAAGGCAACACATCAAGTAATCTGTGAGTGATATGAAAAACTTGCTGCTCGGATATAGGTGTTAGTCAAGATCACATTTAGCAACATGGGTTCACAATGAAAGCAAAATGTATTCGAGATAGTTCTGGAAGATAGATGGTAATGAATTGTAAATTGAGAAGAAGAAATTATTGAGCTGAAGAATATATGAAAGAAACAGAAACAGTCAAATTATAAAGATAAACAATATGTACAAGATGTATGTGTACATTCTAAATGTGGCTGGGCTATCGGTGGCGAGCCCAGCAACTGAGATGTTGTAGGTATCTTTAATATGATCAGGTTCGTTGTCGTTCACATGAGACACCTTTGATTTTGTAAAACATATGTACTCACACAACTTGGCTATGATCAACTGACAAGCCGAAAAGCCACCTTACAAATCAATTCATTAAATATATCAGGTAGCCATTCGCCTTGCCGGCAGGTTATCCAATTCGCTGAATGATCATGTTCCTACGCTAACAAGTGGTCGCCTTTTGTTCAAAGTTGGGTTGGGGCTTTCATATAGTACAGAATTGAACATATATTTGAAAGTAAGATTTTGAAATAGAAAGGCAGTGATAAAAGCTCGAGCATAACTATTATATTTTTGGTTTTCATAACTCATCGATGCGACTCCCAATATGGCACTCAACGTCACAAGCAAGCAAAAGTGTTGTTGGGACGTATCTCCCTACATACATCAATTATTAGTACTGGCTAGGGAGTGAAGAAAAGAGAGTGGAAAAAAGGATAAAAAGAGGAAGCCGTTGTGAAACTAATCCCCCTTCGTTATTCATCCTTGCCCCCCCCCCCCCCCCCCCCCAGAAGAATCGAAAGTCGTCAGAGCACAAGGGGGGAGGAATTCAGAGGGCATCACATTTGGGCGTTAATGAATAAATCGCTGTATTCGTTCAGAGTCTTTTGGGGCCATACTTGGGAGCTTACTGGGCAAAGGGGTAACAAAGATGTTAATGAAGTGTACCACAGCGAACAATGTTGCCACTGGGTATATACAATTTATAATTCAATCACCACTTCCTTTGAACTTAACTTGTTCAAACAGAAAACCATATAATATGCCTGTCAAGCAGTATGTATTTGACAACTACCAGGGACACCGCGCTGAGAAACTTTCGCTTACACGAATATATAAAATTGCTTCTGTCGCAGATAGCACAACAACAGATGTGACTAGGGCCACACGACTTTCGCAATGGCCACTTATGGCAAAATAAAACATTAATTGATAACAGAGATATCCACGGAATTCATGGCCACTCACATACAGGTGGACAAGCTCCACCGCCGGGGTGTTTTAAATTCATCCATACCTTCAGCTAAAGCCGCTAGAATCAGGACAAACACATTTTAGATTCTGCCCTATATACTAGAAACAACTACATCAGTTACCATGAACACTCAGTCGTCTCCATATTATCTAGACGCTTTCTAGATAATACATATATAACTGCATACACGGGCTTTTCCTGCATTTCACGATCCCACGTATTCTGATATCATATTATGAGATTGTGAGTTCGACTGACTGCAACCCGTCAGAAAGGGTTCAGAGACCTCTGTCAGACAAGTTGCAATGAGTCAGACTCGACGTGCTCAGCATTCAAATAGAAATATGTCCTCGTCACACACACACACAAGCACGGTGAATAAATTCCTGGTTCTACAGGCAATAGAACCAAACTACCACGGTAATTACGATTCACGCGAGAAACAAATCAAGGTCACGCAGGATTGCAATTAACTCTAAAGCCGGTACTAGATATACCCAAGTACAACTACATCAGACGCAATGATATCTTAGGCATCACCAGTTTACCACATCGACCCGTGATCCAAAGGCATAATGTGAAATTGCGAGATTGAATCACCAAAAACTTTTCGGGCCGAGTTCAGTGGCCACTGCCAGACAAGATGGAGTGGATCAATCTCACAGTTCTCAGTGATCAATATGACATACCCTCCTTACACATACACACAAATAAAACACGGGTACAAATACTTTTCGAAAAAGAAAAAAAACAAAAAAAAACAGTAACAGCAAAACATTATGTTGATCCGGGAAATGAGCCATGATATTCTACCCTGACCACTTACCCATCTCTATTTTGTCATGATGACCCGTGTTTCAACTGACTGCAATCCATTGGAAAGAGATGAGTGGCCTCTGCCAGACAGGTCTGAGTGAGTCAAACTCGCGGTTCTCCGCATACGCAACCCACGCAAAGTGCAAATACAAAAACTCGGGCACATTGCACAATAAGAGGCGCGTCTCCTGAGGCTTCACGAGCACAAAAGACCCCACTTTCCATCAGCTCCCTGAGACAGAATAACACTATGTGATTGGTGACAGTGGTGATCCGTGAATTCCTGCCTAAACGGGCAATCAAGAAGACCCCACGGCTAGGATAATTCAGATTCTTTCAGGCTTTCAGCGCAAGTTCGCGAGAAACGAAACAAGGTCAGACAGGATGAACAACTAAATCAGACGCTGTGAGATCTCAGGCATCTCCAATTAATCATGATGACCATGATGATCCTTGATCCAAATCCGTTGTAAGATTGCGTGCTCGACACATGATAACCTGTCGGACCGTGTTCGGTGAACGCTGCCAGACATGTTGGAGCGAGTCAAACACACAGTTCTACACAATCTACAGTGACATGCAAAGCTGTATGTATTTGTCAAGTACCCGGGACACCGCACTGAGAAGCTTTCGCTTCCACGAATATATAAAATTGCATCAATCACGGATAGCACAACAACAGAGGTGACAAAGGCAACACGAGTTCCCCGAAGGCTACTTTCTGTAAACTCCTTGTGACAAAATAAAGCGTTAATTCGTGGCCACCCACATACAGGTGGACAAGTTTCACAGCCGGAGTGTTTTAAATTCATCCATACTTTCAGCTAAGGTCGCGAGAATCTGAACGAAAACTCACAAAGTGAAATACATTTTAGGGTCTGCCCTGTATACAACTATATACAACTACATTAGTTACTATGAACACTCAGTCGGCCCCATATTATCGAGGCACTTTCTAGATAGATATATATAACTACACACATAAACTCGTCCTGCTTCTCACGATCCCACGTATTCAGTTATCATGTTACGAGATTGAGAGTTCGACTGACTGCAACCCGTCAGGCAGGGTTCAGAGAACTCTGACAGACAAGCTGGAATGAGTCAAACTCAACGTGCTCAGCACTGGATAGAAGTATGCCCTAGTCACACACATAAGAGCACAGAGAATGAATTCCTGGCTCTATTGGAAATAAAACCGAACTGCCACGGTAATAACGATTCTCGCGAGAAACAAATCAATGTCACACAAGATTAAGATGAACTCTAAGGCCGGTACAAGATATAACTAAGTACAACTACATCAGACACCATGAGATCTTAGGCATCTCCACCTATACACTGTCAAAAATGTAGATTCTCTTCAGAACCAAAACTGGTTCTAATCTTGTCCCTGAGATGGAACCAGTTTTGTTTAAACAGCATTTATTTCAAATCAAATAAATTTATAAAGATTAACATTAAATATTTACAGAATAAAACATAAATTGAGGGGGTTTCAGCCGTAAGTTTAGAGCTCATACGAGGTTGTCTCAAATCATTATTAAGCAAAGGAGATATGAACAGTTGGCATATCGAACCAGTTTTGGTTCTTTTCAGAACCAAAACTGGTTCGATATGCCAACTGTTCATATCTCCTTTATTTCAAAATGTTTGGCGACTGCGTTGAATAAGCGCCAAGTTTACTGCTGATTCTACTTCAGTTCATGTAATATTCTGTTAAAATTGAACGCTAATCTCGGTAAATAAATACTGTTTAAACAGAACTGGTTCCATCTCAGGGACAAGATTAGAACCAGTTTTGGTTCTAAAGAGAACCTATATTTTTCTGCAGTGTAGAATTAGAATATGGGATACAGATCGCTCTCACAAGTCACCACATTTATCACCCCCCCCCCCCCCCAACCTCACTGCCAACACACCAATTTCACTGTGACCCACCCATGCGGTGAAAAGAAGAACTACAGTGTGATGCTAATAGAATTCTTCAGTACCTTTATGGTGAGCAAAACCCTACTGAAATAGACCGAAAACTGTCCAGACTGAAAGCTTGTTTAAGAGACTTTACCGAGGAGGGAATTGGAGAAGCATGGAGTTGGAGAAGAGATACAACCCGGAGAGAGTAGATCACCATTAAATCACAAACATTTACAACAACTGTGCACACTTTTTGAGAACAGAACTCACAAAACAATAAAAGTTACAGCATAAATCCCTGGGGGTGCAAGTGGACTATGAGCTGAACATTTATAGGTTCTTATACAGTACTTTCTTAAAAAAATAGTATCCTGCAAAAAACTGAATAAATTCAGACTGGTATGCTGTGATTTCACCCAGGGACTTGGTAAGGAGGATTTAGACCGAAGTCATAAGAAAATAATCCAGCATCACCACAGCCCTGGGTTTTCTACTTCGACATCAATAAATACAATTTGGCAAAAGTTATGTTGCCGATCATAACATTCTTTTCAAATAAATTTATTATGGTCCTGCAAAATTACAATTTGCACCGCCCCCCCCCCCCACCCCCCATCACCACAGCCAGTATTTTCTAACTAGTGTTCACAGTAATTACTATCCACCACAAAAAAATCTAGTTACTTGCCACAACTCCTTATATTTTTATGGTCTTGTTGTGAAATTCTAGTTTATTCTCTATGCCCCCTCACCCCCCCCCCCCCCCCCCATTCCCCATTCCCCATTCCCACCATCCACACAGAGGTTTTCTAGCAGAACCCTTAAAAAGTACAATTAACAATTTGATGACTGCTACGTGCATGCTATTACCCCTTTCAAATATTTCTTCATGGTCTTGGAATCGAGAATTTCTAATTGCATCTTTTCTTTTTGTGTTTGAAAATTTCCTAATTATGGTGAATTCTTAGCAGCAAGAAATGGGAGTGCGGTGGCTCAGTGGTAGACTGTTGAACTTTCTATGCCAGAGGTCCCGAGTTCGATCCCCATTCGGGACGACCCGCGTTGTGTCCTTGGGCAAGGCACTTTATCCTAGTTGCCTACATGGGGGCACGATGACGCCGTGTACTACTTAAGGCGTACTGCACTTCGATGGTGCACATGTCTTCAACCGCTGTAATCCTGCTTGAGCGGAGCTTAAACAGAGTTAGAATGTTGAGGAGCTGACAGTTGCTCGTCGCTGTTCGGTGGTTCTCTCCGGGTACACCGGCTTCCTCCACCCGTAAAACTCTCGCGGTCACGATTAGCCACTGTACATAAGTATGTGACCTTAAACATAAATAAGTAAATAAATATAAATAAATAAATAAATAAATAAATAAAAAATAAATAAATAAATAAATAAATAAATAAATAGCAGCAAGGAAAGATTGTTTTCCCATTTTTTTTGCGAAGATTTCTGACTTTTTTCGCTTTCAAATTTCATAACTCAGCAATCTGTGATGGGATTTGGGTGGGGATATTAATTAAAGTACCCACACACTTCCTCCATATCACTTCTTTCTATTTTCAAGTAGTTGGCCTACAGTAGTTTTAGCAGGTTGAAAATTTTCTGAAAGGTGGGGTGGGAGGGGGGGAGGGAGAGGAGGTGCAACAAATACACTTACCCATTCAACCTCAACACCTCTGGTTCCAAGTAGGTCTTTTTTTGGGGGGGGGGGGGGGGGGGGGGGGGGGGGCATCAATCACCCCCATCGAACTCAAATCTGTGATTGTATTTTCAAGTTGGTTTGAACATTATGTAGCTTAATTTTATGTAGCCCTCTCTGCAAGTTTGATCAACACATTGTCTTTCCATCACAAATTTTCTTGATACCGACTGATTGTTACAGTGACGGCGCCAGGATTTCAATTTTTCTTTTTTGAGGGGGGGGGGGGGGGGGGGTAAGGTCAAGATGCCTTCATCTCCCAAATGCCACAGGCCTTATAGCTGGAGAAGGGGAGAGGATCTCCCCCTCGCATGCGTGGGGGTATGGCGGGTCTCCCGATGGAAGATTTCCATATTTGGAGGCCCTTGGAGTGGGAGCGATATCTGAGCATTTCTACAACACCGATATGACGTGTATTGTTGTGTGTCGTTTACGGTGTGCAGCCATTCCCCTCCAGTGGCACCGCCACTGGATTGTTAAACGTCATGTAAAAAGTTTTGGACTAGATGGAAAATGAATCCAGGATCAGTGAGTGTAAGTAAAATTGTCTGGTATCAAATTTATAGAATTAATTCCGACGCTTTAACCCTTTACCCAACGCAGACGATTTGAAAATTTATTATTTTAAATATCATTTTTTAAATTTTATCAAAAAATTTCAACAAAACCATATCATGTGACCCCTCTTTGGAACGAGCTCGACGAGCTCGTTCCAAAGAGGGGTCACATGATATGGTTTTGTTGAAATTTTTCGAAAAATAATAATTTTTCAACTGCTGAATTTGCATATTACGCGGGCGGATGCGGGCGATTCGTTGGGTAAAGGGTTAATCTGTAATTGTACTGTAGACTAGTCCCATTTAGCTGGTCGCCTGAAATTGCAAATGCATTTGGAGACCGACAGACTGAGTGTTTGATCGGACTCTATCACTGATCAAAAACGACAGCAGTCCACCTTCTGGTCTTCCTTATCTTTCGAAGGAATCGGTCATGAACTATTTACTGAATGATTTTATATTCAAAAACAAAATGTATCAACACTGCATGCGTGTCCACCTATTGATAATTTTATCTTGCAATCACAGCCCGAAGACGGAAATCTGTCTTTCCTTGCCAAAATTGGTATACAACGTTACAAGAATCTTCGCGTGACGCAAAAGTGGGTCAATCTGAAAGTCGCAACAATTTTCTGTGGAGTTTCCACTGCAGTGGAGGTGCGTGGGTGTAAAACTGTATCACTTCAAAACCTCAATGAAAGTGTCAATGACACTGTAGCTTAACTTGTGTGTTGTGTTTGATGAAAAGGATAATGTTCAATGTTTATGAAAGGATTATGAAATAAGACAAGAATTGTGATAATTGGGAATATGTGCATTTCTGTTCCCTGTATGCTATGTTTTTGATAAAAAAAATAATATGAGGTGTACACTATACTAAAGACCTGAGGGGTGGGTTAACATGACCTCACAGTTAATGTTTGCGGCCCTCACAGTTAACGTATATCAACAAAAGTTACCAAGCTACATAGAAATTATTCCAAAACAAGTCATCCTATCAAGTTACATTGAAATCCCTTCATAAATATGGCCTGTAGACTGTGCTAAAGGTTTTCGGGCTTCGGGCCTCTGGAGTCGTCAGTTTCCCAATTGCGTCCAAAGGGGACGTTCTCATCTAGACATTATATGAAGTCAACCTACCGAGTTACAATGAAATCCCTTCATAAATATGACCTGTAGAATGTGATAAAGGTTTATGGGCTTTGGGCTTGGGCAGCCATCATGGTTGAATGATCGCAACCTAAAGGGGACATTCTCACCAGGGCATCATCTGGAGTGATCCTTCGAAGTTACAATGAAATCCCTTCATAAATATGACCTGTAGACTGTGCTCAAGGTTTTCAGGCTTCGGGCCCCTGAAGCCGTCACAGTTGACCAATCACGACCAAGAGGGGGTGTCATCGTTTAGGCATTATATTGTAACGATCTTGCGATGTTGTCATAACGTTATTAACTTACCAAATTTCGTGCATCGAAATCGGGTTTTAGTTTCAAATTATTCTTGTTGAAAATCACAGTAATCCGATTTTGTTAATCCTCACTTATCACAGAATTCAAAACGAACCTTCTAACTTAGTGTCACATATTTTGTATTTCGTTACGCGTCAAGGTTTGTGGTTTGCGATTCAAAAGTTTTCACTTGGCATACTTCAGCCATGTTTCTTTGTGCTGAATGTGGGTATGTCATCCTCCACCAATCAGCGCTTGGTATTTTTACGTACGTATGTCCCGCACCTATTAGTGCAGAGCTTAATTACTAATAGTTAGTTAACCTATCGTGTACTTATATTTATACTTTAACTAAATAAACCAATCAGGGTGTTTGGTTAATACTTGCCCGTCTATTTAAGCACAAATGTTTTCATATCGCTGTTCTTGTTTTTTGGCACTGAACCTTTCGTTTGCCTTCAGTTGCGAACAACTCTTGCAGAAAGCAATTAGCCTTGGCCAGTATTAAGCAGCAATTTGAGTAAATTAATCACTGTTGAGTAAAGGTAATAATTACTTGGTAATTGAGTAAATCCTTAATGATAACGCAAGTAAATAAATATTACTTGCGAAGATGCGCTGAGTTTTGGGACTCGGACCGGGAATCGAAGGTGATTTATAGCGTCCAGTCGTATAGGCACTGAATAATACTTATTAGGATATCTGTCAACTTTGCAATCTTCCACTGAGCTGCGGCGTTACAGATGATATCGATAGCAGAACACCGTCTGATTACATTCGTAATGGAACGTGTTAAGCTATTTATCTCTTCTCCGGTGTAGTTAGCTCCCTTGTTTCGCACAAGCCATGAATAATCTGAACTGTGTTCAAGCTCTCCCCTGCAACTTGAAGCGAGGAAAAGAAAATGAGGTTCAACATAGCGATTGATGATTGCTTCTCAAGTAGTAGGCCTACTGTAGTTTTGTTGCATTTTGTTTATCATTGCTTTAGTGACAACTATAAATTAAACTGTTAAGTTTCAAGACCTGGTTTATTTGGTCACTCTGCCAGTACATTACATTTATGTCTAAATGTTAACCCTTAGTCTAACAGAAAACCAGTATATGTGGCACCTTGACCGCTCGGCTACTGAAGTATTGGTTATCAAATCCACCCTCATAGGAGGCCGTGGGAGAAGAATTGGGAACTTTAGACGTCTTTGATTGAAGATTAACCCTCAAAGTGCCAGTACTACATTACCTGTAGTATCCTACCCTCCTTATTCGTGTTACAACTTGCCCTGCCACCACCACGGCCACCCAAAAACGCCACAGTTGGTGGCAGAGGTGGGATAGTTAATTTATAGTTAACCATAACAATTATGCAAGCTACATACGAACAAAAGAAGTCAAGGGGTAGTTTAGAAAGGTGTACCCCTCCTGTAGATGCTCAGTGCCAAGAAGCAGGTTCCATTCAGCCAAGTCAGCCCAGTTCCACCACGGGAAAATGTGTTACATTTGGGAGTCCTGGAAGTGAACACGATTCCACACACTCTGATTCATTTATATTAGGAAATCCCAGTGGTGAAGTCCTTCTGTCAGTCAAAAATAATAATGGTCATGGGGATAGTGGTTTCGAAGAGCAGTCGTTGCACGAGCAAGTAAAACGTGTTCAAAAGGAGTTGGAGGAAACTAGATCTCAGATGAAAAGCTGTATATTTGGAGAGTCATCGTCACCATTTTCAGCGGGAGATTGGGATGCTGCAAGGGCAGATGGGAAGTCAAGGTCGAGTAATTTATGCAGAAATGTTGCTGATCGGGATAGGTACTCGGATACCGAAACAGATGATCATTTGGTTAGACCATGCTTACATATGACTCTCATGCAGAATAATTCTGGTGAGGATTTTCTGCACCAACCCCATAGAGAGGTTGGACATCCACCCAGGCTTGCTGGTTCAAGTGCTGGGATGGATAGGGTTTTATTTAACAGCTCTGAAAGTAATAATGCAGCAAGAGGTACTGCATCAGTGCGCCCCCCCCCCCCCCCCGGATCGCCGAGGTAGACGTATGGGTCTTATTGGAGCACAAGAGATCTGTCCACCATTTGAAAGACATTATGAATATATGTATAGTAAACCTAGGGCCACACCCAACTTTAATGGTAAAGGTAACTGGGAAGATTATCTGGTCCAGTTTGAATTGATGGCAGAGACCTATCACTGGGAAGATGCAACAAAAGCTGTGGAGTTGGCAATTAACCTAAGGGATTCTTCTCAGAGTGTGTTAAGTGACCTCAGACCCGACCAAAGAAGGGACTATAATCAGTTGGTTTCAGCCCTAACTGCTAGATTTCAACCGGAGAACCAATCAAAGTTGTATAGGGCACAATTAACGAATAGGCTGCGACAGAAGCATGAAAGTTTAAGTGAGTTGGCTCAAGATATTAAACGCCTGGTTCGATTGCCTTACCCTAGTGCACCCAATGAAGTTAGAGAGCATTTATCTAGGGATGCTTTTGTGGATTCATTAAATGACTCAGAGCTGGAGTGGGCCGTGTTTCAGGGAAAACCTAGAAGTATTATTAATGCAGTACGTCTGGCCATTGAATTTGAGGCTTTTCAAAATAGTAGGCGTCGTAATCGACCCAAATCCCAGATTAGGATGTAGAAAGAGGAAGATCTAAATGATGATTTCCTGGGACAGTTTATGGGACAATTGGCTAAAATAACTAATGAAAGTGGGCCTACGACAGTTAAGCAGTTTGCTTCAGATACAAGCCGTAAGGGTAGATGTAATTTTTGTGGGAAGCTTGGCCACTGGCGGAGTGACTGTTATAAATTTAAAAACAGGATTAGCACTAATGAAAACCGAGATTCTGGTAAACGGTAGTGTATAGATAAAACTAAAAGAAGCATTGCTGTACAAACTTCGGAAAACTAAAACCAGCTGAGACTGGGGTCGAAGTGTCAGCTGCATTTTGCAACAAAACTGAAATGACCCAAAATAAAGTTTATGATTTGACCTTTCATGGTTCAGCTAATAGACTATTTATCAATGTCAATATTCATGGGATTGAAATTAGTGGTCTAGTAGATACAGGATCAACAATTTGTGTTTTGCACTCTAAAATATTGGAAAGAATTAAAAATGTAGTTGATATTGAAATTAAACACCATAGTGGAAGATTGCGAATGGCAGATGGGGGTCTGGTACAAAGTTTGGGTTATGTTGAGTTACCACTGGAAGTAAATAATAAGGTGTGTAATCAAAGAATGGTTATCGCTGATATTGATGCCGATTTAGTACTCGGTTTTGATTTTCTCCGGCATAATAACTGTAAGATAAATGTTGGTGAGGGTACTCTGCACATTGATGATGAATGTGAGGTTACATGTGAAGTGGAGGATCAGGATGATGCAGTGTTCAGAATTACGATGAATGAGAATTCCATTATTCCACCCCAATGTGAAACCATACTCACGGGAAAAATAAATAGAAAAAGGGATAATATCTCTGAACTTTTGATAGAACCTACAGCCGATAATAAAATTAGCAAAATGGGATTACTTGTTGCTCGAACTGTTGTCGATCCTAAGGACAGTCAGGTTCCAGTAAGAGTTCTGAATTTGAGTGACAAACCACAGCATATATATAAGAATACTAACCTGGCTATCGGTACGAGTATTAGCTATCTAGTGGAACTGAAGGATAGTCCCCCAGAGATGCATATCAGTGAAGAAGAACCCCTGATTGATGCTGGCACGGTCAGATCCATCAGCGATGATATCTTACCTGAACACTTAGAGTCAATTGTTAATAGATGCTCAGAAAATTTGAATAAGTCCCAAGTGTCAAAGTTTCGAGAATTGCTTGAGAACTATCATTGCATATTTGCGAAGTCTAAAGACGATCTGGGAAGAACTGGTTTGGTGAAACACAAAATTGATACCGGTAATTCAAGACCCATTAAACAGCGTCCCAGATGACTGGCATTAAACAAACAAGCTATTGCAGCTGAGGAAATTGACCGAATGTTAAATAATGATGTTATTAAGGCGTCCACAAGTCCATGGTCATCCCCTATCGTACTGGTCAAGAAGAAAGATGACTCATGGAGATTTTGTGTCGATTATAGGCAGCTTAATAAGGTCACACTTAAAGATTCATACCCTTTGCCTCGAATTGAGGACTCTTTAGATGCTTTGAGGGGGTCACATTGGTTCTCGACCCTCGATCTTCTTAGCGGTTTTCATCAAGTTGAGCTCGACCCTAAAGATGCAGAAAAAACAGCATTTGCAACACCATCTGGTCTGTTTCAATTTCAAGTTATGAGCATGGGTCTATATAATAGTCCAGCGACATTTGAGAGATTGATGGAGTGAGTGTTGGCAGGTCTCCAATGGCAGAGTTGTGTGTTGTATATTGATGATATAATTGTGTTTTCAAATTCATTTGAGTCTCATGTTGAACGTTTAGGACAAGTATTTACTCGTCTAAAGAACGCTAATCTGACGGTTTCACCTAAGAAGTGTGAATTCTTCAGGAGAAAGGTTGCATTCCTGGGCCACATTGTTTCGAATCAGGGTATTGCTACAGATGAGAGAAAAATTGATGCTGTTAAGAACTGGCCAGTACCCTTAAATGTTCACGAACTACGCAGTTATTTAGGCACAGTCTCCTACTACAGAAAATATATTCGGGGAATGGCCGAAATAGCACATCCCCTACATAAATTAACAGAAAAACAAAGCGTTTTCAAATAGACTGATGAGTGTACATTGGCGTTTGAAAATTTGAAGTCCGCATTGGTAAGTGCTCCAATTTTAGGTTATCCCAATATGAATTTGCCATTCACCCTTGACTGTGATGCTAGTGGGTATGGAATTGGGAGTGTCCTGTCCCAGATACAGGATGGTCATGAACGAGTGATTGCCTATTTTAGTAAAACTCTTTCCAAAACAGAAATAAATTATTGTGTTACCAGAAGAGAGCTCCTGGCTGTTGTTGAAAGTGTGAAGCATTTCCATCATTATCTGTACGGTTCATTCTTCACTGTTAGGACTGACCATGGGGCATTAACATGGCTACTAAATATTAAAAATCCAGAAGGACAAATGGCCAGATGGTTGGAAGTCCTTACATCATATGATTTCAAAATTGTACATCGTGCTGGTAACTCACACAAAAATGCTGATGGTCTATTTCGGCGTCCCTGTGACACTTGTAATCACTGTGACACACGTGAAAATAAGCAGACAAAATCAGCGGTAGAAGTAGATTCACATTTTGATGAACCATCTGCGTGTGTGTATGAATTGTCACTAGAGGATGGTGATACTTTATCATTATCTAAGTTAACCCTTTACCTAACATGAAAAGCAGACGACACTTGCAAAAAAAATTCTTGAATAACTAAATTTTTTCATTTTTTGTCTCAAAAACATAGGTTATGACCCCTCGTTGGAACGAGCTCGACGAGCTCGTTCCAACGAGGGGTCATAACCTATGTTTTTGAGACAAAAAATGAAAAAATAATGAAAATTAATTGGCGAATTTTGAGAATAGCGCTGGCCGGTTTTGGCCGTTACGTTGGGTAAAGGGTTAAAAGAGTTACAATTAACTGATCCCGAGTTGTCAAAAATACACCTTTGGAAGAGTGAAAACCGTAGACCTGATTGGCCTGATGTGTCATACCTAAGTCCAGCTGTTAAACATTACTGGTCACAGTGGGATAGGATCAACCTAAGGGATGATGTGTTGTATAGAAAATA
Source organism: Pictodentalium vernedei (assembly GCA_031216915.1). Taxonomy (NCBI): domain Eukaryota; kingdom Metazoa; phylum Mollusca; class Scaphopoda; order Dentaliida; family Dentaliidae; genus Pictodentalium; species Pictodentalium vernedei. The sequence continues at coordinate 737,672,062 of CM062297.1, forward strand.
TATTTCCCCCGAGGGAAGTGTTTATTGGCAGTTGATGTTACCCAAAGTACTAATGAATATGGTGTTACAGAAACTTCATGATGATCCTGCAGGTGGACATCTGGGTATCACACGTACAATCAATAGAGTGAAAATACGATTCTACTGGTGGAAATATGCCAGTGATGTGGGAAACTGGATAAAATCCTGTTTGAACTGCCAGCCTAGTGGCTCAACACATCATACTGCCAAAGCACCGCTAAAGCAGTATGCCGTGGGACAACCATTAGAGAGACTGGGAATTGACGTATTAGGTCCGATTCCATGTTCTAAAAATGGTAACAAGTATATATTGGTAATATGTGATTATTTTACTAAATGGACGGAAGCTTATGATATGCCCAATCAGGAGGCAAATACTGTAGCAGAAAAATTACTTCAAAATTATATTAGTCATTTTGGAGTGCCAAGACAAAAACACACTGATCAGGGTACCCAATTTGAGAGTGTACTGTTTCAGGATCTTTGCAAGAAATTGGATATCGATAAAACGCAAACCACACCATACCATCCCCAAAGTAATGGGTTGACGGAACGCTTCAATAGGTCATTAGGAAATATGATTCGTAAATATGTATCCGCCAATCAAAAGGACTGGGATGTATATTTGCCTCTGCTGATGATGGCATATAATTCCTCTGTTCATGAAAGTACCAGCTTTACTCCGAGCAAGATGATGTTTGGTCGAGAGTTGGAATTACCTGTTGATGTTTTGATTGGTCTCCCACCAGACACCGAAGCTGGAAATGAATTTCAATCAGACTATGCTGTTAATTTAGAAAATAAATTATTAAAAATTCACGAAATTGTACGTGGAAAACTGATCAGTGTGCTCGACAAACAGAAACGATCTTATGATCACCGATTGTCACATAAGAAATTTCAGATTGGTGACCTAGTCTGGATGCACAACAGTGCAAAACGAGTCAAAATTAGTCCCAAATTACTACCAAAGTGGAATGGTCCATTCAAAATTGTAAATCAATTGTCCGATTTAGTTTACCAAGTTCAGCAAAATAAACATTCACGTGTGATAACAGTGCACCACAACAGGATTAAACCCTTCTACGGTAGAAATTAAAAGGCAATTCCTGTATTTATTACAGATGCATGGTACAAATACTAAAGACCGGACCTGCAGGAGGTGTGGTCGGGGATTCTTTGAGCGGCGGAAGTTGCAGAGGCACTTCAGGGAGCAGCATGGGCCAGTTGAAAAGTGTAGGTGGTGCAGTGAAAAATTTCCCATTGCCTGTCATTACAAGATGGTCGACCACGTGAGAAGACAACATCCACGCCATGTCGAGGAAGTGGAAATAAAGACTTCAGGGCGAGGAAGACCTTTTAAGAGAAGGGGAGATGGTGACGACCAAGATGAGAGGAAGAGAGCAAAAGCAACTCCATCTAAGACGCCAGAATTGAATAGTCCTCACATCTATTTAGACATGCCAGAGCTGGGTCTTAAACCTTTATCACCATTGCCAACAACACCACTTCAAGACGAAGAATATGAGCCACCTAGGTTTGGCGAAGATGTGCGTAATGTCGAATACCATCCAACGCCATTACTAGTTGCAGGACCCAACTATAACAGCCAGACTGCAGAAGAACCCAACATGGGCGAAGAGATTGACAAAACACCGACACCACAGCATCCAGACTCTCCAGCTGAGGATTCTTTGAGCCTCACTTTTATCAAACCCAAACCAGATTTCCTTCCGCAGAGTATTGAACATGACAGACCATCTGAACCCTCACATCTGGATCCAAGGCTATTCTTCATGGGCGCTCCAAGCGAATTTCTTCGACAACTGCCGGAAGCATCCATCTTAAGGAGGAGAAGAAGATCGGTTCTTCGAAATGGTACAAGATCCGTTCAGTTTTTCCCTGAAGGAATCACTGCCATTCGGAAGGTGGAGACGGCAATGACATCTGATGGCACGTACCAGCTGGAGGCAACCTGGATTCCAGATCCAACATGTAGAAAGATGAACTCTGTATCCACACAGACTGAGGCTGTGGAAACCATCGTACACCATCGTCTCAAGACATTAACACTCAAACCAGCATTGAACAGGAAGATAAAGACACACAGTGCAATTTGTCCAAGGAAGATGTTCGGGAAAAGATGAAGGCATTGGAAGTAGAGATGAAGAGATTACGAGAGATGATGGATTGAATCTTGTAATCAGCATCACAATTAAGATATCATTATCAAACCTCTTCATGTACTCCACCAACATCATATCTTCGCCAATATCATCAATTGCACTGAAGGGCTTCCAATTTGCACCTCAATCTCTCTCGTCATTGTCAAGATTCAAACATCTTAATCTGCTGCATCGTCATATCTTCATCAACATCATCAATTGCACTTAATAACTTCCAATTTACACTACCAAGTCTCTCGTCATGGCCGACGTTCTACACCATTACTGCACCACCAGCTTTTGTATCATCCGATTTTGCCAAGTCTTTCGTCATCGTAAAAGTACCACACCATTACTGTACCAACAGCATTTGTACCATTTGAAGTGTATCATCTACCAGGCACCATCTGTACTTTAGTTGCTAGTGGAGTTAGAACATTACTCTCAAGAAAATCAATGACTGTTTTACTCTCAGTTATATTCCATACTGATTAATAGGGACATTTCCATGAAAAAAAAATGATACCTGTATTATCGGGTTTAGTGGCCTAGAGTCTTTAAACAGTATAAATGGCGACAGACTGTAATCCAGTTATTTGGTGGACAATTCCATAACAGAAAAGAATCAGTGACTCTATTGTCATGCTTTTGGTGTAATTTCCCGTGACTAACTCAGTTTTTACAGACTGATTCCAGATTTAGTGATAAAGGACTGTCCAGTAGTTGGTGTGTGTGATGCCGATCCAATATGAGTTACCCAGTGGTGAACCGTTTCCAGAATTATTTAAGAGAGAAAAAAAAACAAAAAAAAAACTACTCATAGAAGACTATTGAAGGTGAGAATTTATTAGGAAGCCCTGTCTTCTTAGTCAGCTTCCACATTCTTTAGTCTTCTTATTCCTGACTTGGCTGAAATGTAAATGATGTATAACAAGTTCAATATTTTATTTCAAATTTGAGGTCAAACTTTATTTCAAAGGAGGGGGTAGTGTAACGATCTTGCGATGTTGTCATAACGTTATTAACTTACCAAATTTCGTGCATCGAAATCGGGTTTTAGTTTCAAATTATTCTTGTTGGAAATCACAGTAATCCGATTTTGTTAATCCTCACTTATCACAGAATTCAATACGAACCTTCTAACTTAGTGTCACATATTTTGTATTTCGTTACGCGTCAAGGTTTGTGGTTTGCGATTCAAAAGTTTTCACTTGGCATACTTCAGCCATGTTTCTTTGTGCTGAATGTGGGTATGTCATCCTCCACCAATCAGCGCTTGGTATTTTTACGTACGTATGTCCCGCACCTATTAGTGCAGAGCTTAATTACTCACGTAATAATTAACCTATCGTGTACTTATATTTATACTTTAACTAAATAAACCAATCAGGGTGTTTGGTTAATACTTGCCCGTCTATTTAAGCACAAATGTTTTCATATCGCTGTTCTTGTTTTTTGGCACTGAACCTTTCGTTTGCCTTCAGTTGTGAACAACGCTTGCAGAAAGCAATTAGCCTTGGCCAGTATTAAGCAGCAATTTGAGTAAATTAATCACTGTTGAGTAAAGGTAATAATTACTTGGTAATTGAGTAAATCCTTAATGATAACGCAAGTAAATAAATATTACTTGCGAAGATGCGCTTAGTTTTGGGACTCGGACCGGGAATCGAAGGTGATTTATAGCGTCCAGTCGTATAGACACTGAATAATACTTATTAGGATATCTGTCAACTTTGCAATCTTCCACTGAGCTGCGGCGTTACAGATGATATCGATAGCAGAACACCGTCTGATTACATTCGTATTGGAACGTGTTAAGCTATTTATCTCTTCTCCGGTGTAGTTAGCTCCCTTGTTTCGCACAAGCCATGAATAATCTGAACTGTGTTCAAGCTCACCCCTGCAACTTGAAGCGAGGAAAAGAAAATGAGGTTCAACATAGCGATTGATGATTGCTTCTCAAAGCATATATGAATTATACACTTGTTTTGTTGCATTTTGTTTATCATTGCTTTAGTGACAACTATAAATTAAACTGTTAAGTTTCAAGACCTGGTTTATTTGGTCACTCTGCCAGTACAGTACATTTATGTCCAAATATTAACCCTTTGTCTAACAGAAAACCAGTATATGTGGCACCTTGACCGCTCGGCTACTGAAGTATTGGTTATCAAATCCACCCTCATAGGAGGTCGTGGGAGAAGAATTGGGAACTTTAGACGTCTTTGATTGAAGATTAACCCTCAAAGTGCCAGTACTACATTACCTGTAGTATCCTACCCTCCTTATTCGTGTTACAACTTGCCCTGCCACCACCACGGCCACTCAAAAACCCACAATATGGAGTCAAATTAACAGGTTACAATGAAATTCTTCCATAAATATGACTTATACACTATGCTAAAGGTTTTGAGGTTTTGGGCTCGGGCAGTCATCAAGGCTGAATGATCGTGACCAAAAGGGGACGCGCTCATCTCAACATTATTTGGAGCAATCCTACTAAGGTACAATGAAATCCCTTCATAAATATGACATGTAGACTATGCTCAAGATTTTCGGGCTTTGGGCACCTGTAGTCATCACAGTTGACCAACCACGACCAAAAGGGGATGTCATCATCTCGGCATTATACGGAGTCAACCTAACAAGTTACAATGAAATCCTTCCATAAATACGACCCATAGACTATGGGCACATTCTCATCTAGACACTATTTGGAGTCATCCTACCAAGCTACAATGACATCCCTTCATAATTATGACCTGTAGACTGTTCTAAAGGTTTTCGGGCTTCGGGCCCCTGCAGCCGTCACAGTTGCCCAATCGTGTCCAAAAGGGGACGTTCTCATATAGACATTATATGAAGTCAACCTACCAAGTTACAATGAAATCCCTTCATAAATATGACCTGCAGACTGTGCTAAAGGTTTTCGGGCTCGGGCAGCCATCATGGTTGAATGATCGCAACCAATGGGGACAATCTCATCTAGGCATCATCTGGAGTGATCCTACGAAGTTACAATGAAATCCCTTTATAAATATGACCTGTAGACTGTGCTCAAGGTTTTCGGGCTTCGGGCACCTGTAGCCATCACAGTTGACCAATCATTACCAAAAGGGGATGTCATCATCTAAGCATTATATGGAGTCAACCTAACAGGTTACAATGAAATCCTTCCATAAATATGACCTTTTGCCTATGCTAAAGGTTTTTGGGCTCGGACACCCATCAAGGCTAAATGATCGCGATCAAAATGGGACGTTTTCATCTAGACATTATTTGGAGTCATCCTAACAAATTACAATGAAACCCCTTCATAAATATGACCTGTAAACTGTGCTAAAGGTTTTCGGGTTTCGGGCCTCTGTAGCTGTCACAGTTGCCCAGTCAGGACCAAAAGGTGACTTTCTCATCTAGACATTGTATGAAGTCAACCCACCGAGTTACAGTGAAATTCCTCAATAAATATGACCTGTAGACTGTGCTAAAGGTTTTCGGGTTTGGGGCTCGGGCAGTTGTCACGGTTGGCAGATCACGCCCAAATGGGGAAATTCTCATCTAGAGATCATAAGAAGTCATCCTACTAAGTTGCAATGAAATCCCTCCATATTAAACATGACCTGCAGACTGTGCTAACAGTTTTTGGGTTTCGGGCTTGGGCAGCCATCACGGTTGATAGATCATGCCCAAAAGGGGGCGTTCTCATCTAGGCATTATACAGAGGCATCCTACCAAGCTACAATGAAATCCCTTCATAAATACGACATGTAGACTGTGCTAATGGTTTTCGGGTTTTGGGCTCGGGCAGCCATACCGGTTGCCCGATCGCGACCAAAAGGGGACGTTCTCATCTAGACATGACCCCAAACATGCATATGAAATTTCGTGACGATCAAACAAGAGCTGCGGGGTGTAGCCCGTGATGAAGGAAAATGTGAACAGACTTACAGACTCACAGACTAACAGACCTCCGCACGTGTGATGGCAATAGCTTATCTTGACTATGTCAAGTTAAGCTAAAAATGGAACTATCGTGTTCGAAATATCATTACCAGGTACCGGTACCGTTCTTTTTGATAAATATTAAAGTGGAAAAATCCTTCCAAAAACTTTATTGCGCCAGAAAGATGGGGAACAAATGACGATCCGAAAAGTACGGCACCCTGCAGAGAAGAGCAAACTCTCAGGAATCCCGTCGTGTGCCTATTTTAATTGTATATTACGTATCTTCCAGAGGAAATCGTTATAAGCACGAAAGGGGTAAACCTGTTCTTTACAAAAAATAGTGTCAGAAATGAGAAATGCAAGAAAACATCGACTCGTCGAGTTCAAATGTCTCGCGAAAGGAAAATACTTAAAATTATAGAATTTCTTGCAGACACACTTGTTCATAGATATTTTATTAAGAAGCGTGCCACTTTGTAGCCTTCAACAGTTTTAATTTATGTTTTACAAGCAACTGAAGTTTAAAAATTGAACGACAAATGCAGCGCAACGTGCGTTTCTTTTGTGTTGTTGTGGTTTCGTTTTTTGACGGAGCCTACCAGATGACGCCATATCCAATATCTATGGGTGACGCTATTCCTGCACGTTCACCTGTTACTTTCTTTCAGAAATCTAATTCGGTTTCTACCAATGAAAACAACACAATTTGATCAACTTCGACTTCTCTTTTTTGTCCATGGAGTTTACATCCGGATACATATTTTTGGATTGCTCAGACATATATGTTTATGAAATATTCTAAATTTCGATCTTATATTTTCACACACACATACCATTAAGCTCTCTTCGTTCGCGGACTTCGGCTGCTCCTACGTTCGCTATTACCTATTTTTTCAAATTACACCCCTGACAAATAAACTGCTATGAATATTGCCATTCTATTATTATTTTTGCGGCACAAATTTCCTTTTTTTAAAGTGTTCAAATGGTTTTGGGTACGAAATCTCTTGGGTACGAAATGGTTTGGGTAATGGGTACGGAATGAAACACACCCAATGACATCCTCTGGATATTTTTTATTCAAATTTACAAAATAACTACGTTCGTACTTTAGGTACCACCTATTTCATATTAAGCTATGTTTAGCACAAAGGTTTGAAAAAATAGAAAATTTGAATGACAATTTTCGTGAATAGCGCTGGTCGGTTATGTTCGTTAAGATAGATAAAGGGTTAAAATGGAGTACCCATATCTTTAACTCTTAACCCGCTGAGTAGTTTCGAGGTAATTTTCATCAAATCTAGTCATAGCTGCTGTGAAGCATCCATGATTAGATTTGATGAAAATTTCTTCCAAATTTAACTCATGAAATCAAAGGTGAAAAAACTTATGCAGTTTACATGTGGAAATTTGATTAAATGTACCTAAATTTCACTTATTTCAGTGGCAGGTGAAATCCTGTTCTAGGCAGGATTATCCGCCAGCAGCATGCAAGGAGTTAATCACGGGTACTCGAAGCAAGTTGCAAAGTCAAAAAAATATATATTTGATAACTGTTTTTGACTGATGAAGTTTTGTACAGAATCAATAAAATAAAAAATGCCATTAGCTTTCGACTTCGACATCAAAGGAATTGAGGGGTAAAAAACCGAACTGAACGGAGTGGAGTACGTGAGACTGTGCAATCAACGACGCGAGCGGAGTTTTTCCTGTATTGCACGAGTTCCAAGGGCGCTCGTGAAATACAAGAAAACCACCAACAACGGTCGTTGATTCCTGTCCGCCGTACTCTACCCGAGTTGTGTTCTATATTTATACCGCGATCAGACTTGAATTCGGATGAAGCGAACATTTTAAAAGAAAATTATCAGCTTCGGCGGTACATTCTTGCTTGATACCGTTTTGTGTCGAAGCATTTCATTCACGTCATAACGTCACTCAGACGAGTAAGGGCCAATCAGATGCGCTATTACAAGACGTTTTTATCCGTAGGCTGGATTCGTGATTACGTGTTGTAATTCTCAATGTCTGTATTGTATCGGGTAACTTTGAAAACACACAGCAGTCGTGGTCTGTTTACCCTTTCCATCAGATTCTCTTTATTTATATTATTTATTATTTTCATCGGGACACAGCCTCTCCTTCAGATGGAATGACGTTAGGGCCAACTGGGCCATTTTAATTGGAGACATGGGATATTCTTTCAAAGATACAACTATGTTTGGATGGTGATTTCAGTTATAGCTTTGAGTGATTCTATATACATTTCAATGTCACATGTAAGACTCTGAAATACCAGAAGATTTCTACGCCCACAAACTACTAGCTACTGCCTGGTTTGGGTTTCAAAACTAATAAAAGGCCGCCCGGCCACTCGTCCCCCGAAAAAGTGTGCAATTTGAGGTATTTTAATTTTTTTTAATTTTTTGAAGCCGAAAAAGGGACATAACTCTGGCAAACAATGTTGGACCAAACCCCGATTTGAACTTGACCTTGGTTTATGTTGATACACCTGTATACAAAATTTTATTTGACTCAGTCAACAACAACTAAAGTTATCATCGATAAACAAAAAAAAAACGAATTTTCGAAGTCGATAAAGGGGCATAATTCCGGAACAGTTGTCGGACCACACCCCGATTCGAACTTGACCTGTATTTGATGTTGATACAGCTACATACTAAATTCCATTTGATTTGGCCAACTATAACTGAAGTTATTATCGGGAAACCAAAAAAAATAATTTTTGAAGTAGAAACAGGGGCAAAACTCGGGCAAAAATTGTTGAACCCACCCCGATTCGAACTTGACCTGCATTTTATGTTTATTCACCTACATACTACATTTAATTTGATTTGGCCAACTATAACTTAAGTTATCGTCGGGAAACCACCAAAAATGAAATTTTGAAGTCGAAAAAGGTGCATAACTCTGGAAAAATTGTCGGACCACACCCCGATTCGAACGTGACCTGTATTTTATCTTGATACACCTACATACCAAATTTCGTTTGATTTGGCCAACTATAACTGAAGTTATCATCGGGAAACCAAAGTGGGATGGACGGACGCACGGAAAATTGATCATTTTAATACGTTCGGATAACGGTTAAAACCTCGGTTTTTTTTGGAAAAATTTCGACAGGCATAGAAAGGGTCACATCCCCCAAACCTAATCCTGAAAATGTCACTAATCCTAACCCCAAACCTGAACTGACCCTAACCCTTAATATGAACCCCGAAAATTCGCAGTTTGCCTCAAAAGTCTCATATCTTACTAAATAAGATCATAATTTATAAAATAAGCTCATAATATTTCGGTAATCTCATAATGCATCTCCGGACACAAAAAACTGTTAACCCTTTACCTGACATGAAAAGCAGACGACACTTGCAAAAAAAATTCTTGAATAACTAAATTTTTTCATTTTTTGTCTCAAAAACATAGGTTATGACCCCTCGATGGAACGAGCTCGACGAGCTCGTTCCAACGAGGGGTCATAACCTATGTTTTTGAGACAAAAAATGAAAATATTTTGAAAATTAATTGGCGATTTTTGAGAATAGCGCTGGCCGGTTTTGGCCGTTACGTTGGGTAAAGGGTTAACTCCCGTTTACTTGCGTGGACGGACAAGCGGACATCGGCTATTTTAATAGTCCCCCCCCCCAAAAAAAAAAAAAAAAAAAAAAAAAATTCGGGGGACAACTACGTGACATCACTTTGTCACTTATTCACGCTTGTCCAGTTCACGCATCCTGTGTATAATGCTATAAAACATTTTCAATTTTATTTTCCAGAATTGTATTTTCTTCATGTGAACATGAATGACCGGACTGATTTATTAGTGCTTTAAAAGACGTAGCAGTTTACCTACTGGAAAATTGCCACGTTTTTTAAAACACTAATAATTCATTTCTGCCATTTGTAGTCACAGGGAAAATACAATTCCGTAAAATACAATTGTAAATGTTTATAATCTTGGTCCCTGAAAGGGTCTAAACACTAATCTCGGTAAGACTGGATTCCTGAAATGTCAGGGGCAAACGACACCACTCAAACTGCCCCTAAGATGACGTCAAGTCAATCAACTCGGTAACTCCACCCAATTCCCGACGTTTGATTTCGAGAAAGCTGGCACGTTGAAGATAACATCTTTCACTTCATCAAAAGCGATGGCGTTTACCTTGCACGAAAAGTAATAATAGGCTACTGTATCAGCTTTCAAAACTGGACACTTGATTTTTGTCATCAATAACTAAAATCTGTTATAAATATTCTATTTGCATTGCCAGAAAAATGTGCGCATCATCAACATATTCACTTTCTGCATACATCGGAGTGTATTCTTTAAAAAGTTTATCAGAGATTGCGAGGCGAATAGAAATTGAAAACATTTGAGAAAATATCTGTTGAGCATTGTTTATTTGTAGTGATTACAGGCCACCACCATACCCATCCCCACAATAAGGCTGTGGAGACACTTTTCTTTGTGTGACCAATAAGCGTCCTAACAACCCAGTCATTTTGAGATCAGTGGATATAAATACATGTAGCTTGTTGGGTCATACTTAATTACTTGAGTTTTAAAGAATTCTTTCTACTGTACTCGCCATGATATGTATGGATTTCGCTGTTGCACACAGCCCGTCCCTATTTGCACTTGACTAGTGATGAACAGCAAATTAAAAAACAAGCGATGGATAACAATTTGCATAAAACACAACTAAAATGGAAAATAACTAGTATTTATGCAAGGGTAACAGAAAAAACACTTGAGTGTTTTAATACTATAATTATTGTACACCAAAGTATTAACGCATCGCCTGGCTATTTTCATTATTTTTTACAATTTTTGTCAAAATATTTAAAATAAAATATATCATATGAACCCAACCCCCAAATGGAACGAGCTCGTTCCAGTGAGGGGTGACATGATATGGTTTGGTTGAAATTTTCCATATAATTTTTGTTGAACTGCTTAATTTGTAAATTATGCGGGACAATACCTCCCATTCGTTTGATAAACGGTTAAAGAAGTATATAAGGAATAATGATCGTTTGTTTCTGTCTATTTCTTGAGTTATGAACCCCAAAAAACAAAGGCCAAGCTGTGTAAATGGGCGTAGTCAGTTGACTGCTGCCAGTAGCATTCGGCTTTCTAGGCTTGTCCTTGTACCTCTCCCTTCCAATTTCCGCTCAGTCTGAAAGTCACAAAATTCTGAAATTGGTCTCTGGATGGCTCACATAGAGAGCATTCCACGACATGGTTCCCCGTTCTGGGGAAGGATATTGCAAACAGTGCCGTATTCATTCAAACACTCTATTAGGATGAAACTGACTGATGTGTGCCAATTTGTAAAAATATTACTAAGGTGACATACATCATTCTGAAGTTGTGAGGGACACAGACTTATCCAAACGACAGCCATCAAGTCCGAAACTCGATCAAGTCCTAAACTCGATCAAGCCCTAAACTCGTTCAACACATGTACCAAATTAATTCGTAAAGTTTTTTTAGGGAGCGTGGCATAGGCTGTACCAAATTTCCTTGTCGGACCTGTTGCCCTGAATCTGGTGGAGCAGAGTAACAGCTCCATGGGAAGAGAAGGGAAAGCTACTCATTTACCGTACAATCATCACCAGGAGGTAAATAATTACACACGATTGCAAATCCAGTGCAATGTGGCAATATGATATAAATCGGGGATAATGTGAAGACAGCCAATCTGGCTACGTTATACCCCCCCCCCACCCCGCCCCACAGTATGCATAAGTGTTATCGTTGTACGTTTACTGTTTAACCATCTTTGTTGCGGTAACCGGTTCTCGTCAGATCACCGAAGTTAAGCAACGTCGAGCCCGGTTAGTCCTCGGATGGGTGACCGTCTGAGCGATCATTTCGGACTCCCGCGTTGTGTCCTTGGGCAAGGCACTTAACCCCGCTCTGGCATAATCATTTTTTGAAAGCCCTGACAGTGGCTTCTAGCACTCAACCAGTTAACAAAAGATCGATTTTTCTCAGTGCAGTCTAAGTCACGTTACTGTGCCTTACCTCTTACCACGAATGAGACACGTCTCACAATTTTCTTCATTCCAAAAACCTTCCTCAGTCGCACGTATCGAAAATCGCTCTTGGGGTAAGTAGAGTTGCTTTCCGACATATAAGAATCCATAACAAGACATTGATGTGTATTTATTAAAGTTTAATAACAGTCCAAACAGGATAAAAGGGTATCAACTCGAGCAAAGTTGAATAATAATGTGTACAGCATTATAAAAGTAACAAACATAATAAATATATACAAGTCGGTACAAATATAGGTCAATCTTTTAACATTTTATAATATATTCAGCTTGACACAAAACGCTGGAAGAAAAATTGTCTTGTTGGATGATGACAGACACGAAATTCGATTACCAAATAATGAGATCGCTGACGGTTCCATCCAATGTGAACGGTTTCAAAGGACCACAAATATAAAATTCACATTTGCACATTTTCAGATGTTTCTGTCTCACATGGCACAAAATAAGACTCGTAAGGGCGTTGAAAGGTATTGAGGTTTTGTCAAAAAATACTGGACATGGGTACAAGCAGGGTCGGATACACCATTGTGGACTATGTGGGAAGACTGGGTAGTGTCGGTATGTGGAAGGCCCTATCCTCGAGTTCGTTTGAAAAAGACACGCACACTTAGAAAACGGCAAACAGGATGAAAAGAAGTAGACGTCATGTCTGCAAGACAAAGAAGTTTTTATTGTATGACCCCGATCGGCATCCGATTTAGGAATTCCGGTGTGACAAGAGCATGCTTAGTAAAAACAATCTGTGAAATTGTACTTATCCCAATTTATTTGTTTATTTATTTATTGGTGTTTAAGGTCACGTGTTTATGCACAATGGCTAATCATGACCGTGACAGTTCTGCGGGTGGATAAAGCCGGAGTACCCGGAGAGAACCACCGAGCAACGGCGATCAACTGTCAGCTCCCCAACATACTAACACCACACAAGCAGGGTTAGCATTGGTTGAAGACAAGTGCACCATCGACGTGCAGTACGCCTTAGTACACAACGCCACCGTGCCCCCACGCGGGCAATGGAGATGAAGTGTCTTGCCCAAGGACACAGCGCGGGTGCCGCAGGTGGGATTCGAACCGAGGACCTCTCGGCTTGCAGCCTACACCTCTACCTACTGAGCCAGCGCGCACCCACTTATCCCAATAAGTCAGCAATGAAATGCACCAAGGTCCAGCGGACCCCCGCATAAAGGGGACACAACAAATTTTCCAAACTTTCTAAATACTGATTTCTGATTCGAAATCAAATTATTATCATTAGTCGATCGATAAGTGGCAGCGTATGAACGTTTTATAGGCGGCACCTTCCTTGCGCATAGTTAAATCAGGTTCTGATTTTGTTTGAGACGTACAAGCAAGCTTCAGATTTTTAAAAACCGTGCTCATAATCTGTGATATGCATGAAGAGTTTTTTTTTACTCTTTACCTAACAAGGAATATCCGACAACACATGCCCAAAGGTTTTTGGAGTAACAAATGAGGTTCCTTTTGATGAAAATTTCATTTACATTTTACCCACGAAAGCATTAGTGAAAAAATCCATGTACTTTGAAGGGGCAAAATTTTATTAAATGTCCATGAATTCTACTTATATCAGTGGCAAGAGAAATCATGTCCTGGGCAGGAATATCCGCCGTAGTATGTATGTTTTTTTTGTTTTTTTTATAGGGCTTAACGACACATTAACAGCCAGGGTCATATCATGTCGGTGACAGTTTTACGGGTGGAGATAGCCGGAGTACCCGGAGATAACCACCGAGCAGCGACGAGCAGCTGTCAGCTCCCCAACATCGTAACTCTGATAAATGCACCGCGGCACAGGCAGGGTTAGATTGGTTGAAGATATGCGCACCTTCGACGTGCAGTACGCCTTAGTACACTGCGTCATCGTGCCCCGATGTTGGCAATCGGGGTTAAGTGTCTTGCCCAGGGACACAACGCGGGAGCGCGAATCAGTCGCTGAAATGGTCACCCATCCAACAACTAACCGCGCTCGGCGTTGCTTAACTTCGGTAATCAGACGAGAACCGGTTACTCCGACGCCACCGCACCCATGTAAGGATTTAAAGAAAGATATAAGGAATGATCGTTTGTTTCTGTCTATTTCTTGAGTTATGAACCCCCAAAAACAAAGGCCAAACTGTGTAAATGGGCGTAGCCATTTACACTAATGTTTGGCATTTGTTTTTGGGGGTACGTAACTCAAGAAATAGACAGAGATAAACGATTATTCCTAATAATTAAACCTGGGTGGCAACATTCTCTACTTTGTGGAGTTATAATAAAAAACAGGTCGCATCATGCTTCCTATTAAGAACTGGATAAAACAGGCATAGTTTTCTAAAATACTGTTTGAAATGACGACACATTTCACTGAAAGATATTCTTGTGCCATAAAACATTTTATTGACCAATGAATTGCGTAAGTTAAAAGGAAAGCTATATGCCACGCCCACACAAAACTTCAATCTTGTTTTCCACTTGACAGGAAGGTGATATCCTTCAAAGCATCACTGGGTTAAATTTAATTCTGATTTTGAACATTTCCCGAGACACTGAAAACACCGTTGTTAAATGGGGAGTTCGATTTTAACTCAGATGACATGAAGTTGGCTCAACTTTGTCTCAAACACAGTTCATTCAGGTTATTTGGAAATTGGAAAGTTTTGATTGCGCGAGTTTCGTTTGCAGATGCCATCGACGTCGTCAGTGATGTGGCGTTTTGTTCATGTTTACATTGTTGTATACGAGGCTGAATTGTCACGGAGGACAGTGTTTGGCTGATAGTTTGTTTCTTTAACCCTTTACCCAACGTAACGGCCAAAACCGGCCAGCGCTATTCTCAAAAATCGCCAATTAATTTTCATTATTTTTTCATTTTTTGTCTCAAAAACATAGGTTATGACCCCTCGTTGGAACGAGCTCGTCGAGCTCGTTCCAACGAGGGGTCATAACCTATGTTTTTGAGACAAAAAATGAAAAAGATTAGTTATTCAAGAATTTTTTTTGCAAGTGTCGTCTGCTTTTCATGTTATAAAGGGTTAAAGTGGGTCATTCGCTATTGTTACCGCGGACGGTACCTTCATTTCGATGTCCATGTTCATTAGTCTTAGTTCAGCTCCAATATCATGCATTCTGCGGATGCCAGTTGCACGTAAACAGCGTGTGTTACGTATGCTGTATTACAATGCCTACATTTTGCATTTCGTGAAATGTCAGGCAATAAATTTTGAGAACTGTTATTCTTTTACACTCTTGTTAGTGAACGACATACATTCAGTTGATGGTGAAAGGAGAGAGAGAACTATGGAGTGCAGGTAGGTGGCAATTTTATTTCAATCAGTCCGATCAGTTATATCTTTATGACAGGTTGGTAAAGATTGTGACCGGCCATTGTTTACGTTTGATTTAGGTAAATCGATGAACGTAGGCGATCATCTATTAATTTTAATTGCGCATTTGATATTATTTTCAAGTTATTTTTTAAAATGGTGAGATAAATATTAATTACTTTTCATTTTGAAACAAATTTAGCGTATGTAGAGGTTCTTTTCCATTCACAATGCGCAGCTTAATTTTAACGACTGGCTTTGGGGCGTGGTTTAGGGCGGGCCTAAATGCGTTTTTTTTTCGGTTCATTGAGATATGGACGGAAAAACAAGAAATAATTTAGCCAATAATTTTGCCTGAAAATGCATGAACAGAAAAAAGGTTTAATTATACTGAGTTAAATTTCAAGTTCATACCGACAGCCAACGACCCAGGAACACTGTCGGAATATTTTAACTTTCGTACCACCATGTCGGAAAATATTGAGATCCTGACTTCGGGCCTGCGGTCGACAAAATAGTATGGGAACAAATAATCACAAATATATTAATCACTTGAAACGGTACAAAACAACTTACTTCTGTGGTCAAATAGAAGGACAAATACAACAGACAACACAAAAAAAAAAAGAAAAACGTATACATGAATTTCGTATAGCCACTTAAGTATTCGACTAAGACAAGTTTTTCGTGGAGAGAACCTATAGTTTTTGTTAAGTATATGAAACGTGTCATTTGTCACAACACATACATCAGGTATTTTCCCTCATCCAAAGAGGATTGACGTGCACGTTCGAGTGCCGAAGTTTTAAACAGTTGACGGAAAAAATGAAAAATTGCAAAGTGACAAAATAAACATAAATATACAGGGAGGTATTCATCTTCTGCATATTTTCAGTACATTTTATCGGCTTGTGCATCACTCAATGAATGTTTTTCCTGTCGTACTAATGTTTTTGCATTTATCCCACCAGTATGTCAAAAATGAGGGCGTGTGTAAAAAGTGCAGATAAACTGTAATTGCATCAGGTGAGCTGAGACGTCGTTATTCGCAACAGGTCCACCGTTCTATCCCGACCAGCGGTAATAACGGCGTTGTGTCCTTGGCCAAGGCACTTAATCCCGATTCCCCACGTGGTAGCACAGTGGCGCTGTGTTCAAAGGCGTACTGCACTTCGATGGTGCACTTGCCTCCAACCAATTATAATCCCGTCTGTGCGGAGTTAGTATGTTAGCCAGTTTGACAGTCGTGTGCCGCCCCAAATTGTGGAAACTTCAGGGGGTCTGAAGTTTTGAATGAAATATTGCGAATCTCATACAACTTAACACGCCCATCTTACATTCATGCTCTGATAGGGAGACGGATAATTCATCTCAATTCCTGTCTGATTGAAGTTCAACTATCAAAATTAATCTCGCGCTCTACCATTTGAATACGGCGGTCGGTTGTGAGAATATTGCTTCCGAAAAATGAAGTTTAGTGTTCTTTTGCTGCACTATTTTTAGTGGTGGAGTTTGTATCGCGACTGCCCATTACAGTTACTTATGTTCGTAATATGGGTTGGTTCGAAATGGCAACCGTGAAGAGGGAATTGAAACTTTACACCTGTAGGTGGGATTATTATTATTATTATTATTATATATTGGTGTTCAAGGTCACGAATTTCTGCACAATGGCTAATCATGGCCATGACAATTTTACGGGTGGAGGAAGCCGGTATACCCGGAGAGAACCGCCGAACAGCTGTCTACTCCCCAACATACCAACTCCACACAAGCAGGGTTAGCACTGTTGTGCAGTACGTCTTAGTACACAACGCCACCGTGCCCCCACGTGGGCAATGGGGTGAAGTGTCTTGCCGAAGGACACAACGCGGTTGCCGCAGGTGGGATTCGAACCGAGGACCTCTGGGCTTGCAGCCTGCACCTCTACCTACCGAGCCACGGGGCCCCATGTAGGTGTGAATAATCAATCAAAAGAGCTCCATGTCTATTCTGAGGCTACAGACTAATGGAATGGGAAGGATATCGAAGCGGACAATGTTACTTTCCTAATTTAACATCAGAGGTTGCTATTATTACATATTTCATTTTTTCATTATTATTTTATTTTATTTCTTTATTTTTGTGTATTTTTCTATTTCATTTTTTTTACCTTTTGGGGCTGGGGTGGAGTGGTGCGCTTTCTCCTATTCTGTCTTTGTTAAGCTGGGTTCGGAACAGTTCTGACTGTTTCTTTTTTGTGTATTCGGATACATTTCGGGGCAATTATTTTTCAAACGCTTCGACTTGATGTCTTAACTCTTCTAGATCCCCGTGTTGTCATTTGTATGAAAGCTGTATGCAACTGCCGGCTGAGATTTGCGGTGATAAATTTCTGGATTTAAACTAATTTAGTAAATCGAATGGGAGATTGTTGGACTCGATCAGTGCAACTTCTCATTTTAGGATTTTTTCTAAGCCTGTCTTATTTAAGGAATCGACAAAGTGAATCTAGCGACATCTATTTTTTAAGAAGTACATAACCCACCTGTGTCTTTTTAAACGATTCTGGTTACTTTTGACAGACTTAAAACGTAACAACTGATAAAACCAGCGTTCCGTCATCAAGTCCATGACTACCACCTTTTTTAATATATTGTTTATTTTGTTAAAGTATTTAAAATGCAGCTTTGACAGAAAAACGACACCATTCAAGAATGCATTCTGTCGCAAACACATAGCGAGGTTTATCATATTGTTTGCATGCATTGCTTTGGGTCTGTTTCACTTTTTCATGTGGTTTTGTGCAATTAGTTTACTGAATTTGTTTATTAAACAAGAAGAGTACTATTTAAATGACTTGAAGGAGACATATATTATTACGTATATACACATTATTTTTGTGAGGCAGGCAGTGGCGTTGCTAAGGGATGTCTAATAAGGGTGCCCACCTCTAAATTTAAAATGATACGGATTTGTTGAATTCTTTGATTTTTATTCTCTGCTGAGTCGGTGAATTCTGCGTGCGGCTGTGATCGATTCGTAATTGTAACTTTAAGATGCAGAATTCCCTTTGTACACTGCCTTTGACTGAAAATTACCCAACTGAAGATTTTGGCAGTCACAAATTCTAACTCGTTTGCTTTTCGTGTAAATTTAAGAGTTAAATGACATGTAACGTCACAGCTACTACATACATACTTTATAGATGCAAAATTAAATTTCAAAGAGGTCTCGAGATTCTGAAGTGTAACCCCGACAGGCTAATATAACAACTACATGATCAAGGCATGCTTTCATTAATTTATCAATCATTTCAATTATGAAGGCAGCATTGAAGGGCCCAATGCCTTCATTAATCTCTTAATAAAATTCGGCTTGCGGTCAAACATTACAGTTTCATCTGTAACAGTGTGCTTGACTAATTTCATAACTAGAGAGAAAATGACGAATGAAAGGAACTGACTGTTCATTCAACTCGGGCCTGTTACAACCGATAATGTTACAACGCCGCATAATGTTACACCAACGCATAATGTTACAAAAAATGTAGTAAACAACCGATAATGTTATAAACTCCGCATAATGTTATAACTTTTTTCAACCCGTTATGTTATAAAAATCGACGCATAATGTTATAACTTTTTTCAACCCGTTATGTTACAACAAATTAACCAATAATGTTATAACTTCAAATAAACATGTCTTTGGTAATTTATACTGTCATGGCATCAGTTTCAGGTGGAGACCGTCGGTCTGTATTTGAGGGAACTCTTCAGTTCCCAGTGTAGAATTGGACCATTTTGACTTTAAATAATATATGTCATTATTGTAATAAAACCATTTCTGTGATAAATTACGCGTCCAGTATATAGTATATTATCATACCGTCCAGCACTACTCCCTTATAGCATTCTCAGATAGCCTTCTCTGCACAATCACCCTGATGTACTAATTCATGACCTCCTCTCTTTCTCAGCCTTATCCCTGCCCATCTCTTTCAATCCTCCTAAACCCCAATCCTCTTCCTACCCAGTCTCGCATCTTATTCTTGTTCCTCGTGACACTACCAACCCGCCACATCCACCAAATGTACCACGCCTCATCCAACTTTTTGACCTCTTTTAACTCCACCTCATTTTTATTCAATGTTAGTTGTTAAAATATGAATTAATGAACAAGATATTTTTATGAGAAGAAATATGCGACAAATGAGTATTAGATGCCCAAAACAAGCAGAAACAGAGGCATTTGCCCATCCCCAAAGGCATCAGGGGACTATGGAAGTGGAGACTACGCATGTTGGTAAACGTACAAACCGGATAAAATAGCACCCCTCCCCCAGCACACCCGCCTTCACCATGTTGGGCACTGGATGATAATGGTAATGATGTCACACGATTGAGTTACCGGGATAATCCGCGTCTAATGCCGTCAATGTAACGTGACTTGGTCATTCTATGATAAATCTCCGGGAGTTGGGGGGGGGGGTGTCTCCTCGCCTTAACCAGAGCAGAAACCTTTAGTATAAATATTACATACCTTTATGCAGCAATATATGGTAAGTGGTAAAGCCTATCTACAATAGCTGTAACTGGAATTAGTATACAGAAGTTATAACATTATCGGTTAATTTGTTGTAACAAAAAGGGTTGAAAAAAGTTATAACATTATGCGTCTATTTTTATAACATAACGGGTTGAAAAAAGTTATAACATTATGCGGAGTTTATAACATTATCGGCTGTTTACTACATTTTTTGCAACATTATGCGTTGGTGTAACATTATGCGGCGTTGTAACATTATCGGTTGTAACAGGGCCGTCCTCTTTTACTCGACTTCAGATTAATGCTGGTCATTGCGTTTTCGTCTGAGCAATAAAAAATACCAAGCCGATATTTTTATCAAGTGGTCCTGCGGGCATGGGCTTAGCTACCTTTAGTTGGCGAAGAGATGGGATAAGGCAGTGAATCTTCAGATAGAAGGTAGTGATCCAGAGCGTCATTGAAAGATGACGCGTTATCACAAATTTCTGTTGGAAATTACAGGTCTCATCTATATCTACGTAAACCTGAAATATTTTCCAGTCTCACGAGACAAACATTTTCACAAACACTCACCAATGGTTATAATAAACAACAACAAAAAAAAACAAACAAAAAAAAAAAAACAAACTCTAACAAACTAAAAAGATTAACCATACACAAACTCATTTGCTTTAAAAAATCGATGACTGATTCTTAACCCTTTGAACACCAGAGGCTGCTTTTTCAGCCCAGGAACATGATACTTCATAACTTAATTAAGTGGGGTGTCTATTAAGTTAATGTGTGGGGTAGACCAATCAATATTTTCAACGTGCAGCCTCCTGGTTGAAAATATTAATTGGTCTATCCCCAATTACTGAACATGGACTCTTCCAGTTGCTGCCATTGAACTGATCTGGAAGATACCACCAGGGTTCAAAGGATTAATATCTTTCGACAGCATTGGCCAGATGCTGGATTCATTTAGAGGAAGGAATGATAGTTCGAAACAACTCAGGCCATTTACAAAACATTGGCTTCGCTCTTGTTTTCCCTAATTTGAACGTGAATAAAAAAAACCCAAATATGGTTTTAGAAGGCCTCGAATTTTTTAATTTTTTACTAAACATTTTTACCAGCATAAAAGCTGTGATAGATGGTTTCATTGTATTTCAACAGACGACAGTCGGTTTAAGACAGTAACAATTATTTTACATCATAATAAATCACCTTAAATTATTGAATGTCTTAGATTATATTAACTGATATCATATTTTATTATATACGTTATATTGTTTTAAGATGTAGTACATTAATATTACAGTGAAAATAGTATAGTACAATATATTGTAGACAAGAAAAGGACAGTACTGATGAAATCGCGCCAACTTTTCAAAAGCGGTATTCTTTTCAGGTGCAATTTGTTCCTTATAATTATTCATCCAAATGTACATTCACACACATACACACACAAAACACACACATACACAATGACACCCTCAATTCCCATCCAACACGTGCACACTTTTCCGTCTCAGCCACAGCCCTAAATGGATATAAAAACTACATGGAACAGATGCCGCTGGTGATATTACCGTGGGCTCCAAGAGAGATAAAACAATTTCTACCAAACCTTTGAAAGTTGATAATAATGAAGAAAAACATTAGAAAATTAAATTGCTAAACACTTGAAAAGAAAAAAAACAAGACAGCTAATGTTTATTAATCCAATTTACCATAATTACGTTATCAATTGAAATTCTGAATACCGTGCTCGAAAGTTGTATTTGAACCATATATTTAGATAGTGTTGTTTTCTGATTGTTGAACACTTTCTATCCCATGTTTCTGTGATATAGAATACTGTTAACAGGGTTGGGCAAATTCATTGTCATTTGTAGGGGTGGGGGTTAGCAAAAATATAATCCTAGCGCCCGGTAGGGCTGCATGATGTTTCTACAATTTGATCTCGTTCTCAATTTGAAAATGTTTGTGATGCCGACTGGTTATCATTTGTTCCTTGAGCATTGCGCAACTGTATCGAATAAGTTAATCTAGTGTTGTAAACTATCTCGTACTCAAAGCGCGAGAGGCTGCAAACTACAGTACTCTTTTGGATTTGTGGGAAGTATTGATGTAATTCTACAGTCTATGGTAATATAACAATAACATGATTTTGGAGGGCATTACTTATAGATTGAGTGGTAATAATTATTTGATTTAACACCTCATCTATAATGCACTCTTGTTGACAATGCCCCCCCCCCCCCTCTCCCCCCCTCTCTCTCTCTCTCTCTCTCTCTCTCTCTCTCTCTCTCTCAGCCTTGCATCAGGATCTCATATGACATTTTAATATTAACTGATTCAACGTTTATCCATTACAGATAAATTAAAAAAACCCTCTAAACACGGCGAAACGTATATCACTTGCCAATAACAACGGTTTCGTTAATCCAGAGTTGCATATTGTCAAAACAAAGTGTTTTCTCACATTTTTCTCTCTCCGATAAACTCTGGAGACATTTATTTATTAGGAAAAGTGATTGCGCAAAAAGTAATCGCAAATTTAAGGTCTTCAAGCATTTGTTTAACGAGGCAAGATTTGAGCTTTTGCCCAATTATTTAGTCCTTTACTAACGCGATTAGAGGCAACACTTGCAAAACGTGTTCCCGAACGACTAAAAATTAATTCTTCCGCCTCCAAAACAAAACTTATGAACCCTCGTTGGAATGGGCTCGCGAGCCCATTCCAAAGAAGGCTCATGAGATTTGTTTTGCAGAAAAAAATTGGAGTAATAAAGAAACTTGAATGACGAATTTTGTGAATAACAATGGTCAGATATTGCCGTTCTAAGATGTGAAAGTTAAGTTTACTTAGGATCATTGGACTTAAGGGTCGTTTGACAACTGTCGTCTGTTAAAATTCACATCACCATTTAAGTTACACGTAAAACATGAATGACCACTGGAGGGACGTCCATCTACTAGGTGTTTCTATTTGGTATGTGCCATGCTGTGTGTTCACTGTGAATACTGTTCGTCGCGTTCTCATTCGGGGCTGTCACCTGTAAAAATAATAATAGTAAAGGTTTAATGAGAAGGCACCTATGGATTAACATGTTTAGTCATAGTCAGCGAATTGCTTATCCTAACTCGTTATCGCACTACAAATTATGAAAGTAAAAAGGTAAAAACGAAACTGGTGGTAGGTCGACAGAACAGCATACGCTTTCGAACTGTCATATTTTACCGCGCGAGATCGATTTGGGCGGAGGGATAATATTGAAGGAGAAGCCGTGGGCTTCGAGTTCAATATTATCCCTCCGCCAAAATCGACCGAGTGCGGTAAAAAATGACAGTTCGATCACGTATGATGTTCTGTATTTATTGCATGCCTACAGTTTACTAAAAAATATTAAAAACACAAATTATTGCCAAAAAATAACCAAAACGTAAAAAGGAACTAGTTAAATAGTCCGCGCACGTGATCCGTATTGTTCAAAGACAATACCAAAAAAAATTATTGTTCGCTGTGGTTTTTGCAGAAAAAGCGTCTATTTTATCGAAATAAAAGCATAGGCGAGCAATAAAATACCTTTCTGTCATTCCATGCAGTACTATCTAACATATTTTCATAAACTGCAACATGGTTCGTGGCTACTCAAATGATTTCAAAATACCCATTGAAAGAGAGATGTTAAAAGGGATTGCGATATAAAATATGGAGTGGTTAATGAGAAGGCACCTAGTAAAATTTGAATAATGACCAATATATTTCAGCTGCAAACACGTGATCAGGCACTTACATATTCTGCTACTGCATCGCGGTTTTGTTTGAACTCTTGACTTGGCAACTGTCGACGGGCTTGACAGTAAAGTGACAATGGAGATATACATCCCAAGAATAGGCAACGTGTTTCATAAGATTATCCAAGATAAGAATTGAGTGTAGAATGTACCACAGTACCATTCAAAACTCGGATATGTCCCAAATTCTGCACTAATTCGGTTTTTTAACCCAGAACAATAAAAATAGAACCCGAAATGTATACTCGTTGAAGCAAACACACCCTCATTCTGTTGGAGGTTTCGTATTGGAAGATGGCTGAAGTAGGAGAAATAGGCCGACCGAAGGGGAATTCTTCGGCCAAATGTTGACACTTTTGCATACTCTCTCATCTGTTGAAACTCAATATGAAATCAAACAATTTAACAACGGGAAAAATGCTCTCACTGCACTGCACAACATTTGCGAAGGGCTGGGTTGTTTGATTCTTACGTTAATGGTTGAATTTGATGGTAAAAAACCTGCAGATTTCGTTTTTAACCCCTGACGAAGCTTGCCAAAAAAAAAAAACAAAAAAAAAAAAAACAAAAAAAAAACGAGAATATCTAAAACATTTCATTTATTGCCTCAAAAACATAGCTTATGAATCTTCATTGGAACCGCGTTCCGATGAGTGGCCACAAGCTATGTTTTGTAGGTAAATTTGAAAAAATAGTAAAATTTGAATAATGATTTTAAGTCATCCAACGAATGACTCATAGCGATCGTTAGCCGTTTTTCCATAAGACCCGTTTTTGAGACACTTATCCATCACCAACAGCCATCGAATTTGGCACACCCATTCACCTCTAATTGCAGATATCAAAATTGTTTTATCATTTTCAATTTTCCACCTTTATCCGAAACAACGCCAGCTTTAATGGGTTTTCCTACTCTATGATTACCAACGCCTGTATCAAGCCTTTCACCAAACTTTGCATATCTCACCACCAACAAAAACTATATCTAAAAATTTTGTTCTGATTTAGAAATTCCCAATGGTACTGAACGAATTGAAGGGTGACGTTATTGACGACGACGTCATAAAATATTAAATGACGTCGGATTCTCGTGAAAGTGTAATATGTTGTAGAGCGCAAAAAGTAAGGAAATAGCTGTTTTTCGTTTTTCGATTCACTCTCTATTTTTGACCTTTTAAAACCTCAAAACTCCAAAAACGACGACACGGATAATCCCTTATTTCTGAACTTACAGCCAGGAAACTTTGTGACCTTGCCCAGGCTTGGGAGATCTGGTGCACGCCATTTTAATATTTTCAAAGTTCAACCTTTCCCCGAAACAACGTCAGTTTTAACGTTTTTTCTCCATATTTTTTTAAATATTAACGCCTGTATCAAACCTTCCTCTTTCAAATTTTGGGTATATCATCTCCAATAAAAACTATATCTGAATAATCGGTACCGACCTGGGAATTCCCAATGGTTATGGTATAATTTATGGTGACGCTATTTACGTCAACGTCATTAAAAATTAAATAACATCGGAATCTCATGAAATTTTGCTTTGTTGTAGTTGTAGAGCTCTCTAAAAAGTAGGAGATAGGTGTTTTTTAGCTTTTCGATTTACCCCCATTTTTTACGTTTTTACGATATCGACAGCTTTGAAACTTCGTTACTTTGTTTACGCTTGGGAGATCTAGTGCACGCCATTTTAATATTTTCAAAGTTCAATCTTTATCCAAAACAACATCAGTTTTAACGTTTTTCTCCGTCTTTTAATATCAAAGCCTGTATGAAACTACCCTTTTTCAAATTTTGGATATATCATCTCCAACATAAACCATCTCTAGAAATTCGGTAACGACCTGGAGAATTCCCAACAGTTAAGACGGAATTTAGGGTGACATTATTGACGTCAACGTCATTAAGAATTAAATAGCGTCGGATTCTCAGGACATTTTAGTATGCTGTAGAACTCTAGAAAATTAGGAAATGACTGTGTTTTTTTATTTTTTCAATTTATCCCCGTTGTTGGTGTTTTTACGTCAATTGAATTTGAAGCACCTTTTTACCTTTTATAACCTAAAAGGCCAATGCGGCGACACACATAACTCACTCGTTACAATATCTACAGCTTTTAAACTTCCTGACCTTGTTCACGCTTGAGAACGTCAATTTAATATTTATAAATACGTCAAAGTCAGTAACAATTAAATGACGCTGGATTCTCGTGAAATTTCAGTATGTGGTAGAGCGAAAAAATAGGAGATACCTGTTTTTTAGTTTTTCGATTTGTTGCCATTTTGACGTTTTTACATCACTTCAAAGTTTGATCATTTTTACATATATATTAAACACGCTTAGCTTTTTATGGGTTAAAAACTTTTTCAGAAGTTCAAAATGCTCTGATCATGTTGGGAAGATTTCTTACAAGTAACACTGACAATTTTGAAACGCTTCCCCCACGAAGTCGTTCACAGTTTACTGTCGATGAATGGGACTATTATTCCGGTAATAATAATAATAATAATTCTTCGGCCTTCCGCTGATTTGTCGCGGTCCTCCGGTGAGAGATACACTCGGGTTTCACGTGACAGGGAGCAATGTGATGCACATTATTCAGCGGCTTAGTACGTTAAAAGGAAGCATAGACCTTCTCGTTGTTGGGCCTATTTGGTGATGGACGTGTTTCGTTGGATGACGTTTGGAAATCAGCTTGATAGTTCAATGTAAATGGAGCTCGGCGGTGTTTCTGGTACACGTTGTGTAAAGGGCTGATGCGTACTCACCCGATTCTGAATAGCTGAGTGCTTTCTGGAGAATACGAAACGATCTAGACTGGACACCTTTAGGTTGACCTTCAGATTCTGCGCCTTTGTATGCTGAAGGTTCCTCTACAACTATGGAATTTTGTTCTGGTCTGGGTTCTCTTTCGGCTCTTGGAACGTTGACGGCACATCTGCAAATATATATCTGGGAAATTAAAAATGAAAGTGTCAATGACACTGTTGCTTAACTTGTGTGTTGTGTTTGATGAAAAGGATAATGTTCAATGTTTATGAAAGGATTATGAAATAAGACAAGAATTGTGATAATTGGGAATATGTTCATTTCTGTTCCCTGTATGCTATGTTTATGATAAAAATAACATGAGGTGTACACTGTACTAAAGAGCTGAGGGGTGGGTTAATATGACCTCACAGTTAATGTATGTGGCCCTCACAGTTAATGTATATCAACAAAGTTACCAAGTTACAGTGAAATTATTCCAAAACGAGTCATCCTATCAAGTTACATTAAAATCCCTACATAAATATGGCCTGTAGACTGTGCTAAAGGTTTTCGGGCTTCGGGCTCTGGCAGCCATCATGGTTGAATGATCGCAACCAAAAGGGGACATTCTCATCTGGGCATCATCTGGAGTGATCCTACAAAGTTACGATGACATCCCTCCATAAATATGACCTGTAGACTGTGCTCAAGATTTTCGGGCTTCAGGCACCTGTAGCCATCACAGTTGACCAACCACGACCAAAAGGGGATGTCATCA
This sequence comes from Pictodentalium vernedei, assembly GCA_031216915.1. Classification (NCBI taxonomy): domain Eukaryota; kingdom Metazoa; phylum Mollusca; class Scaphopoda; order Dentaliida; family Dentaliidae; genus Pictodentalium; species Pictodentalium vernedei. The sequence goes on from CM062297.1 coordinate 737,699,448, forward strand.
TCTGGGCATTATATGGAGTCAACCCAACAAGTTACAATGAAATCCTTCCATAAATACGACCTACAGACATGCTAAAGGTTTTTGGGCTCGGGAAGCCATCAAGGCTGAATGATCTTGACCAAAAGGGGGCGTTCTCATCTGGACATTATTTGGGGTCATCCTACCAAGTTACAATGAAATCCCTTCATAAATATGACCTGTAGACTGTGCTAAAGGTTTCGGGCTTCTGGCTCGAGCAGCCATCAGTCTCGCTAAAAAGTACCTCCCATACATGCTTGTGAATAGCAGCACTCGACACAGACATATTCTCCTATAGGATATTAATTTTTTTTTCAAATGCACGTCTGTGTGAAAAAATATTCCGCCCTGAACACAAATACGAAGCAATCAAGGATTATTGGCCCGTTCATATAAAACTGTTTTGCATCCTTAGCTGAATCTTTGCTTTTTGGCTGATTATTTATTTATTTATTTATTTATTTATTTATTTATTTATTTATTTATTTATTTATTTATTTATTTCGTGCCCCCACGTATGTTGGGATTTACTATGTAGCATGGACGCTCTAACTACTACGAATTTCCACGCTATCAACTGTTGTTGCCTAAATGTAACAATACGAGATTCTTCTAAAGGACAGCCAATATCTAGCGGAGGTGACTGTTTTCCAGAACAAACTTAAGTAATTCTTCAGTTCCTACTTGTGCATGATCGTGCCTTCTATGTCGAAAGATGGCTTGTCTACTAAGAGCCCATTGTTAAGGCTGACAATATGCATGTTAAAGAAACCCCGGCGGTGGAAATTTGAGGGGCGGGGAAGCCGACAGGGGGTATGGCCTCCAAACTTTTTTCAGCGGAGTCATAAGTTACGTTTGGATGGTAAAAAGGGGTGAACATATATTGAAATTTGAATGGCGATTTTTTTAACAGTGCTGGCTGGATTGTATCATTACGTAATATGTAAAGGTTTAATCTTCCCTTTCACAAATGTTTATTATTATAAGGTAAAAGTATAAATTAATCCCTGTCCTGCGGATTCCAGAAGATATTTGGAAGGCATTGTTTGGTTCTGTGAATTTATTTCACGAGAACCTTGCAAAACCTGAAACCATTTGTCGCTCGCCTACCATGGTTTGATGTACAACGTCGTGGTAATTAAGAAAAGGTTCCGTGTTTTTTCATCCTGACCTGTAATTCTCTAAAGGAGGCTTAAACCTGCATGTTTTTACACACTGAACTTTAATATTTATTAGAAGTAGGTAATAACGCCGCGATAATGATCGTGAATCACATACCCTGACAAGAAAATGCCCCATAAAATAGATAATGAAGAATCGAAAATAAAATATTGCTCAAAATATAAAAATACTTTGGATGAATCCAAGTAACGTATCGTGTTATATTTTGTTAATAGTTGGGGGAACAAGCCTGGAAATAAGCAATCTGTCATTTACAGAATGAGGTCCCCAGAGAGTGAATTTGTTGATGCTCTCCTTTTCAGTGGGCTAGAATTCTCTAGTACCTCTTTCTGCTTAGGCCTTGAACTTTGATTCAGATTGAGGTTCACATAGGGTAAATTTAATAGTTGTACTTGCTGTGCAGAATTGCCTTACCAAATTCACCCTCGTGAGCCCCATTCTGCAGATGAAAGTCTGCGTATTTCCAGGTTTGTGGTGTGGGGGGGGGGGGGGGGGGGGGAATCACGGTATTTAAACTTGTGTTTTCATCGGGGGCGCAAATGTAGGGGGTGTAGGGGTGTGTGCGTCTCCCCAACAATGATTTACCAGTTAGGACATTTTTTCATCTGGTTTAGAATCTTAGGTATCGATTCGCTCTCGCTTGTAATTATGTACATTCTTAAGGACTAAACTTGGTTATTAGACTTATGTCACACACGCAGTCGGCCTCATGCACATTGAGGTCTGTGGCTGATTGGGGATGTTGGAGCCCCAGCATGACCAATTTTGAGTCCGGTACTCGCTAATTAAATATGAAGTTTAGAAGACCATGCATCATGACTACTACATGCATCTATCCACAAACAAATGTCTGGTTTTAACTATATTCCCCATTGACAAAGATGAAGGCATGCCTTGATGATGTAGTTGGAATACTTCTTCAGTCGGTCGGGACTTGAGTCATTGCAGGCGGGTCAAATTGGGTTACACCCCGTCCAAACACACATCGCGCATTTTAGCGAGGCGTCTGGTTTTCATTGTTTTCAAGAGGAATCGTCTGCGTTATTAATATTCTGATGAAATCACTGAAACGTAGGATTGTCCGAAAAATGTCATATATCAAGTATATATATCAAGTATATATCACGTATATCAAATATATCAAGTGGACAAATCGTCCCCTGACTTCCAATGTCTTCTATGTGTCAGTAGGCACATAGGACACATAGGAACTCAGTGGACGAAATATTAAGAGGTAGAGACGTCCAAGCCGACCGTATTTGGCGAAAATTCTCGGAGATAATTGTCTGGAAGCTGAACTTATAAAACGCAGAAACGGCATGCACCCACCCTGGTAGCTCATTTCCAGAACAGAAAACGAAACGTGAAAACAACAATGAGAACTGTTGACCACGGAGAAAAAAATCAGGGACGTACATATGATACAAGTAATAGAATTGAGAGTGGGTATATTTTTGCTGCTGATGACATCAGAAATCTTTTTGCCCACTCCATTTTACCTTGTGGTGGGTTAATTATGTGTATCCATATGATTGAAAGTTCAGGGTCTTCACCGAGGCAAAAAAGTAACTTTTTATGTCAATCCCCTCCGCCACTACCACATCACACCACACCCCACACACACGCCCACCCTTGGCTACGCCGCTTATAAAATAACTTTCATGACCACTGATTTGAAAATACATTCTAGTATTACAGATTGATCAAACGTTGTCAGAATAAAACTTGGCGTGTATCACATACTGCTTTCAGGACTCGGACTCGAATATGAGCTCACGTTTAAGGGCCTATATAAGTAATGAAATTTTGTTTATTTTGAAAATTCACACCTCTGATATTCCTTCAATTCAAATTTAATATACACAAAATATACATCAAAATCAAGACTGAGATGTATAGAACACGAAACACATGTGTAATCAACTCATAGAGCCGACTGTAGGCACCACTGGTTCCTGGAAGTCTGCTACCGTATTCGCACCAGAACTGACAATTTAATAATATTTCACGAAAACAACTCGTGGCCAGTGATTTGCACATGTCTGTCGAGCATGGAAACCATCTTCCATAAAAAAATGCAGACAGTGTTGTCCTTTTCCCAAATGCAGTTCTATCGCTGTATTCGAAAGTTTTTTGAATGCCTAGCTTTGTTCTTTGATATATGAAGCACATTTGGCCACAAATTGTTCTGATGAAATATTATTTTATTATCAGTTCTGGTGCGAATACGGTAGCAGACTTCCAGGAACCAGTGGTGCCTACAGTCGACTCTATGAGTTGATTAGATATGTGTTTCGTGTTCTATGCATCCCATCCTTCATTTTGATGTATAATCTGTGTATATTTAATTTGAATTTAAGGAATATGAGAGGTGTGAATTTTCAAAATAAACAAAATTTTATTGCTTTATATAGGCCCTTAATACTATTTACTTTAGTAATTTGCTATCTTGTGTTCAATCTTTTCAAAGTAATAATTGTTTACGATTAATAAAAACAAAAAATGAAATTAAAACTGACTCTAAATGCGAGACAAAACTCAAATTTATTTTTTTATTTTGTTTGTTTACTTCGTCAGCTTCAACTTTTAAATTAATTATACGGAAAAAAGAAACGCAAGTTCATTTTTGTTAATATAATATTTTTATCCGAAAACCAACTGCAGTAAAATTTGACACAAAGCTGTCTCAGTGTTCTGTCAAAAGGGTCTTTGGTTAATATTCAGTCAACCATGACCACGTGCGACGTTGCATGCTTTCAGCGGATTTTTCGACAAAGCATGCCTCCGGGGCACTCTCACGTGCTTTGGGCTTGAAAACCAAACCAAATCGAAGTTTTGAACAGTACACATCGATTACACAATATTTCATTTCAACTCGATTAAAAAGCAAAATGTCGCAAATGTCCAAAGTCGATATGGGTAGGGCTATTTCTCCCATTATGCAGGGCCAATCGCAACGTCTCATAGCCCAGCAATTTGGGTTTCATGAGTCAACGATAGCTCGTTTAGTTGGGCGTATCAGAGCCATAGGTAGATTAGCTTGCCGTCTCAGAGGCGGACATCCGCGGGTTACGTCACCACCTCAAGATAGAGGCATACGTCTCTCACACGATTTTCTGACTTCGACGGAGACGGCGAGTCAGGTTGTAGGCACTCATGGTCGCCGAATGTGTCCAAGAACAGATAGGAATCGGTTGCGGGAGTTCAATTTAAGGCCACGATGTCCCTTAATTGGTCCGCAACTTAAACCCAGGCGACGTCAACGTTGATTGCAAAGGCTGCGGACACATACAACAAATCGGTTTCACTTGGCCCACTGGAGACGTGTGCTATTTACTGAAGAGTCTCGGTTCATGCTTTACAGGTCGGATGGGCGACCAGGTTCCCATCACGTCGAGGAGAGCGAAATTCTGACGCGTGTGTTAAGAAAAACGACAGGTTCGGGGGAGGGTCTGTTATGGGTTTTTTCTGGGGGTGGGGGGGGGGGGGGTGGGGGTTATCATGGCGTGAAAACACCTCTCGTGGTCATCCAGGATCCAGGGCAATCGCAATCTTACAGCCGTAAGATAATAGGAATCAGATCCTCATGCCTCACACTCTTCCACCTATCTATGCGCGCAACCTTTCGTTGCAGCAAGATAATGCAAGGCCGCTAGGGTTTGTCGTGACTTTCTCAACCAAAACAATGTCCCATTTCTCGATTAGCCACCCTACAGCCCAGATTTGTCCCCGATCGAGCATTTGTGGGACGAGCTGGACAGGTGGGTCAGGAAGCGCGTCAACGTCCCAAACAACGTCGTTCAGCTCACGCAGGCCCTTCTTCGGGAGTGGACTAACATCACACAAAGGACCATAAACAACTTGATGGGGGCAATTGAGGAGAGTTACAACAGAGACCGAAGCCCGGAGTGGGTACATCCGCTATTGATTTTGATCAGGAAATGGCGTAGGGTACCACATTTGAACGTTATCCGTGCAAACGTCGTCTGTGATAAGACAACAAAACGCGTCAAAATTTAATCAATAATGAAGAAATAACATCAAAATACAAACAATGAAATAATCATCCATAACACATTTGAAATATTTAGCACAGAAAAAAAGTTTCTTTTTCCGCTAGCATATATACTTCGGCTGTATATAGCCAGCTTGTCGGGATACTTACTGAAAGGTTATATCTTTCGCTAAGGGGAAATTGCCATCGGGTCAGCCGTACCTGTGACAACCTTGCAAAAATGAACTGCCCCATTGAATTTCCCACCTACCTTTACATATGAATAGTACTATTTTGTCCAAATAAATTAAGAAAAAAAACGTTGGTGATATATTAGTCTGGTCCCCTAAGTTTGCATGTGAGGCTTTGCACCCTCCTCCGTTCAGTGCATATGTCTGAATTCTTTGAATATACATCATCATAGACAAGCATCGTTTTTCTACGTATTTTTATTTTGCTGAAAATGTTATATAATAGTAACCGTTAACCCTTGTTGGCCAATGTCGGAGTTGAAAAATAGAGCCTCAGTGTTTGTGGGTATCGTGTTTCACAAGTCGCGAATGTAAAACATGTTACAGTTAAAACTAGAAGTCCTGTCATGAAATGCGCACAAATAGCATGTCGATCTGCGCGTTAATCTACGCGTTGTGACCATAGTAAGGCTATCGAATTTTTTACATATGGCCTATGCACAAGCAATGTTTCAGCCAATGGACCTCCGGGTAACCCGGAAGTCCATTGGCAGAAACATTGCCTGTGTTTGCTATGAGTAACCAGGAGAACCTGCCGTGCTTTGGATGCCATTCGATATGGTAAATGCGTGCAATTCCTACGCGCAGTTAAGCCTAGATAAGCGCACAGTTCGTGATAGGACTTCTAGTTTTAACTGTACCACAAATCGAAGTCATCCTGATATAAAAAGACCATAAACACGCCCACTTCTCCGGATGTCGTCAAATTGATTACGAAATGGAAGATCTTTATAATATTTATTTATTTATTTATTGGGGTTTAACGACACTTTCGACAGCCATGGTCACCTCGTGTCGGACAGTTTTACGGGTGGAGGAAGCCTGAGTACCCGGAGAGAACCACCGAGCAACGGCGAGCAATTGTCAGACTCCCAAACATACAAACTCAACACAAGCAGCGTCAGCATTGGTTGAAGACAAGTGCACCATTGACGTGCAGTACGCCTTAGTGCACAACGCCACCGTGCCCCCACGTGGGCAATGGGGGTGAAGTGTCTTGCCCAAGGACACAACGCGATTGCCGCAGGTGGCATTCGAACCGAGGGCCTCTGGGCTTGCAGCCTGCATCTCTACCCACTGAGCCACCGCGCCCCTCTTTATAATATTACATGGATTAATAATACTGATCCTGTTAATTTGATAGAACTTTGAATACAGTCCCCATTCGTGTGGACCTTGGAGTATTTCGGGCTGGCATGGAACCTTTCGGTCTTCTATGAGGCCGAAACGTCACTAGGGCCCAGCGAATCACACATTTTCGATTCGAATCTCACGTCTATTATTCGAAATCGAATCGAATCAGTGGCGACCTGAAGCTGACCAATGAGGGTTGGGGTAGTATAAGCTTCATTTGTTCTGAATGTGATGGCTCAAGTCCCGACTGATAAATGTAGTTGGAATATTACATTGTACGGATTTTTGTTCATCGTCGACATTGCTTGGAAACCTTAAATTTGTATTTAACTGTGATAGGGACTAGTGATAGTGGAATTAGCATGGCTGGTGACATGAGTGAAGATATTATCGTCCCCCGAAAAGTATTTTTCGGGGGACTATTAAAATAGCCGGTGTCCGTGCGTGCGCCTGTGCGTGCGTCCCACATTGGTTTCCCGATGATAACTTTAGGCATAGTAGGCCAAATCAAATGAAATTTGGTATGTAGATGTAGCAATATAACATACAGGTCTGGTTCGAATCGGGGTGTGGTCTAGCAATTTCTGCCAGAGTTATGTCCCTTTTTCGACTTCGAAATTCATTTTTCCTGGTTTCCCGATGATAACTTTAGTTGTAGTCTGCCAAATCAAATGAACTTTTGTGTGTAGATGTATCAATATACAATACAGGTCAAGTGCGAATCGGGGTACAATCCGATAATCCTTGCCAGAGTTATGCCCCTTTTTCGACTTCGAAAAATTCATTTTTTTTTTGGTTTCACGATGATAACTTTAGTTATTGTTGGCAAAATCAAATGGAATTTGGTAGGTAGGTGTATCGACATAAAATACAGGTCAACTTCGAATCGGGGTGCGGTCCGACAATTGTTGCCAGAGTTACACCCCTTTTTCGACTACGAAAATTCTTTTCTTTTTTTTTTTGGTTTCCCCATGATAACTTTAGTTATTGTTGGCCAAATCAGATGAAATTTGGTAGGTAGGTGTATCGATATAAAATACAGGTCCCGTTCGAATCGGGATGCGGTCCGACAATAGCTGCCAGAGTTATACCCCTTTTTCGACTACGAAAATTCTTTTCTTTTTTTTTTTTGGTTTCCCGATGATAACTTTAGTTGTTCTTGACCGAATCAAATAAAATTTGGTATGTAGATGTCTCAATATAAAATACAGGTCAAGTTCAAATCGGGGTTTGGTCTGATATTTTTTTGCCAGAGTTATGTCCCTTTTTCGACTGAAAAATTAAATTTCTTTCAAATACCTCGAACTGCACACTTTTGTCGGGTGGAATTGTATTTATGTTAATGTACCGGAAGTTACATCCAGTCTTTTATTTCAACATTATTTATGTAGGATTTCCATTTGAACTAAATGTCCTGTGAGACGATGAAGATGACTGATAGCAAGCTTTATTTCCAAATTAAACAACATACTGCGTTTTGATTGGCTGAGAGGTACAGTGTAACTTGCAATCCGCAGTAGCTTTTTTAACCACGGTGTAAAAACAAGAATGCACAATAGCAGGCTATATGGCTAAAAAAATACCTATTTTTAATTATTAATTCATACCTTCTGCTCGGTTATGTTCGAACAAAAATAAAAGTACAGGAAATTTAAATTTTATGTGCAATAAATATTACATATATGGATGTCTTTAGAAATGGCTCATTGAGTCAGTTCCAATGACATCCATATTTGTCTGGTGTTATTAAGAAACTTACAAAGTACAAATTTTCTGCCAGTTTTTTCCCACAATTTAGGTTAAAATATTAAGTACACCAAAATTCTTGGAAATAAATCCGTTTTCCTTGTGTTTTCCAGGGTGTATAGGAATTTACACCAGTTTGGGAACTCATACACCTTCGGCTTCGCCTCAGGGTGTATGAGTTCCCAAACCGGTGTAAATTCCCATACACCCTGGAAAACACAAGGATAACTAATAATATTCCTATGAATAAGATTCGAGAGGAAACGAATCGGGCAGCCGATTTCGAATCGGACCGAATATATACTTAAGATCTGAAATCAAATCGAACCTCGAATATTCGCAGGGCCCTAAACGTCACATCAGTGGCTGAAACTCCCCAATGCCATGACGTTCAACCGTAATTAAAGCCCGTAACTTAATAGAATAGCAGAAGCCACTTGTAAAATAAATTCTTCAACAACTGTATATTTTCAGTTTGTGCTTCTAAAACATAACTTATGACCTCTCGATAAGACGAGTTCGTTGACCTTGTTCCAATGAGAGATCAGAAGTGATGTTTTGAGGCAAATATTGAAAATATAATAAAATTTGAATGCCGACTTTTGTGAGAAGCGGTCGCTGGTTACTGTCGTTACTTTAGGTATGGGACAAAGAAAAGGTTGTACAAAGTTGACGATTATGAATATTTACGAAGCTGATCCTCTGCAAGCAAACCTACGCAAAATCTTTCAATGGCAGGGCAGCCAATCTTTAGTATATGAACAATTTGTTACCCGACAAGACAACCCGCTTTCAAACAAATGCTGAATCCTGGTTTGACAAACACCAAACAGTTGGTTATTTTTTCGTTATTTTCATTCTGCCGAATACTGTATTGCAATTGCAGTAATGTGTTTAGTCAATAAAAGTTGCTTAATTGTTCCGTATTGATGTAATCAAATCTTGCTTCAACTTCATGGATATCCTTGTTTCAGACAGACAAGAATGCTAATGTTCACGAGAACAGATGAAAGATCGGCAAAGACATAAAACTATCTGATTATTTCTTCCATCCCATGGTAATATTACAATTTTCCCCATAACACAATGCCACACCCCCAGCAAGCTAAATACTTATGCTCTTGGCGGCCCAAGTCATTCAACACTGTTGCTCATGTCATTAGTTTCGAAATAATTATTGCTGGCGTTACAGGACAGTAGAAAAACATTCATCCTTCCCAAAGACGCTATGGGTCACTGCTAGTACAAAGTATCCATGACATATTTATTAAGTGGATCAGAACACATCGGTTCTCTTGATGGAGGCGTTGAAGGCTATCCGACATACACGAAAATTACCGGGACCATATTCTTGATATGTGTATATTGTAGCTGATTTTTACACCTGATTCATCATCCGTTAAACGGCAGCTATAGAGAACGTGGTGGTTCTTTGGTTAGTCAGCCTTTAGGACGATTGTTCGATCCTGACCTGAGTCTCGGCGTTCGTGTTCTGGGAAAGACACTTAATACCGTTTGTCCAAGTAGGAGCACGATGGCACCGTGTACTAAAATCATGTCGGCGGTATGATTGCTTCCAGATGGTGCTTTACCTGCTTGTGTTAGGGTAGTAAAATGGAGAAACCGACTGTTACTCGCCGCTGCTCAGAGATTCTCTCAGGACACCGAATGCACGGGAGAAGAGGGGCAACTGCCCTCCCTGCCTCCACGAGGGGCGAGAGGGGCAGACAATGCCATTCCCAGGTTCGTGACTCAGTTTTTTTCCATGATTTATTCTCGAAGTAAAGCTAAAATACACCCCAAATCCGTTCTGGGAGCTTTCAAAACTCAATGGGGAGTTTGGGGAGTTGCTCCCCTATCGATGGGAGTGGGACACCTGCTCTCAAACGCCCCCATTGTAGGGCTTCGGTCGTCGAGACAAGCATCCCTCGGCATGTCATGGCTGGGCTGCTAGTGCGAGTAAATGTCCTGAAGTGCTTCCGGCGCCCCTCGGTTCTCTACTGGTACTACGGCCCCCACCCCCCAACCGTCCGTCATGATATGGCTCTGGCAGTTGAAAATGTTGTTAACAGAAATTCTGCTGATAGTTCTCAGATATTCCATCCTCACGGATCTTTATGGTCTCAATCACTCCCGTATAGGCATGTTTTATGTTATATTTTTTTTTTGTCAGAGCTCAGTCAGTATATCACCAAAGTGTAAGAAGATTACAAAATTATTGTTTAAATGAATAATCCTGTTAACTGAATATTTTTCAAATGGCATAGCTGGTGTTCGAACCAACGCGGGGAGAGTTTCCTTCCGCACTGATCGCCTAGCGGAACTCGAGTGGTGTGCGAGGTTTAGTACAGTTTCGCTAGGCGGTTAGTGGCCGCGGGGTATGCGTTTCGCTAGGAAACTGGTGCCGAAGGAAACTCTCTACGCGTGGGTTTGAACCCCCGCTATGTCATTTGAAATATAACCAGCCTCCTTTCCGAATTCTATGGCACTTGGCAAATTTGAAAAGCGACGTTCTCGCTGCTTTCCATGAAGTGGTGTAGAATTGAGCGATGCACTCTTCTGATATGAATATATTTCACTGTTAAAACGCTGTTAAGTTAGCTTGTTCTTCTATAAGGCTGTTACATTAACAGTGTTTTTCTGTGAGGTTGTTACATTAACAGTGTTCTTCTGTACGGCTGTTACATTAACAGGAAGGCTGCCAGGGAGCGCGGTGGCTCAGTGGTTACGGCACTGAACTTCAAATCGAAAGGTTCGCGGTTCGATCCCTGCCAGGGGTAACCGCGTTGTGTCCTTGGGCAAGGCACTTCATCTCGATTTGCCATGGGGGCACGGTTGCGCTGTGTACTAAGGCGTACAGCACGTCGGTGACGCACTTGTCTTCAACCAATGCTAACCCTGCTCGTGTGGAGCTTCTCGGTGGTTCTCTCTGTGTACTCTGGCTTCATACACCCGTAAAACTGTCCGACACGAGGTGCCCCTATCTGTCGAAAGTGTCGTGAATCCCCAATAAATAAATAAATAAATCTGTAAGACTGTTAAATTAACGATGTTCTTCTATGTTCCAATAAGACTAAAATCCTCCTCCACTGATTGGACGAGAGCTCGCTTAGTATATTCTATGTTTACGGTTACGGTCTGACATCACAACGCGAAATATTTGCAATGCAGTCGTCCGTTTCGTAACTGCTTCATCAATGGAGTGACTAGCAAGCCGCTTCATTTTTCAGGATGTTTCACGTGTGCAGCAGGCGGTGTACCGGATGAAGTGTTGTTTAAATTACAAACTGATTTACGATTTGAACTAAGATGGAATGAGTTCATCTGGTTTATTGATTATTTATCCAGTGCCGTCGTGGATACACGAGAGCTTTATTTACTAAACCTGTGATCCTTAAAGTTGCCTTGAACAAGGCAACCTTTAACGATCACAAGTTTAGTAAATAAGCCTCTCGTGTTTCACGATGTAGGTTTTGGGCTATGGGTAGTGTCTATTGGAACATATACGCGAATCGTCGAGGTTGAACATACGCTCCGAGCCGCAAACCTCAGACCATGTTACCGTCAATTCATCACAATAACTTATAATATTTGTCTGCGCTAGTAGTAGCAGCGTACAACGCAGCACGCTGTGTGTAGGGTGGTGTATAAGAGAACCCCTTTAGAATAATGAGATCATAAAAACTTTGCAGCGGTAAAGGTTGAAACGTTAACAGTTGAAACCCTTATGCCTTGAAATCATCAGCTAAAATTACAGTATAGAGTGTCGATGAGCTACAGGTCCGAGGCTAGAACACCCGAAATGGGGAGGTGTGTGTGTGTGGGGGGGGGGGGGTAGGGGAGGGGGGGGGGGTAAGTGGGAGTAAAATCTTCCGATGTGAGGTACTAGCAAGGCATGCTTTAGACATTTTGCGAAGTGCAATAGACTGGTTTGTTGAAGCTCTCGTGGGGAGCGTCCCAGGAAATGAAGTCAGGACTTGGAATTATTAATAAAAGAAAATATGAAACGGAAACTTGCTTGTAATATTCCTACAACTTATTTCAGCTGGGACTGCAGCTTGAAACTTCCAATACGCGAAGAGCATTTTTTTCTGCCAGTATGCGGGCTTATAGAGGAGGGGCGAGGTTCCCATCCTGCTCCCCCACCAGACGTTCCAACTGCTTTTGATCTGATGGGATGATTTTTCACAAACCATCACTGAAAAGGATGAATTTTGCTAGTGAATCTTATTAAGAGGGAGTAGTGTAGAAACGAGAGTACGAGCGCATTTTATTTTTTGTCTCGATCGCACCTCACCAAAAACTTAGTATTTTTTCGAGCAATCGCGTTCATCACTCTCGAAATGTATGGATTTGTTCGATGTGACACGTCCACGTTCACATCGTCCCTTTTCCCCCGATTCTCACAATGGGTGACGGTAGACGAGGTATCGTGGGTTCGACGTTTCGATTTCTCTAACGATCAACGTTAGTAGTATGTAATGTGGTTTTCAGGTGGAGGTTGCAGGACCCCGGTGCAGGACCCCGGAAGTGACGTCATGTCACGTGACGTAGTGGCGCCATGTTGTGTTGTCATGGTAACCCACGTGAGCGGCCATGTTGTGACGTCATCCCCATAGTGATACGTGTTGTTAGTGCGCATGCGCAGCGCGTGTTGTTAGGGTGATACGTGTTTCCGTCGTCCATTTTGTATACAGGAGGCCGCCATCTTGGTTTCTATGGTAGCACGTGATTGCTATGTTACCAATGGCTTCTAACAAGACAGGTGTATGTTCGGGGGTGTGTTCCTTTGTAGAAGAGTAAATCTGATTACCACAAACAACACGACAATCCCTCCAAATCACCAAAATCCACCCAAAATCACCGAAATTGACTTTATTTCCCCAATTTATCGGCTTAGCACGTAGTGCTATGGTACTAAGGGGGTACAAAGGGGTGCGTTCGATTGAACAGGAGTAATGTTCTGGCTTAGAATTCTCCCAGAATCCCTTTTTGGATCCTTATCCCATGACGTTTTTCCCTATTAAGAATAGCACGTAGTGCTATAGGACAAATTTACCCAGAATTCTCTGCTTCTATCTATATAAGCAACAGTTTTCGTCTATCTGGCCATGTTCCTTTGTTCTAGAGTATACTCCAGTAGCGTAGAATAGCCTATTAGTTGGAACAGTTTTGCTTATTATTACTATAATTAGCTATTCTAGTCTATTCTTGTTAGTTCTGACCCTATTCCAAGTACTCTCGTTGTTTCCTTTATCTAGATCATTTATATAAATTATAACTAACCAATCAGATTGCTTGATTTCCCATAACCTGTATGCAGAGTTATCTCCCCTGTGTATAATAAAAGCCTATATCCAATGGCAATATCCCCGGGCACCCCAATTCAGGCACCCCTTTTTGAAAAACATATGACCTTCGGCACCCCTTTTTTGTCATATGTGCTTATGTGAAAAAGCACAATGTGACACAATGTGCCCTAGCACATAGGCACATGATTTATGTGCCGATATGTGCTTATGTAAAAAGGCACAATGTGACACAATGTGCCCTAGCACATAGGCACATACAGGTATTTGAGGATACCTATTGCCTGGTATTGTATTATTCGAGGATACCTACTAGAGAATCCCTTTTTTGTCATATGTGCTTATGTGAAAAGGCACAATGTGACACAATATGCCCTATCACATAGGCACATGCTTTATGTGCCGATATATGCTTATGTGAAAAGGCACAATGTGACACAATATGCCCTATCACATAGGCACATACGGGTATTTGAGGATACCTATAGCCTAGTATTGTATTATTTGAGGATACCTATCTAGGATACCTTCTGGAGAATCCCTTTTTGTCATATGTGCTTATGTGAAAAGGCACAATGTGACACAATGTGACCTAGCACATAAGCACATGCTTTATGTGCCGATATGTGCTTATGTGAAAAAGCACAATGTGACACAATGTGACCTAGCACATAAGCACATGCTTTATGTGCCGATATGTGCTTATGTGAAAAGGCACAATGTGACACAATGTGCCCTATCACATAGGCACATACGACCAAAATGGGATTCCATAGCCACAGGCGTTTTCGAAAAAGGGATTCCACAAATGGGATTCCAACAAGGGATTCCACAAATGGGATTCCGTTTCCATCTTGTCTCCAAAGCTCCAAAGCCACTACAGGTCTATGGTCGATCTGTCCTATCATTAGCTTCAACAACAGTCTTGTTCCATTGCGGCCTTGTACCAGTACTATTGGCTAAACTACCATCAATTACTTCCTAGCTATACCTTCGCTGAAGCTTTCAAAATGTTCCATCTGATTTCCCCTGTATACATATAAGGCATTCCGTAAGTGGCCCAGTCCGTAAAATTTGGATTCCGTGTTTTTACATCCACACTCGAAGGTATTCCCCTTCCCTATTGGAAGAGTTCAGTTCAATGGGTTGTTGTTGATTCAGTTAAAATTTATGAAGTTTAAAAAATCGTTCAGTTCAAAAGGTGTTAATTTATATTAGATATAAAAAGTTCATTCAAACAACTCAAAAAGTTCAAGGGGTTTACACTGGGTTATAGGGGTTATAGTTCATTCAAGCAGTTCAAAGGGTGTTAATATCTTCATTAGGGTTATAGTTCAGAACTTTGTTCAATTTGTTATGGTCAATTCAGTTCGATACCTTCATTGGGTCAGTTCTCTTCTATCTGTTCAGTTCGATTTTCGTCACTTTGTTTTGATCAGTTCGATCTTAGTTGTGTTGGATCTTTGTTCACTTTGTTCTGTTAAGTCTGTCAAACTTGTTCGATCAATCCAACTAGTTTGACATTCTTTCACTTTGTTATGTTTACTTCGATCTTGGTTATGTTGGATCTGTACCTTTATTGTTTTATAGTGGTTGGTTGTCTCTGTTCAGAGTCTTTTAGTCATTGTTGAATTGGGTGTTATCAAACCCTTTCCATACCCTCGAGTGTCGATGTAAAAACACGGAATCCAAATTTTACGGACTGGGTCACTTACGGAATGCCTTATATGTATACAGGGGAAATCAGATGGAACATTTTGAAAGCTTCAGCGAAGGTATAGCTAGGAAGTAATTGATGGTAGTTTAGCCAATAGTACTGGTACAAGGCCGCAACAGGGAGCGCGGTGGCTCAGTAGGTAGAGATGCAGGCTGCAAGCCGAGAGGTCCTCGGTTCGAATCCCACCTGCGGCAACCGCGTTGTGTCCTTGGGCAAGACACTTCATCTCCATTGCCCGCGTGGGGGCACGATGACGCTGTGTACTAAGGCGTACTGCACGTCGATGGTACGCATGTCTTCAACCAATCTAACCCTGCCTGTGCTGCAGTGCGGAGTTACGATGTTGGGGAGCTGGCAGCTGCTCGTCGTTGCTCGGTGGTTCTCTCCGGGTACTCCGGCTTCCTCCACCCGTAAAACTGTCACGGTCATGATTAGCCATTGTGCATAAATATGTGACCTTAAACATCAATAAATAATAATAAATACAAGGCCGCAATGGAACAAGACTGTTGTTGAAGCTAATGATAGGACAGATCGACCATAGACCTGTAGTGGCTTTGGAGCTTTGGAGACAAGATGGAAACGGAATCCCATTTGTGGAATCCCTTTTTGGAATCCCATTTGTGGAATCCCTTTTTCGAAAACGCCTGTGGCTATGGAATCCCATTTTGGTCGTATGTGCCTATGTGATAGGGCACATTGTGTCACATTGTGCCTTTTCACATAAGCACATATCGGCACATAAAGCATGTGCTTATGTGCTAGGTCACATTGTGTCACATTGTGCTTTTTCACATAAGCACATATCGGCACATAAAGCATGTGCTTATGTGCTAGGTCACATTGTGTCACATTGTGCTTTTTCACATAAGCACATATGACAAAAAGGGATTCTCCAGAAGGTATCCTAGATAGGTATCCTCAAATAATACAATACTAGGCTATAGGTATCCTCAAATACCCGTATGTGCCTATGTGATAGGGCATATTGTGTCACATTGTGCCTTTTCACATAAGCATATATCAGCACATAAAGCATGTGCCTATGTGATAGGGCATATTGTGTCACATTGTGCCTTTTCACATAAGCACATATGACAAAAAAGGGATTCTCTAGTAGGTATCCTCGAATAATACAATACCAGGCAATAGGTATCCTCAAATACCCGCATGTGCCTATGTGCTAGGGCACATTGTGTCACATTGTGCCTTTTCACATAAGCACATA
Source organism: Pictodentalium vernedei (assembly GCA_031216915.1). Classification (NCBI taxonomy): domain Eukaryota; kingdom Metazoa; phylum Mollusca; class Scaphopoda; order Dentaliida; family Dentaliidae; genus Pictodentalium; species Pictodentalium vernedei. The sequence goes on from CM062297.1 coordinate 737,716,027, forward strand.
TCGGCACATAAATCATGTGCCTATGTGCTAGGGCACATTGTGTCACATTGTGCTTTTTCACATAAGCACATATGACAAAAAGGGGTGCCGAAGGTCATATGTTTTTCAAAAAGGGGTGCCTAAATTGGGGTGCCCGGGGATATTGCCATTGGATATAGGCTTTTATTATACACAGGGGAGATAACTCTGCATACAGGTTATGGGAAATCAAGCAATCTGATTGGTTAGTTATAATTTATATAAATGATCTAGATAAAGGAAACAACGAGAGTACTTGGAATAGGGTCATAACTAACAAGAATAGACTAGAATAGCTAATTATAGTAATAATAAGCAAAACTGTTCCAACTAATAGGCTATTCTACGCTACTGGAGTATACTCTAGAACAAAGGAACGTGGCCAGATAGACGAAAACTGTTGCTTATATAGATAGAAGCAGAGAATTCTGGGTAAATTTGTCCTATAGCACTACATGCTATTCTTAATAGGGAAAAACGTCATGGGATAAGGATCCAAAAAGGGATTCTGGGAGAATTCTAAGCCAAAACATTACTCCTGTTTAATCGAATGCACCCCTTTGTACCCCCTTAGTACCATAGCACTACGTGCTAAGCCGATAAATTGGGGAAATAAAGTCAATTTCGGTGATTTTGGGTGGATTTTGGTGATTTGGAGGAATTGTCGGGTTGTTTGTGGTAATCAGATTTACTCTTCTACAAAGGAACACACCCCCGAACATACCCCTGTCTTGTTAGAAGCCATTGGTAACATAGCAATCACGTATCACCCTAACAACACGCGCTGCGCATGCGCACTAACAACACGTATCACTATGGGGATGACGTCACAACATGGCCGCTCACGCGGGTTACCATGACAACACAACATGGCGCCACTACGTCACGTGACATGACGTCACTTCCGGGGTCCTGCACCGGGGTCCTGCAACCTCCACCTCAAAACCACATTACATACTACTAACGTTGCGCCCGCTTCGGAATTTTAACAAACTCTATAAAATTCCCTCTCTTAAAAATTCACTTTTATGTGCTCTCGTAACTTTTGGCGACGACCGTTCTCGGGAAACACTCACCTTTTTGCAGAGGTAACACAGACCCGCCATTTTAGGTGAATTGTTTCGACAGAATACCGTCAAAACGACACGACCACTGCGAATGGAAGACCAGCGATCCAACGTTGATTCCGGCGGAAAAAAGGAGTTCGAATCGAGAGGGTGAATTTATCGGTGCGCCCGAACTCTCCGACAATGACGTGGCGAGGTTTTTGGCAAGGAGAGAGAGATAGCTCGCATTCAATTATTTTTGATAATTAAAAGTATTGTATTAAAAGTATTGAAGGTAGTATTTTAGTGTGTGAAAAGTGTACTCGAAATAACTGTCTACAACAAGGTAGATCGTGATGTGAATTTATAATGTGAATTAGGATTGTGATGTGAATTTATAATGCGAATTAGGTAAACAAAATTTTTTATTCCTTTCTATTCTACTGAAAGGATCGTTATAATCTCATGAATGAACTCTTTTATATAAACCATTAGGCAAGTATTTTTTCTTTGTGAAATGTATAATTATGATCGGCATGTGTCGTCCGTTATTCTTCAGTGAACTTCAAAGTCAAAATGAAAAAATTTCCTCGCTATTTATCGTTGGTGGGAATGAATGGTGAGAGAATGCGTGCCGATTTCAAAAACAAGATATTACTGACTGGAGGACAACCCATGAAATGCGTGTCAATTTCAAACAAGATATTTCTGCCTGGGGGAAAACCCAAGATATTTCTGACTAGGGGAAAACCCATATGTACCTCCGAAAAAGAATAAAAAGGTCAGCAGTCAGCCTCAAGTCAGAAGTAGTTTGACTATCTCAAATGCAACATCAAAGAAGTAGGAAAAAAAAAATTACAATTATTAATTCACAAAAAAAAAATTGAAAAATTACCAAAAAATTTTGACAAAAAAAATATTTTAATAAGAAGTAGAAAAACAAAAAAATATTTTTACATTAACAATTATTATCATTAAAAAAAAAATACACTCACAAATTTTTTGTCATTAAAGAAAAAAAACTTGTTAAAAAATAGTTGTTATTTTTACATATATAATAAGAAGTAGGAAAAAAAAAGAAAAAATATTTTTTACAATTAATAATTATTATCATAAAAAGTTCAACAATTCACAAAAAAAATTTTGAAAATCACAAAAAATTTTTTTTTACAATTAACATTTATTATCATAAAAATAATCAGTCATGACATCGTCAGTATCTAAACCATCCGTATAAAAATTGAAGAGAATCAAGAGGTATTCAAAGTACGGTAGTAAAATTTATATTCTTAGCCATTCTCAATGAGAAGATAAAAAATTTCAATCCAGATGGTCTGTCGTTCATCTACGGGAGTAATATATATCCGATCGTGTCTAAAGAAGTAGTTGACAAATTGAATCTGATCAACGAGGAAAAATGGTCGTTTGAGAGGGTGAATCTGGTTTTCCGATGGATTTATCAGGGAGGGAAACAATAGCTTTAAAGTTAAGATGCTCGTCACGGACGCGAAAATATGATAAAAAAGAGAGAGTTAGTTCATTACAGATAGATTTTAATCTCGACTTGAAAGCTTATTAAAGTATTTATCATGAAGTAGTACTCATTTTTTTCTGTTTTTTTCTATTTTTTTTGTCATAAAAGAAAAATTAAAATAAATATTATATATATTAAATATAAAAAAATGTCAAAAACAAAAAAGCATACCGTGGAAAAAAAATTATATTTTTCTACCAAATCCGAGTTGAAAAAGTATTGTAGAAATCTAAGAATCTAAGAAATCTAAGAATTAAAAATTATAACCATTACAAAACTAAAGAACGATTGATCGAAGCCGTGTGCGAGGAGCCTTGTGATTAATCACTGGTGAAATTACAAGCCAAAGTGTGTCAGTCATTGAAATTGAAAGGTGTTAAATACATGAAAAAAGATGAATGCATAAGTCATTTGCTCGAAGGAAAGGGAATGGATGAAAGATCTGCGGAAGTGACAAAATCAACTCGAATCGCGAAAAAAAAGGATGAGAAGATAGTGACGACAAAACAACGTCAACAAATGACAGTGGAGAAAACTAAGAAGAAAAAGAAGATTAAATGAAAAGTGGTGGAGCAACAGAAGGTTTTGAAAGAGAATAATAAAAAAATGAAAAGCGATGCAGTTTGAGATGACGATTTGTTAGAAAAAAAACGATGGATGCAATCAACAGAGTGGTGAATGAATATGAGGATCTCGCTGCTATAATGGAGATCATGATCAAAGCGTCGAAAAAATCATCATCGATTTTGATAGAACAAGATGAAGCCATCAAAGGATGGTTTAAAACTTTCATCGTGAAGCCTGGTCTCATGAAAAAAATCGATCCTAAATCGTTCATGGAACGGGTGAAGGATAGAGTGTTGGACGTAATTCGAAAACATCTAGGTAAGGGTTTAAAAATAAAAATGATCTTGTATTGTCTGATGAAAAAGGTCGACCTGAAAACGGGTAAGATCCTGGAACCAGATGCCTTTTTCCGATCTAAAAACGAGATTGTGTTCAGAGATGACGAATTAGTTGGCGTTTATGAAAGACAAGATGATGGAATCTATGGCTACTTTTCAAAATAAGGGAAGTAATTGGACGTTCGAGAAGATATTGAACCTTGAGGTTAATGTGGATAGACGCGATCCTTTGAAAGCTTCTTCCTACATAAAATTACCTTATTTCATATTTAAAAAACAAGCCGTGATCAACGTGAAAAATGAAGATGATAATGAGTGTTTCAAATGGTCGATCACATCAACCTTGTATCCTGTAGAAAAGGATGCTCAGAGAGTTTCCAAGTACTTAGATACTTGTAAAAATCTCGATTGCATGGGAGTATCTTTCCCAACGCGGTTGAAAGATATCAGAGATTTCGAAAAGCTAAATCCCACCGTGGCCGTGAGTATCTTGGGATATGAGGGAGATGATAAAAAACGAGTAGTCTATCCTCTCAGACTGACTTCACACAAAGCAAGAGAAAAGATTGTTAATTTGTTATTAATTTCAGAGGGTGACAATCAACATTATTGCTGGGTTAAAAATATGCGTTTTTTGCTGATGAAGCAGATTAGTAAACATAACGGTGAGGGATTTTTCTGCCTCAACGACATGAATTCGTTCCATAGTCAAGAATCGTTGATGCATCATCGGGAATATTGCAGTGAAAAGCAAGGCGTTGCTGTCAAAATGCTTATACCTAACACTTATGTGGATTTTTGCAACTACAAAAAAAGGATTAGAACCACCATTTGTCATCTACGCTGACTTCGAATGTTTCACAACGAAAATAAATTCTTGCCAGCCTGATGAGCGTAGGATTTATGATGAAAAATATCAGAAGCACGTACCTTTGGGCTATTGTTATTATGTGAAATGTTCTTTCTATGATCGAGAATCATTGGGTCCATTTGCCTATACCAAATGTTCAGATGATGACGATGTGGCTCAAAGATTCGTAGAAGAGTTAGAATCGAAAATTCAAATATTATATGACAAATTTAAAAAGCCTAAAGACATGATCATCATGCCAGACCAATAGCGAGAATACAACAAAACCATGGAATGTCATATCTGTAGACAATTATTCGATAATAATTGTGAAAATAATAAAAAAGTTAGAAATCACGATCACTACACTGGTCTGTTTCATGGCGCTGCTCACAACAAATGTAATTTGAGATTTCGAGATGCTGAATTCCATCCGGTGATATTTCACAATTTCTCGGGTTACGACAGTCATTTGTTCATGAAAAATATGGGTTTTAGCGAGGGGGAGTTGAATTGCATCGTGCAAAACAATGAAAAATACATTTCATTCACTAAATATAAAGTCATTAATAAAAAGAGAGTCATCGATGGTTTGATTGAGAAAATGAGTCCCATCCATAGAGAGATGCGTTTCATCGATAGTTATAAATTTAGGTCAACCAGTCTGGCAAAATTAGTCAACAGTTTGAATAGGGAGAAATTTAAAATCATGAGTAAACATTTTAATGATCGACGACTGAGAATTGGTGGACATTATGTTGAGGAAAGGCGTCTATCCTTACGATTACATAAGTGATCTCGAAAAATTCGACGACGTCGATCTACCTCTCAAAGAAGATTTTTATTCAAAATTATACCAGTCTCACATTTCCAACGATGATTACAAACATGTGCAAAAAGTGTGGACATTATTTGACATGAAATCATGAGAGAATATCATGACCTCTATTTGAAAAATGACATGCTTCTCTTGGCTGACATTACAACCTAGATCCGGCTTGGTGTTTCACTGCACCCGGACTCGCTTGGGATGCTCTCTTGAAAATACCCAAGGTTCGATTGGAATTATTAACAGACGTAGACATGTTGCTCATGTTCGAAAAGGCTGTGAGGGGTGGTGTCTCTATGATTTCTACTGGATATGCTAAAGCTAATAATTATCACATGGGAAAAGATTTCGATTTGGAAAAACTGAATAAATACATACAGTATTGGGATGCTAATAATTTGTATGGTTGGGCCATGAGTCATCCTTTACCGATCGGAAATTTCAAATGGATCGAAACGTTGGAAGAAAAAGAAAAATGGAGAGACTATCCTTGTATTCTAGAGGTTGATTTGGACTATCCAGAAACGTTACACGATCTACACAATGATTATCTGCTAGCACCCAAATGAAAAGAAGTGAATGACATTGAAAAACTTGTTCCTAATTTAAATCACAAACGCAAGTATGTGGTCTATTGCAAAAATCTGAAACATTACATCGATTGCGGGATGAAATTGATCGACATGCATCGAATCATTCGATTCAATGAGGAGCCTTGGATGAAAAAATACATTGCTCTCAGCACGAATTTAAGAATGCAGGCCGAGAGCGACTTCAACAACGATTTCTTCAAACTCATGAACAATTGCATGTTTGGAAAATCTATGGAAAACATTAGGAATATAACTAACGTTCAACTTGTCACATCTGCAGAGAAGTCTAGAAAATTAATCACGAAACACAGTTATCAACATAGAACCATATTCGATGAAAATCTAGTGGCTGTGCACATGCAAAAGACGCATCTAAGGTTCGATAAACCCTATTATCTCGGAGCGATCATCTTAGACATTAGCAAGCAGTTGATGTATGAGTTTCATTATGATTACGTCAAATGAAATTCGATTCGAAAGCTAAACTATTGTTCACCGACACGGTCAGTTTAGCTTACGAAATAGAGACTAGGGACATTTATGAGGACATAGCGTCAGACGTGAATGAATTGCTCAACACAAGTAATTATCCCGATGATCACCCATCTAAGATTCCAAATGGTGTCAATAAAAAGGTGTTGTGTAAATTTAAAGACGAGCGCAGTGGAAGACAAATCACCAAATTCGTGAGTTTGAGACCTAAATTGTACGCTAATCTCATCGATGGTGAAGAGATCAAGAGATATAAAGGCATTCAAGCGTGTGTGATGAATAAAAGCATCCCTTTCGAAGAGTATAAAGACTGTCTTTTCAAAAATTTGATGGTGTATAAAAAGATGGCTACGATTCAAAGCGAAATGCATGAGATATACACCAAAGAAATCAATAAGATTGCGTTGACAGCTGACGACGATAAGAGAATTATATGCGAGGATAAAATACACACTTTCGCACTTGGACATTATTCCACCACATTTCAACAAAATCAAGAGACTGAAGACATCGAAATGTCGTAAGTTTAAAAAAAAAACACTCGCAAGTTTTTATAAATTAAAGAAAAAGAATAGAGAGAAAAATAAATACAAAAAAAAAAAATAAGAAACAAAAAAAACATATTATGAATAAGTAGAAAATAAAATGCATATCCGTAGAAGGTGTCAACTTACCCAATGAACCCCTATACAACACTGATCTATCAAATGTGGCAAAAGATTTAAAAATCAAACATTTTCGAGGTGTGTTTTCTAGAGATGCCTTGCCAAGAAAAAAAGACTACGATTCGGAATGTGGAATTTTAAATCTGGACAACATCGGAGGTGAGGGCACACATTGGGTCACGTGGTTTTTGAATCGGAATAAAAATTATTATTTCAATAGCTACAGAATCTCACTGCCGATAGAAATAAGGAACTATTTAACATCAGTTATTTACAATACCGAACGAGTGCAAGTGCTGGATAGAGTGTTTTGCGGTCACCTATGCCTCTACATTCTCAAGAGATGGTCGGAAGAGGATCACTTTCAAGATATTCTCAATGATTTACATTAAAGAAAATTGGTTTTTTTTTGAGATATATATATAGAGAGATATAATAAAAAAAAATTTGGTTGCATTAATTAAAATAATAAAAAAAATTATATAATTTTAAATAACAAAAAAACAAAACAAAAGAAAACAAAAAAACATGACAGTCGATAAATTCGGTCACGATGACGGTAATGAAGGTTCCTCTAGAAAGAAAAGAACCACAGTCGAAATTGTTGGTAACATTGACAATTTGGATGAACGATACATTCAAAGATACGAACCTCAACAAGAACCTTTAAATTTAAATGATAAGAAAATTTACAATCTTCCTGAACCGATCGATCAGGCGGACGCCACGACTAAAAAATATGTCGATAGAGGAGATGAAAATTTTCAGCAGATGATGAGAGATAATTACGTGAATAAAGCGATGATGGATGATGTCGACTTGAAATCTAAATGAGTGGTGAACGTAGCAGATCCTAGAGATTCGACTGATGTCACCACTAAAAGATATGCAGACGACACTTATGGGAGATTCAGAAAACATTTGAGAGAACGCTACATTCCTAAAGTGATGCGGTCCAAATTGAATGCGAATTCTAACAAGATAATCAACATGCCCGTTTTCACAAATCCCAACCATGCGGCGACCAAACAATACATAGACTTGGAGCTGAGAAAGAATAACGTTGACAAGCTAGAAATGAAATCGGATCTGGATGCGGGATTCAACAAGATATTGAATCTGTCTGCGGCCAATGATATGGACGAAGACTCGACGGTAGTCATTAAAGGCTATGTGGATTCTGCCATACAGGATTCTCAATCCTATCTGGAATTTCAAGTCGACAACTTATATCTGAACAAACAATCTGGAGGAAAAATGGCATCAACATGAACAGTTACAAACTAATCAGTCTCAATGACAACCCATAATACGATTCCAGTGCAGTTAGTAGAAAGTTCTTGGAAGAAAATATGGTTTGGAGAAAAGGTGATATGATGGAAGGCAATATGGACATGGGAGGGCACGCACTCATGAATCTGCTGGATCCCACTCACATGATGGATGCTTGCAATCTGATCTCTGTTGTGGAAAATATCAAATACGCCAGACAACTGATCACCATCTGGGCCAAGGAGAGCAGTGCGTTAGATGAGGGAAAAGCCGTATGGTCTTTTGGAAATGGGGGTAGCGGACCATTGCACGGTCTGATAGGATATTCCATGCCTATAGGAGGTGATATCATTCGAATGAGTCTAATTTCTATGGACTTGAGCGAAAATGCAATCGTCAATATTGTGGTGAATGGTGTGGAATGTGAGAAGACTTACAGTGTCGAAAAGATGAAGGAACAACATTCGAACACTAGCATCTTCAGTTCGCCTCTCCAGGTGGGGTGAGGGATAGGATCAATTTCAAGACGAAAACCAATAATCCTCAAGCTGCCACTTCATTGGTCTCTCTGTTGATCGAACTGGACCCTCTAAACAAACAGTGAGTACAACAAAAAAAAAAAAGAAAATAATAACAAAAAAAAAATGAATGACAATGAAAAATTAATACAATATCTCAAACGCAAACGATTCTTAACTCTCGAAAACCTGAGAAGCAAGAAAGATAAATTGCATTTGATATCGTGTTTCGCGTCTTATCAAGGAGAAAATCTAAAAGATGTTTCTAGGTTCAATGAACTCTTATGGTTATTATTCTTGCTTAAAAAATTAAGCAAACAGCAAGAGAAATATGTATTTCGTGAAGTTATAAACTGTTTCAAAATTGTGTAGGGGAGACAACTCAAAAAAAAAAAAATATAATTGGATTTTGAGACATTGATTTTTAGCTCAACTTTGGCGAAGCCAAATTTGAGCTTTTGTCATGGCCTGTCTGTCCGTCTGTCCGTACATCAACAATTGGATACGGCTCGAGCTAGAGGCCGTATTTATGAACCGATCTTTACGAAAGTTCTTGGGTACCTTTGTTATGACCGTGGGACGAGAACGAGTGTTTTGGGGTCCGGTCCGAAATTCAAGATGGCTGCCAGCCGCCATTTTGTACCTGTTTGTTTTTTCCACAGAACTTCCATATGAAAGCGCTGATTTGACTAATTTTTTGTATGAATGTTTAGTACCATGGGATACATCACATATAATACGGGTTTTATTCTCGTACCTAAATTATGCAAATTAGACTAACTTTGATGTATTTAGTGTTACTTTCAGCACTGTCAGTGCAAATGCCAATATGGCTCGGGCTAGAGGCCGCATTTATGAACCGATCTTTACGAAACTTATTGGGTACCTTTGGTATCACCGTGGGACGAGAACGAGTGTTTTTGGGTGCGGTCCGAAATTCAAGATGGCCGCTGGCAGCCATTTTGTTCAAAATTAGATTTTTGCGCAGAACTTCCACATGAAAACTCTGATTTGAATAATTTTTTGTATGAATGTTTAGTACCATGGGATACATCACATATAATATGGGTTTTTGTCTCGTACAGAAATTATGCAAATTAGATGAACTTAGATTTTTTCAGTGCTACTTACACACAGTAAGTACACATGTCAATACGGCTCGGGCTAGAGGCTGTATTTATCAACCGATCTTCACGAAACTTCTTGGGTACCTTTGTTATCACCTTGGGTCGAGAACGAGTGTTTCTGAGTGCGGTCCGAAATTCAAGATGGCTGCCAGTGGCCATTTTGTACCGAAATTAGGTCTAATCAGTTTTTTGTACACAACTTCTATACGGCTCAGGCTAGAGACTGTATTTATGAACCGATCTTTACGAAACTTCTTGGGTACCTTTGTTATCATCGTGGGATGAGAACGGGTGTTTTTGGGTGTGGTCCGAAATTCAGGTGGCCACCAGCAGCCATTTTGTACCAAAATTAGTGCAATCAGTCTTTTGTACAGAACTTCTGTTTGAAAGTTCTGATTTGAATAATTTTTTGTATGAATGTTTAGTAAAATGGAATACAACACATAGAGTATGTTTATTTTTCTCGTGCAGAAATTATGCAAATTAGATGAATTTTGATTTATTTAGTGCTACTTATACACTGTAAGTACACATGTCAATATGGCTCGGGCTAGAGGCTGTATTTATCAACCGATCTTCACAAAACTTCTTGGGTACCTTTGTTGTCACCTTGGGACGAGAACGAGTGTTTCTGAGTGCGGTCCAAAATTCAAGATGGCTGCCAGTGGCCAATTTGTACCGACATTAGGTCCAATCAGTTTTTTGTCACAACTTCTATACAGCTCGTATTTATGAACTGATCTTCACGAAACTTCTTGGGTACCTTTGTTATCACCTTGGGACGAGAACGAGTGTTTCTGAGTGCGGTCCAAATTCAAGATGGCTGCCAGTGGTCATTTTGTAATGAAATTAGGTCCAATCAGTTTTTTGTCACAACTTCTATACAGCTCGTATTTATGAACTGATCTTCACGAAACTTCTTGGGTACCTTTGTTATCACCTTGGGACGAGAACGAGTGTTTCTGAGTGCGGTCCAAATTCAAGATGGCTGCCAGTGGCCATTTTGTAATGAAATTAGGTCCAATCAGTTTTTTGTCACAACTTCTATACAGCTCGTATTTATGAACTGATCTTCACGAAACTTCTTGGGTACCTTTGTTTTCACCTTGGGACAGGAATGAGTGTGTTTTGGGGTGCCTTTGTTATCACTATGCTATGAGAACAAATATTTTGGGGTTCACTCATACCCACTCTGGGACTCAAAGATTTCTTTTCTAGTTTAGCATCTGACTGTCACCCACCTTTACAATACTTTACCTATACATTTGTTACAGGCTATGGTCAGTATTTATGTACAGGCTGTTACAATACTTTATATGTACCTTTGTTATCAGGTCATTACCTAGATGTTTGTCATTGCTGTGTCACATACTATACATGTACATGTCTTGACAAGTTGAGCTACAGTGTCATTGACACTTTCATTATTCTCAAAATCCAATTATATATATATATTTTTTGTTTGTTTTGGTTTAACATTCTTAAAACACTTGTCCATGTCTAAATCAAGATTCAACATAGCAATAATAAATTCTTCAAAAGCCGTTTTTCCCCTATACGTTAACGTATCTAGTAAATGTCTCACGCAATCTTTCATGGTTGTTCCCTGTTATTTAATTTGTTCTACCATTTCTGAAGTCAATATTATGGCTGTTGTCATTTCCAATCGATCTAATATATTTAATAAATTGCTCTCATTTATGTTACCTACCAAATGCGTTCGATTTCGTCTGAAACATTCTCTATCTTGATTATTCATTTTTTAGGGTTTTTTTTATTATTATTTATTTTTTTTTTTATATTTTATTGATATTTTTTTTTTTGGGGGGGGGGGGGTATTTTTAATTTCCATTTTTATATTATATCATCGAACGATAGACATTTTTTGTCCATCCGATTCGAATTCTAACTCTCTATCAGATAGGACTGGAGTAAGAGCCTCGGTTTTCCTCGGCACATTTTTATCGAATTGCATCTCTAAGATGTTACTCTTGAGTCGCTCGCTCTGTTTACTAACGTCGAATACAAACAGGGCATACATCAATTTATATTTGGTGGGAGTGATGTTAGGATTACCATCCATTCATCGAGTCGATGATATTTCTTTCTGAAATACATGGCGTTGCCGTATAGTCTGCAGAAATCATTCTTATTGAAAGAGGCATTGTAATCGGTGGCCGGATATCTCGTGGTATTTAGAAATACCTGCATGTTTTTCAAGTTACAATGATCGAATAGGGAAGGATTTTTCTCTTGAGACCCATCCCTATCAGACTGAAATGCCACTACCATGAATCGTGGTCTTTCTGAAGCAGATTTCACGGTCAATCTCCAATCAAAGTGATTGGTAGATGGTGAAATACTAGCTGCGTCACACTGTCTCATTCTAAATCCCACCGGTAATTTACTCTTCGATTCTATGATCTTGAAGAGATGTACTTTCTCCGCCACAGAAGCCAATACATGCAGAACAAACCAAGGTATCTTGTTCAGATGTATCTTACTCGCATCGGTCACAGCGGGTCTCATAATGGCTTCATCATTTCCTTTTTGAATCAACGTCAGATTGTGTTTGAATCCATAGAGAATCTTATCGTAATCAGAATGTGTGTTTCAGAAGTATCCTGAATGAAAACGTTCCTTTGGGTCTTGACGACATAGTTGAATCTCAGGGCACCACCAGTATTGGCTGTACTCATGTCGGCAATGGTATCTTTCACACACAATTGATTGAGTCCTTTAGATTTTGAAAAATCGTCCGGATACGTCAAGAGTCCATACAACGTAGTGGCTTGTCTGGGATGAAACACGGATTCTATCTCTTGTCCCGCGAGCATGTATTTTATATTACTGAACAAATGCATCATACCATTATTGGCTAGAGTGACCATGTCATCATCGGCATAATCGCTTCTATCTTCCTTAGTGAGACGCCCCTGTATCACTATGTAACTTTTGCTGGGATGAACGAACAGATCTTGAGTTTCAACATTGATTCTTATTTCACCAGCATTGTTTACACTGGTTGCAGTCACTGGTTCGTACTCGTCAACTTCATATTCTTGAATGCTTTCATCTCTCAATATACCTTCAGTTATGTCTAATATATTCGTCATGTTTTGTTTTTGTTGTCTATGTAATGTTAATTCACTTTTTTATATTATTAATTGTTTTTTTTTCACTTAATTATTAATTTTATTTATTATTTCTTTTCTCCTATTAACTATATATGTGCTATATAGTTATTATATATGTGTTATTTCTTTTCTCCTTTTAACTATATATGTGCACTTTTTTTTATTATTAATTGTTTTTTTCATTTAATTATTAATTTTATTTATTATTTCTTTTCTCCTTTTAACTATATATGTGCAAAAAAAAATAAAAGTGAAGGATTGGTTCTTCAAAATGTCGTCTTCTGCAATTCTTGTTCGTAAAATGTTCTGATGATTTCTCTGCTGTCATCTTCATCATCCTCTAATGCTTCTATTTTGTAAGTCACTGGATCCGTGTAAAATATTTTAACGGTCTTTAAGATTTCTTCAGTCCATCGAGGAGTGTAACCTTTTGCGAAGAGTGACTTATAAGAAGTGATTCTCACTCGATCGCGGACTGCAGATTTCGGTGATTTGGACTCCTTCTTGATCTAGATCCTTTCAGGATAGAGATTAGTGAAGATGCGTTTTTCATTTTGAGAATTGCTAGCTTCCACGGGTGTCATCTTGATCGATATATGTTGTATTATTCAACCAGTTCTTCTAGAACGTCGATATATTTCTTGGTCTTATTAGCTGTGAAATACTTGTACATTTTTTCCTTCATGGTTCTATTTCAACGTTCGATCATGTTAGTTTTCCCTTCGTTTTCGATGGAATAGAGGTCGACCAATGGATGAACGTGACTGTTGTAAAATTCCTTCCCTTTGTCAACCCACAATTTATCTGGTTTTTCAGAAGATGATGCAAATATGCTCTTCAGAGCCTCGGCCATGCATGCTCCCGATTTATTCTTCAGAGGTCTCATCCATCCATATTTCAAAAACACGTCGATGACCGTCAGTATGTACTTAATGCCCTTGTTCTGTTTTGAATGTGATTTCATGTCGACTAGATCGGCCGACCAAATCTGATCCAGACCCTTTACGAATGCACTTCTCCTTCGAAATTTACGCGTGACAGGCTTGTGTAGTTCGTTCGCCGATGCATTTGTTAATAATGTTTTCTGGACATTTTTTTTATGACCCCATCTGAATCGACGTTTGGTACCGATCACTTTACCGACCAACGAACATTTGAGTCTCTCTCTTCTAGTGGGATTTGGTATATTTTCAACGTCATCAACATGTTTTTATCGCAGATTCAATTACGAGTCTTGACATTGGGATATTTAGTGTAGCACAGATCGTGAGTGTAAGTGGCTGAATCCACCCTATTGGTGGGTTTGCTCCAAGATTTAGGTGTCAGATCTCAATTCAATCTCTTATATAATTTCGTGCCAGATCCCGTGAATTGATGTCCTGGCAGATGAATTTTGATGAGTAGATTATTAATCAATTTATTCGTCAGACCGGCACAATGTTTGACGAATTGCATTTTTGTTGAACCGCACATTTCGCACGTTATGCGAAGCATGGGACTTTTATTTTTGTCAGTACTTTTTTAATGTTAACCATATCGGTAACTCTCTTGCATTTGACGCAATACATTTTTGTTTTTGTTTTCTTGGTTTTTTTTCGTGTATATATATATTTTAATTAGTTATTTATTTTTTTCTAATTTATATATAAATTTTTCTTTTTCTTTTATATATATACATTTTTTTTCAATTGATTGCTTCTGGAATCCTTTTGGGATCCAATAATTTATGAAACGATTGTCTCGCTTCTTCCCTACCTTTTTCCATGAGAGAATCCTTCAATTCTTCCTTGAGAATCTGACGACCCTTGACTCTTATCTTTGCTTTCATGACTTCGTATTTTTGTTTTTCGGTCAATATGTCGATGAATTCACCGTCCGAAATCCTACCGTCTTTCAATGCCATAGAGATCTTATCCGACATCAAATCGATCTTTGCATGGGCCAAAACACTGATGTTTTCGTGTTTCTTGGCCTTCACGGATAATTTCTTAGAGAGAAATTTTCTGATCGTACTGACGAATCCGGCAGTCAAAACCAATCCTTCTATGGCCAACACAACCAGAAGTGCAACGAGGGCGTAGACAATAGACTGATTCTGGCAACGTTCAAACCCATAGAGATTGTGATGAGAGTCAAATCCACACCACTCACAAATTTCTCTAATCTCGGATATTTCTTATTGAGTGAACAATGGGAATCTCTCTCTCGAATCAGATACGATTGAATTCTATTGATTTGTTTGATTCGATACCTCTGCACCTCATCATCGCTATATTCTGGTGGTAGAAGAGGTGTATTCTGGTGGTAGAAGAGGTGTCGTGAGCTCCATCTTCTCTAATGATGGATAGATGTTTTTACTTCGAAGTTCCATTTTCATTTATTTTTTATTTTTATATCTATTATTATATATTTTTTATGTATTTTTTTTTCACTCTTTATTATTTTAACCCCCCAAAATTTTTTTTAGTCATCATTGTTAGAAAGATGTGGGGAATAATGCACATCATCATCATCGTCAGGAAGATATGGGAAATAACACATAATGATTTTTATCAACTTTCAATGAAACCAAGCTCTCGATTTCATGGAATCGTTCGTTATAATTATTATATAAAAAAAATTCTCTATTCTTATTATAATTTTTTTTTATCATTATGAATTTCATAAGTTTTTTTTTTAGTTTCTTATATATATAAAAAAAAGCATTTTTCCATTAAATTTTAGCGGTCTCCCCCTTTCCAACAAGTATTCCAAAACGTGTTCCCTGTCTTCGGTGGTGAGACTGCGATGTGCTAACTTCAGTTCTTCCGATTTTGTAGGCTCGGGTTCTTCAATACAAGAAACAAATTCTCTCCAAGATTTGATCATGTCATCATGTCGGACGTATTCCAATGCAGGTATGAAATACATGGTGATGGTGTCTTCCCATTCCATCAGAAGACACGAATGATCAATGTGATTAAATTCTTTCTCATCTCGACAACCAAGGCATCTTTCGTTCAAGACATGAGGAAGTTGTTCGTTCACGAAGATCGCGTAAGCTCTGCACAGCGCTCTTCGAAGAAACCAAGCTGTCAATTCCATGGAATCGTTCATCATAATTTTTTATATAAAAAAACATTATATTCTTATTATTTTTTTATATTTTTTTTCTATTATTTTGTTTTTAGTGTTATGTTTTTGATATTTTTTATCTTTTATATATATATTTCGTTTTTTTTTTAATAACAACATATCTATTCATCTCATCATCAAACGAATGAATGAATACTTCTCATCTATTATGATCGCATGTATTGGAAAGAGATGACATTTTTTTTTTTTGAAAGTTGGAGTTTATGCCTCTCATATTTCAATTAAACCATTATTTTTTTACCGTTAGAATGATCCAGGAAATATCGTTTTCTCTCCTTTTGTTTCATTTTTAAAAAATTTTTTTTTTTATAATAACATTCCCAAAATGGGTATATTCTTAAATGGCGAATTCTGACCAAACATTAAACCTTTACCAATTGGTTCCACATTCTCTCCAGTATTCAGATAGAGACTGTCTTCGTAGAAAGCATTGATACCTTTTCTCATGGGTCCTAGATACAATCCTTTACCTTCGATGTCTACACTACACACGGCTCCTCCCTTCTTCAAAAATAGTACATCTTTCGATTGAATCCCAACATCTCACCGATCGAATCTTCCGCACTAAAATCCACTTGGAAATTATCTCCCAAGTCTAATATCATCTGTAGGGTACTCGTATTGGGAGCAATTCTTATCATATTGCCTCCGTGACCATCAGTCTTCAGTCTCATCTGACTGTGACGGTTCAGATAGTATATGTCATAACTTCCTTTGGGAATTCGTATCTCGAAACAATCCACTCCGTTGGAATACTTGAACGTGTTATTCTTTTCGGTGACATTGGGAAACGAATAGTAAGTCTCCAGATTAACCAATGCCATCTCATATCTCTTTTCCTTCTTCAATTTGATGGAAGGTTCAAATTTAGTTGTGAATCATGACTCACTATGATTTGAAAGTATTGTTTCGCATCCGTATTCTCGACTATCTGTTCTAATAGATGATATTCTGACATTTTTATTATTACTATTTATATATTTTTTTTTATATATTTTATCAATATTATTTTTTTTTATTTTCTTCACTATTATTATTATTATTAGGAATATAAAAAAATCGTCGAATCCACTTCGATATTTTCCATTGTTAAATTCGCTAGTCAAATCTATCACAACGAAATTGTGAAGTCCTTTGTCCCACACCTTCTTACAAAATCTCCTGAATTCTTCCCTACTCATGTCATTGGCCACGTGCTCTCCATAAATGTGATTGAGATTCTTGAGATCCTGACATCTGAGTTTGAACAACTTCAACAAAGATGACGATGATCGCATCATGATATGATTCTAGATCTTCATGGAATGAATTGTCTCACACCTGAATTTACAGATACGCCATGTATGATGTAATGGTCGAGGAAAGCAATTATGTGGCTTTGTTTCATTGGGGGAAATATCATACGGAGGAAAAGGATCATGTTGAGAATCAAACGATAAGCAAGTCAGGACAGTTTTCCTGAACCAAAACAAATCCAGAAAGTTCTGTTGGAACTCGAGCACGGTGGACTCATCAATCATCTCATATGAAAGTGCCAGTATGAGCAGCAATGACAGCCCGGGATAAAACGTCCAAACTAAATAACAGACACCTGTGGAGAGATAGGCTCTAGGATACTATTGGGGCCGCACGTGTCTGGTTGTGTAGACGAATTTCAACACCACAACTCTGATACAAACCATTGATTCCAATGCTTAGATGCAAGTTTATTATAAGTTATCTCCGCCAACATGTATGGTACATGGAGATTTAATACCTGAATGAGGTTTTTAAACATCGAGTGGCAGGCGAGGTGTTTAAATGAGACATCCAGGTATTAAATCTCCATATACCATACATGTTGGCGGAGATAACGTTTTTGTCCCGTTTGAAACACAATACAACTTAGTGGAAATAAATTTGTGGACCCGTTTCTCAGCTCCACAATCATTTGGACCAAATTCGTGATAATAATTTTGTTTTCGCAGAAGACCATAGATAGAGTTACATCCCTTGGGTCGTTAAGGAAACGAGTAAACAGTATTTTGTTGACATTTCGTCCCAGAGTTCTAATGTGTTCTACATGCATACTGGCACATAGAACACATTGGTAGTCAGGGGACGAATTATTTGCTCTTATTTTATTTTTATGATTGTATTGACGGAAATCCGATGATATTTGTGACTATTTTCGGGTTTTTTTGGTTCGATTTTTGTAATGAGGCGAGCGGAAGCGACGAGCTTTAATTGAAACCATATACCCCCGATGTTTCGAGTCGGGTTATACCCTGGATGTTGCACGCTCTCATATACCTTGGATGTTGGGCGCACCCTTTGCCATGGCTATTTGTCCAATGCATTCTGACCAATCAAAAGACAGAATCTATCGGTATATAAGGGGCAATATTCTTTAATCTGATAAAACACGTTGGTGGGTGCGGGGGATTGGGTAAGCTATTGAATGCCAATTACTTTCCATTGAACCAAATGGTGTCAGCCCAGTCTGTAACATTTTATAACTGACTTCCTCAGTTAACTCTTTCAACACTGGCGCCCTGAAAGATATCTCTTCAGTCAATACTGTCAATGGCGAAATGGACAAAACCACCCTGGTTTGTTGGAAGGTTTAGTAATAATTTAATTCAACAGCTGAGTTCGCGGTGGCTCAGTGGTTACGCCATTGAACTTCAAACCGACAGGTCCACGGTTCGATCTCCACCAGAGTCACCTGACTTGAATAGCAATACCGATGGAGCAGCAGCAAAGGACCAGAAGTAGAAATCGTCACCTATATAGGAGCCGGGAGCCTCGAGAATACTGCACAGATAATTCTTTTCACAGACTCCCTTTCTGGGATAAGTCCGTCCTTTTTTTACCGAGATGAGAAGAGTCGTACACGAAGTCACTCGTACCGAACGACGTTTTACCCCTTATTAGTTCTCAGCTCTGAGAAACGAGATCTAGAAGAAGGGGGTTTAAAGTCGCATGATATGTATTACTGTTAAACATTCAGGGTACAGAGACGTCGCAAAAATAATCGATCGGGAGGGGAGTGTAAACGTGATTTGTCCCAAATGGGATAACTCATGTCCTGAATGAAAAAAATATTCCAACTTCATCATCAAGACATGCCTTCGCCGAAGGCATGTCTTGGTGATGTATTTGGAATATTATTCAGCCACCATTACACTTCAAAACTCAAGAGTTCGTGAAAATGTATTTGTGGATAAATACTTGTGGTAGTCTGGGTGACCGCCTGAGCGATCAATTCGGACTCCCGCGTTGTGTCCTTGGGCAAGGCACTTAACCCCGTTTGTCCACATGGGGGCACGATACGCCGTGTTCTAAGGCGTACTGCACGTCGATGGTACGCATGTCTTCAACCAATCTAACCCTGCCTGTGCTGCAGTGCGGAGTTACGATGTTGTGGAGCAGGCATCTGCTCGTCGTTGCTCGGTGGTTCTCTCCGGGTACTCCAGCTTCCTCCACCTGTAAAACTGTCACGGCCATGATTAGCCATTGTGCATAAGTATGTGACCTTAAAACAAACACTAATAAATAAATAAATACTTGTGGTAGTCGTAACGCATGGACTTCCCAACTGGTATTAACCCTTTACCTAACATGAAAAGCAGATGACACTTGCAAATAAAATTCTTGAATAACAATTTTATTTTTTTCATTTTTTGTCTCAACAACATAGGTTATGACCCCTCATTGGAACGAGCTCGTGGAGCTCGTTCCAACGAAGGGGTCATAACCTATGTTTTTGAGACAAAAATAATGAAAATTAATTGGCGATTTTTGAGAATAGCGCTGGCCGGTTTTGGTCGTTACGTTGGGTAAAGGGTTAATTAGCACGTGTCGTACTCAAAATTGGCCATGCTGCTTCCACAACAGTCTGGATCGGATACCACAGACAGTCATTTCTATAGCTGGCTTGTGACGTAAGTCCAAGTATGAAGTCAAGTCTCGGAACTAAGTACATGATAACTATCAAGACCTTATCAATATCTAAGACTGCAATCCAGGCGAAAATGTCAGAACTAGAAAAATTCGGGGAGATTCAGAACGCTTACCTGCTCCACTTTTTTACGCCCCCGATGGAGTGACCTGGCAGGCATTCCAGTACACGAGCACCATCGCGATTGTATTTTGTGCGTAGAAAACAATCCCAGCCAGTGCGACAAATAAAAATATGTATTTTTTTGTAGCGAAATGCCTATAGATCTACGATCGTAGGCTAGGACGAGTTGTTGTGTAACTGATAGAACCGCGAAGTTCCACCAGCCCGTGGCATTTTGGCTTTTTCTTACAGACGAACCTTGGACGCAGGTTCCAGACAATGTTCAGTTTTCCGTAAATTCACGAATCTTGTTGTCGCGCATCAAAATGATTTAACGTAACGAACTGTTCAATCTATTATCTATAATTTTAATGTATCAACTCTCGACTAACCGTCGTTATCGCCTGGTAATAGTACTATACAATTCATCATACAACAAAAATCAGAGCATCAAAGTTCGTACCTTAATATTATGTGGCGGCATCCATCTTAAGTACTTCAACAAGGAAACGTGCGCGTGATGAGCCAGGAGACAACATGGCTCGATCACCCAGAAAACGGTGCTTATATTCACCAATTTTCTGATACAACACCTAATCACGCGTTTTCCAGTCGGCGGAAAATTGAGGGAAAGTCCCCTGACGTGGCAATCGCCATTGTTGGACTCTTGTACTGGCATGCAGACTGCCGATCAGTCTACAATGCAGTCCATGGAATCTTTACATGCAAATAGTATTCTGCCGGGCGCCTGTTAACCGGCAGAATGTCCCAGTGGAATGCACAATTTGCAATTCAGCATCACCTGCTATCTGGTGATATTCCACTAGGTGCATGTTATGATTTGGTGAGAATGTTATTATAATATCTATCAACAAATCCTATAATATTACTGTTTGTTGACAATATTGACCTGCAAAGTTATGCCTTACACTGTCAACAGAACATCTGGCGTCCACTCCTGTGTGGAAACTCAAAGTACTTCTGTACTCAGATCGCCGGTTACTACAATTCCATGCAATTTAGTTTTTAATTCTCTACGAAATTGAGAGTCCACTTTCCCCCTTAGAAATTGTCTAGGACATCTATTATACTATAATAATTCTCGCCATATAATTCAATCAGTACGATATACCAAGCTCGAAGAGCTGTAGCTCTTCTAGCGAGCTTGATTAACCCATTTGGGCTAACTTCGCAACACTATCTCCAAAGTTTGGGGACCGAAAACGATTTTTTTAATTTTGAAAATAACTACTGCGCCTAACTTTTTGTGTCATGTGAAAAATCGAAAATATTTTTTTTACCTTTTCACTGTAAATGTTAATTCATTGCCCGCTCTTATAATTTCCATTTTTGCTTGATCATGCCTCAAATATGTGGCTGGAACATCTCCTATCATTGCTATACCGTCACCGGGCCGCAACCCACACCTTGCCGCTATGCTTTTTGAGTTTACCTGAAAAACACAGAGAGGAAGTTGATCAATACTTTGTGGCCTGAACCACTTTCTTCTATATGTATGTTGTAACGTTTAGACGAGCGAGCGTGATATGGCAATGGTAACAGAGTTGGGGGAGATAATCACAAACTGGAGACATTTCATTTTCTCCTGTTGTGGATCATATACATGGGAACATGTTCCAATAAGAGAAAATCCTCGCCCTCTGATTGGATCAGAGCTGGCGTAGTTTCTCTTATGTTTATGGCTCCAGTAGCGTCTGACGTCACAACGCGAAATATTTGAAATGACATCGCCCGTTTCGTAATTGTTTCATCAACCGAGTGACAAGTAAGCCGCTTCATTTTTCGGGATTTTTCTACACGTGTAGCAGACAGTGTCCCGAATGAAGTGTTGTTTAAATTACAAATTTACGATTTGAACTAAGATGGAATGAGTTTATCTGATTTATTGATTATTTATTTACTGTTGTCGGGGGATACACGAAAGGTTTATTTACGAAACTTGTGATCGTTAAAAGTTGCCTTGAACAAGGCAGCTTTTAACGATCACAAGTTCAGTAAATAAACCCCTCGTGTTTCACGACGTAGATTTTGGGTTGTGGGTAGGGTCGCATTGGAGGAACATATACGTTAGATTGGTAAATTGACGGGAACATGGTCTGGGGTTTTGCGACTCGAAGCTCGAGGCTCGAAGCATATGTTCAACCTCGACGCTTCGCGTCTCGTTTGAACAAAAGCCGAGAGCCGCAAACCTCAGACCATGTTACCGTCAATCCATCACAATAACTTGAACGTATAATAAGAGGTTTCCGATTTTACCAACACGTTGAAGATAACATCACGTAACCCATTTTGTACATAACATTCTGCAATTAAAAGAGGAAGAAAGTATTTTCCTTTTTTCCTCTCTTCTCGTTCACCGCTGCTTGTAGTTCTTTATCTAACACGTTTAACCCTTTGAACCCGAAAGGCCGCTTTTCCATTCCAGGATCGCGATCTACCTGAACTTATGACGTAGATAGCTGCTCAGTGAATCTGTGTGGTAGACCAATGAAAATATTTCGTGGGGAGGTGTGTTCGCACTTCTCGCCCCCCTCCCCCTCCTCCCAGGCTATGCATCTGTGTGACGTGTTAGTGGTTCTCTGAAAACTGCAATTAAGCTTATATATCCTTAGCTTGTATTCTTCAGTGTGTACAATAGGAATTTCATTCTGTACCAATGGAACAGATGCAGAGACTCTTGTGAAATTTAAATGTGCCCTTTTATCTGAAGTGAATGCCACCACGTGTCAGCTATATGAAGTTTTTTTTCTCTCAGATACTCGTATAGGCCAAAAGATGTATACAATGCACTGCTACATGCTGTCCAAACCTCAGACAATACTGAAGATGCTAAGCAAAAGTCTGTTGAAAGGGGTCATACAAAAAGACTATGACATGCTGACTAACGGACACTTGAAGAAATATTCACTTCACAGCCATATCAATTGAAACTATTTTGCAAATTTAAAAACAACATTGTATTGCACGACAGAAGCACAAGGAAAATAAGAATGTTAAAGCACTTACGGTACCAACCAGAAACATCCCGTAACTGCATCTGCTAACATGATGGATAAGAAAGTCTAATGTGGGAATTATTTTTGTACAATTTAGAAAACGGGGTCCTGATTATATGTACTTCAAATACTTTAGCAAGGATCATTTACAGCACTACAACTCAAGGCCGAGAAAAAGGGAAGAAAATACCATTATATTGCATTTTATTACATGTTATATTAAATTACCTAATCCTATTCAAAAAGTGCGATATATCAGCACTCTATGAGAAAAAAATCATTTTCATCACCAGTGGCTGTATCACAGCTTCTACATAACCATAGTCAATTTTGATCAATCGTGTATACTTATGCCGCGAACTTTAACATAGACTTACAACCTAGGCTTTGGTTACTTTGTGCAGCAAAATCTTGTCTATCAATGTAAAACTGCACTGTTCTACTTCATGGGGCTCTCACGTGGAAGTGCAGGGTAGACGTACACAGATTCTCATACTTCTTCAACACACCAAGTTGTGGAAGTGATTTGCTTGTCTTCAGGAAAGCGGCATCAATTCCGATGAAAAGTACACACTTGTCTTGTATGGTTGCATCTATATAAGTCTTAAAGGTGCTTACAATTGATTTACCTACCTGGGACTGACATGTAAACAATAATTGATTAAGTTACCTGCTTACAATGGGTTTAAGGTACCACAGTATAAGCACAACTGTGATTTAAAATAAACTTTATTAAAACGTAGGTGAATTTTAATATTCAAAGGTAGGTAAGCTGCTCAAATAGGTACGGATTTTGTTCACTTTGTTATTCGAAAAGAAAATCTTAACTGATGAATAATTGTATTTATGACATTCAAATATGTAGATTCTCTTAACAGAGAAACTTTAAAACTCCATTTTCTCAAAATTATGAAAACTGCACTTGGGGGTAGCCGTAGAAGAGGCCAGCGCTGTTAGTTGTAACAGAAGCCAATAGTCAGTAAGGTATCTTTAGAAGAGAGGTGGGAGAGAAAGCAGTAGGTGGCTGCTTGAGAGAGAGAGAGAGAGAGAGAGAGAGAGAGAGAGAGAGAGAGAGAGAGAGAGAGAGAGAGAGAGAGAGCCCTTTTAAATAGAATAGTATTTTGAAGTAAAACTGGAGCGATGAAGAGCAGGCGACACATTGAGCAACTGATCAGAAGGAGAAATCCGTAAATATTTAATCCATTCCCCCGTTAACCCTTTACCTAACATGAAAAGCAGACGACACTTGAATTCTTGAACAACTATTTTTTTTCATTTTTTGTCGCAAAAACATAGGTTATGACCCCCTCATTGGGACGAGCTCGACGAGATCGTTCCAATGAGGGGTCATAACCTATGTTTTTGAGACAAAAAATGAAAAAATAATGAAAATTAATTGGCGATTTTTGAGAATAGCGTTGGCCGGTTTTTGCCGTTACGTTGGGTAAAGGGTTAAATTATTATCAGACCTCTCTAAAAAGGAAGATGTGTTCCTTAATCTGTTGAAAACAATCACCGTGTGTTGGTCTTTTCCACACAGAAACGCAGCGTGTGTTGATAGTGTCAAATCTGTCAAGTCAAACAAACAACGGCTTGTAAATATAAAATTGCACACCAAAAACAACAAATACAGTTTGAGTTATTTCCCTTGATGTACATGATTCTGATTTCGCACACATTCATTCAAGCGATTTTAAAACTGAACACTAGAACGGAACTAAATATTTTCCCATAGGCGACCAGTATAACGTTCAGGGAAAAAATATGATCGCATCACTTTAATTTTGGTATTCAAATATCTTTGTCAAGTATAGCCCTTCAGACAACTTTTTCTGACCCCAAAACAGGGGGTCATGCAACAAATAAGAGAGAAAAATTGACAGCAAGGGGAGTATCGGTCACGTGCACATATTTTTCAGGGAATTCCCTACAAAACACACCAAATGTAAATTGTATTTTTTAGGTCCAAAAGTCACCAAGTCACCCTCTTTTTTATCTCTAATATTCATCAATAATGCAAGATGTCAATAGAATGCTTCAAACATTTATTGAAACAATTTATTTTCCCAAGGCTGTTTATTTTTAGAGATTGCATCACTTCCGAGTGCAATGCAACATTTCAAGGCGGGTATTTCTAATACAAACATTTAGTTCAGTGATACCGAATGAGTAATACACAGATACCCGTGTATCAATAGATTGACAATGTCGTGAACGTGTACGCTCTTAGGGGACTCACGACATACACAGGACTGTCAGTAAACAGAAAAAAATATGTATCACATGAAACGTCCTTAATTTCGATGTAACAACCCATGTCTTATTTCCTGATTATCAACTAGTGTCTAATCGGCGCGTGGTCCCACAGCAGCAGCAGCAGCAGCATTGTATTCTTGTGCGCAGTTCACATGACGTCAATTACGACAACGGGAGCAAGTAAAGTGCATTCATGACCTCATAGAGTGAAGCGTCTGAGCCAACGAACTGATTGTCGGTTGTTTTTGGGAGAATTTAGCGACAATGAATTAAATAAAAAGTGTAAAAAACATTCGAAAATTCATGTGATATACAGAATCTTTAACTCGTGATGTTTGGAAAAAAAAGATTTTTTGAAACTCGTTTGATGAATTCGATTCACAACTCTCCTAAAGGCTCGTTGTGAATCAAATTCATCAAACTCGTTTCAAAAACTCTTATATCCAAACATCACTCGTTTGAGATCCTCTATATTCAGTTACCAAGAGTGCATCCATGTACGGACATCATGGACGCAGAAAATTGCTTGCTCCCTAATTGTTTTTCTCCTTTTTGCCAAAATTATTCAATACAATAGAATTGTGGTTGAAGGAAGGAAAGTATACCGTCTACGTGTTTGGTGCACAGCTCTTGTATTGCATGGCTCTTATATTTACGCTCAGTATTAACACGGGTACGTTCCAACATTACTTTGCCTTTCTCCTCCTTGAATAAGTCCTGGAAGAGTGTTACCTGAGAAAAAACGTTGTTAAGGAGCAACCTTTTCACTGGTTGTGTTCATTTATCATTTGTAGTTTTGTACAGAACTGAAATAGAAAGTAACGAGTTCTCAAAAAGGTTTACTATTATTATTTATCATATGACTCGTCCGTTTTGTTCACTTTAAAAATTTGATATTTTGTTTTCATATTAATCAGTGATAAATAAAGCCTTCCGTCAATTTCATTGGTCAATTTCAAAACTAGACAATTTGATTGGCTGAACAAAATACAACTGGGCCACATTTTCATAATTTGCATAATTAGAGTTGGGAGCTTTCATTGGTCAATTTCAAAACTGGACAATTTGATTGGCTAAACAAAATACAACTGGGTCACATTTGCATAATTTCAGTAGGGAGAATTTATGTTATCTGTCCTATTCAGGGTGGGTTATATTGTATTAATCTTTTACCTAACGTAACGGCAAAAACCGTCTCGCGCAATACAAGAAAAACGTCATTCATTTTTTTTATATTTTCACTTTTTGCTTCCAAAACATAGGTTATGACCCCTCATTGGAACTAGCGTGTCGTGATAGTTCCAATGAGGGGTCATAACCTATGTTTTGGAAGCAAAAAATGAAAATTTTTAGTCATACGAAGATGTTTTTTTCCACGTGCCGTCTGCAACTCAAGTTAGGTGATTGGTTTAAAAGTCATACTAAGTGGCTAATTTGTGCGTGTGTGTGTCATATGATAAATAGAGTATGAAATGAGTGTTTTTCTCATATAATATTTATGAAACTCGTCCGAACTTTCCGTTTGGGCGAGCCAGAGGCTCACCCAAACGGAAAATTCTAAGACTCGTTTCATAAATATTATATGAGAAAAATACTCATTCCATATCCTCTATATATCAAATCTCGATGCATGGATACACACAATTTGTTGTTGTGGGGTGGGTAGGGTGGAGAAATACGCTATGAAATTCTCACATTGAAACTTGTTGCTTTTTAATAATCCTCAGTACATTATCTTGTCTTCCGTGAAATGGAGAAAAAACTATTCTTTAACATTATAAAGTTTGGACCAATCCAGAAGTCTCGGAAAAGCAATTTGTTTGTGATGTTCGCTGTTGTCCTTTGAGACTTCTGTCTTTGAGAAAAACACATCACGCAACAATGTGTTAGCCCTTTTCCTTTTCACAGATTTCTATTTGTCCTCCAAAACACAATATACATGGGTGACAATTTTCGTCATTGGAAGAGATTTACAGGAAAGTTAGTTAGCTCCCCTTGATTTTCTAAAGCTGTCAGTAAATTTGTTTATTTATTGGCGTTTAACGACACTTTCGACAGCCAAGGCTACCTCGTGTTGGACAGTTTTACGGGTGGAGGAAGGCTGAATACCGGGCCAGGACCACCTAGCAATGGCGAGCAACCGCCAGACACCAAACGTACTCCGCACAAGCAGGTTTAGCATTGACTGAAGACAAGTGCACCATCGACGTGCGATACGCTTTAGCACACAACGTCCCCCCCCCCCCCCCGTGTCCCATCGTGGGCAATCGAGATTACGTGCCTTGTCCAAGGCTGCAACGTAGTTGCCTATGGCGGGGATCGAGTTTTCGGTTTTAAATCCAAGGCCGTAACCACTGAGCCAACGTGCTCCCTTTCATTTATTAACAAAAGGAAACTTCGCTTTATTTTTTGCTGATATCACAGGTGTTTTTTCAACAATTGCATGCTTTTTTATTGGACCTTCCTAGCCTGTCTAATAATTTCAGGGGAGATATCTTTATCAAAAGTGAATTTTCATGACGAGATTATTATTATCCCTGATGGATGAGGGTGTAAGATGGGGAAATCTCACCCGAGGGCAAGATATTTGGGCCAGACACGAGGCTTGCCGAGGGATAATTCCTCCTCCCCCCCCCCCCCCCCCCCCACCCACCAAAATACTCTGACGTCATCAAAAGTAATCTAGGGGTACGTGCAGCAATATCGAACAATTTTGTTGTCCATTTCTGAGATAAAAACTAATTTGCTTATCGGAAAGAACACACAAAAGTTATGTACATACCACAAATTCCAACGCGGCAAGGATGTGGAGCGAAATGAACATTGACACATTCCGATGACGTCAACAACAATCGATCAATGGACGCTGCAGTGATGGGAATTAAGTTAAGATATTGAACAAACTATATACAATATACTGTTATTATTAACATCAAGTACAACAAACAACAATACTTTGAACACCAACGAAACATAAGATACGGTCACGTGGGTCATGTGAGAGAGATGTCTATCTCACATGGCATTCTCACAGGAGACACGCATATCTTGCTTATGGAGTGGGGGGAGAAAAGTCAGAGATGGACCTTGTCTGTTGAAAGTGTCAATGATTTTTAGCAAACAAACAAACCACTGGGTCTCTCAAGGCATAGTATACGAAAACAAACCCCCAATATTACGGCGTTTTACCTGACGTGATTAGTGGAGGACACTTATAAAACATTTTTCTTGAGTAACTACAAATTTTAATTTTTGTCTTCAAGAATATCGCTTATGACTGACTTTCATTGAAATGAGCTCGTCCCAATGAAGGGTTATAAACAATTTTTAGGGGCCAAAACTGAAAAACTAATAAACAAAACTCGAATGGCGCCTTCTGCGAAGTCTGATGGCCGGAGATATCCTTTACTCCACGTAAAAGTACATCAAAGCTGTAACCTGTCGTGCTGTGTAATATAATAAGCACGTCGACATTCTCCAAAATATGGTTAATTGCAGTTCGAAATTTTATTAGCCATGAATATGTCAGACCAAGTATATAGATAGAGCAACTTAATGTCAACATTGTTTGACATTTTGACGAGAGGATGGGAAACATGCAAATTTGTTCTGTACTGGAATATTGTGAAATGGTTGATGTGAGCTGTCAACTGAAAAGAACTTGAAACTGGGTGTGTGTTAATTTATTTCGTTGGTGGGCGAGGGGAGGAGTATGGTGTGTTTAGGAATTAAATCGAGAGTTTTGTCAAATTGTTCTTCATTTTATGCTTCAAGATTTAAAACTAGACTTGTAGAATGCTAAAGAGTTTTGAACATCGAACTTTGTTCACTGAAAATTGCTTTGTTTATGTAATGAGGACCCATACCTAAGGCAGACAGGCAGAATATACCACCATAGAATTTCCCGGTGTTCCACCTTTTTTGGAAGCCTCCTAGGTTACATCTCTAGATAAACCCCGTTGGTATTCTCTTGTAATAGGGTAGTAAGCAGTAGAAGCATAGTGTTATTTATAGTAAGAAGTTTTTGTTGTTGTTGTGGTTGTTGTGTATAAAGTACAGTCGCCGTGAACTGGTCGTAATCCACGCGAAGTAACGTCTACGCATGCGTTTACTAATAAAAATCATCAGCAGCAAAATTTAATTAATGAACACTGGTTGTACGCGTTGCTTCATTAATTAAATTTTGGATGATTATTCCTATAATTAGTGTTTGGAATCTAATATTATTGCGTCCGTGGAAATATTGCTCACCCGTGGAAAGTGACCAGTCCACGGTGGCCGTACTGCAGTTGTAATTCATTTAAACCAAGGGTGGTTATTTATTTATTTATTTATTTATTTATTTATTTATTTATTTATTTATTTATTTATTTATTTATTTATTTATTTATTTATTAAGGTTTAACGACACTTTAAGAGCCGAGGTCTTATCGCGTCGGTGGCAGTTTTACGGATGGAGGAAGCCGGAGTACCCGGGGAGAAACTCCGGCAAACGACGAGCAGCTGCCAGCTCCCCAACATCGTAACTCCGCACTGCAGCACAGGCAGGGTTAGATTGGTTGAAGACATGCGCACATCGACGTGCATTACGCCTTAGTACACGGCGTCATCGTGCCCCCATGTGGACAATCGGGGTTAAGTGCCTTACCCAAGGACACAAAGCGGGAGTCCGAATCGATCGCTTAGACGGTCAGCCATCCAAGGACTAACCGGACGAGAACAGGTTACCGCAACGCCACCGCGCCCCACCAAGGGTAATGATAGCGGCAGTACTAGTAACACGGTTCTCGTACTGGATGAAGAAATAATAATATGATATAGGTCGAAGTAATTGATATTGTTGTTTGTGCATAATAGTTTTGGAAGAAGAAGACATAGTGGCGGGAGAGCGGTGACTCAGTGGTTACGGAATTGGTATTCAACCCGAAAGGTCCACGGTTCGATGCCCGTCAAGGATAACTGCGCTGTGTCCTTGGGCAAGCCACTTAATCCCGATTTGCCCACGTGGGAGCGCGGTGGCGCTGTGTTCTTAGGCGTACAGCATGTCGATCATCCACTTGTCTTCAACCAATGCTAACCCTGCACTCAGAAAAATCCAGGTTTTCCATAGGTATTCTGGAATACCAGGGCTCCTGGAATACCTATAACATTGATTTCTAGTAGCCTTCCCTTCAGATTTGCGCGCCGAGTACCAAAGTGCCAGTTTATCATTAAGTGCGAGAGTTACAGTCACTGATTCGAGCGCCATCTAGAAATGTCGTCTGCCACAGTTGAAGCATGGTCAAAAGATATATACTGAGTCAAAAAAGAAAGTATAATAAACTTTGAGGAGCAATTTGTTTAGTATTATCGACTTTAATCCCAAACAAATTATTGTAAATTATTTTTCATAGTTGTATGAATTTGCATAATTTCATGTTCTTACTGTTGCCAACGTCACGTCAGGACGTCACAATTCAGACATGGGGGGAGATGAAAAGTTCGCACATACAGTCAATAGCGTGTATGTACACCGTTTGCCTCTTGGATGGCAAGACATCGACGGCGCATGGACCTGCTAAGCCTCTGGATGTCACCCTGTGGTATTGCGTTCCACTCCTGCCTGAGAATATTACGTAAATCGCCTAACGTCTGAAGATCATGGAGTCGTACCCGACGGTCCAATTGATCCCAAAGATGCTCGACTGGCGACAAATCTGGCGAAAGTGTGTGTGTGTGGGGGGGGGGGGGGGGGGGGGGGCAGGGAACATGAAAGAAGTTCAGTGCTCTTCTCAAGAAGTCACGACAGATACGCGCCACGTGACATCGGGCATTGTCTTGCTGGAATAACTGCAATCCGATGTTAGCGTTGAACAACTGGACAACAACAGCGTTAAGAATTTCGTCCCTATATCGCTGTCCATTCAGATTACCATCGATGAAGATCAACTGCGTTCGATGGTGCAAGGAAATTCCTGCCCAAATCATTACACTACCCCCCGCCTTAGCGGTCGGATTCCCGTACGCTAGCATCAGAAAACCGTTCTCCTCGTCGGCGATACACTCTTGCCCTACCGTCAGCGGGCCGTAGACAAAATCGTGATTCATCACTAAAAATAACTGTGTTACAACTCTGCTGAGTCCAGCGAACACGCTGACGTACCCATTCCATTCTGATGGTATGATGATGGGTAAGGATTGGTCCGTGGGATGGGCGCCTACTTTGGGTGCCGTGTTCAGCGAGTCTGTTGCGGACAGTTTCTGCACTGATTCTATTGTTAGTTCTAGCAGGAGTAATTGCTGCTGTCTTCGTTGCCGGAAGGAAGCGATCCCACAAGTGAGACGTCCCGATGTGTCGGTCTTGTTCAGGGGTCGTAACTCTTGGTCGACCTGACGGTAAATAGTGGCCACAGTGACTCGGAACTCAGCGGCGAGCTCATCTGGAGATATCCCAGCATCGTGTATACCAATGGCACGCAACCTCTGATTTTCGGTTAACCTTGACATTTTTTTAAAATGTCGAAGATAAAAACTAGCGTGATTTCTCGATAACCCAGGCTCTCTAGCACAACATAACAAAAAGAACATCGTCGGTCACCCATCCTGTTTGACATTCTTGGGTAGCACGTGCTATTTTGAAATCCGTAGCAAAAGTGTATACGATTGGGTGGACAACAGCAACATGTCATTAAACTCTTTGCACGACTTATTGTCCACAAACATGCAACATTTGAACTATTATATTTCATCCTTTATGCTATTTTTTCACATTTGTTTCTATTATATTTTCTTTTTTGACTCAGTATATAAAGGGAATTAATTTCATTAAACTCTTCTTTTTCTTACATATTCAAACTTTATCAGTACAATGACAAACCGAGTAAGGTCAGTGGCATCCATGTGTACTAATTCATATGTACTGGAATTTATGTATACTCATGAGACGAAAAGGGGCCAGCTCAGTTGCACAGAATTCAATTTTGTGAGGGTCACTCTGCCCCAGAAGCTTCGCTTTCAGCTGAGCAGATATTTCTGTTTTGTTTTTCCCAAAACACGTTTGTTTGATATTCTGGAGTTCCTCAGTTTTAGCATTGGTACTTCTTGTATTTTTGGTATTCTGGAGTACCCAAAATGTTTTGGCATCTTATAGTACCAATACATTTATATTCTGGAATACCAAATATCGTTTGCTATTCTGTAGTACCTTTATTTTGGTATTCTTATGGAGACAAGTAGAGTACCAAGTTAGGTACTCTGGAAAACCTTGATTTTTTAGTGTACATGGGCGGAGTTACTATGTTAGGGAGCATGACAGTGGTTCGCCTCTACTCGGTGGCTCTCTCCGGGTACACCGGCTTCCTCCATCCGTAAAACTGTCCGATGCAAGGTGACTCTGGTTGTAGAAAGTGTCGTTAAACCCCAATAAAACAAAATAGACACAGTGGCAGTAGAACTAGTGAATAATAGAGATATGACTGACAGATTTATTCGTTATAGTAGTAAATAGTAGTATCCGTAGTAATTGCTGAATTAAGTAAGTAAATAACAGTAATACAGTAGTATTAATCCTTTACCCAAGGTAACGGCTAAAACAGGCTAGCGCTATTCACAGCGCTAGTCACAAAAAAACTCCATTCAATTTTTATTATTTTTTTCCTTTTGTCTCAAAAATAGCGTATGACCCCTCATTGGAACGATCTCGTTGAGCTCGTTCCAATGAGGGGTCATAAGCTATGTTTTTGACGCAAAAAAAATTAAAAAATGAGTTGTTCAATAATTTTATTTGCAAGTGTCGTCTGCCTTTTGTTTTAGGAAAAGGGTTAACACCAATAGTAATAGTAATAAGAGTAGTAGTACTATAGAAGTACGTAAGTACTAAATAATAGTAAAACGGTAGTAGTGGTAGTTACTGTTGTTGTTGTAATAGTAGTAGTTGTTGTAGCATCTACGGCGGACCTAAGCAATCGCTCTGTAGATTACTGAATATAGAAAGCCCAGGTGTTGTTAAAGTAATCATCACCCTTTGTTTTTAACTGGTTGAGCACTAGAAGCCACTGTCGTGGCTCCATAGAAAAGTGCCAAAATCCACTTTAAACTGTATACATTGGCTTGATGTTTGCTCAGAAGTAAATTTGTTTTCCTCATATAAAATTGTTTGGTTTCAATTTATGGGAGAGTGTTTATTGTGGAGCGCGGTGGTTCGGTGGCTCGGTGGTAGACTGTTGGACTTCTTTGCTAGAGGTCCCGAGTTCGATCCCCGTTCGGGACGACCCGCGTTGTGTCCTTGGGCAAGGCACTTTATCCCGGTTGCCTGCATGGGGGCACGATGACGCCGTGTACGAAGGCGTACTGCACGTCGATGATGCCCAATCATGTCTTCAACCGCTGTAACCCTGCTTGAGCCAAGCTTGAACAGAGTTAAACTGTTGAGAGCTGACAGACGCTTGGTGGTTCTCCCCGGGTACTCCGGCTTCCTCCACGCGTAAAACTGTCACGGTCACGATTAACCATTGTGCATAAGTATGTGACCGTAAACACCAATAAATAAATAAATATAGTGTTTATTGTCACTCTCCGATGGATTGTGACAAAACACTTATTTTTTTTACAAAATCTTGCTAAACTAAGGATACCCTTGATGGTTATGTATACTCATGAGACGAAAAGGGGTCAGCTCAGTTGCACAGAATTCAATTTTGTGAGGGTCACTCTGCCTCAGAAGCTTCGCTTTCAGCTGAGCAGATATTTCTGAAAAAAATGCCCATGTTTCAGATCGCCCTTGAAAAATAATTTAGCACTCAACCAGATAAAATACCTATTATTATATCTTATAATTTTTGTGCTTAAAATACTTACTATTATATATTATAATTTTTGTATCTTACAACAAACATTTATGTACACTTTACCAGGATTGGTGTAATAGTACAATAAAGGAATATAAATAATAGTGGTGGTAATAGCATTAGTAGTAGGTGTACTAAAAGTAAGTAAGTATTAATAATATGGCAGGAGTGGTGGTGCTCGTGGTTGTGGTTGAATCGAATCTCGAATCGAATCAGACACCAAATTTCGAATCGAATGGAATATTGAACCGAATCTCACAGCTTTCCAAGTTAAGGATATTGCATTTCCTGACAATCTCAAATATTGTCAGTCTCCGCTCAAGTATTGTGTGCAACGGCAACTTATGCAAATCAAGCAAAAAGCGGAATATTCCAGAACGGAATCAATGTAATTTCGGAAGCGGAACTTACTTGAACACACTTTTTCTATCATCAAGTCTCTTGTCCAGGAGAAATGATGATAGAAGAAGAGTTGAAGAGGAGACACTTTGTAGGATGTTTGAATCGGCGCGATTGAAATCGAATCATGGAGGTTATTTCGAATCGAATCGAATCTAATTTCGAAGCTTCAATATTGCGTGGTGGTCCTTCCTGGTAATTATTTCCTTCGCCTGTAAAACATTCATTGTGTGAAAACAGTGCAGCGATATATAAAATATTGGTGAAGCTTAGCGTTGCACCCCAAAGGATATACCATCTGGCATAACACTCACAGCACGTACAACAGAATTCAATCCTCTGTGATTACAGATTGTTTCATATTTACTTAAGATTATTGAAAATATGCATAAGTATGTTTATCTCTGTTTGCAGGTAATTACTACCATACTACTTCAACGCGTTTGTGTAGAATTTCAAATTTTAAACATATTTTTTTTTATCCACATCTCGATCTGATAAAATGAAGACGCTCGGAATACCGTGACAACTTAAATCTATTTATTTACATATCGATTCAAGGCGAGTAGCCAGGATTCTATAATTTGGGGAGTGGGGTGCCCATTTTGGGTTGTTGTTTTTTTTTTGGTGGGGTGGGAGGGGGGGGGGGGGGAGTGATTTTAGGAAGATAATGTGACAGTACAAGTCAAAATAAGCAGACCATATAAAAACATAAAACTTGCAGCAAAGGCACTTTTCAGAAAAAATGTATTATTTATTATTAAATTTGTTTATCTCGTCAAGGCTGTTCCGAGCATTCCAAAATGCTCAGACGTATTTCTAGTTTCTTTTATTAGGCGGATAATATCGTCCATTGAGTGAAACATGGTGATACCTGCAATACTTTAGCATTGCAGATTGCGCCTTGTTCCACTCAAGCGACGATATGTTGCTTCGTTAAATTCTATTGTAAATGGCTCGGGAGCCTTTCTCAGCATTAAATTACAGAACAGCATTCCACTAGCAAAACGAAGACTACACATGGTACTGACTCATTCTTAAACTGGTTATAGAACCATCAATACTTTCAAAACATTACCTATGACTCTTCCACATTGGAGTGGGTTGTGTGGGTTCTCGCCATAGGTTGGACCGTATTGCCGTGAAATACTTTTTCGGTGTGATACGGCCTTAACGCCTAACACACACCTGGACTGTGTTTTAGATACGATGCAAAATTTGACCCACACCACCACCCCCTTCCCTCGACGTCTTGGAACAATACATATAGGTTATTACCACCATGTGGGTTTCCGAGATGTTGTATTGAAGTTGAGACATCGTCTCTAGGCATTTATCTAACAATCATATAGATTTTGGCCTGAAAATCACGAGAAACGGTACGTATCACATAATGTGTTCCGATTCCGTATCATATAGACGACTGATACGACTCGTTTCCGGTAGCGCTACGGGCTATCATAACAGGCACATGGATACATTCTATGTGCGTTTCAGTGATCGACCGAACATTATGTCCCAAAAATGTTTAAAAATAATTTAACCTAACCTAACATGAAAAGCAGACGACACTTGCAAAAAAAATTCTTGAATAACTAATTGTTTTCATTTTTGTCTCAAAAACATAGGTTATGACCACTCATTGGAACGAGCTCGTTCCAACGAGGGGTCATAACCTATGTTTTTGAGACAAAAATGAAAAAAATAATGGAAATTAATTGGCGATTTATTTTTTGAGAATAGCATTGGCCGGTTTTTGCCGTTACGTTGGGTAAAGGGTTAAGATTCAATCTGTTTATGTGACAGAATTGTTAGATAAATGAATTATCATGATAATGTGCATGTCCTGTGAATTGTATCAGATTCTCGGTGGTGTCCAAAAATGGGATCACAACTCGTTGGCAAAGCCGGCTCGTTGAGATCCCATTCTGAACACCACCTCGAATCTGATACAAATCACAGGACATGCACATTATCATGATAATGTATATATCGACGAGTCCGTTATATGATCCGGAGGCGAGACTGATACTTCAAAGCATTATCTCGGAAACCCACATGATGGCAATAACCAATTAATCTTATAAGATTCCTCCTTTTCTTGACTTGTTCCCATATAGTTTAACAACCGTTTGGCGTCTATGAATTGATTTTTTTATGAACGAATATCATGATCTTTCTTTATTGCGCTGTGTGTGATGTAATCCCCATTCATTGTTCTACTTGTACAATAATGGCAAAAATGATCTAGTCTCATTTATTTCGTTGAGTTGGTGATTTATTTATTTATCGTGTAATTACTGTTATCAAAAAACGGTGACCTCGACATGTGTGAACGGTTTTCGATGTGTGCATGTAAAAAGGTTCTCTTCCTGAATCAAATGATCACACGTGCGGTTGCTACCGTCAATACAGATTTGTATTTTGTCAAGACGTTTTTACTTAGATTGGGGGAAAAACGTTTTTGATGTAAAATAAAACATAGTCTTGTGCTAAGAGATCTCTAGCACGAAACACCATATATACAGTGAGCCAATCGCCGATCGATACCAACCTAAATAAACAAAGCTTGGTTCTGTCTTCTTCAATCACTTCGACTTCGCATAAAAACGGTTGCTACATTTGAGGAATTATCTGTTGACTAATAGTTTCCGATGACAAAGTCAATATGGGTCCAGAAAAGTATATACAATGACACCAACTATTATAGAAATTCGTGTGAATGCTTATTCTGTTTGTTCGATGTCTAGTAATATGGGCTAACGAAAACCAGGCGCCCTAGGCCTTTTGATGCGAACAAGAGACGAACGAAAAGATTCTTCGTCCAATTTGTTTGGGCTTCGCGTCACTCTGTGGATCAGTAGAACTGTAGTCCAATTGTTTTGTAATTTTTTAGGGTCAAGACTTTTGTTAGCTGGTAAAGTGCTAGATTTATTTTGGTTGTTAGAATTGGTTCATATGGGCCTATCTTGTTAAAAGTTATTACTGTCCATTAAACTGTGACAAGGCAAATACATATAATTAATTTTCTTTAATAATATTTGACTTGACTGCATATGATTGATCGGGATGAATTGTTCATGCCTAGACGATTAATTTCCAGTTGAATGAATGTTTTTTCTCTGTCCCACCCGTTTGTTAAATAAAAAAATGCGGTGTGTCCAACTGTGCAGTTAAACTGTAATTGCTCAGGTGGGCTGTTAGTTAGTATTGACGTAGGCTGTTCAAGGTTAGTGACAGATCGATACGTAAACAGGAAAATATAAATGAAAATTATATCCAATTAGGTTGTTTATTCGTATTTAAAAAAAAAATTAGCTGCCGTTATCTGACAGATATTTGTTTCATTGTCAGAACTTGAGTGTTATAAAATCACTCCCCATTTATAAAATAAGCTTATTTCCGGTAATTCTGCTGGACTTGAACAAAAACATTTTCCCATTAACATTCGATTTATCGGCTGTCACTGCAGCCATCGAATTGATCATCCAGGTTAGAATGCGACGTTTCGATTAGCCGATAACGAAAATGAGAATACTTTGGTTCTTTTGATGGATCCATTACGTCAGGTGGAAAAATAGTCCGTCAACGAAAACCCGTATGGAACACGTGTTCTGTGTGGATTTGTAAATGAAGAATTGGAGGAAAAGTAATAGGCCTGTAATAAATTTTCAAAGCAGCCAAAATGTTGGGGTTTTTTTAATCAGAGTATAGCCTTGACAGCCTGTTGGAAATCGTTTATGAGCGCGTCCCAATGAGGGTCATAATCATTTTTATGGAAAAGTTGAAAATCAACAAGATTTGTGTCTTCATTTTTGTCTACAATACGAGTATTGAATGCATTTTAAAGATTTGTTCGGTAAAAAGTTGCTAGCATAATCCATACCTAAATCCCAGTAAGAAACTAAGGAACATTAACAACACTGTCACCGTTAGAGCCGTACCAAGAAGGGGACGTGGTCTATATTTTGTTTTGAAATTTGTTAAGATTATTAAAAATATTAACGGACGTTGTGTAGATTAAATACTTGAATAAATTCCATTGATTTGTTACGTTAAGGGTTAACCACATAAAACAATATACATTACATGTAGGTAATGCAGTAAACACACCTGGAACAATTTATGTACTCCCCCAACCTACATAATACACAAGTGCCTGGCAAGTTTGCAAAATTATGAATTATCGCAAGTCATGTAAATAAGAAACGAAGATGTTTGTTCTCTCGCGCGAATCTGTGGACAAAAGGTTTCGCTCTTCATTTTGCTTTTGTCGTGAATGTTTTTTTTCAATTGCAAATTTATGTTTACACGACGATAAACGTTCGCTGCATTTGATGTCTGAAATACAGGGTTTTTTATGGCAAAGATAATTAATTTTAACGATTCCAGTACAGCGTCAGTAGGGGTGTCGCAAAGGGGGATGGAGGTGACACCCCTCATAAATTTTGCAATTCCAAAATTTTCGTTTTGGTTGGAGACTTAGATATCAATTCGCTCTTACTGCAGTACAGCCGCCAGGGACTGATCACTTTCCACTTGTGGGCAATATTTGTACGGACGCAGTAATATTAGATTCCAAACACTAATTATAGGAATAATCATCAAAAGTTTAATCAATGAAGCACCGGGTACAACCCGGTGCTTCAATAATTAAAATTTTGCTGCTGATGATTTTTATTACCTGGTAAACGCATGCGTGGACATCAATTCCCGCGTGTGGATTACGACCAGTTCATGGCGACTGTACTGCAGTAATCATGTATATTATTCTTACAAGACTAGATTTGATACTGGGATGTGACAACCTTTACTTATCTCCAGTTCCTTATTCGATGTTCGTTATCAACCGATAAAAATCGGTTGATAACGAACGCCGAATAAGGAACTGGGAATAAGTAACGGTTGTCGGTTGTGACGTCAGTATTTGATACTTGGACTAACGACACACACGGTCTGTAATACAAACGGAGATATGTGACTCCCGATTCGGGCTGTTGTGAGCCCAGCACTGCCAATTTGGAATACGGTAATCGCTAATTAAACAAGTTGGAAAGCTCATGCCGCGCTACACGTATTTATCCCGCAATTGATTTTCAAGAACTCAGAGTTTCGTTTTAACTATAATTCCGAGAGCGCGTTGGGTGGCTCAGTGGTTACGGAATTGAACTTCAAACCGAGAGGTCAACGGTTCGATCCGCGCCAGGAGTAACTGCGTTGTGTCCTTGGGCAATGCACTTAATCCCGTTTTCCCGCGTTGGGGCACGGTGGTTTTGTGTACAAAGGCGTACTGCAGGTCGATGGTGCACCTCACTTCAACCAATGCTAACCCTGCTTGTGTGGAGCTAGTACGTTGGGGAGTCTGACAGTTGTTTGCCGTTTCTCGGTAGTTTTCTCCGGGTGAACCGGCATCCTCATCCGTACAACTCTCCGACATGAGGTGACCCTAGCTGTCGAAAGTGTCGTTAAACTCCAATAAATAACAAATATAACTATAATTCCGATTGATTAAAATTCCAACTTCATCGTCAAGGCATGCCTTCAACGAAGGCATGTCCTGATGATGTAATTGAAATATTTTATCAGTCGGGACTTGAGCTATCACGATCAAGACAATCAGGTTTACACCACCACCCTCATTCCACCCGGTCAACTTCACAACGCTCTTGGGTTCATTCTCCCGGAGAGTTGCTTGCATTGTACAAAACATCTGACGGATTTTGGCATCGGTTTCTGCTCGGCTTTTTCACACAATTGTAGAAAACTTTCGTTAGGCCTACAAAAGTTAAAGTTAAAAAAATGTTTCTCAGGCCTTCCCGAATCGTCCTTTTGGCTGCTGCATCCTATCTTTTTATAACTAATGCAAACTTAAAAAAGATAAAAATTAAATGGTTTATTTCTGATATTTTACTCAGGTTATTAAAATTAATAAATTTGTCCCTTGTGTGCAACAAGGCTTTGCATTGCTTTAGCATTGCAAAGTCTTCTCGCACTAAAGAAACGAAATACACCGCCACCCATGCTATTCTGTAGATTATGAGGCCTAAAACATAAAACAACCCAAGAACATGAACTTCTGATGGCAATGAAATAATTACAAAAATGAAAAATAAAATAAAAAACATCCGCCCTCATGCAATTTTCAAAAAAAAAATGTACTTTGTGGTGCTTTATCGCCCAACATTGTAACAGGGAAGCGCTCCCCGAACCCGGAATCCTACGTCTATGCCACAGACATTAGGAGATGAATCTGAGGCAGCTATTCTATGCGATAAAAGGATCACGAGGAACTGGGTCTAAAAATCTACTTCATCAAAGGCGAGTAAATATGGTATAATCATCAAAGAACAGACGAAATCATTTGATATTTATTTGTACCGTCTGTTGTGTATTCACTGTATCAGGTAAATCGATTTATAATCTAGACATAAAGTCATATGTCTTAATCGCACATAAAACCATTTTATTCATTTATATATACATTTCTTATCTCTGCGGCTCACCACCCATGACACTAAACTGTAGAAATGCTGTTTGTATCTCCTTCTTTCTTTTATTTATTCCGACATTTTGTAGTTTTATATAAACTACTGAAGATGCAACACGTGGTAACAGCAGTGGTTGCCCTACTGTGAAACCATTAGATTTAATCTTTGGTGAAATATTTTGTGTTCAGTGGTGAGAGATAGTAATGTTTCGTACCGCGCGATATACCTAACAGTATTTCAGATGCTGCAAATCAACTTTTCAGATGGTGAAAATCAGCTTCTGAGATTATGCAAATCGACTGGTGAAAATGGGCAGTGGATAAAATGGCTCAAAATTCGCCCGAATCTAAAAAAACAGTATATATAAGCCCGTGCTGTGCTGATCTAAGACCGTAATAGTGGAAGCCATCGATCAGCAGTGTTCACGTTGTCGGGTGCTAATAGAGCCAGCTGCGCTAAAAAATCCCTTGGCGCCAAACATATAGCATTTTGCACCAAAACTATACTATTGGTTGGTCTTAAATGTTTTGTGGTTTATTTTTTTCTGTGCGTTCTGTCCGATACATCGATCTGACGACAAAGGCGAGACAGAATTTACGTCTGTCAAGTAATCTATAGGTAACAGGTGTAATCATGGCTCTTTGTTATGGGCGAACCGAATTGAACCGAACTAACAATTTATCCATGCATGTAATCACATTCTTGTCAAAACATTTCTTTATTTCTTAATCATATATAGTTTGCTCAATCTTTTTTTACAATTTTTATGGAAGATAATAAATTATTTACTACTAGTTTCTTAATGTGAATAAACAGTGAGTAAATAATAATCGTGAAATTATTCTATAAAAGTTAATAATAGCCTTTTACTTTTTATTATCTGTATTTTTATCATTTGTGGGTTTTTTGTAAATCTATACTATATTTTAGAATGTCTGTATGTCTGTCTGCCTGTCTGTCTGTCTGTCTGTCTGTCTGTCTGTCTGTCTGTCTGTCTGTCTGTCTGTCTGTCTGTCTGTCTGTCTGCTGCAGAAATGAATATGGGGCCACCCCGAGTGTCCAAATGGGTTTACTAGGAGTACTTTTTTATGGCGGAGGTCATCGTCATGTTTAAAAAAGTGTGTGGGGTGGGGTGGGGTGTAGAGAGGCACCAAAGTTCTGACCAAATTTTTTTTACCGATATATCTCTTCAAAGGGGTCTACTAGGGGTACGTTTTTATCGGGAATCTAATGGTGCGGTTTAACAAAGTATCGGGGTGGTAGTGAGGGTGTAGAGGGCACCAAAAGTTATGACCAACATTTTTCTCACTGATATAGGTCTTCAAAGGGGTCTACTAGGGGTATTTTTTTACCAGGAATCTAATGTTGAGGTTTTAAAAAGTGCCCGGGTGGGGGTGGGGGTGTAGAGGGGCACCAACTCAGCCCGAGCCACGCCGTGTAACCCTGCTAGTAATATTTAAAAGAGCCAGGTAATGGTAAATTAAAATATCGTACTTTGAGAGCAACAAGGCGCCATCTGCAATGCTTTAGCATTGCAGTTGGCACATTGTTGCACTCAAAGAACATTCGAAATTTATTAGATTCT
The DNA here is from genome assembly GCA_031216915.1 of Pictodentalium vernedei. Lineage (NCBI taxonomy): Eukaryota > Metazoa > Mollusca > Scaphopoda > Dentaliida > Dentaliidae > Pictodentalium > Pictodentalium vernedei. The sequence goes on from CM062297.1 coordinate 737,758,763, forward strand.
CTCATAATAACTCGTATGAAGGTGCATGATGTACACACATATGAATAATTATATGACCGATACACGTGATGGTAGATGAATAAAGCTATTGTACAATAAAATCTGGAGACTTGAGTCTTGAGATTCTGGTGCTCGTATAAAGTAAGGTACTTACTTTTCCCCATGTTGTGTTTTCTAACGTCTACGTTGTAAGCATGTAGCATTGACCCGAGTAAAGGTACCTCCTTACAGGCAATTTCTTGCTTTCGAAAAGCAGCTAGGGAAAATCCTCATTAAGGTATGAGGATTGCGTAAAACCTTACACGAAAGGGGATGGGGTGGGGAAAAGCAGAAGAACGATGCATGATTAATTTGTTCCCATTTACAATGAGATTCCATTTGGCACTAACATCTTTCATTTGGGACCAAAAATTTCATTTGGCACAGATGAAAAATCCCAATTGGTACCCAAAACTTTCGGGGCTGCGTGAACACTGGCCAGCAGTGGTATAATCATAGACGGCGATACTAGAGATAGAGGTGGAAGGTAGTAGTCAGAGTAATAGAAGACAAACGTTAGTACTGAACGTCTTTACTGAAAGCCTTTCGATTCAATAACGATCGAGTAAAGTCATAGCAATCAAGATGGCGGCCTCAAAATACCCAAGAGAACATAAAATAAGGTCTTGGGCTAGTCAAAGCGCGGATTCAGTAAGTTTTCGATTCTCTAAAAGTACTTCCATTGAAGTGAACATAGTATACACACTCATGTTACCTATAAATATCTATTATAACGACAGAAAAGTATTTATTTATTGGTGTTTAAGGTCACATGTTTCTGCACAATGGCTAATGGTGACCGCAACGTGGAGATAAAGTCGTTTAGTCAATCGTTTAAACCATGCTGCCCGTTCCCTGCCAGCAGATGTTGTCAGTGGAACACTTTATTTCACACTGTACTGAGTTTAATCATGTCAGAGGGCAGTATTTGTCCGTAGGATTACAATGAGATCAATTTTTATCTTACAGTTAAAATTAGAAGTCCTGTCATGAAATGCGCACAAATAGCACGTCGATCTGACCGTTTTGACCATAGTAAGGCCATCAAATTTTGTACATATGGCCTGTGCACAAGCAATGTTTCGGCCAATGGACCTCCGGGTAACCCGGAGGTCCATTGGCAGAAACATTGCCTGTGTTTGCTATCAGTAGCCAGAATGCCATTCGATATGGCAATTGCGCGCAATTCCTACGCGCAATTAAGCCTAGATAAGCGCACAGTTCGTAACAGGACTTCTAGTTTTAACTGTATGAGCCCGAACAAGATTCTCTCATTTTTTAAATCAATCAACCTTTTAAGTAAATTTTATAATTGTTTTTATTATTTTAAACTAGAGTATTCAAGACTTAAACTCACCAGGTTGATTTGGGAGATATTCATATTTCTTGTTTCGTCACTCATCATTACAATTGTTCACACCACATTGTCTTTGTCATTTTTATTGTAGTTGTTTTATGTTTTCTACTCATCTTTGTATTTCATTACTGTTATGTTTTCGTTTTAACGCTTTCTCGCCACGATATAGCCTTAGGTGCTGATGTGGCAAAAGCACCAATAAATAAATAAATAAACCCATGCTGCCCATTTTAGAGTACATTCTCCCAAGCATTGGTGATTGGGTCCCATATTACTAGTAAAACAGAGATTGTCCACCACAGTAAAGAAGCAGTGCTTCACTTCCCGGGGTTCCAACAGAGAGAGGAGCGCGGTGGCTCAGTAGGTAGAGGTGCAGGCTGCAAGCCGAGAGGTCCTCGATTCGAATCCCACCTGCGGCAACCGCGTTGTGTCCTTGGGCAAGACACTTCATCTCCATTGCCCGCGTGGGGGCACGATGACGCCGTGTACTAAGGCGTACTGCACGTCGATAGTACGCATGTCTTCAACCAATCTAATCCTGCCTGTGCTGCAGTGCGGAGTTACGATGTTGGGGAGCTGGCAGCTGCTCGTCGTTGCTCGGTGGTTCTCTCCGGGTACTCCGGCTTCCTCCACCCGTAAAACTGTCACGGTCATGATTAGCCATTGTGCATAAATATGTGACCTTAAAACATCAATAAATAAATAAATAGTTCCAACAGAGATATAACAGCAGAAAAATCTTGTGTCTATAGAGGGTTGATGAAACAATCTTCAGTTTTCGCAAAATCCTCGGAAGATGCGATATACTAAAAATATAAAACAAGCATCTGTTCTATGTGAACATAATACAAACATATGTAACGTTGAAGAACATATATCAAATCAGCGGGTGGTAGGTTAGTTGATTGAATACGGTTAAGTAATGCGAAACGCAAGTATTTCTTGCCTGGAGGGGAGAATACACGACGCAAGTTTTCTGCGTAAAGAACAGAATAGATGGCACGGAAAGCAAGATATTGGCGACAGTGATCAGCAATATTTCAATCCCACAGCCCTAAAAATGGATATAATTGCATTCCACTTTCAACAACACCGTAACAAATATCGGATTATATTGGCTGTATCAACAATAATGGCCATATTGAACGTTTCAGACCAATATGCACAAATTGTGGCGACAAAGAAAAGTGTGTCCTCCAATAATACACAGACGAGATAAACCAAAAACGGTGACTTTCAGGTTTGAAGAGATGCCGAATCTTTACTTGTAAATATCTTGGGCTAATATTTTGCATATTGATATTGATATTATTTACACTGGTTTGGGAACTCATACACCCTGAGGCGAAGCCGGAGGGTGTACGAGTTCCCAGACCGGTGTAAACTCCCATACACCCTGGAAAACACAGGATAACGGATTTATTTCCAAGAATTTTGCTGTGCTTAATACTTTATACTAAATTGTGCGATAAAACTGACAAAAAATTTGTACTTTGTAAGTTTCTTAACACAACCAGACAAATATGGATGTCATTGGAACTGGCTCAATGGGCCAGTTCCAATGACATCCATATCTGTAACATTTTATTCCACATAAATATTAAATTTCCGGTATTTTCATTTTTGTTCTTACATGACCGAGCAGAAGGTATGAATTAATAATTAAAAATGGGTAATTTTTAGCCACATGGCCTGCTATTGTGTATTCTTGTTTTTACACCTTGGTTAACCAGGGTGTAAAAAAAGCTACTGTGGATTGCAAGTTACACCGTACCTCTCAGCCAATCAAAACGCAGTGTTTTGTTTCATTTGGAAATAATGATATTTTATTCACCGGTATATTAAACAAATACAAAATTGACAAATGTGTATAAATTTATAATATCCAAGTTTACAATAACAAAGCACGTACACAACCAGCAAAAAATAAATCTATAAATGTATGGCAGGCAAAGGCATAGCCAGGTTGACTATCTTCCTGCATTTCCCTATGGAAGAAAAGAAAAGAAAAGTGAGACAGAATAAGCAAGATAAATGCGAGGAGAAACAAGGCATGTACAACGTTGTGCATTACCAGTACTGTATATATCAAGCTTTCACCGTGTCCAAGGCGCTAACGTCCCTTATAACCTATGTGTGTGTGGTGCACATGATGGCCGATGTTCAAAGACAACCAGGCGCCACTGAAATAGTCCCAATCAAACACAAAATTACTTTTCTTCAACAGATCAACATAATTGTGTGTATGTTTGACAGGGACCAAGCCAATAGGCTGCCTTCAGCGAGATCCAGACTGATTTAAGTCGAGAACATTAATACACATAGGACAGTCTAACAAAAAACGTCCGCTGTATATTATATCCTTGTTGACCATTAAGAAACAACAGACACTGGACAGGATCGCCGAGGATACACGTAATATAATATTAGAACGTTTCTTTTCATGTTCTATCGGTCGGTCTATCAAGCTGCTTCAGGTTTTATTTCAGAAATCACACAAGCTCAGGTACTATCGACCGATAGAACATGAAAAGAAACGTTCTAATTATTTTATTATGCCGAACAAAACTCCAAAATGCCCCAAAACTCCAGTACTATGACTTTTAGAAGGTGTTAAATTAACCAATCATTGCTGATGTTACAAACGTCAGGCATAATAAAAATGAATAGAGGGCTAGACAGCACAATCGGGACAATAAGAATTTGAGCAAGTCAAAGTGGAGCTGCAGTTGAAAAATTTGATTCGTGTGCCACACAAATTCACTAAGCAACTATCTACATTATAAATTCAGGTTGTATCACGGTCCGGGACTGGAAAAGCGTACTTTCGCGTTCAAAGGGCCAATAGGGAACGATAGTTTTCCCAGTGTGAGGGGACCTAGGCTATTATTTAGAAAATTAGGAATCTTTGAAGTAATGCAAGAAGGGGTTCTGACTATGATTTTCAGGAGTATTTTAGGGACAGGGTTCGTATAAAAGATGTAAGCCTGGAAATAAGTAGACTGTCATTTGCAGAATGAGGTCACCAGAAGGTGAACTTGGAGATGCTACCCCGCACAGCAGGGTAGCATTACCAGATTTACTCTTTGTGAACCTCAGTCTGAATCAAGGTCTAAGGCCTAAACAGAAAGAGGTACCTAGAAGATAAATTGTGGGGTTCTGGCCCACTGTATGGTTTCATGCGAATTTGACAACAACTTTTGTCTGTTATTGTTGATGATAATTGTTATCAATGATGTGAGAATCAAAAGGTTCAGCTTACAAAATAATTGAATGGTATTTACTAATAGGTTCTTTAACTGCTGTATTGTGATAGAATGGCATTTCCATTCTTTTTCAGAACACAAAGATTGAAGGTTCGGACTAAAAATTAAAGGTGGTCCAGGAGTGAGATAGGCATAATTATAGATTCTTCACTGAGACGAAAACAAGATAAACTCTTTCAACAGACAGGCTTAATTAGAATCTATAACTTAATTATAGGGTCGCTGCAATAGTCCAGGAACATTCGAGTTGACTGGGGAAATGAATATGCTGAAGCTGATTTTTTTTCAGGATCAGTTTCGTTAGTGGTTCTGATTGAAATAATAAAATTTCCCATGAACCCCAGTTGAGCTTTCTGAGAAAATGCATGTTTTCTAATTTGGAAGGTGGGAACCTGGATTTCCAAGGGCCATATTCATAAAGATCTCTACCGCTGAATTTGTCCACCACATCGTAAAAATATCCATTCAGGGACACGGATGACATTCAAATTGGAGGCGGAATCTATTTACAACGCCCGCTGTTATAATCTGGACTCTGAGCGTCTTTTTTCTTCAGAGTGACACTCAAAACACCTGGTGACTCAAACAGGGTATTATTCCATATATAGGAGTAGTGGCGTCGTCGAGCCGCTCCCCTCCCACCTAAAACCCCCACCTCTCATCGGAAGAGCGAATTGATATCTTTGACTCCAATCCTGACGAAAACGTCCCGACTGGAAAAATTATTGGGGGACTCATACCCCTTACACTCTTGGTGACGCTCCTGTGTAGGCATAGGAGTATGTTTTTAAAACAACTGGAAGACCAGGAAGAGTTTCCTAAATTTTATTATTTTATTATAAACAGGCGAGAAATTGAAGGTTCCGTTTATCACATGTAAAGATGATTGAGTGGATCGAGAAACAAAGGTCTTGAATTATATTATTATTTTCTACTCAAAGTTTGCTAAGCACCAAATATTTGACACATCATTGTGAAATTTGCTTGTGACATATTTGCGATAATTTTGGTGGATATGATTGAGGAATGTATTGAGATGGTCCCCAGTGTTTGCATTAGCTCTCTTGACAGGCAGACTTTTCGTGACAGTCATGGAAAGCATGTACCCCTTGATTTTCATGATGTTTTCGTGTACTGTCTACACGTATATGACATGTGTAGGGTATTCAATCTTCATTTCAACACAAACCCTTGTGATTTAATGATTGAATAGGGCAAACGCAAATATAAGAAGACATTTGTCTGAAGCAGAAATGTGGCGGGCTGTAGGGATGGTGGAGCAAGGGGCTACCCATCGTCATGTTGGTGAAGCCCTTGGTGTGCACCATACGGTGATCACCAGCGCCTGGGCAAGATTTCAGCAGTATGGCACACCAGTAAGACGGTATGGTGGTGACAGAGATATGGCAACATCTGCAGCTGAAGATCGGTTTTTGAACATTCAGACCCGTAAGAACCGCTTTGCCACAGCAACCCAGCTTCGCAGTGACCTTCAGAATGCATCCGTGGTAAATGTTTTTGTCGCAGACTATGCGGGCAAGGTTGCACGAAGGTGGTCTCCGATCGAGAAGACCATATATTCGCATTCCGCTGTCCCAGAACCACCACCAGGCACGATATGAATGGGCCATGGACCACGTTGGATGGACCAGAGAAGATTGGCGGCCTGTCCTTTTTACAGATAAGTCAAGGTACTGCCTAGACCACACAGATAGGCGTTCTAGGGTAAGGAGAAGACCAGGAGAGCAATTCCATGCAGCCAACATTGCTGAACATGAACGCTATGGTAGAGGGTCAATCATGGTCTGGGGCGGCATCAGCTGGGATGGACGTACATAGTTCTGTGTCCTTGGACGTGGTACATTGACTGTACAGTGGTATATTGATGAGATCCTGGATGTCCACGCCAGATTATATGCAGGTGCAGTGGGTGATAGATTCATTCTGATGGATGATGATGCCCGTCCTCATGTTGCACATGCTGTAGGGGGAGTACCAACAGAGGGAGGGGATTGAGCGTATTGACTGGCCAGCAAGATCCCCTGGCCTCAATCCAATCGAACATGTCTGGAATGTGTTGCAGCTTGCAATTTCAGGCCGTCCAGTCCAGCCAAGAAGTGTTCAGGAGCTTGGTGTCATGCTGGTCCAAGAATGGAACGACATCCCACAAAGGACCACCAGGAACCTGATTGGATGCATGAGAAGGCGTGGCCAAGCTGTAAGTAACAGTAATGGGTCTCATACTCAATATTGAAGCCATACCAGTTCGTTCCGTCAAGTTTTTGGCATATTGAAAAATTTCCTCTTTTCCCAATAATATCCATTTTCCATGGTTATCGTATTCAAAAGCTAAAAAATAATGTCAAACACAAATAAAATCTTAATTTCTGTACTTAAATCATTAAAGATATAATTAAATAAAAAATATACACACTTTTCATTACAATATTTCAACTAAAACGGAAAACGGGTAGTTGGATGAACTTGGTGCTTAGCAAACTTTGAGATGAACATGCGAACAATAATCTCCAATGACGTAGATATTTTGAAGCATTCAGTGAAGAAAGGTACCGAAACAACGACTCGGAAGCTCTTTAGTGATGTCTCCGGAAGTGTTTCACTGAACAGACGACCAAAAGTCCGAGGCTCAAGTTCAGCACAACGATACAATTGCTTACACCTAGGGATACTTCCGGTCTGTAACCCTTTGAAACCGAAAGTCGCTTTTCCGGACCAGGATCGTGATACCACCTGAATTCACAAAGTAGATAATTGCTCAGTCAAATTGTGCGATAGACCAATCAAAATATTGATTGTCTTCTCCCAAGAAACGGATACAGACTTTATCAATTGATGGCTCTGAACTGGCATGGTATATACCATTAGGCAAGGGTTAATGAATGATTGCGCTTTACCGCTTTTGAAGAATGATATAAAGGTCAGAAAATGATGAGATTATATAATAATTTAGTCAAACATATTGCGCTGTGCTGTATAATATCCTGTCACAAGCCTATTTACAGTTAGTGAGGTCACAGAGTCGTAGAAAGCATTTCGGACTTGGTGGCGCACGGTCATAAAACGACGCCCGAACACTGCATATATCAGTGGTGGCCCAAGCTCCGTAGTGGAATGGCACACACTAAAAACTAAAGTGTTAAAACTGACAATTTCAAGGTGTTAAACCCATTCTAACTCTTGGGGTTTGATTTTAACACTCAAAGTGCAATGCTTTAAGCACTTAGACATTACAATCGTCAGACATCTGAAACTTGAATGGATGGCACTTCCCATGTGTCTAGCATTGGTGGTTCTTCCAGAATCGTCCATAATTTGATTTGCGCTTGGTGGGTACATAATTAAAAGGACACAACGCAGATGACGCGGATCAGGCTCGAGAGTTCGAGCCTGATCCGCGTCATCTGCGTTGTTTCCTTTTAAGTGTCGCGACATTACACTTGTCAAGTGGTATTATTGTAACACCTGTCAAGTTCTGGGATATCTACACTTGAACAAAATGCTAGTTCAGCACTTAGTAAGTGTTAAATACAGCACTTCAAGTGTAGTTTTTAACACTTTAGTTTTTAGCGTGTAGGAATAGAATACATAAATAATTTTTATACTATCGCACCTATACATTGAGAAGAATGCAGTTTTAGGCTCTATTTTTAACCCTTTATCCAAAGCAGACGATATCAAAATTTATTATTTTAAACATCATTTTTTAAAATTTTTCAAAAAATTTCAACAAAACCATATCATGTGACCCCTCGTTGGAACGAGCTCGTTGAGCTCGTTCCAACGAGGGGTCACATGATATGGTTTTGTTGAAATTGTTTGAAAAATAATATTTTTACAACTGCTGAATTTGCATATTACGCAGGCGGATGCGGGCGATTCGTTGGGTAAAGGGTTAACTGGTTGAGGGTTATATTATTTTTGGTGGTCGGAATATGAAAAATAAAAATTTGTTTTATTATTAGTTATTGGGGAGTGCCCACAGGCACTCTCCAATAACTTGTAATAAATTAAATTTAGATATATAAAATATTACTTGTGTTTGACTGAAAATGAAACATGAACAAGGAAAATGTTGGTTTTTGCTGTGGTACCCTCATTTTTTTTAAAGCCATGATAGTGGCGTCTAGCATTCAACCAGTTAAGGAACTTGTTAAATATGGAACCAATAATGTGCACTTTGCTCAACGCCGTAGAAGAGAAATTAGAAATTAAGCAAGGGTATCTTCGGTCGTATTTTAGGAGTAAATATTTTGTGCACCGCCTTACTGCTAATTCCCCAAAAGATTGCAGCGAAGGGAACCCAAAAGAGAAATTACAAGTTTCAGGTGACTGCATGTGAATGGTTCATGAGTCGTCAGGAATCGCCCTACCACGCGATTCTCTGGTGGTGGTATGATGTGCAAAATCTCTCTCTCTCTCTCTCTCTCTCTCTCTGGTGGAAAAAGAAAAAGTTGGGAGTACGTTTCCCCAGTTCCAACATTCCAGCTGCGTGGTGATATTGAGTGATATCGAGTAAGGCTAGAAAGGAGGCGTCCACTTCCCCACCAGCCACGTCTCCCATGGGAAAGTAAAAAAAAATCATTGATTCGGCCATGGCGAAAACTATTACTTCGGTGTGCATAATGTATTGCAAAAACGCTGCTTTGATACATTGGCGGTAAATGAAGAACGTATTTACCGCGGATTTTATCTATGTCATCTCGAACTGTCGAAGATACATACAGTATATAATCCTGCGGTAAATTCCATTATTCTTTGACCTCGTTCTATCTGGCATCCAGCCAGGATGCAAATGCTAATTTCAGCAGAAAATGAGTGACTTCTGTTCTTGAAGAACACAAAATTATTAACACTTCCGCAATCATCTACCTGCACATGGAGAGAGGACAGGTGACAAGATGTGTATTTATTTATTGGGGTTTTAGCGACACATCCAAGAGTCAGGGTCATGTCGTGTCTGACAGTTTTACGGATGGAGACAGTGGGATTACCGGGGAAAAAACACCAAGCAGCGGCGACTAACTGTCGGACTTTCCAACCGGTACGCAAATCCGGGTTAGCATCGGCTGAAGACATGTATACCATCGATGTGCAGTTTGCCTTTGCACACCTCAGTTTCAATTTGGCTGGGACATCGAGCCTTTGGTCGTGTAAATTTTTATTTAAAATTTGTTTTATTACAAATTATTGGAGAGCGCCCATGGACACTCTCTTATAATTTATGAGACAACAAATTGATATAAACAAAATATTATTTGCATTTGACTCAATATGAAAGACGAGCGAGGAAAATGTTCGATCTTGCTCTGGAATCCTCGGTTTTTTTTTTGAAAGTCCTGATAGTGGCTTCTGGCACACAACCAGTTGAAGAGCTTCATGAATTGCACAATAAAGCGGGGACCAGTTGGAAATTCTCTCTCACCCAAGTGGATAAAAAACAGGGGCAACGCGAACATGGCCCGATTCGTGGGGTGTGAACCTGATTTGCCCCGACTGTGATAATCCCACTTGGGCATTTGGGATTAAGTGTTTTGCCCAAATATACTTGGCAGATGACGCGGGTCTGAATCGAACTTATGACCCATCGATTTGAAGTCCAATCGCCTGACCGATGAACCGCCGCGCTCAGGCAAGATGTTTGCAAAGAGGAACTAGTCAAAGTGTCTTAACCTTTTGAGGATTGTCACTTACTGATTGGCTGTTTAAACCTGGCGCCCGCAAGAAACTTTGCAAGGACGTAAATCTCTGGGGGGGGGGGGATAGGCGTCCCCCTCATCCTTTGTCTCGTCGGCAGGTGTAGAGTAGAATACTATGTCCGGTTAACTGGTATACTCAACGACCTCAACACAGGCATTCAACTGTCAAATGTAATTGCTAGATTGGTGATATGTGAGTCGGGCCAGCCTTAGAAAGGACGTGGCAGTTTGCCATGGCCTTTGCCGCAACATTGCCGATTGTTGTGCCAAATGGCGGTGATCGTAGACTCCTTGTGCGAATAGCCCACCGAGATGAAAAGGAATTTGCATAAACGAGCCGCCGGGCAAATTTACGTCATGGCTGTGCAAGCATGGCTCATCCTCTCTCCTAATATCTGAATATATCTCTAGGCATAATTGCCAAAAGCTCAACTCCTTCATCCCGTCGTTCATAAAAGGTATCGTCATATTCAACGAATGGTCGATTCCATTTTGATTTTGTAGGGAGGTTCAGCAATAATTTAATCTTCAACTGTAGCGCGTTAGTTGTCTTAAATCGCGCCTTTGGGTGGAAAAAGGCGCCATCTGCTTCTTCAACTAAAGGGGATAAATTGTTACAGACTTTCAATTCCGATACTTTTATTCTATCGACGTCTCGTCAACTGACAAATTTTACGATAACAGAATAGAGTGTGTGTGTGTGTGTGTGTTTTTTTTTTTTTTTTTGGGGGGGGGGGTGAGGGGTGGGGTGTGGTGGGGCTGGGGAAAGAAACGTGGAAGGTAGGTTCTGTGGATATACCACACTGAGTAGGTTCAATGCGCGACGACGTCCCAGGGGGAACTATAAGCTATGTTTTGGACGCAAAAAATGAAACTTTTTAATTAAATCCGAAAAAATGTGTTAACAGGATTGTGATACGACCAAACTTCATCAAGTAGTTAGTTGCTCAGTGAATTTGTGTGGCAGCCCAAGCAAGATTTTCAACGTGCGGCCTTAGTGCTGCAGGTTGAAAATATTGATTGGTCTTCCCACAGGTAACGAAAATACACTCTTCCAAGTGATAACACAAAACTAGTGTGGGAAATACCATCAGGATTCAAAGGGTTAATAAACATGAAATATAACTTATTAAATAAACTATGTGAACATTCTGCTATTCCTCAAGATGCTGAGCCAACCCTGTTATCAGCTGTTCAAGGAGACTATGACTGGAAACATTATTAATTACTTGGCTGTAATGCACAGTTTTGATTTAATAATTGATTTCACAAGATCGGCTTTCTGAATTTAATCAAATGGGTAAACAGCTTGCCTCGAATAAACAGAAGACGACTTCACTAATACTTTTCTTCACAAATAAGTAATTTGAGTCCATTAGCCTATGGTGTCCTACAACGAGTGTAAAAAAATCCCTCAATACAAAATTCTCAAGACAACATCCATAATCCCTCACATAATAGACCTCACATCAATATCCCTCACAGAAATTGACAAAAGTGGATAAAACCCCTCCAGACAAAGATCCTGAAAGAAAATAACACAAAAGCTCTCAAGATAAAATCCGTCAAGGAAAATAATAAAGCTGGAAACAATCCCTCAAGACAAAGACCCTTAAAGAAAATTACACAAAAGACCTCAAGACCAAAACCCCAAGGACAATTACGAAGGTGGACAAAACCTCTCATTTCTTAAATTTGTTTTGACACAATGTGTACTATCACACAAGCACATTCCACAGAACAAAGACGGAACTCAATATTTTATCTGTAATACAATTTGAATTCAATAAATTCTGTAACTGTATAACATTTGAACGCAATTCTGTTTCTTATAACAGGAACGGGAATACCCTACGAAATGGGTTAACCAGATATCCTCAGATAAGTACAGTACGGCCGCCATGGATTGGTCACTTTCCACGAGTGAGCAATGTTTCTACGTGCGCAATAATTATATCTTACCTCCTACAAGTATCTGGGAATTTCATTGGTTCAAAGACGTCTCGTGCAGACTGCATATAAAACCATATACTGCCTGTCAACATCAATATACACTGACAGCTATGGGTAATCTCCCCTTTGTTCATTAATTATTCAAAACTGCGGCAGCCGATAAACGCTTCAAGTTGAAAGATTGAGTGTTGGAAGCCCATATTTGGTCTGAAGTGCAGGTTAGGCAACTTTAAAGGCTTCATATTCTGTGGATGTGTGTCATGTTACCTTCGAAATGAAACTGTTTGGTATGTATGAATTTGTATGTATGAATTTGCCTTGTTACAATTGTAGGCACTCTCCCATAAATTGTAACAAGGCAAAGACACGTGCTCACATTGTGAGAATTCTCTCATTTAATTTTGATCGCTGTTGTTATTAGTTCTGTGCATCGATGCATCAAGGCAAAGACACGTGATCACATTGTGAGAATTCTCTCATTTAATTTTGATCGCTGTTGTTATTAGTTCTGTGCATCGATGCAGCAGTCGGTAAGATATATTCGTTACACAGTTTGTTGGTGGCCTAATATGGTATATATGGTGTCAGTTAATTCCATATTGGACTCGAGCTTCGCTCTCGTCCGATATGAAATTAACTGACACCATATATACCATATGTTGGTGGCATAATATGGTATATATGGTGTCAGTTAATTCCATATATGGTGTCAGTTAATTCCATATTGGACTCGAGCTTCGCTCTCGTCCGATATGAAATTAATTGACACCATATATACCATATTAGGCCACCAACAAACCGTGTAACTAATAATATTCCAAATACTAAGAGTAGGAATAATCATTACAGATTTTAATTAATGAAGCACCGGATACAACCCGGTGCTTCATTAATTACAATTTTGCTGATGATGATTTTTATTCCCTGGTAAGCGCATGCTTTGACATCACCACCCGCGCGTGGATTACGCCCAGTCCACGGCAACTGTACTGTATCCTATAAAGGTATCCTCAAATAACACATTAGCATGTTAAAAGCAACCTCAAACATGCGTTGCATGTGCTGTGCGCACATAGTGCTTAACCTTTTACCCAACGTAACGGTCAAAACCGGCCAGTGCTATTCTAAATGAAAGTGTCAATGACACTGTAGCTCAGCTTGTTAAGACATGAACATGTATAGTATGTGACACAGCAATGACAAACATCTAGGTAACGACCTGATAACAAAGGTACATGTAATGTATTGTAACGGTCTGTACATAAATACTGACCGTAGCCTGTAACAAATGTATAGGTAAAGTATTGTAAATGTGGGTGACAGTCAGGTGCTAAACTATAAAAGAAATCTTTGAGTCCCAGAGTTGGACTGCACCACAAAATATTTGTTCTCATACCACAGTGATAACAAAGGCACCCCAAAACACATTCGTTCCTGTCCCAAGGTGAAAACAAAGGTACCCAAGAAGTTTCGTGAAGATCAGTTCATAAATACGAGCTGTAGAGAAGTTGTGACAAAAGACTGATTGGATCTAATTTCGGTACAAAATGGCCACTGGCAGCCATCTTGAATTTTGGACCGCACCCAGAAACACTCGTTCTTGTCCAAAGGTGATAACAAAGGTACCCAAGAGGTTTCGTGAAGATCGGTTGATAAATACAGCCTCTAGCCCGAGCTGTATTGACATGTACACTTACAGAGTATAAGTAGCACTGAATAAATCGAAGTTCATCTAATTTGCATAATTTCTGCACGAGAAAAAAACCCGTACTATATGTGATGTATTCCATGTTACTAAACATTCATACAAAAATTTATTCAAATCAGAACTTTCATATTGCACTAATGTTTGGTGCAAAATGGCTGCTGGTGGCCATCTTGAATTTCGGACCACACCCAAAAACACTTGTTCTCATCCCACGGTGATAACAAAGGTACCCAAGAAGTTTCGTAAAGATCGGTTCATAAATACGGCCTCTAGCCTGAGCCGTATAGAAGTTGTGTACAAAAAAACTGATTAGAACTAATTTCGGTACAAAATGGCCACTGGCAGCCATCTTGAATTTTGGACCGCACCCAGAAACACTCGTTCTCGTCCCAGGGTGATAACAAAGGTACCCAAGACGTTTCGCGAAGATCGGTTCATAAATAGACTCTAGCCCGAGCCGTATTGACATGTGTACTTACTGAGTGTAAGTAGCACTGAGAAAATCAAAGTTCATCTAATTTGCATAATTTCTGCACGAGAAAAAAACCCGTATTATATGTGATGTATCCCATGGTGCTAAACATTCACACAAAAAATTATTCAAATCAGCGCTTTCATATGGAAGTTCTGTGCAAAAATCTTATTGCACCCAATTTTGTACAAAATGGCTGACATCGGCCATCTTGAATTTCGGACCGGACCCCAAAACACTCGTTCTCGTCCCACGGTGATACCAAAGGTACCCAAGAAGTTTCGTAAAGATCGGTTCATAAATACGGTCTCTAGCCCGAGCCGTATTGGCATTTGCACTTACAGTGCTGAAAGTAACACTAATTACATCAAAATGAGTCTAATTTTCATAATTTACGCACGAGAAAAAAACGTATTATATGTGATGTATCCCATGGTACTAAACATTCATACAAAAAATTATTCAAATCAGCGCTTTCATATGGAAGTTCTGTGCAAAAATCTGATTGCACCTAATTTTGTACAAAATGGCTGCCAGCGGCCAACTTGAATTTCGGATCGGACCCTAAAACACTCGTTCTCGTCCCACGGTCATAACAAAGGTACCCAAGAAGTTTCGTAAAGATCCGTTCATAAATACGGCCTCTAGCCCGAGCCATATTGAATTGTTGACGGCCAGACGGCCAGACGGACAACTTGCCATGGCATAAGCTCAAATTTGGCTTCGCCAAAGTTGAGCTAAAAATCGCCAATTAATTTTCATTATTTTTTTTCATTTTTTTTTGTCTCAAAAACATAGGTTATGACACCTCATTGGAACGAGCTCGTCAAACACGTTCCAATGAAGGGTCATAACCTATGTTTTTGAGACAAAAAAGGAAAAGAATTTGTTTTATATTTTACAAGTGTCGTCTGCTTTTCATGCTAGAACATAAAGGGTTAACACATAAGAACATATCGACGGCGCATCAAAGATGTGCCTTTGTGCTGCATGCGATGTGTACACATTGTAACACAATGTGTACTTGCACAGAAACACATTCAACCAAACGTCGGTCCTACATTCGATGGAATCCCATATATTTCTAGAATCCCTTTTCCATCGTATGTACCGATATGTGCTTATGTGCTAATGCGATATGTATACATTGTGACACATTGTGTGATTACACACAAGCACATTACACCAAACAACCGTCCTATGTTCAGTGGACTCCTTTTATAGTATCCAACTATACTTTTAGAATCCCCTTTTCATCGTTTGTGCCTATGTGCTGCATGCGTTGTGCGCACACTGCGTATAGCACACAAGCACATATCGGAACATCCAGCATGTGCCAACATGCTGCACGCAATGTGTACACATTGTGGCATAATGTGTACTAACACATATGCATATCTCGGTGCGAACAAAATACAATTTCTTATATGTAAGGTTCCCTAGCTTATAGGATGGTTTCAAACGCCCACTTCGCCGTTGACAGTATTGACTGAAATGATACCTTCCAGAGCGCCAGTGTTGAAAGGGCAGGGCCCAGTGTTGAAAGGGTTAACATCAGTGAAGGGAATTCTCGTTGTAATGCGTCGCGTATTTTCCATTAACTTTATTTTTTTTTCTTCAACAGAGACGTATTGGTGGAGACGTTGGGGCATTCTCTGATAGCAGACATTAAAGTGGTGTATGACCCAAACCGAATGACCTTATGAATGTTACACTCTTGGAAACCATCAGGTTTCTCATAATTTGATTATTTGCTGAATTATGTAAGACGCAAGCGTTGGTAATTAGTCTATAATGTTGATGGGATATTATCTCTAATTAGAGCATGTATACTATAAAGTATATAAATTTATTTATTACACTAATCAAAAAGGTAAACTTAGTTTTGCCTGAATGATGATTTCGATCTGTAAACATCTTAGCACCCTTAGTCGCCGGATCTTAATGATAATTGAAGGAAACCGGAAAAGCAAGCCAAAGAATCAAGAATACACAGTACTGCCATATTCAAAATAGCGTAAATATAAGGATCCCCACCCACCCACCCATCATCAAAACCTCTATCAGAATTTTTTAGTTCTGGCGGATTCTGTTACTAACACAATAGTCATGTGACAGATCACCTGGACAGAGACGCCTTTATATATCTATAATAAAATCATGTCGCTTGTATGAGATGTCAGCAGCCGGTGTGGGACATACAATACTTTAATGATTTGGTCAGTGATTCAGCTGACTATTTCGTCGCAGAGGCTCAAAGAAACAATAGAAATGCGGATTCCTCGGCAGCCTTGCACTGTAAAAAAAATACAGTTAAAATACGGTAAAAGCATTGGTCATTAGATGCCGGCACTTCTACCGTAAAATGCTACGGTGAGAATGCCGCGTTAAACAACTTTTCGTAATGCCGATCTATTTTCTGTTCGATAGTGGAGAAAAGCCGAGGAAGGGATTTGGGTTCTTTTCACAAAACGAGAAGGTTGTTGATATTTGTCATACAGAGTAGAGCTATTAATAACTTTAATATGCAGCGGTATGGCCGTATGACCGTATTGCTGCTGGTTTAAATTAGTCTATCTTAAAACTGGTTCTTCGAAATAAGGAAACTTTCGACATGAATGATGCCACTTTGCAAAGGCAGAAATTTACGACAGGGACACGGCTTGAGTGTGTTCATTGGGGGGGGGGGGGGGGTTAACAGTTAGATTCCTAACTGAGGTTGGAGTCCCAGCATGACATACTGTTTGCGTGTCCTGAGGACCGAAGCCCCGAGTTGGGGAAGAGTTGGTTAGGAAGTATCCCCCTCCAGATGGCAGGGGTCTGGGTGCTCCCCCATGGAATTTGTTTTTATTTTTTAACCCCTGAGATTGAATTTGAGGCACCCTCGGGGTTAACTCTAGTCATTTTATCCACAAGAAAATGCATTTCCCGAAGTTGGTCCATGAATTTTCCCTTACACTGACCAGACTACACCAGGACTATAGACTGACGACTATTAAGCCAATACATACTCCTTCAAACTGATTGGTTAGCTGGAAGGTGTAGGCATTGGTTGAATAGCTGCCAGTCTATAATCCTTGTGTAGCTTGGTCAGTGTACGGGAAACGGAACGATAAGTTCGAAAAACCGGACTGGTCACAGATTCGAATCAGAATTTCGGAAAATTTTGTCAGCTGGAAAAGTCCGAAATTTTTTTCAAAAATTGGACAATCACGTTGGCTCTGATTGAAAAAATATGACAGGAGCAAATTAAGTTGATATTATTTAATTTCCTATTAGGCTATAATTGTGTGTGGGGGGGGGGGGGGGGGGGTGATGAGACATATCCACATCCCTCCTCTAGCTATATCCCTGATTAAGGAGTTGGTTGAATGCGTTCGTTCTTAAAAATATTAGCTCCACTGTATATAAATATTACTCTATACGATTTGATACGATGAAACTTCATGTAGTAACAGTCATAATGGTTATATTTATGGTAGAAGTAGCAGTTGGTCCAGATAAAACAATATTAGCGAAACCTAAGTAACAAGTCGATACGGATGGGTCTTGAAAAGTTGCCGTCGTTTTGGATGGTCAATGTGGAACTGCTGTTGCTGTGACTGTTTTATGGAAAATGGACTGGTGTCATTTGATGACTGTTGATAGATATATTTCAGTTTCGACCTTTCAAATGAATATCCCTGGTTGAATATGTTCGCAATTAAATATAAGAGCCAGGGATGACAATGCATTGTCATCCCTGGCTCTTATATTTAATTGCGAACACATTCAACCATGGATATTCATGGATGGGGGAAATAAGCTATTAAAACTGCTAGTCCTGGATTGAAACAAGAAAGAGAAAGACTCAATAAACTTCATCTTCAGAATGAACTTCTTAATACCTGGAGCAAATTCCGAGTAATATATGAAGTAAACTCGTTTAATCCCACCGCTCCGGATGGTATTGTCTTTTATTATATATCTATCACTGATACGGACACGGTTTCGATCATCAAATCTGTCCCGCATAATAATAATAATAATAATAATAATAATAATAATAATAACACTTTGGCCAGCCGCTGATTTGTCGCGGTTCTCGGACGAGAAGGCCATGGTTACCCCTGAGCTCCCAACTGCCTCCCTATTCCCACGCTTCTCCTCTCCCCCCAACACTCGGAGACGAACTGCTTGATGACATCCCTTGCCCCATTCTTCCCAATCTCACCGATTAGCATATTAACCCTCTCATTTGAGTCTCCCCCTAACCACATGTCCTTCATTCTCCCATCCCACTTCCCCATTATACTCCCAGTGAATCTCATTCTTTTTGACTGATACTTTGGGCAGTCTAAAAGAAAGTGTTCGAGGGTCTCCACCACGCCCAAGTTACACATCTGGCATTCCTTTTCACTGTTTTTCCCAATTTTTTCCCTCAGCTCCAGGGACCGCGACCTCAGCTTCAACAACAGTGACCCCCAAAGTTGCCATCAAGGTGCTCTTCAAAACCAGGCTTCTCTTTATCACGCAGGCCACCCAAAGATCTCTTTGATTTGACCCCCTCTCGCCAATTACGGTTACAATCCTCCGTGACCCTTTCTCTGACGATCTTTTTACCCTGGTTTGCCCCAACGTCAAGGTCCGAGATCTCCAATGAGTAGTTTTCTACTAGCTCCCACACTTGGATCATCCACCCCGTCTTGATATTTGAGTTGAAAGTTCTCAGGAACATTACTTTACACCATCGGCTATCGGGGAGATTTACCAAATAATTAAGATAACCGAGTTTCAATAGGTCTATCCTGTCCTTGAACCTCCTCCACCCAAGCTCACCCTTGATCGCTTCTAGCGCTGCGGCATTACTCGAGCCTGTTATCCATCGGCCTGCATCGTTCTGCAGGATTTCCAAGCTCTTTACGGCTGTGTTGTTTAGGGGTACAACTTCCGTACCGTATGTTATACTTGGCAGACCCACCATTTCCCAAATAGTTTTCCCCACGAAAACCTTATTGAAACTGTTTCTCCCTATAAGTTTCATTTGGTTAAGGATTCGCTTCCCCTTCAGAATCAATTTGTTTGTGTGGTTTCGGTAGATGCCTCTTCCTGTGATGTTTATATTTACCCCCAAATACTCGTAATCGCTAGTCTCTCCTACACTAAGAAGTCTACTGCTACCTTCCGGAATGCAGAACTCCCCCACTCTCCACCTTCGAGTGGGGTCCACTTTGCGGCCCACGGGTATAACTTTGCTCTTGCTTTCATTAAGTTCGAGTCTCCATTTGCTCCCATATTTCCCAACAATTCCCAGCATCTTCGCTAGCCCCTCTTCGCTTTCTGACACTAGCACCATATCGTCTGCTAAAAATAGCCCTGGGATCTTCAAGTCACCAACTGCAACCCCCTCGTCGCTATGCAGGAGTTCATCTCCTAAACCTTTGATGTACGATGCAAAAAGAATTGGCGAAAGGATACACCCCTGTTTTAGGCCTATCTCCATAGGCACACGTTTTGTTGTAATGTTTCCCAGGCTAAGTTCACTCTGTACAACTTTATATAATGCTTTCATAATCCCAACAAACTCGCCCCCCAAGCCCAGAGCCTCCAGCTTGCGCCACATACCCTCCCTCCATACTCTATCATATGCCTTTTTAACATCCAAAAAGGCCATGAACATCTTTTTATTTTTTGCTTTCGCGGATTCTATCATTTGGGATAGCGTGAAAAGATGGTCAGTGACTCTCCTTCCCTTCCTGAAGCCATTCTGGATTTCTTCCAAAAAACCCTTCTCTTCGATCACCTCCTCTAATCTCCCATACAGGACTTTACAAAAGTTGCTGCTGACAGAGATGCCTCGATAGTTATCCAAGACGTCTTTTTCCCCCTTTTTGTGAATAAATGTCACTTTGCTTTCCCTCCACTCCGTTGGGACCTCTTGTTTTTCTATGGCTAAATTGAATAGGGCAGTTAGGCTTTCCCAGAGTTCCTCTCCCCCTTTTTTGATAAACTCGTTAGGAATTGCGTCCACCCCTCCCGATTTTCTATTCCTTAATTTCGAGATCACCCTTCGCACCTCCTCAGTTTTGATTTCGCTGCACACGAAGTTCAATAGATTTTCCTCGACCTGGTTCGGACACCCTGGTGGGTTCCCCATGCCCCATCGCTTATCGTTTACCTTTTCCCAGTGCTTGACTAGTTCTAATGCGATTTGATCTCGCTCTTCTGTAACTCTGCTTTAATGCTCTGTGGGTTATTCCCTTTGTTACGTTTGTTCACCTATTTCCAAAATACGCTCGAACTCGACCCCCCCCCCCCCCCCCCTGCCGTTCTTATCGTCCTAATAAGACTGCTATTTCGCACTCTCCGGTTGTCGTCTTTAATCTTTGTTTACTTTATTTCGTGCTTGTTGGTATTCTTCCTTTGCTACCATGGCCTCATTGCTTTCCACCCCCTTAAGTTTTCTACTTCTCCTGTATGCAGCACATTTTACTTTTCTAACCTTTATGGCCCTTTTCAGTTCTTCGTTCACTCTGTACCCAAGTTCCCGTGTTGGCACCCTAATCTTTCCTACACTTTCCTTCCCTGCCTCCACTAGGCTCGCAACTATGGCGTCGGCCATCTTCTGGACACTGTCCCCCTTGTGTACGGCTGCAAGCTTTGGTTTCAGTTTTTCTTCGAACTTCGCCCAGTCGGCATCCTTTTTGAGTTCCCAAACCTCCTTGAAGCTTCCTTTGCTTTTCTCTAGGTTTTTGGCCCTCATCGTCACTGTAATCAAGTTGTGATCACTATCCAACTCCATTTTTCCCTCATCGTCCACTTCTACCCCTATCACCTCCCTCCATAAAGTCGTATCTGTGAGAATGTAGTCGATTATTGATTTTCTGTCGTTTCTCTCCCAGGTCCATTTCCCCTTACATCTAGCGTCCCTGTTCAGAATCTTCAGACCGAGCTCATTTGTGAAGTTCAACAGCTTCCTTCCATTCCTGTTGACTTTCTTGTCCCCACCCTCTATGCCTTTTTCCTTATCACCTATGTGTCCATTAAAGTCGCCCATCAGAATTATACCGAGCCCCCTGTTTTCTAGTTCAGTGATATTGGACCTTAGTGTTGAGTATATCGAGTCATTCCACTCGGGTTTACTTCCCGCGACCGCACAGTACACAATCCCAAGGGCAATACTTTTGTTTCTCAGACTGATCTTTACCCATCCAATTTCTTTTGACACCTCTATCACTGATACGGACACGATTTCGATCATCAAATCTGTCCCGCAGTGTCAGATGGAGTGTGATATTGATGATACTGGCAGAACGCACGCAGTGTTAAACGGTAAAATCGAAACCGAGGCAGGTGAGAACTACGAGTTTTTCCACCTCCCGCTGCACAGTGTGCTCTAAATCGACAAACCATTCAATTAATTGGGTTTCTTTTTCGACGTCGTTGGATAAAGGCATCAATTTTTCATTCAGTGTTGTCGACCCTAAATTTGATTTGTGCAAGGTACATCGAGATGATGAGGTCGATCGAGTCCATCCAGTCCGGAAAGGAGATAAACAAAACGCTCCGTAGTAACAACTGTGGACAACAAAAAGTTTCGTTCAAAATCGATTTAACAGATTTAACAGATTCCGAAATCGAGACACTAAATTCTTTATTTAAGTATTATTGGGGGTGGGTATATAATAAAAAGCTCATCGGTGCAGTGAAGTTTTCTGGCGTGCTGTATTCCTACTCGTAGGGGATTTTCAACTCTGTACGACACAGCACACTAGAAAACTTCACTATACTGATATTTAATTATTTATTTATTTATTTATTTATTTATTGGGATTTAACCCTTTACCCAACGCAGACGATATCAAAATTTATTATTTTAAATACCATTTTTTTAAATTTTTCAAAAAAATTTCAACAAAACCATATCACGTGACCCCTCGTTGGAACGAGCTCGTTCCAACGAGGTGTCACATGATATGGTTTTGTTGGAATTTTTTTTTAAATAATATTTTTGCAACTGCTGAATTTGCATATTACGCGGTCGGATGCGGGCGATTCGTTTGGTAAAGGGTTAACGATACTTTCAACAGCCATGATCACCAGTTTTAAGGGTGGAGGAAGCCGGAGTACCTGGAGAGAATCACCGAGCAACGGAGAGCAACTGCCAGACTCCCCAACGTACTAACTCGACACAAGCAGGGTGAGCAGTGGTTGAAGACAAGTGCACCATCGACGTGCATTACGGCTTAGTACATAGCGTCACCGTGCCCCCACATGGGCAATCTGGATTAAGTGCCTTGCCCAAGGACAGAACGCAGCTACCCCTGGCGGGGATCGAACAGTGGACTTTTGGGTTTGAAGTCCAATGCCGTAACCACAGAACCACCGTGCTCCCCACCGTACTGATAATCTTGTTTGACTTATATTCGTCGGGAGAGGTTTCGTAATAATTTTACCCTATAAGCACTACGACAGAATCAGGGTGGGATCCGTAACATTTCAAGTGCAGTCACCTGAAATCTGTACCCTCAGTTGGGTTTCCATCATTACAGTCTTACTTGAAATTAACAGACATGGGTTCAAACACTGTGTACTCTCAAAATATTATCGAAGATTCCCTTGTTACGATCGTCTTTTTTTTGGGGGGGGGGGGGGGGGGGCAAGAAAGTCCTAAATGCTCACACTTCTGTTCTCAAAATTTAACTAATTTTCCAGCCAGGTCGAAACCTCGTCAACTTCATTTTGCGGCAAATGATAACATAAACCTTTTCTTTCCTTCCATCGTGCAATTCACTACTGCAATGGATTTTCCTCATACGCACAAGGGTATTTTTTGTGCCAAACGTTTAGCCGAATGGTGATTTTAGTGAATTTGGCTATATTGGCACCTGACGTCGTAAACTCTACTAATTGCATACTGAGTAACACGACTAGGCGAGATCTCTTTTAACAGAATACAATTTTTGGTTCTTCAAAAAGTTTGCGCGGAAGAGGTAAACATTACATTCATTGTTTGAAAATTCGGAACTCACACTGAGAAGTAAGGTATTAAGTTCGCTGTATCTCGAATGACAGAGCCCCCTGAGCATTGTCTATAATTTAATTTGTCATTCATCATCTAAACCCAGAGAATTACCAACTTCCGGATAATTTCATGTTTTTTCCATATTTATTCCAGACAACATTCAGCTGTATGAAGCCTTTAGACGATTCTTCGTGTGGTCAAAGTATGATTTGCTCAGCTTAACCCTTTACCCAACGAATCGGCCGCATCCGTCCGCGTAATATGCAAATTCAGCAGTTGAAAAAATATTATTTTTCAAAAAATTTCAACAAAACCATATCATGTGACCCCTCGTTGGAACAAGCTCGTCGAGCTCGTTCCAACGAGAGGTCACATGATATGGTTTTGTTGAATTTTGTTTGAAAAATTTGGAAAAAATGATATTTAAAATAATAAATTTTGATATCGTCTGCGTTGGGTAAAGGGTTAATGATGGTGATGTTGGTTGCACATTTGTTGTTTACTTGGAACAGGTTGTCGAGTTCCCCTACTACCTATGATACTCTGTACGTGTGTTTGTACTTACAAACCTTCTGATTAATTACTACAATAATTTGTAATGACTCCTTCACTCAAAAAACCTCGATTCGTACATTTGCAATACAGAAGCGAAACTTAATGTTAAGTGCTAGGTAAAGGTCCTCAGTGACTGGGTTACAGTACTGTGTTAGTAAAAGTGGTCTTTTTCTCAATCAGCTCGCGATCAAGTCGCAACACTCTTAAACCAGTCGGCTGAGGTTGCCCAAATAAATGTTTGTGAAATCAAGACAGAATCAAGAAAAAAAATAAACGGAAATAGCATCTGAGATTCAAAGTTCTCTCATTTTTATTCTCTTCAAGTGAGTTTTGGAATGGTGTGGGGGAAAGTGGACAGAGAATTGCGACCAGGTCGCGATTCAGTCGAGATCCGGTCGGAATCCTCTGTCTAATATTGTAACCACAGTACTATAGAGGAAAAGGATTTATGGTGAGCTGCATGAGCCCCGCCGGCTGTTGATTATTACGGTGTAGTTTGTTTGCATCACAATTTTCACAAATTGCATATGAAGCTCCAACTTTGGCCGTATGATTTTATTAACCTCCTTCACGTCTCGCGCAGTATGAATGGAGCGACAAAGGTAATATTTTGGGACTGACAGGAGTGCAGGTCTACTTCCTTTCGGACACATCCGATATCCACTCGGCTCATAACCGGCGCTGAGCAGTCAATATCATGACATACATAAAAGTTGAGCAGTTCAAAGAGAAACAAGGAGACTAGACGTTATCAAAAAGAACCTCTCCAGTACCTCGCCCCTTCCAGGACGGCTCTCTCTCTCTCTCTCTCTCTCTCTCTCTCTCTCTCTCTCTCTCTCTCTCTCTCTCTTATAACGTTATGCATTAATGTCGACGAAACCATTTGCCCTTTTGCTGAAATATTTGTTTATTTATTATTTATTTGTTGGGGTTTAATGACACTTTCGACAGCTAGGGTCACCTTGTATCGGAAAGTTTTTTCGGGTGAGAAAGCCGGATTACCCGGAGAGAACCACAGAGCAGCGGCGAGCAACTATCAGACTCCCCAGCGTACTAACTCCACACATGCAGATTTAGCCATGGTTGAAGGTAAGAGGACATCGACGTGCTGTACGCCTTAATACACGGCGTAGCGGTGCCTCCACGCGTGCAATCGGGAATAAGTGCCTTGCCCAAAGACACAACGCAATTACCCCTGGCGAGAATTGAACCGTGGACATTTCGGTTTGAAGTCCAATGCCGTAACCACTGAGCCACCGCGCTTCCCTCTTTATGAGTACCATACCTAAACATATAATTATGCCTTCGCTTGGAAAAGCTTTCCGCTTTTGAGTCTATCTCCTTATTATTGTGATGCCTGCTGGTTATTTGACACTCAGTTACTCCTCAGTCCGTGAAGTTGTCTAATATTATATCACCCCTTGTAGCCCAAGAACATTAGGTTTCACTAGGGAAAAAAATCGGAGAAAGCTGATTTTTTCAGGGAATGTCGAGTACATGTCACTGAACGATTAGACAAAAGTCCCCTAAAATCCCAGTTGAGCTTTTTTTCTACAGCCTTTTTTCGAAAACGCGTTTGAAAAAAATCAAAAAAAATCGCACGAACTTTGTAACCTCGAATTGATCCAACTGTATTTTTTGTTTACGCGTATTTCGAGATACATAATGTCTAATATACATTTACCTAGAGGAAAATGTGCATTCTGTGACAATTTCTGCGAAAAATTATTGAAAATTCACAAAAAAGTATCGGATTTACGCAAAAAATGACGATTTTCCTAACGGATTTGCCCAAAGGGTCGTAGTACAGAACGGGATGTTAGTTGGACAGACGATAAAAAATCCACCACCATTTGAAGACTTTTATCATTGCTTACAAAATAGACATTATGGAAGACCCCCTCTGCTTCTGGCCGAGTTCCCCTTTTGGCATAAAATTCGTCAGCATGAGAACTCAACTATTTTCGGGCTTGGGACCGAAAAGACACGTCTGTGTCTGGCAGCATTAGATCAATAAATAATATTTACAGAATGTACAAATCAATCAACATGGATTAAGTTACATTGACTATTATCAACGCTATATACAGAAATGACATGACCTATATACATATTATTCATCGAACTCAGAAATTTCCGACAGGACAGTGTTTCTGTGGTTGTTACAAGAATCCGAACTGCAATTACACAAACCTGAGCAAGAGAGTCCTGCCTTCTTACACCCACACCTTTTTGTACAAGCACTCTTGCAACCACAACTGATCAGATTCAGTAGGTTATCGGGGGCACATGGCTTTGTGGCTGCAGTCGGTACAAGAAGTCCATTGTCTAGCGACCACCCTCAATCCGTCGGAGGAAGCGAAGTGCCCAGCCATTGTTGGACCTGGAGATAACATCTGTAGACATGTTGTTGTGCAGCATCGCTGCTTGGTGGGAGTGAGGCTAGGTCGATGGGTTTATTCAGTTTAGATTTTGCTACATAACGCTTGTAAGTGACATATCTATATTGGTCGAGAGAGGAAACAGTTTTACTCCCGTATAAGATCAGGAGAAGTTGTTCCCCGGCAGCGGCTACTGCACTTGGTGTACTGTCATCCGCCAAAATTGTGTTGACATACTGTTGTGAGTCGCTAGTAACATCGGAGACAATTGTACTGAATACTTTCTTCTTACCAACTCGAAAGAGTGCAGAAGTAGTGTCACAACCACTTATAGAATGTGCTACAAGGAGGTTGCTTCTATGGTCACCCATTTTGGTTGCTATTTCACTAACTGAAACTAGTAAGTTTGGGGTAATGGAATACATCATGTGAATATTACATCCCGGTTGAACTCGAGAGGTAAGAATGACTAACAAGTCTGTGTCTGTTCCCACAACGACAACATTGTTGTCATCTTGAGCGATGTCAAGTGCAGTTTCGGCTATCAGTACATCAGCATCAGCCTCGGCCTGCTTGGACTGAATATTGATAGCAGATAGCTCCTGCATTAGAAGATCGATCAGTTGGGTTTTGTTCTTGGCATTTGCAAGGAAATCGGATTGGGGTGTGGTGGCTGGTAACTCGGGTGAGATATTGATATCAATGGAATACCTGTCTTTAGATCTACGGGCTTGTTCCATGCCCTTTGTCGACATTGTACAAGCATAACCATCAAAAACAACCACGACGTTCGCCCCAAAATGTCTCACTAGATAATTGGAATATGATGTACATATGTCCTTATATGACGACTGTTTAGGCCATACAACTGCCCTCAATAAAAATCCACCATCTACAACAAACAGAGAATGTTCTGGAATTTTAGTTTGCTCGGAACCGTATGTTTTGAGGATCTTACCGAGCGTGCTTTTCTGTGTCTTCCTCATTCCAGCAGAATCAAACAATGCTGGTGGTTTCGGGGCGAGTTCATATTTGAGATACTCTTCCATCTCTGCTTGTGACTGAATAACACATGTGATGCGGTTGAACAGAATTGTGGGGTCAATCACTACCTTACTTCCACGGACTTTGATGCTATTTGCCATCGATGCGAAAGACTTCACAGTGTCAACACGTCGCAGTTTGATGCTGTTGAACGTTTTGCTTACAAGATTCGATACGCAACATTCACCAATTTTGCGAACTTGGTCACAGTTCACAGTTTCGTCGGCCACAAGCCCGGTCGCTATAGAGACTAATTGTATCTCTATTCTGAAAGGGGGAATGTACTCTGAGCCAGTTCAATAATTTGGTGATATCATTGGCATCAGTCAATTGTGAACTTTGACGGAGATCCCGATGTTGTTCGCCATGACCAGTGTGAACATGAACAAAATTTTCGAGAGCATTACATATCGGAAGGCAAAGAGGTAGTCCATGTACCCATTTCGCAACAGTGCTATCGGCTATTCCCCTGCCATGTGTGAGACCACCAGGGAGCTTGAACCTTCTCATTAAACACTGCTCTATGGTCTGACCAGAATATATCCCGTCCCAGAATTTATCTGAGCGCCTTATGGTAAAGTAACCTTTCTCAGTGAACAACTTCAAATCATCCTGTTGCATTATTTCTGTTAGCTCATTCATCTGCTGCAAATAGAGATGAGAACTTTTTGCGTATGCAAAATGACCACCTGCGTGAAATACTGGAATCATATTGCGAACACAATATGTGTGGAGTTCCCAGTCACCTGTGCGCTCTGCTCTCAAGAACAACTGGAGAAGACCTATTTGCTCGTAGTATTGTACCCAAAGCTTTCCTGTGCGTCCTACGGACGCATTCTGGAGCAGTTCGTGTAATTTTGACAGTAGATGGTTGACACTTTCTTGATTGACAGCGTCAGCTGTTGTACAGTCACCTCTGGCAAGTCCACAGAATATTTCATTGACTTCTGTGCAGTCTATGTTATCTAGTGTTCGGCTTTCTTCAAACACAAGTTTTGTAATGGCAATTTGTGTTAGCAAATGGGCACGAACTGCTCTTGAATATGCATGACCACTGATCAAATGATGGATTGACCCACCAGTATAAACAGTCCCCCAAAGTTCATCCAAGCCGCTACCAGCCATGATCGAACCAATTGCCGCTAAATATGACATAATCATATGGAAGCCGCCGAGTCTAACGAAAACTTTCGTCAACTTATCTGACGAAGACACAATCTCCACTGCGAACACCACATTATGTGATTTAATCGAACATGGAAATTGAAACAATGATGCTATAATACGGTATTTGAATGAGAAAAGTCGATGCCGTTTGAATTTGAGTTTAGGGGGTATGGTTAATATTTTACACGTTTCACCAGTTCATTATGGAATAAATGACTATTGTTATATATCATTATAAAGCCACTGCTTTTCTGCAATTTTTGATATATAATTTAACTCCCAAAGTAGTCGTAGATTTGATTTAATGGACGTTGTGTACCGTTGTGTGTATGAAAACAATAAAAAAAATTTCGTAATTTTGTACATTTTCGTGAATATTTCACCTTTGAGTGTGAGGATTGGTACAAAGTTGGCATTTTCTGTTGGGGATATGTATTCTCAATATAATTCAGCACGATATTTATGATTCTCACCCTACTAAGGCGAATAAGAATGAGAAATATGGAGCTGGGTCGAATTTTTTTTTAAATTTTTTTTTTCATCAAAAAAACGCTATAACTAAAAAAGCTCAACTCTAATTCGCGGGGACTTTTCACACTTTATCCGCAATGTGTGTCCCCGAAACATATAAAAAAATCAGCTTTCTCCGATTTTTTTTTCTTACTTCTTACTTTCTCATTTTTATGTCTAATGTGCCTGGACTATTGAGCGAATCAAGAAGCAATCTGCAATACTAAAGCATTGCAGATGGCACCATGATGCAACCAATGGTCGACATATTGTGTGAATTCCCGATTGGCAAACCTAGATATCTAATCTTCTGCAACCGCGCATCTTAACACCATTGCTATGAATTTTCATTTTGGGTTCAATGTCATGTACAGAAACTGTGGTCGTACATAGAACAGTTATCATGATTTTTTTTATCCAAACCTCCGAGATTTGAACTCGGCTGGAGCTAATTGCCACAACACACCTCGTCTCACGTCGATGAAGCCTTTCCGGAGCAATGCTAGAAGGAAATTTCAAATGGGGTTCCAAAGGAAAGAACCCATTCCGAACCCTACACCCCGAGCAAAGTTTTAAAAACTAAAAGAGCTCGTTGAAAGCACAGATTATAGAATTTGGATAACAAATCAAAATGAATTGTTAGTTGACAAGCGAGTACGTGAGAAACCCCCAAACCCGAGGGGCACCTCCATCTACGCTCATAAACCCCTCGCCTTCTCTCACTCATTCTAGCCAAAAACGAAACTGGTTCACCCAGGCGACTGAAGCATCTTACCATTAATTCTTCAAACTAAAGTTTCGCCTCTAAAAAGTCAATTAACGCAGCTGTGAAACTAGTGATTCAAACAAATGAAAGTGTCAATGACACTGTAGCTTAACTTGTGTGTTGTGTTTGATGAAAAGGATAATGTTCAATGTTTATGAAGGGATTATGAAATAAGACAAGAATTGTGATAATTGGGAATATGTTCATTTCTGTTCCCTGTATGCTATGTTTATGATAAAAATAATATGAGGTGTACACTGTACTAAAGAGCTGAGGGGTGGGTTAATATGACCTCACAGTTAATGTATGTGGCCCTCACAGTTAACGTATATCAACAAAAGTTATCAAGTTACAGTGAAATTATTCCAAAACGAGTCATCCTATTAAGTCACATTAAAATCCCCTCATAAATATGGCCTGTAGACTATGCTAAAGGTTTTCTGGCTTCGGGCCCTTGTAGCCGTCAGTTTCCCAATTGCGTCCAAAGGGGACGTTCTCATCTAGACATTATATGAAGTCAATCTACCAAGTTACAATGAAATCCCTTAATAAATATGACCTGTAGACTGTGCTAAAGGTTTTTGGGCTTTGGGCTCTGACAGCCATCATGGTTGAATGATCGCAACCAAAAGGGGACATTCTCATCTGGACCCTATTTGGGGTCATCCTACCAAGCTACACTGAAATCCCTTCATAATTATGACCTGTAGACTGTTCTAAAGGTTTTCGGGCTTTGGGCTCCTGAAGCCGTCACAGTTGCCCAATTGTGTCCAAAAGGGGACGTTCTCATCTAGACATTATATGAAGTCAACCTACCAAGTTACAATGAAATCCCTTCATAAATATGACCTGTAGACTGTGCTAAAGGTTTTCGGGCTTCGGGCTCTGGCAGCCATCATGGTTGAATGATCGCAACCAAAGGGGACAATCTCATCTGGGCATCATCTGGAGTGATCCTGCGAAGTTACAATGAAATCCCTTCATAAATATGACCTGTAGACTGTACTCAAGGTTTTCGGGCTTCGGGTACCTGTAGCCATCACAGTTGACCAATCACGACCAAAAGGGGATGTCATCATCTAGGCATGATATGGAGTCAACCTAACAGGTTATAATGAAATCCTTCTATAAATATAACCTTTTGCCTATGCTAAAGGTTTTTGGGCTCGGGCACCCATCAAGGCTGAATGACCACGGCCAAAATGGGACGTTCTCATCTAAACATTATTTGGAGTCATCCTACCATGTTACAATGAAATCCCTTCATAAATATGACCTGTAGACAGTGCAAAAGGTTTTCGGGCTTCGGGCACCTTTAGCCGTCAAAGTTTCCCAATCATGTCCAAAAGGGGACGTTCTCATCTAGACATTATATGAAGTCAACCTACCAAGTTACAATGAAATCCCTTCATAAATATGACCTGTAGACTGTGCTTAAGGTTTTCGGGCTTCGGGCTCGGGCAGCCATCATGGTTGAATGATCGCAACCAAAGGGGACAATCTCATCTGGGCATCATCTGGAGTGATCCTACGAAGTTACAATGAAATCCCTTCATAAATATGACCTGTAGACTGTGCTCAAGGTTTTTGGGCTTCGGGCACTTGTAGCCATTACAGCTGACCAATCACGACCAAAAGGGGATATCATCATCTAGGCATTATATGGAGTCAACCTAATAGGTTACAATGAAATCCTTCCATAAATATGACCTTTTACCTATACTAAAGGTTTTTGGGCTCGGGCACCCATCAAGGCTGAATGATCGCGATCAAAATGGGATGTTCTCATCTAGACATTATTTGGAGTCATCCTACCAAGTTACAATGAAATCCCCTCATAAATATGACCTGTAGACTGTGCTAAAGGTTTTCGGGCTTCGGGCACCTTTAGCTGTCACAGTAGCCCAATCATGTCCAAAAGGGACGTTCTCATCTAGACATTATATGAAGTTAACCTACCAAGTTACAATGAAATCCCTTCATAAATATGACCTGTAGACTGTGCTAAAGGTTTTCGGGCTTCGGGCTCGGGCAGCCATCATGGTTGAATGATCGCAACCAAAGGGGACAATCTCATCTGGGCATCATCTGGAGTGATCCTAAGAAGTTACAATGAAATCCCTTCATAAATATGACCTGTAGACTGTGCTCAAGGTTTTCGGGCTTCGGGCACCTGTAGCCATCACAGTTGACCAATCACGACCAAAAGGGGATGTCATCATCTAGGCATTATATGAAGTCAACCTAACAGGTTACAATGAAATCCTTCTATAAATATAACCTTTTGCCTATGCTAAAGGTTTTTGGGCTCGGGCACCCATCAAGGCTGAATGATCATGGCCAAAATGGGACGTTCTCATCTAGACATTATTTGGAGTCATCCTACCAAGTTACAATGAAATCCCCTCATAAATATGACCTGTAGACTGTGCTAAAGGTTTTTGGGCTTCAGGCACCTTTAGCCGTCACAGTAGCCCAATCATGTCCAAAAGGGGACGTTTTCATCTAGACATTATATAAAGTCAACCTACCAAGTTACAATGAAATCCCTTCATAAATATGACCTGTAGACTGTACTTAAGGTTTTCGGGCTTCGGGCTCGGGCAGCCATCATGGTTGAATGATCGCAACCAAAGGGGGCAATCTCATCTGGACATCATCTGGAGTGATCCTGCGAAGTTACAATGAAATCCCTTCATAAATATGACCTGTAGACTTTGCTCAAGGTTTTCGGGCTTCGGGCACCTGTAGCCATCACAGTTGACCAATCACGACCAAAAGGGGATGTCATCATCTTGCCATTGTATGGAGTCAACCTTACAGGTTACAATGAAATCCTTCTATAAATATAACCTTTTGCCGATGCTAAAGGTTTTAGGGCTCGGGCACCCATCAAGTCTGAATGATCATGGCCAAAATGGGACGTTCTCATCTAGACATTATTTGGAGTCATCCTACCAAGTTACAATGAAATCCCCTCATAAATATGACCTGTAGACTGTGCTAAAGGTTTTTGGGCTTCGGGCACCTTTAGCCGTCACAGTAGCCCAATCATGTCCAAAAGGGGACGTTCTCATCTAGACATTATATGAAGTTAACCTACCAAGTTACAATGAAATCCCTTCATAAATATGACCTGTAGACTGTGCTCAAGGTTTTCGGGCTTCGGGCACTAGTAGCCATCACAACTGACCAATCACGACCAAAAGGGGATGTCATCATCTAGGTATTACATGGAGTCAACCTAACAGGTTACAATGAAATCCTTCCATAAATATGACCTTTTGCCTATGCTAAAGGTTTTTGGGCTCGGGCACCCATCAAGGCTGCATAATCGCGATCAAAATGGGACGTTCTCATCTAGACATTATTTGGAGTCATCCTACCAAGTTACAATGAAATCCCTTCATAAATATGACCTCTAGACTGTGCTAAAGGTTTTTGGGCTTTGGGCCCCTGTAGCCGTCACAGTTGCCCAATCATGCCCAAAAGGTGACTTTCTCATCTAGACATTGTGTGAAGTCAACCCACCAAGTTACAATGAAATTCCTCAATAAATATGACCTGTAGACTGTGGTAAAGGTTTTCAGGTTTTGGGCTCGGGCAGTCGTCACGGTTGGCAGATCATGCCCAAATGGGGAAATTCTCATCTAGACATCATAAGGAGTCATCCTACCAAGTTACAATGAAATCCCTCCACATTAAACATGACCTGCAGACTGTTCTAAAAGTTTTTGGGTTTCGGGCTTGGGCAACTATCACGGTTGATAGATCATGCCCAAAAGGGGACGTTCTCATCTAGGCATTATACAGAGGCATCCTACCACGTCACAATGAAATCCCTTAATAAATACGACCTGTAGACTGTGCTAATGGTTTTCGGGTTTTGGGCTCGGGCAGCCATACCGGTTGCCCGATCGCGACCAAAAGGGGACGTTCTCATCTAGACATGACCCTAAACCTGCCTATGAAATTTTGTGACGATCAGACAAGAACTGCGGGGTGTAGCCCGTGCTAAAGGAAAATGTGAACAGACGTCACAGACGTCACAGACTCACAGACTCACAGACTCACAGACTAACAGACTTCCGCACGCGTGATGGCAATAGCTTATCTTGACTATGCCAAGTTAAGCTAAAAATGAAGATTTTGCGCACAGAGGTAATCAAACCATGGTTGACGCTGTTATTTATTTATTTATTTATTTATTTATTTATTTATTTATTTATTTATTTATTTATTTATTTAGCTCCTCAACATTCTAACTCTGTTTAAGCTCCGCTCAAGCAGGGTTACAGCGGTTGAAGACATGTGTATCATTGACGCGCAGTACGCCTTAGTACACGGCGTCATCGTGCCCCCATGTAGGCAACCGGGATAAGGTGCCTTGCCCAAGGACACAACGCGGGTCGTCCCGGACGGGGATAATTGACGCTGTTCACATGGACGCTTCCTATTTAGACTGACCCAGATACATGCCTTCCAGACAGACGGGTTCCAAGTAGACACTTCCCAAATAAATAGGCACTAGGCACTCGGGCCCCATATTGACGTTTCTCAAAATTGACAGGTTCTTGGTAGACGCTTCCCAAATCAAGGCTTTCCAAGTGGACGCCAGACATGAGATGGACGTTTTTCAAAATGGATACACAATATGTCACTAAACAATAACCCAAATATCATTTTCTTCATTATCACATCACAACATCACATCAGTATCATTCCAGGGGCGGCAGAACCGGTGGAGCTTGGGGGGGAAGGGGGGGGGGGGCAGTTTCGCCAGCTGTTTCTCTCGTACTGGATCAGTTTCGACGGATTTCGGATCATTTTTTGCAGTAAATGGCAGCAAACGCCGGCTAAAATGTATACAGTCTGTTAAAAAATCGGTTAACTGATATTGATCGTCATCTTACAGACATACAAGTATCAAATCCACCCCCAGACAAGATAATCCATAGACAGTATAATTGCTGTTAACGTCTGGTAAAGCATACAGGTGAGGTCTATTTATCAGCTTTGGTCGTTACGACCAAAGCTGATAAATAGACCTCACCTGTGTGCTTTACCGCCGTTTTTTAACGGCCCTCAAAGAGTGAAATCTTTCAAATACATCTCAAAATATCCGCTCAGATGCATGGAAATGGGGGTTTTGGGACCCTGGAATTTAAAATTTTCGTACCACAGGCCAAACCATGGTCGGCCCGTCATACTGACGATCATCCATCGCACGATCCAGTCTCCCCACTTTGAAAATCATTCCGCCGCCCCTGCATTCACTTTCCTATATTTGATGAAATATATGTTTTGTTCGACCCTTGTGCACAAAAAAATCCAAATCAATCAGAAGTAAAAATTGTGTGTGTGTGTGTGTTGTTTTTGTTTTTGTTTTGGTTTTTTTTGTTGTTGTTTGTTTCGTTGTTTTTGTTTTTTTTTTTTGTTGTTGTTTTTTTTGTTTTTTTTGTTTTTTTTTTGGGGGGGGGGGGGGGTCGAGACTACAAACTTATATAACGCTAAGTATCACTGTCTTTACCGTTACACTGCAATGCCCTTTAACTCTGTACTTGCAAATTTGTTGGTGATGTTAGCTCAACGCCACGGACTCCTTTGTCATTTAACTGTGTACTTGGCGAATTGATTAGGCCATCCCACGTGAATTTTTAGCTGTTTGGACCCTGAGATGGTGGAAATAACACACCTAAAATCCGCGTACTACCTCTGCGAGTTGTGGTTTAATTTCTCAAATTAGCCGATACGAGAGATGGAACATCACTCAAGGAGAGAGTGCCGCAGAAGAATCCAACTCGAAGTGAAAAGTGCGTGTGTGTGTGGGGGGGGGGGGGGGGGGGGGGGGGGAGGGGGAGGCGATAAACTTTTTATAACAACTGACGGCACATGGCATCATCCCCAAGATGAAGAAAATTTCAAATATTTATGAGAAGTGCTTATCATGCGACGTCTATATTGTGTGACATACAATGGAGATGCGCCCATATTATTATTATTATTATATGTCACTAGCGGGTGAATACTCGGCGTTGCACGGGAAAAGATGGTTATATAAGATCGGTCAAGAAACGGAGGAATATATCAAGGTCACCAGTTTGAAGGTCAAGGTCACACCGCACGGACACCCCGATAAAGTCAAAATGGTCGATGGGTCAATATACCCGCACATATGAAATTTTAGCCCGATCGGCCCAGCCGTTTTCGAAATAAAAGTTCAAGGTCATCAATTTCAAGGTCAAGGTCATCCCACACGGTGTAGAAAATTTGGGATCGATCGGTCGAGAAACGGTGGAGTTCACCCGGAACAAAGATAGATAAAGAGATGGAGAGATAGAGATATAGATACAGACATTCGCATTTATTTATTAGACTAGCGGGTGAATACTCAGCGTTGCACGGGAGAAGATGGTTATATCAATATACCCTCAGATATGATCGATAGAAAGTCAAGGTCACCAATTTCAAGGTCAAGGTCACCCCGCAACCCGATAAAGTCAAAATGATCGATGGGTCAATATACCGGCAAATATGAAATTTTAGCCCGATCGGCCCAACCGTTTTCGAATCAAGGTCACCCCGATAAAGACAAAATGATCGATGGGTCAATATATCCGCACATATGACATTTTAGCCCGATCGGCCCAGCCATTTCCGAAATAAAAGGTCAAGGTCACCAATTTCAAGGTCAAGGTCACCCCGCACCGGCATCCCGATAAAGTCAAAATGATCGATGGGTCAATATACCCGCACATATGAAATTTTAGCCCGATCGGCCCAGCCGTTTTCGAAATAAAAGTTCAAGGTCACAATTTCAAGGTCAAGGTCACCCCGATAAAGTCAGAATGATCGATGGGTCAATATACCCGTACATATGAAATTTTAGCTCGATCGGCCCAGCCGTTTTCGAAATAAAAGGCCAAGGTCATCAATTTCAAGGTCAACGTCACCCCGCATGGGCACGGCACCCATCCCATGTTACTCGCAGGGACGAATTACCCCCATGTACAAAATTTGAGATCGATCGGTGGAGAAACGGAGGAGTTCTCCCGGAACAAAGGTAGATAGAGAGATAGAGAGAGATATAGATACACACATTCGCACTTATATATTAGACTAGCGGGTGAATACCCGGCGTTGCACGGGAGAAGATGGTTATACCAATATATCCTCAGATATGATCGATAGAAGGTCAAGGTCACCAATTTCAAGGTCAAGGTCACCCCGCAACCCGATAAAGACAAAATGATGCATATATGAAATTTTAGCCCGATCGGCCCAACCGTTTTTGAAATAAAAGGCCAAGGTCACCAATTTCAAGGTCAAGGTCACCCCGATAAAGTCAAAATGATCGATGGGTCAATATACCCGCACATATGAAATTTTAGCCCGATCGGCCCAGCCGTTTTCGAAATAAAAGGTCAAGGTCATCAATTTCAAGGTCAAGGTCACCCCGCATGGGCACGGCACCCATCCAATGTTACTCGCAGGGGCGAATTACCCCCATGTACAAAATTTGAGATCGATCGTTGGAGAAACGGAGGAGTTCACCCGGAACAAAGATAGATAGAGAGATAGAGAGATATATAGATACAGACATTCGCATTTATATATTAGACTAGCGGGTGATACCCGGCGTTGCACGGGAGAAGATTGTTATATCAGCCGTTTTCGAAATAAAAGGTCAAAGTCACCAATTTCAAGGTCAAGCTCACCCCACGCGGGCACCCCGGTAAAGTCAAAATGATCGATGGGTCAATATACCCGCACATATGAAATTTTAGACCGATCGGCCCAGCCGTTTTCTAAATAAAAGTTCAAGGTCACCAATTTCAAGGTCAAGGTCACCCCGCACGGGCACCCCGATAAAGTCAAAATGATCGATGGGTCATTATACCCGCACATATGAAATTTTAGCCCGATCGGCCCAGCCGTTTTCGAAATAAAAGGTCAAGGTCATCAATTTCAAGGTCAAGGTCATCCCACACGGACACGGCACCCATCCCATGTTACTCGCAGGGACGAATTATCCCCGTGTAGAAAATTTGAGATCGATCGGTCGAGAAACGGAGGAGTCCACCCGGAACAAAGATAGAGAGAGAGAGAGAGAGAGAGAGAGAGAGAGAGGAGAGAGAGAGAGAGAGACATTTGCATTTATATATTAGATATATATGGGATCGGTCTATCAGGGAAGCGTCCATGTGGGTCTTTCTTCTGGGAACGTCCATCCGGGACTCGTCCATATAGGAAGCGTCCATCTTGGACCCGACCATCTGAGAAGCGTTTAATAGAAACCCGTCTAGCTGTTAAGCGGGTATCTGTAACCCGTCTATCTGGGAAGCGTTCATTTGAACAGTGTCAATCTGTGGTGACACCAAACACAGCCTAAGTGCACACAAACTCACTACTCACTATTGCACGTTGTAAGTGTGTGCATTCGAGTGGAAATTATCTCAGATCATAACAGTATATAATTATACTGCAACAACAATCCAAGTTGGCGGAGTTTTTCAAAAGATTTGCCCTCATTCGTCTGTGCAAAAAATCAGCATCCATCCAGGCATATTAATTTCACAGTGATTGTTGCATATTTCACCAAAGGAGACTACAGTTTAACACCCGAAAACCGGAGACGCGTCTCCTCTGCCGCGAGGTAATACAGAAGGTGCTCTGGCGCTGACGATATGTGTAATAATTGGCAGGGGAATCTTAAAATGTGATCGGGCAGACGACACTGTCTGATTTGAAACATCTCTGAGGCCATACGACTTGAGCTGTGTGTGAAGTTCAATTAATAGACTTCATCTTATTTCCCAGGTTTGTTCGACTTAACTTTGTTCTCTTCAAAAGAACTACAGAACTAGGTCGAATTCAAAATGACACCAGTATCAAAACTAATGATTTGAAGCAGCCTCAACACAACATGCGATCCGCAAACAACGAGGTCAGAAGGAAGTGAATTGCTTCCGGAGTACCATCTACTAACTTTCTTCGTGTTAACTCCTTCACGGTCATTTCCCCTGGAACCCTTTTTAAAAGTTTCCTCGTCAAATCAATGTTTGTTAACAGAATTTGCGACCTATTCGTTTGGTAGAAACTCCACGTTCTATGTGTTTTAGTTGTAATTCATTATTCATGTATGCTATTCGATGTGCACTTGTTTGCATTCTGCGAGAATTACGCCATGAAAATCCGCTATCAGAGTATGGACACAAAGAATTTCCTAACTGCACAAGCCACCCACTATAGGGGCCTACGAACAAGGGAATCGGGGGAGGGCGACTTTGGGGCAAGAGGGCAGCGCGTGCCATTTTCACTAGAGAGACTTTACTTTCCGAGGGCCGTAACTGAGAAACTCTCGAGTAATCGCTTCTAACTTACAGTTGTGTGCCATTGACAATGGGGGTGGGGGTGATCAGGTAGAATGAGATAATCACCAGAGAAAGAAGGTATACAATCGGTGGGTTTGTTCTAAAGCTTTGAGTTGAACAAGGGGCCATCTGCAATGCTTTAGCATTGCAGATGGCACCGTTTTCCACTCAATGGGCGATATATAATGTCAATACTGTTGAGTGTTACATTACAATTTATGCTACGTTGTAAACTCCCGATCTTAATTCATACCCAGAGTTGAATGCCCTTTTGATACCCTGCCCCCCCCCCTCCTTTATTAGATGCTTCCGGTGCCCCTGCGTGCGAATCTCAAATTTTCGGTCGAAACGAATTAGGCAGAAGATTTCGAATCGAATCGAATGTCCAATCAAATCTCATCGCTCTTCAAGTGGACAAATATGTGGATATTGCACCATCTTACAACTGTGGAATATGGTTAAAATTGTTAGTTTTCACTCAAGAATTGTAGTTTCAGTCCGCGGTATATATTTCAACACAATTCATTTTCGGTTTGAGCGAGTGAATCACAAATGCAAAATATTGCAAAGCCCAAATCACTGTAGTTTCGGAACCGGAACCACCTTGAACTCTTCTGCTATTATCGAGTTTCTCCTTCATGGCCGCTTTTTCCACTACCATCAGGTCTCCTGTACAAGAGTATACCTCCTTGGCCTCTTCTCCTACTATCATCATCAGGTCTTCTGTACATGGGAAGCCCTCCTTGAACTATTCTTCTATCATCAGGTCTACTTAAAAGAGTATCTCTCCTTGAACTATTCTACTACCATCCAGTTTCCTGTACATGAGTCTTCATCCTTGAACTATTCGTCTATACTCGGGTCTCCTGTTCAAGAGAATACTCTTCTATCATCAGGTGTCCTGTTCATGAGTATCCCTATGTGAGTTATTTTTTCTATCAACAGGTCTTCTGTAGAAGAGTGTCCCTCCTTGGATTATTCGTCTATCATCAGGTGTCCTGTATAAGAGTGCCCCTCCTTGGATTATTCTTCTATTCTTCTATTATCAGGTCTCCTATTCATTAGTATCCCTCGCTCTCCTTCAAACTATTATTTTATCATCAGGTCTCTGTTCATGAGTATGCCTCCTTGAACTATTATCCTATCATCAGATCTCCTGTACAAGCGTATCCCTCTTGAATTATTCGTATATCATCAGATCTCCTGTATAAGAGTATACCTCCTTGAACTATTCTTCTATTATCAGATCTCCTGTATAATAGTATTCATCCTTGGACTATTCTTCCATCATTAGGTCTTCTGTACAGGAGTATCTCTCCTTGAACTTTTCATCCATCATCAGTCCACATGTAGAGAAGTATCCCTCCTTGAACTATTCTTCTATCATCGGGGTTCCTGTAACGGATAATCCCTCCTTGAATTATTTGTCTATTATCAGTCCTCGTGTACAGGGTATCCCTCCTTGGACTATTCTTCCATCATCAGGTCTCCCATAGAGAATAATCCGCTTTTAAGTATTCATTTATTACACGCCTGTTCTATGAAATCCCCTTCTACAGCACACTAAACCGTGCTGAAAATTAAATCTGTTCCGCACAGGGAAATCGTTGACGGACTATTTTTTAAATAGAAGCGAAATTCTACTGGAATTTTCTACAAATCGTGTTACGCAATTACAATTTGAATCACCAGCGATAGCTGAAAATCGTCCCCAGAGCTCTAATGTGTTCTATGTGCCAGTAGGCACATAGAACACATTGGAACTCAGGGGACGAAATAGTAACTCGGGTTAATCGATATGGCACTTGTGCCACCGCGGAAGGATAAAACTCGAGGCCTGCTACCTCTCGTTCTATCCTTCCGCGCTGGTACACGTGCCATAGAAGATTAATAACCCATCCACACGCGTGTGTCGTCCTGTATATATATTATCAGTCCTCAAGTACCGGAGTATCCCTTCTTGAAGTGTTCTTCCATCATCAGGTCTCCTGTACAAGAGGAACCATCCTTGAACTTGTCGTCTATTAGCAAGCATCCTTACATGCAGGAGCATCTCTCCTTAAACTATTCTATCATCGGGACTCCTGTGCAGGAGACCGAATGACAGAAGATGAGTTCAAGGAGGTATACATTTTTTTCAAATCCTTTATGTCGATGAACTTGCTGTTTCGCTTGAAAAGATCGTTTGCATTTTACCCCACGCTGAACGCCGACTTTAAGAATCAAGGGGTGGACTGCGACAGCTGACGAGGACTTTGTGAAGAGCGGCGACTAAAAAAATTACGAATTTTCGAGACTTGAATTGTATAGAATCGAACCATCGGGTCGATTTCGAATTGAATCGACTCTCGAAGCTTCCCATCCACCTACTCCTCATTCAGTTGTGATATATTTGTCATCGGTTGCACCTTCAGCATCACTCAACGAGCCTGCCAAATGTAAAGGTCTTCATATAAGTGGAATTCAGCTTTAATTGATTTTTGTTTACCACCTGTTAAAAGTATTTTCTGGCGGTTTCAGCAGTCAGTTTTTACATCTCTGACACTACAGTCTAAAATCAATTGAGTTAAAAATCAACCCAAATCAACTGGGTTGAGTGAATATGAGCCTAATTAGTTTGCTTAAAAATCAACCCAAATCAACTGGGTAGAGTGAATATGAACCTGATTGGGTTCATATTCACTCAACCCGAATGATTTGGGTTAATTTTTTACCCAACTGATTTTAGAGTGTATTTAGGTGAAGGAAGCCAGATAAAAAAAGTTAGCAATGGCGTGTAAATGCCCAATTCTGCAACGGACCAATCCTCAGAAATACCAATACAAAGCTAGCGATTTAAGTTCAAGGAACACAAAATTGTGCACCATATCTATAGAAAATGCTGAGTATATCAAATAAACAGTAGTGTTACAATATTACTGACGAGGACGTTCGGTTCGAACTTCTATATTGCTTTATTCTTTTAAGATCTTATTGTGTCGTAAATTCTTTCAGTAAAGGATTCGGTGATAACCACAAAATAACGTCTGGCAGACCACTCCGGGAAAACGTAGTGATTACTAGCGCTCGTCTCATTCTTGTTTGATACCAAATATGGCGAGTGGTTAAATTGACAGAAAATTTGGGCGTGTCATAAATTGCAAATATATTTTGTCAGCTTTTTAACCTAATAATGTTATCAGATCCGCAACCTTTACTGAACAGCACAATATTATTTTTACGTTATCGTGAAACCATGCAAATATGGATGTCAGTGAAATAGGCTTGTTCCATTGAAATCTTTATTTGCATGGTTGCCCTCCGTTGATTTACGTATAAAATTGATAAAATTTAATTCAGTTTCACACAAAGTTGGTATTGGATCTGGTGTTGTTTTC
The DNA here is from genome assembly GCA_031216915.1 of Pictodentalium vernedei. Classification (NCBI taxonomy): domain Eukaryota; kingdom Metazoa; phylum Mollusca; class Scaphopoda; order Dentaliida; family Dentaliidae; genus Pictodentalium; species Pictodentalium vernedei. Next base: position 737,801,453 of record CM062297.1, read on the forward strand.
GGCGATTGTTATTGCCCAAATATACTAGTCTCCTGCGGAGCCCACTTGGTATTCACCTAGAGGTCTGCTATCAGCTTCGGCCATTTTAAAATGGCGGCGCAAATAGAGTAGAAGAAAGGCGTTTCTGGGTAGGGATGAAAAAATGCGCTGTTGTGTGCGTTAATATGCCCATATCTCGTCCATTTTTATCGAAATCTTTTCCCGAGGTATTTTCTGATCGATTTGAACAAAAATGAGAGAGCATATCATCACTAAACAACAGTATTCGACACGCTTTAATGTCAGGGAGCCAAGTCGATTATTCATGTTTTGATGTCAAATGTTTATGCCTGAGCTGGGCGCAGCATCCCAACATAGTGTATCGTAAACTACGCCCGATAGCCGTCATTTTGACACCAACCACACATCTGTACTGCAATTAATTCAAAAGTTACAGCTAATTTTAACTTTTCGACCCCCTCCCCCCCCCCCCCCCCCCCCCCCCGCGGATAGGCCCTATTTCCAAACTCTAGGTGTGGTATGACGCCCTCACGTGATGCATTCGAAAATAGGGCTCATGGTTGTCATGATAACATCAACTGTACCCCTTGATCAAACTTATTTCAAAAGCTGCAGGTTACCCCCCCCCCCCCCCCCCCGCCTCACCACCACCCACTGCACACATACCTGTACAGTAGAAGTTTACAAAACGTGTCTGTTGCCATTTATTCTTCCGAGTTGAAAGAAAATATACTAAAGAACTAGGAATTCAAATATTCAGTAATATAATACGTTTCAACTTATTCATATATATGTGAAGAACAGGCATTAAAATGTCCTGCCTGATATTCGCCGATTCGATAAAAATGAATATACAGGTGTTTTAATGACAATCCACTCTCCAGATACATTTATGTTCACTTAAATGCATGTTTTAACTTTGCTGATATGTCATAAATACCATTTAGCTTTAGCTTGTCATAAATGTGTATTTAATTTTTTGTGAGTTGTTACATTCGTTTTTTTTACTAATCGGTGAATATCAGGTTGAAACTTGTGTCTGTTCTTTACATGTATATAATATCTGAAACAGTTGAAAAAAATATTATATCACTGAACATTTGAATTCCTAGTTTCGTATATTTTCTTTCGACTTTGAAGAGTAAATGGCAGCACATTTTGTAAACTTCAACCCCACAAGTGTGTGTACAATGGGTTGGGTGGGGTAGAGGGAGGGGAGGGAGTACCTGTAGGTTTTGAAATAAGTGTGTCCAAGAGGTGCCGCGAACCTTAATTCCAGGTCTATCATGTGAGGTCTTGATACCACAGTTGGAATTTGGAAATGAATATTTGAAAATCCTGTTACCCGCCCTTGGGAATTAGTCGGGATTTTCAATCATCTGTTACGATATTAATTTTTTTTATTTTAAAGAGAGAAAATGTGTCCTTTCTCATTACCATATCAGTAGTATGTCTCGTATGTTTGGGGCGTTGTTTGCCGGACCCCGGAGGTGACGTTATGTCACGAGACTTAGTGGCGGCATGTTGTGTTGTCATGGTAACCCGTGTGACCGGCCATATTGTGACGTCATCACCATAGTGATATGTGGTGTTAGTGCGCATGCGCAGCGCGTGTTGTTAGGGTGATACGAGTTTCCGTCGTCCATTTTGTGTACTGGAGGCCGCAATCTTGGTTTCTATGGTAGCACGTGGTTGCTATGTTACCCACTTTTTCTGCAATGGGATGGGGGTATGTTCAGAGGGTATGTTCGATTGAATCGGAGTAGTTTTCTGGTTCGGATTTTCCTCAAATCCTCGTTTACTTCGTAGAATTACCACAAACAACCAGACAAGTTTTACTATTTCTACTCAACATACTGCTCAAACGACTCGAAGTCCATCGAGCAAATGAGCTTTAGAGTAATTGCTCGTTCGAGTGACTCCTCGAACGACTCTTCGACTTATGTCAGAAAAAAAGGATTCTAGGGCCTAAAAGGGATTCCGTAAGTAGGACTTTTTCCCAAATAAGCCAAAGAGCCAAGAGAGTAATTGCTCCATGAGCAATTGCTCGAACGACTCGAAGCTCATCGAGCAAATGAGCCTTAGAGCAATTGCTCGATCGAGTGACTCGACATACTGCTCTTAGACTTATCTGGGTATTTTAGGATACCTATTGTATTGGGCTATTGGGGGATACTTGTTGGACTTTACATCCGGGTACCTCTGTTGGGATAGGTATAAAAAGGGTGTTGGGACGAAAATAAATTCATTTGTGTCCTGACCGTCGTCGAGTGAAGACATGTTACCAATTCGTTGCAGATACTGTTCCAAGTTATTTTCGAGATCGGATAATGCTAGAAGACACGAGAAGAAGTATCATCGGCTCCACTGCAGATATTGCACGAAGTTGTTTACCCAACCACACAATAGGAAGAGTCATGAAGAACATCAATGTCCAATAAGAGCAGAAGAGCAGAGAGATACTGGAGATTCCATGACTGACCAGAATAAAGCTCTTTTAGAATTTTTACGGGATGCTGACAAGGTGGAAATCGATGCCGTTCTACGCGCTGCTGATGAAGATTTGATTACCTGTTTATGTAAATGTGCTACCAACATCCTCGAAGATAAGATACCACTGAATTTAGCTGAATGTGATGACCTGCGAAAATACGAACGTGTATTGAAGCTACTAACAGATGATGGAATCTCTCCAGATATAAAAAGATGTATACTACGAAAAAGTTGCTTTCTCTCGGCACTTATCAACCCAGTCCTAGCTCTGAAAAAGGTATAAAAGGGCTGTTGGTGTGAAAATAAACTAATTTGTTCTACGACCACGAAAGAGTGAAGACATGGCGATACATAACTGCGAGTACTGTGGAAAAACATTTTCTCGAAAGTTTAACATGAAGGGGCACAAAGAAGAAGTTTGCCCAAACCGACAAACGGAAAAATTGAGCAACACTACAAGATTAGAAAGAAATTTAGATACACTGCGAATCCTATCTGATGCGGATCGATATGAAGCCAAGACTAGACTCAATGCGGCCAGTGATGATTTGATACAATGTATATGTGATTGCGCCTCGAATATCTTGAAGGGAGCAGTACCTATAACCAAATCTGAGAGAGCTAAGCTGATTCCACACAAACACCAGATTGGGAAAATTGCCTTACCAAGGAGAGATCTATCTTTTCGGAAAAGAAGACGGATCATACAGAAAGGAGGATTTTTAGGAAAGCTGATCAAACCCACCATCAATGCTCTGTCCGATATCCTATAAAAGGGTCGTGCTCACAAGAAATTTGTTATTTGTAATCTGACCTTCGAAGAGAGCGAACGCAATGCAATCCTGTTGTGCACTACAAATTGGTCCAGAGATTCGGACTCTGATGAATCGTCGGAACTATCAGAAGATATGGAATATGAAGAAGACGAAGAAGAGGAAGAAGAAGACGTTTCTATGATGGGAACTATCGTCCAAAGTGCCTTTGACAAATACCAAAACGATTTTGACATCCTCATGAACAAATATATCGAGGATGGAATGGACAGTGAAGATGCAGTTGAAACAGCATAAAGAGCACTTCAAAAGAATGTCAAAGAAGCCATTAATGAGAAATACATTAATACCCTTGTGTACATTAGAAATTTTTTGCAACGACGCAATTCACAAGAAAATTCAAGAAACTACCAAGCGTCTTCGTGAAGATGAGGATTTTGACTTTGAAGAATCCCAGAAATATGCCTTGGAAAAGCGAAGATTTCTGTTCGACAACCTTATGACAAACTACTCATTCCGAGTAGATGAAGAAGAAGAAGAAGAAGACGATTAGAAAAAAGTATAAAAGGAGTGTTGGTATAAAAATAAATTCATTTCCGTTTTGAACGTCGTAGAGTGAAGATGTCTGTGTCAACAACAGTGCTCAGATTCAAAGATGGCTTACATATACAGATCTTCAAGAATGATGCTGGATTAAAGCTGACTTCCCAAGAACTGACTCAAGTGAATCGTGTAGTAAATGCAGCCAAGAGAAAAAATCTTGATGTGTGGATACTAACCCATCAGTAAACAGAAGAATAAAGACAGAAGAATTGACTGGTGCTTCCAATACAAACAAAAATGAAGTTACTACTGCGAACAAAGTTTCTACAGAAACAAAGAAAGATGTTTCCATCAAGAACGAAGTTGCTACTGAAGAAACGAGAGCGATGCCAGCTCCCATAAAGAAAGATGTTTCCACTAAGAACGAAGTTTCTACTGAAGACAAGAAAAAATGCCATCTCCCATAACGAAAGATATTTCCACTAAGAACGAAGTTTCTACTGAAGACAAGAAAAAGATGCCAGCTCCCATAAAGAAAGAAGTTTCCACTACGAATAAAGATTCAAAGAGAACCCAAACCAAGAAAAATGTTTCCACTCAAACCACAAATGAAGTTACTACTAAGAATCAGAAGAATGAAGTTACTACTATGAAACAGCTAGAGAAAGAGGAACCAAAAGATGCCAGACAGGAAATTAAAGTAACCAACAAAGCCAAGTTATCGAATGAGAGAATGTGTTTAATCAAGAACCTAGCCATGCAATGGGAAGAAGCTCCAACCCACAAGAAGATGAAATGGTTAGCCCATGCAAGAAGAACTACAAAGAGAAATGCCTTGAGACATTTAATTGTGTACTTGAATAAAAATGAATAAAATGTTATATACTGTTGTTTGTTTTTTATCTACTATCCCAATAGAAGTAACCGGATGTAAAGTCCAACAAGTATCCCCCAATAGCCCAATACAATAGGTATCCTAAAATACCCAGATGAGTCTAAGAGCAGTATGTCGAGTCACTCGATCGAGCAATTGCTCTAAGGCTCATTTGCTCGATGAGCTTCGAGTCGTTCGAGCAATTGCTCATGGAGCAATTACTCTCTTGGCTCTTTGGCTTATTTGGGAAAAAACCCTACTTACGGAATCCCTTTTAGGCCCTGGAATCCCTTTTTTCTGACATGAGTCGAAGAGTCGTTCGAAGAGTCACTCGAACGAGCAATTACTCTAAAGCTCATTTGCTCGATGGACTTCGAGTCGTTCGAGCAGTATGTAGAGTCACTCGATCGAGTAATTGCTCTAAGGCCCATTTGCTCGATGAGCTTCGAATCGTTCGAGCAATTACTCATGGAGCAATTACTCTCTTGGCTCTTTAGCTTATAAGGGATATTTGAGAATGCTTTTGTTATACACAAAGGAGATAATGGGAAATCAAGCAATCTGATTGGTTATAAATGATCTAGATAAATTAAACAACAAGAGTACTTGGAATAGGGTAAGAAGTTACAAGAATAGACCAGAACAGCTAAATATAGTAATAATAAGCAAAGCTGTTCCAGCTGATATAGGCTCTCCTACGCTACTGGAGTATGCTCTAGAAGAAAGGATCATGATCAGATAGGCGAAAACTATTACATATATAGATAGAAGCAGAGAATTCTGAAAGAATTTGAAATAGTAAAACTTGTCGGGTTGTTTGTGGTAATTCTTCGAAGTAAACGAGGATTTGAGGAAAATCCGAACCAGAAAACTACTTCGATTCAATCGAACATACCCTCCGAACATACCCCGTCCCATTGCAGAAAAATTGGGTAACATAGCAACCACGTGCTACCATAGAAACCAAGATGGTGGCCTCCAGTACACAAAATGGGCGACGGAAACACGTATCACCCTAACAACACGCGCTGCGCATGCGCACTAACACCACATATCACTATGGCGATGACGTCACAATATGGCCGCTCACACGTGTTACCATGACAACACAACATGGCGCCACTAAGTCACGTGACATAACGTCACTTCCGGGGTCCGGCACCGGGGTCCCGCAAACAATGCCCCAAACATACGAGACATACTACGCATATCTCTTTGTACGGGAAGTCTCATTACGTACACCATCCATGGGTGACAAATACTCCGGGAATGTGGGGGTCGAAAAGATCAAATCAGCTGTAACTTTCGAACTAACTGTGGCACATGGATATGGTAGTGGCAAAATGACGAATGTCGGGCGTAGTTTACGATGCACTATGTTTGAATGCTACAGCGCCCAGTAATAAACATGTGAGATCAAAACATGAATAATCGACAGAGCCCTCGGACACTAAAATGCTGTCGTTTGACGGCGACTCATTTTGTTCAAGTCGATCACAAAATCCCTCGGAAAAGATTGAGACAGAAATGGGAAAGATCTGGGCATCTTAAAGTATACACAACTGCACAATTTTGATTCCCTACCGAGAAACTCATTCTACTCTGTGGGCGTCATAGTCTGTGTTGAAAGTCCACCCTGCAAGTGTTTTAGTGACAATCCACTCCCCAGATATATTTATGTTCAGTTAAGTATATTTACCAACTTTGCTGAAATGTCATAAATACTAATCAGCCATAGCTTTTGAGATAATCACTTTTGTGATATATATACTTTTGTGAGCTGTTACATTCATTTTTATCGAACAGGTAAACGTTAGGTTGTCATTTTAATACCCGTTCTTCATACGTATATCTGAATAAGTTGAAAAAATATTATATTATTGAACATTTGAATTCCTAGTTCTTTATGCATTATGTTTTCCTTCAACTTGGAGAAATAAATGGCAGCAAACACGTTTTGTAAACTTCTATACAGGTGTGTGTACAATGAGTTGGGGAGAGGGTGTTAGAAAATTACCATGCAGCTTTTAAAATAAGTTTGACCAAGGGGTACAGTTGACATCACCACGACAGCCATGAACCCTATTTTCGAATGCATCACGCGAGGACGTGATACCATACTTAGAATTTGGAAATGGGGCTTAAACATTTGAAAATCCTGTTACCGTACTTGGGAATTTGGCCGGGATTTTCAATTATCTGTATCGATATTTATATTTTTTTTATTTTGAAGTGAGAAACTGTGTCCTTTCGCCATACCGTGCCCCGTTGTAGACGAAGTCCCATGCGTCCACCGCCCGTGGGTGAGGCATACCGGGAGGGGGGGGGGGGGGTGTCGAAAAGATAAAATTATCTGAATTAATTGCGGTACTGAGGTGTGGTTTGTGTCAAAGTGACGTCTATCGGGCGTAGTTCATTATACACTATGTTGGGCTGCTATGCCCAGCTCAGAAATAAACATTTAAGATCAAAACATGAATAATCGATGTGGTTCCCTGATATTAAAACGCGTCGAATACTGCTGTTTGGTGGTGATAAGCACTCATTTCTGTTCAAGTCGATCAGGAAATATCTCGGGAAAAGATTTCGATAAAAATAGGCAAGATCTGGGCATTTTAACGTATTCAACAGCACAATTTCTTATCCCTACCGAGAAACGCCTTTCTTCTTCTCAATTTGCGCCGCCATTTTAAAATGGCTGAAGCTGATAACAGACCTCTAGGTGAATACCTAGTGGGCTGCGCAGAAGACTAAAATATACAGGTATAATGGGTAACTTATTCACCGTCCGTTTACTCACGGAATTGTTTGTCTGACTTTTTCAGAGACAACTGATCAAAATGGTGAGAAGTTAGTAAAATAATGCACATAAGTCATGGCCATTGGAACAAGAACGTTAACTAATTGAGTTAACATTCATTAGAGGGCCGAATGTATGTTTTTTAGATTCTAGGCGATAAGCTGTACTGAATGCATAAACATCATCACATTGATGCAGTTGTAATTTGATGAATTCAGTTGTAATACATATTACATGTACGCGATAAAAACGAACAATGTATTTTTGTCATACAGCAGTTGACACCATGAACTCTGCGTGGAAGATTCTGGTGCGGTTTCTATTGCTGCGACCAGTTCTACCTTTCGACGGCTGCTGCTGAAGCTATTATATTTTACTGTGGTTCATCTGCACTTTCAACAAACTGGGCCATTTCATGTTGGGAAGTTAACATGCAAATAACAAGACAGTTTTAGAGTGAGGGAATCCACGTCGTTAGAGAGCACAACCGATAAATAGATAGTGAGAAACTTTATTCAGCAGCATGCAAAGATACACAGAGTAATAAGTTTCGTATAGACATAACCATTTGATACTTCTGCTTGGAGATGACATAGCCAGATTGGGTGTCTACCTGCCATCATCCTAAAGACCAGAATTATTTTACATTAAATTTAATTCGATTCAGCCCAAGCTACATTTTCGTGTTGAACACTCTGCAAAACTAAAAACCTTAGTACTGCAAGGAGAAAATAAAATAAGCGACTGTGACCAGGTAAGAAAAGTATTTTCAATAACCTGGCTTACCCTGCCGACTAGATGAAAGGTGAACAATTATAATAGGTTAATGGGACTGATATCTGCAATTATGAGCTCAGTAACGAAATAATATATTTCGACTACAGCCAAGATTAAGCAGCGCTATGAGCCTGGGACACAGGTCTTCGACATGTGCCGAAGATTATGAATGAAAGTGTCAATGACACTGTAGCTCAACTTGACAAGCTTGAACTTGGTAAGTTATAAGTGAAATGGCAAAATTGAAGATCATTAATACCAATGTTAGTTGGTGAAATTTCAACATAACAGCATTGTGTGTGCACAACGTCAGAGTAATCCATGCATTTATAAATATAAACTGTAAGACTGGCTAAAGGAAGAATGTTGATACACAAATGCAGTTAAGTTCAGAGGTTATTGTAAATGGCAACTTTTTTAACAGAAATGAGTGCTAATCAATAGCTCTTATCTAAAGGTCTCGCCTAATGAGCACACCAAGTTCAAAAACAATCCTATGATAAATGTGGCCTATAGACCATGTCAAAGAAGAATGTTGATGCAGAAATGCAATAAATTCAAAGACTGTTGCTAACAGAAACAGTTTTTGATGGAAATGAAAAGAAAATCGATAGCTCCTATCTCTGTCACCCTGCATAAGCATACAAAGTTTCAAAACAATCTGAGAATGAATGCACCCTCTGAGGCATGCCAAAGGAAGATGTTAATGCACAAATGCACTAAGTTTGAAGGTCATTGCTAGTGGCAAAGTATTTTTCTCTCTTTTTATGGAAATTCATAAATATACCCTGCAGAGAGTGCAAAATGGATAAGTTGCCGCACAAATGTAGTAAGTTCAAAGCCTGGTGATAACGACAATAATTTTTTAAACGAAATGAACAAAAAATCAATAGCTCACATCTAGAGGTTAGTCCGAAAACACATACCAAGTTTCAAAGTGATCCGATCATAAATGTGCACTGGGGGTGTGTCAAGGGGAAATATTGATGCACAACTGCACAAAGTTTTTACTAAGTTCATCAGAGGCCGTTGCCAATGGCAACTATTTTTGACGGAAATGGACGAAAATCAATAGCTCCCATCTAGAGGTCACCCCAAACAAGCACACCAAGTTTCAAAGTGATCCGGTCAACAATGTGCACTGAAGGCTGCACCAAAGGGAAATATTGATGCACAACTGCACGAAGTTCATCGAAGGTCATTTTTTGACAGAAATTGAAAAAAATCAATAGCTCCCATCTAGAGGTCACCCCAAACAAGCATACCAAGTTTGAAACCATTCTGATCATAAATGTGCCCTGTAGGGCGTGCCAAAGGAATATAGTGATGCCTGACTAAACTAAGTTCAAAGGGCGTGGCCAGCGGCAACATCTTTTGACGGAAATGGAAGAAAATCAATAGCTCCCATCTAGAGGTCACTCCAAACAAGGATGCCAGATTTCAAAGCAATCCGATCATAAATGTGTCCTCTAGGGTGTTCGAAAGGGAAATATTTAGGTCTGACTAAACTAAATTCTAAGAATGTTACCAGCGGCAACATTTTTGGACGGAAATGGAAGAAAATCGATAGCTCCCGTCTTGAAGTCACCCCAAAAAAGCATACCAAGTTTCAAAGCGATCCGATAATAAATGTGCCCTGCAGGGTGTGTGAAAGAGAAGTTTTGATGCATAACTGCACTAAGTTCATCAAAGGTCGTTGCCAGTGGCAACATTTCTTGGCGGATATCGAAGAAAATCGATGGCTCCCATCTAGCGGTAACACCAAACAAGAACACAAAGTTTCAAACCAATCTGATCATAAATGTGCCCTGTAGGGTGTGCCAAAGGAATATATTGATGCCTGACTAAACTAAGTTCAGAGGTCGTTGCAGGCGGCAACATGTTTTGACGGACATAGAAGAAAATCGATAGCTCCCATCTAGAGGTCATCCCAAACAAGCATACCAAGTTTCAAAGTGACCAGATCATGTTTCAAAGTGATCAGATCATAAATGCGACCTGTGTGGTGTGTCAAAGGAAATTGTGGACGTACGTAAGATGGCAATAGCTCAGCTTGACTTTGTCAAGTTGAGCTAAAAATGGTGTATTTGAAGGTTTTTTTTGACAAATTATGTATTTTCCCATGATTATGTATAATAAGAGAGACAAGGTCATGGACACTCTTGCTTGAAAGATATCTACCTGCCTTATTCAAACTCAGAGAAAGACCAAACGCGTGAATTTGTAGTCGAGATGTTGATGTCATCCGACAGCTAAGACATTAAGTTTTACGTTGGTATACCACTTGCCCAATAAAATACATTTTAACGCTAAACCGCTCTCTCGTTCCCCCGTGGGAACCCCGGGAAGTGAAGCAGTGCTTGTTCACATTGGTAAACAAGCTCCTTTCTAGTGGTAAAATATGACCCAGTCACCAATGCTTGGGGTGGAAGTCGTCCAAAAAGGCAAAATGTGGATAAACGATTGACAACATTTGTCTTTATCTTCATTTTGTGGTCACGATTAGCTATTGTGGAGAAATGTGTGACTTTAAATATCACATTTCCCGTTCTTTTCTGAGCCCCCCACCCCCCACCCCACCATTAAACCTCACCGAAGTCTCTCGATCAGAGTGAACGAACTTTTGATTCAGTCAGTCCCACTTCAGCAAATGCAAGAAACATACATTTTGTCACTCTTTTCATCGTACCAAAACACTTTCAACTGCTTTTTACCAGACTGGGCTGTTTAACTCTTTCACTGCCACGCCCAAGTAGCCATATATGGAGGCCCTCTATGTACGCCTGTACACGAGAGAGTTTAATAAAATGTATGATATACTTGAAACTCTATCATCTGATTAATTGTTTGAAAGGGTTCTTTGAGTCCTTTCCAACAATTAATCAGATGGTAGGTTTGATCTGCGAACACCAGAACGTACAGATAATCATCATAAAATTGATGACAATGGTCCATTTCCGCGGCGTCAAGTGTTAAAATACTGATATAATGCTACACTGCTATATTGCAAATGATTAAATTATACTAAATAACTCTTATGCCTGCTATTGTGAAGTTACCAGGAATTATATAAAAACATTTATTTATTTATTTATTTATTTATTTATTTATTTATTTATTTATTTATTTATTTATTTGGGGATTACCCTAACATAAATAAATAAATAAATAAACAAATAAACAAATAAATAAATAAATAAATAAATAAATAAATAAATAAATAAATAAATAAATAAATAAATAAATCTACCCTTTTGCCTTACGTGAGATAAATATTTAAGATGATTTTTCTTGAAATTCAAACCTCTGGGGTGAGATGGAGGTCAGTTAAAATGATAATAGCTGAATGATTGCTTTTCTAATGCTACGAAATCATAACAAACAACAAATATGCCCAAACACAGAAGAAAACAAGAAATTGTCACTCGAAAGTGACTGTGTCCCCGACGTGACAATGACCTTGATCTGTGACTTTGAGCTCCATCGAACAAAACAAAATTGTCCGCGACACATCGTCTCCACATAAGCATAATATGTATGCCAAGTTTCAACAAAATCCAATGAAGCATTTCAGAGTTGTGGAGCGGACACGAAAATCTTCCTGACAGACAGACAGACAGACAGACAGACAGACAGACAGACAGACAGACAGACAGACAGACAGACAGACAGACAGACAGACAGACAGACAGACAGACAGACGGTCACGACAATATTCCTAAAGACAGACAGACAGACAGACGGTCACGACAATATTCCTAACGGACAAACAGACAGGCGAACAGACGGAAATGACAAACACTATATGCCCCCGAAAAAATTTTTCGAGGGCATAAAACAGCTTAATGAAAAAAATGCATGATGCTGCATGATGAGGAAAATATGGGTAATCAAAATTGAATTGAGTGATTTTTATCCCATGTTTGGCATCGGATTGTGTTCAGGCGTTTAAACCACGATTGCTGTGTGTATTCAGTGTGACCCGATACAATACAGATATTCAGAAATCTATTAGATTGGAATGCGAGCTACGTGTTAGAACGTCATGTAAGAACGAATATAATTGGTCGTTTCGCATCCGATTGCCGTTATGACGTAATTGGAATGCTCCGACAATCCTTCTTATCCTTGTGTCTTACGGTGAGTATGGGAATTTACACCGGTCGACTCATACACTCTGAGGCGCAGCCTCATGGTGTATGAGTTCCCGGACCGGTGTAAATTCCCATTCGCCCCGGAAGACACAAGGACAACGGATTTATTTCCAAACCCTTTCGTTCTGTTGACCCAACAGTTAAAGTAACTTTCAAAATCAACATTTTCTCCTTTTTCCCATAAATATGTTCTTAGTAAATTGGAACACTTTTTGTTGCACTTGGCTATATTTACTGCTATTACTTTTGTTCTCTTTTCTAAAATTTCAGTTTCAATACGACTTGCAGAGCGTTTCCTAAAATTAATTTGAGCCAGTTTAATTAAGCAGACACACACCCCGTCCAAAAAAATAGCACCATAAATAAGTAATCCCCGCATGATACATATGTATTTTTTATTTTCAGAAAACCTTTTGTGTAATAATTTACTTCAAAATATTCATTTAATCTTATTTTTATTTTTGCAAACATATAAATGAGCCAGTAAATAAATATGTATGCTAATATAAATGAACGGAACTTTTTAAAGCCTTTTTACCAGGTATTGCATATTCCTGTTTTTACACTATAATTAACCACGGTGTAAAAATATAAAAGATACTGTGGACAAAAAGTTACAACGTATCTCTCAGCCAATCAAAAAGCAGTAATTCATTCCATTTGGAAATAACAAACAGTATCACGCAAGTAAATAAACAGACCGCCGAAGGTGATATTTTTCTTTGAAAAATCTCAGCTTCATTCACTTAATTCAACTTTAATCATTAATAAATGATAGTACGGGTGACATGAGCCAACAGTCCTAGGTGGGAGTTGTTTCCTAACGTTAAAACTAGAAGTCCTGTAACGAACTGTGCGCTTATCTAGGCTTAATTACGCGTAGGAATTGCGCGCAATTGGCATATCGAATGGCATCCAAAGCACGGCAGGTTCTCTTGGTTACTCATAGCAAACACAGGCAATATTTCTGCCAATGGACCTCCGGGTTACCCGGAGGTCCATTGGCTGAAACATTGCTTGTGCATAGGCCATATGTACAGAATTTGATAGCCTAACTATGGTCATAACGCGTAGATTGACGCGCAGATCAACGTGCTATTTGTGCGCATTTCATGACAGGACTTCTAGTTTTAACTGTACATTGCACTCGGCGTTCGTGAAACACTTGAAAAACTCCAACTCGAGTCGTTGATTCTTGTGCTCTACATCGTAATGCACCGGCGTTTTGTTCTGTCATTTTGTATTGCCTTTGCTCTACGGTGAATCAAAATTCACAGCCCAAATATTGTTTCGAAATTGCAATATGAGAAGGAAAAATGTTACCAATTATGTATCCCAAAGCTCGCATCGCATCTAGAGTGAAAATGCTTTTAGTCCAAACACTGTTCACATCCTCATGTTTGTTGTTTGACAACCGTGAATTTTGTTTGTATATTTACACGGTCATCGAGATAAAATGCATATACCAAATGGGATATGCAACCTCTATGGGCCTTTTCATTTTATTAGTTTCATTAACTAACGTCGAGTCCGGTTAATCCTCGGATGGGTGGTCGTCTGAGCGATCGATTCGGACTCCCGCGTTGAGTTCTTGGGCAAATCACTTAACCCAGATTGTCCACCTGGGGGCACGATGACGCCGTGTACTAAGGCGTACTGCACGTCGATGGTGCGCATGTCTTCAACCAATCTCACTCTGCCTGTGCTGCAGTGCAGAGTTACGATATTGGGGAGCTGGCAGCTGCTCGTCGTTGCTCGGTGGTTCTCTCCGGGTATTCCGGCTTCCTCCACCCGTAAAACTGTCACGGTCGTGATTAGCCATTGTGCATAAGTATGTGACCTTAAACACCAATAAATAAATAAATAAATATAGTTACATTAACTTGTTTTCCAGTTCTGTAGTGAGAATATTATCACGTAACAATAGCTTTTATCCGTGTAATTAATTATAAATGTACCAACTGAGCCCACTGTTCTTGACGATATTATATGAAACATATGTTGGTAATCAACTTAGTCGAGAATCCGGGAGAGATCAAAATCCAGGTACAATAAATGTACACATGCCCTTTGCATCATCGTAATTCTGAAGAATATGTAGAGAGATATAGAGAAATAAAATGAATTGTAATATTACCTGCAGATGTAATAAAGTCATACACAAGTAGTTTTTTCACCCTTTACCAAACTGTTCAGAAATAAATATTGCATCGTGTGGACGGCAATATTTATTCTAATATTCACTTTTTAGTTTCGAAGCCTGTTTTACACCACGATTACCTATTGTACCATATATGAAAAGCCTCTGACATAAATTTTAGCTTTACACACCAACCGTGGTGAACACGCAAGCAATGAGATTTCAATAGTAAAAATTTACACCTACAGTAAAACATCCAAGTTGACCTTTGGTGACGTCAAATTTATCGCACATCGTCTCGCGAAGAGTGAAATGAAAGCGGCAATTATTTATTACGTTTTTAAATGGGTTTACCTCATAAGATGCCAAAAGTTAACAAGCATGCATTGTCTCATGTTAATAAAGCATCCATAACTCGAAATAGTATGTTATTAAAAAAAGGCTCCGTTTCTTTTTCCATTTCGTTTCGGCAATAAAACTGACAGCGGAAGTACCGCCCACCGATGCTCATGTAAACAAAAACAGATTCGCACGTATATACGTCTGCTGTTCAGTAAAATCGAGAAAAAATAATAGTGACTCTTAATCATCTGACGATCATGGTACAAATAAAATATACCCAAAGTAGCTTGGTGTACCAAATGTTCACCACGAGTGGTGAAGTGGTGTTTACCGCGCGCCAAAGGTTCGCGGTGAACACCACTTCACCACGAGTGGCGAACATTTGATACACCAAGCTACTATGGGTATAGTCTATATTTATCACATATCATCATCAAATAGCTCATTATGGAAAATATCGTCCAGGACACGTATAATACGGGAATGATTCCAGAAGTCAACGTCGACGTGGTAACGTTGTAGGTTGGTTTCAGAAGTAGAATTGAATTAATCTTTTCTTATTTTTCATTAGCTGTCCACCTAATACAAATAGCAGACGACATTTGCAGAAAACATTTTCTGAATAAGTAAATATTTTCATTTTTTCTCTCGGAAAGCGATCGTCGATCTCGTTCCAAGGAGGAGTCATAAGCTATGTTTTGGAGGCAAAAGTTGAAAAAATAAACTTTGGCTGGCGACTTTTGCGAATAGCGCAGGCCAGCTAGCTAGTCGTTACGTTAGCTAAAAGGTTAAATTACACATTATGTGATAAAAAGAATCTGAAATTCGTCACGATTTGACATAAAATGTTTCAACCTCATTCACTAAAATCGATCTGAGCGTTGGTAAATCTCAACTCAGATTCATTTTGTGAACTCTTCACAGAAATTGCAACTGAAGTCGCGATTCATCAGAAGAGGTCCTTTGTTTATAGCAGTTATTGAACGAGCTCGACATGTGTATTCAGTGATGTGGTAATAACATGCCTAAAGGTTCGGCGAGAACCAGAATCCCAACTCTAATTTTGATTCTTGCAAATATTCGTTGATTCATGTGCGAACATGGTATATTGCGAATATTAAGGACTTTAGAGTTGTGGTTTGAGAAAAAATAATTTAAAATTTTAATCGCCCTGTTGTGTATGACGTTCTTTTTTATTAGTGGATAACCCTCTTATCACTAAAGCCTTGTACAACATGTTCGCACCATTACATACCATAAGTTTACAAAAGCCAGTGGCAGCTTGGAGTTGGAAGCCTGTTGATTAGATAAATTAATGTTTCCATCTGCACTCATGATGCTTTTCAAACAACAGCAAGTGATGTTATGAAAGAGTGGATTGTGGCGATGTTTGGTCAAGTGTCTGCACTTGAACAGTATCGCACGACTTACAGTTTTTGTCGTTGGCAGAGATTTACGGGAAAGTTAGCACCCGTTAATTTCCGAAAGCTCGCAGCACATTAAACACTAAGGGTGCAGGAATTTCATATAAGAATTGAAATTTCGAAATATTAGCGAATTTGTATCATCGAGTGCGCATCATTTCACAAACTTAAGGCAGTTTCCTGTAAAGTAAAAATACAGAAGATGGCTATTACAATTTTTCCTCAATCAATTTCATCGTTTCACTATTATTCTCTGTTTATTACTTTCCAAAGTGTGATTTACTGGGATTTCCGGGTTTAATTATAAGCGATAACTTCACAAGTGAATTATGCAATCAACAATTGTGTCATGTGTCCGTGCGCGCAAACGAAGACGCTTTGCCGTGGGTGTAATGGGGACTTCATTGTGTTTTTTTTAACCCTTTACCTAACATGAAAAGCCAACGACACTTGTCAAAAAAATTCTTGAATAACTAATTTTTTCAATTTTTGGCTCACCAACGTTAGTCGGCGTCGGCATCCGCTCTCAAATATTTTGAACTTTTGTGTACAGGTTTTGATTTTTTGGCTTTTTAAAATTTTGTTTAGTTTCTGAATATTGCTATGGCGGTTCACTATAACAGTTAACTCTTTTCCAGGGTATTTTGTCTTAATTTTAACCCTTTGAATCAAATTTTAGACTTATTTTGATGTTTGCGTGCAGGTTTTGATGTTGTTTTTTTTTCCTTTCTTCCAAGTGGAGATTTACCTTGCAACATATGGCCATGCTTTCTATTGTATGTAAACATGCATCTTAGGGCTAAGTTTGTATTGTTTAACCCTTTCCCCGCTGAATTACTTCAATTTTGGACTTTTATGTACAGGTTTTGGACTTAGGCTTACAGCTTTTTACTTTTATGTACAGGTTGTGATAAAAAAAATTTAAATTGAGGTTGACCTCACTGCATATTGCAGTGGTGGTTACTATAACATTGATTTCTTTCCAGTGCATTTTTTTAAATTTTAACCCTTTCAATCGATTTTTATTAGACATATTTTGATGTTTGCGTGCAGGTTTTGATGCTTTTTCTTTTCCTTTCTTCCAAGTGGAGATTTACCTTGTAGCATATGTCCATGCTTTCTATTGTATGTAAACATGCATCTTAGGGCTATGTTTGTATTATTTAACCCTTTTCCTGTTGAATTACTTCAATTTTGGACTTTTATGTACAGCTTTTGGACTTTGGCTTACAGCATCTTACTTTTATGTACAGGTTGTGATAAAAAAAAAACAATTTCAAGTGACGTTGACCTCACTGCATATTGCAGTGGTGGTTATTATAACATTGATATCTTTCCAGTGCATTTTTAAAAAATTTTTAACCCTTTCAATAGATTTTTAGACTTATTTTGACGTTTGCGTGCAGGTTTTCATGGGTTTTTTTCCCCCTTTCTTCCAAGTGTAGATTTAGTTTGTAGCATATGTCCATGCTTTCTATTGTATGTAAACATGCATCTTAGGGCTACGTTGTATTCTTTAACCCTTTTCCTGCTTAATTACTTCAATTTTGGACTTCTTTTGTTTACAGGTTTGGATTTTTGTGCTTTTTAAAAAAGAATTTTCTTCTTTGCATATTGCTATGGGGGTTCACGATAACATTTAACTCCTTTCCAGGGTATTTCGTCCTAATTTTAACCCTTTGAATCAAATTTTGGACTTATTTCGACGTTTGTGTGCAGGTTTTGATGTTTTTCCCCCTTTCTTTCAAGTGGAGATGTATCTTGCCGCATATGACCATGCCTTATATTGTATGTAAACATGCATCTTAGGGCTAGGTTTGTATTATTTAACCCTTTTCCTGCTTAATTATTACAATTTTGGACTTCTGTGTAAAGGTTTCGATTTTTTGTGGTTTTTTGAATCTTTCTCCTTTTTTGCATATTGCTATGGTGCTTCATGATAACATTTAACTCTTTTCCATGGTATTTTGTCTTAATTTTAACCCTTTGAAACAAATTTTCGACTTATTTTGACGTTTGCGTGCAGGTTTTGATGTTTTTTTTCCTTTCTTCCAAGTGGAGATTTTTTTAAGTGGAGTTTTACCTCACTGGCATATTGTCATGGTGGTTAGTAACATTTTCAGGGTATTTTTCTAAATTTTAACCTTTTGAAACTAATGTGATACTTTTTTTTACTTTTATGTACAGGTTTTGAGGTTTGTCTTTTCTGAGGCTGGGAGGGCTATTTTTGCCCTCCTCAGTTTTTTTAAGGTGAGCAGTAGGCGAGCGAATAAATCGCTCTCCTGAAAATGCCAGGCCTGTACCTATACGGCCTTGGACTATTCCATTATAATATTAGTATAATTGCTAGCCGAGATGTCAACCAAGGTGCAACCCTACGTTGGTCGATATTGTAACAAATTCGTTTCCTGAAAGTTGATGGTCGTTACCCGTTCTCCCCCCCCCCCCCCCCCTTTTCGTGTTGTTCTGTGCCTCCCATCCCATTGCACGTATGTCACCGGTGCAACGCATTGGACCTCATCCACAAAAGCAGTGCAATTCGACCTGGTGCAATCAAAACGCATGACTAACATATAAGGTGAATTAAAAAATAAACTGAGAGGGTCAACAATAATATTTCTTAGTGTTTGCTCAAACAAGAAACTTGTAAAACACGATACCCCGAGAGGAACATATAGGGAATCGTTATCGTTTGCATGATGATGAAAGTCTACCTTAGAGACACACGACGAATTTATGAGAACAAAAAACCCTGAACTCTTTACTCTTATCGACGATAATATTTTTTCAGTGATGTTTCACTAAATTCTTATTTCTAAATAGTTTCGACCAGTGTGTCACTGTTGTGCAGAAGATACTACGGGACTTTATTTTGCTGTGGTATTTCAATAAACGCATGAAAGAATTGTTAGAAAACGGTCATCCGATGTATGTAGGGACGGCGGAACCGGGGGGGGGGGGGGGTGCTGAAGCCCTTCAGCCCCCCCCCCCCCATTTTTTTTCCGGGCCATATTTTTTGGTTTGCATATATTTTAACACAACCAATGACTGGTGAAACAAGGGGAGGATCCAGAGCCTCCCTCATACTTTCGCCAGCTATGTTTCTCTCGTACTGGTTCCGTTTCGATGGATTTCGGATTTCGGATCATTTTTTGCAGTAAGTGGCAGAAAACGCTAAAATGTATACAGTCTGTTAAAAATCGGTTAACTGAAATAGATGGTAAAGCATACAGGTGAGGTCTATTTATCAAGTTTGGTCGTTACGACCAAAACTGATAAATAGACCTCACCTGCATGCTTTACCGACGTTTTTTAAAGGCTCAAAGAGTGCGAAATCTTTCAAATACAACTCCTGAAAAATCTCAAAATATCCGCTCAGATGCATGAAAATGGGGGGTTTGGGACCCTGGAATTTGAAATTTTCGTACGACGACCATCCTTCGCCCGATCCAGCCCCCCCCCCCCCCCCCCCCCCACACACACACACACTTTGAAAATCGTACCGCCGCCCCTGGTATGTTTTAAATGACTGATTGATGGCTCTGTCGGAAAAAAATTGGAATCTTTTCCGAAGTGCAAAGACGAGAATAATGAGTTTTTGCGTGAATGTCGGCGGCTATCTCATTTGTGCGTACCAAATTCATTCGTTCAAAAAACACAGTTCATTATGCCTGCTCATGACATAATCTTTGATATCGAAGACATTAGATAAACTGTATGTATTACCGCTTACCATGCTTACATCACCGAGTTCTCTTTCACGGTACTTCGCCATTCTCGGTAAACAATGACCGGAACAAAAAGTATCTATGAGACTGGGAGAAATGTTCGAACAAACTAAAGCCTGTTTGCGCGGAGTAAGGAAACTTAATTTTTGCGAAATGTCTGTAAATATGTCTGCAGTTTGGAGTGTGGGTGCAAAAAATAACGGTACTCTGACATTTTTTATGGAATTGCGTTATCGCTCGACCCACCCCATTGGTTGTGGGCTACATTCACTGTTAAAAAATTCTGTAGTGTTTGCGGCACATTTTGCTGGTCTCCCTGCTGCCAGCACCTTTTGCCGTAATTTTGAGGGAACTTTTGTTAACTGTTGGACTGCTTAAGATTTTTGGATATAAAAAAATAGTTCTTATAAATTTATTTTATTAAAAATTATTGGAGAGTGCCTATAGGCTCTCTCCAATATTTTTTCATAAAATAAAATAAATTTATAATAACAAAATACAGTTAACTTATAACTGACCATGAAATATAAGCAAACATCAACCAGTTAAGAGTGCAAATCACACAGACAGCCCATTAATTCAATTATTTTTGTAACTAAATTCCACATTATTATTTTCTTACACCTCCAGTGGAATAGCGGCAAGGGTGGGGATACTGTATAATTATTTCAAAGTGATGTGCATGTTTACATTTTATAGTGTTAACAAAAGTTCCGTGAAAATTACGGCAAAAAGTGCTGACAGCAGGGAGACCAGTAAAAAGTCCCGTAAAAACTACGGAATTTTTTAACAGTGTTTGAAGGATTTGGTGACAGACCTGAGGTAGCGGTTTTGTATTATACGGAGCCAGGGTCATAATAGTTCCGAAAACGTTCATGGGTGACACGTGAATATCATCTTGCAGTATAAACTATGTCACATTCCCAACTTAGCACTGAAGAATTAAGCCCCTTTCGATCCTCTTTAACGGTAGAATAAAGTATCCCGCAACATGTCGGGGCGCATCAAAGGAGGAGAAGGGAGGGTACTAAGTCAAAGGAGGAGAACGGACGGTACTCACCCAACTTAGAACTTCGGACACGTTGGGTTTATACAGGAGCTGGCAATCATGGTTGAAATCACGTGTATCTTTAACGAGTCGCGGGTATTGACTTACTATAATAATTAATGGCAGATAAACAAGACATTTTTATGAACAAAATTACCTCGGATATGTTATTATATTATATAACAGCACGTTCTATATAGTGTTGCCGACATAAGTGTGCTAGATTATATCTCGAGGCATGCATTACAAGAGGCTTCATTACAAACCACTCAGGCCAACTGAAACGGCAAGTTATTAGTAACACGTGGATACTGGGTGGTGATTAGCAGTGGAGTCCGTCACATAAACCGTATAACTCAGTCAGACAGTTTTCCATAACACAGGTATGTGCATGGTCTGCAAACAATAATGTGTGCAAGGTGGTTTGAATCTTTACCTTGTTGGTACCGCTGGGGGCAGAGCACTAGATTCCATCAGGTGGTAAAAACATTGTATCCTGATAATCAAAGAAGAAGACACAATTGTTTACCACAACCTAACCCTTTGTTATGCTTCAGTGTTGCCCCTTCCCCACTGACCCCACAATCACACACTTATTTTGAGTTCTTAGAAAGAAGCGGAAATCATATATAGGTTTAAGCTTTTGCGCAATGGGAAAAGAAGAGGACACATACACAAAATGTTTTGAATTATTTTTACCAATCAACAATAGTTTTTCAAGTGTCATCTGCTATGCTAAAGTGTTGAAAATTGAAAAAAAAATGTTAAAATTTTGAATGGAAAGTTTGTGAATTTCCGTTGGCAGGTTGTAGCCGTTGTGGTAGGTAACGGTCAGATGTATCAGTTCATTTACTTGCACTTCACTTTATTAACTCAGAGTTTCAGTCTTTAACCCTTTGAACCTTCCTAAAGCTATCTTCCACGTCAGTACAATGGCAGCAATTGGAAGGGTCCATATTCATTATTTGGGGGTAGACCAATAAATATTTTCAAAGTGCAGCCTTAGAGCTTAGCAGCCATCCTACCCAATGAAATTAAGAAGTATCATGTTTCATGTTTCTGGGAGGGAAAGCGGCCGCTCGGGCTCAAATGAATAAAATTCTCTCCATTCACAACGTACTGATGAGAGCCCAGTTGCAACTGAATGTGCGACTGTTCCGACTGAATGGGCCCGCAAGGTCGATTATGTCCACAAGCCGATTACGTCACAAAATGCGAGGCGATTGTTCCCGCAGACACGCCGTTTCGTGCGGTAATTTACGGCCAACATCATATCAAGTGTGTACGACCAACATCATGATCAAAGGTCACGTTACTTTGCCATAAACATATTTACGCAAATGGGTTTGTTTAGCCTGTAACATGTTTGTACGACAGTGGGTACGTTATAACTGAAATCTCGGCTCTCATCTTATCAACGCAGCTTCCATTAAATAAAAAAGTCCAATATGCACTGGCTTTGGGCCACTACCAATGAAGACGGGTGTGCATAGCCATATGGATCGATAATGTACATGTTCGTCATAAACTCGCGATTCAGAGCGTCACCGCTTGCACTTGTGTCAAGCGAAGACCATTTGTATCCTTAACTTCAGTTAGAAATGCCATGTTTATTACTACAGTCAACACCCATCAAACTACGTTGGGATCCAGGTAGTATTCTACAATAAACTGTGATAAGATAGTCCTCAAGAGATAAATACACATTGAAATTCATATAACTATGTCTACTAACATGCACGTGAAGCGTGAACCAAACATTGATAATAATAATAATTTATTACAAAACCATTAATACTTGAAACGGTATTAACAAAATAAAGAGAGTATATACAGGGGGAGGCCACCCAAAATTTGCAAGACGTGACGTGGGGGTGGGTGGGTCTCTTGAGTGCGCCAAAAATGTGCATTTCCAACTTGTGCAATTTTTTTAATTTTTTAAAAATATATCAATATATCAGCTAATTTATACCATCATTTGTGTTTGAAATCTTAAAGATGATGTTGTACATTCACACTCTTAACATAAATACAACATCAGGAGGCTCTATATGTGAGAATATTGGGTTTAAACAGGGAAAATGTCACACGTTAGTAAAATGTGCAGACAATATTTTGGGAACACTTCAAATGAAAATTTGTTCCCGTATTTGTACACCTGCTCTGGCCAAGCCTGATAATGAACAGCTTGTCATTTGTAGATTGGGGCCCACAGCAGCCCACAGAGGTTTAAATTGGTGGTACCAGTTTAACCCTTTACCTAACATGAAAAGCAGACGACACTTGCCAAAATATGATTGAATAACTATTTTTTTCATTTTTTGTCTCAAAAACATAGGTTATGACCCCTCATTGGAACGAGCTCGACGAGCTCGTTCCAATGAGGGGTCATAACCTATGTTTTTGAGACAAAAAATGAAAAAATAATAAAAATTAATTGGTGATTTTTGAGAATAGCGCTGGCCGGTTTTGGCCGTTACGTTGGGTAAAGGGTTAAGGACATCATGAAAACCCCTAAAGACAGCTGTGCCTACTAAGTTTATAAGCTTATTTGGGATTTTAATGGGAAAGTGGGGGATGGGTGTCTGAGAACGGTAGTAGAAAATTTGCACGTAGTGGGTGGGTGGGTGTAAAAAGGAGCCGAATAAAAAATAGGACGTCACGTCTTGCAATTTTTTAGTGCCCCCCCCCCCCCCTCCCCCCTGGTATATATACAAAAGATGATATCTATGCAATTAAAATGGAGAGCACAAACACATAGACAATCACACACTTTCAAATCCACACACACGCGTACTCGCCATTACCCTCACACACCTACACCCCCCCCCCCCCCTCCTTCCCACACGCGCACTAACTAACAGGTTCATTTTCAAGTATATGATGCGCAAAATATCCGATAGATGAAATCACTTCTAGATCTGTATCCACTGTCGGTCATGATGTTCAAAATACTCGTTGCAATTAAGTACAGTTCTGAAACAATCTTCACCAATCTATCAACGATGACTCCCACAGAGATATCTGCAGAATCTAGGCAAACACGTGCGCCCAAGAGAAATAAATGGGTGCCGACTTTTACTTAAACCTTGAACTATATCTACAATGCAATTCAAAATATATAGAAAAATAACCACTGGAAGAAACATATTGTTTTTTGTTTATTTTGCCAGCTATAAGTCAGCATTTAACATTGGCTCCTGAAGAGAATTATATAGTCGTAAACTACTTAATCGAACAGGCGAGTCCATTTTGCATTTTGTGGGAAGCTTCTATTATAATTTAATCCTCCAGTTCCAGGGCTGTGACGGATTAAATTATTAAAGATCCTATGCACTTGCCGAAATCTTGCCTTTTGTGCATTCTTGGACCACTGTCAAATTGTCCTCCGCGAAAAAAACACATTGTAAAGTGAGTGATATTTTGTATTTGTGTGAAATTTCGAGGCAGATTATCATACTTACTATTGGGCGGAATATTCTAAAAGAAAGTTGTGTCGCTGCGAAGGATTATTTCATTAAAGCAACCACTAGCATTCTCTGGCTGAATCTTCTCTTTATTGGCAAAGCGCAGTGAGCTGTGTCAAACCAGACCGAACAGGATTGAATTGGTTAAATTCCTAGTTGCACTGTGGGGAAAATATGATATTTTGATATTTGGACATCAGGGTACAGAGGGTTATACATGTCGAAAGGTGTAAGTCAAGCTCTCAGGTCACCAGTCCAATTCTCTCAGAAATTCGACGCTGTAATTGCCTGGTACCTGCTTACTCTCAAATAGTTCATCGTCTATGTTTAGATGCACTTGTCTGGAATATTTCAGCTGGTTGGTAAAGCGAACCTACAATTCCCTGTTCCGACCAACTGCTATTTTCCGGACGACTGAATCTTAAATATTTCATAAAGATTCATTTTCTGTGAATCAAAGCTAGAAATGTTGCACGATCAAGACTTGATTTGATTTACATTGTGGCGACATAACAATCCGAAACGGTTTTTAAATGGGAATTTTATACTTATTGATTGGAATATCTAATAGCTGTAGCATGAAAGAATACCTGTGTATCTTTGAGGTCCATCAATTTACATCAAGGATCGTCTGAGAGCAAATTTCCAGAAAAGTGGGTAAACAAACAGTCCATAACAGCAACGAATTGCAAGCAGAATTAGACTGGTGGTCCGAGAACTTGGGTGTTAGTGTGTGTTGGAGTGAGTGAACTGGTGCTGAATTGTATATATATGTAGGAAAGGCGACCGAATCTAAGTTACCTTATCAATTTGCTATAAATGAAAAAAAAAATTAATAAATAAATAAAAATAAAAAATAAATAAAACAAATGAATAAATAAATAAATAGAGAGCCAGAAATAGTGGCGTTTTAGGTTTCTTCTTCGAATGTTAGTTTGTATGTTCAGAACATATTATTTTGTGGCAATGGGAAATATGGAGTATGTTCGAATTCAGGAGACACTAAATGTCAACAAATAGTTTTATAACCCTTTTACCCAACGTGGCGTCGCGGTGGCGTCGCGGTAACCGGTTCTCGTCAGATCACCGAAGTTAAGCAACGTCGAGCGCGGTTAGTAGATGGATGGGTGGCCATTTCAGCGACTGATTCGTGTTCCCGCGTTGTGTCCTTGGGTAAGGCACTTCACCCCGATTGCCTACATGGGGGCACGATGGCGCTGTGTACTAAGACGTACTGCACGTCAATGGTGCGCATGTCTTCAACCAATCTAACCCTGCCTGTGCCGCGGTACAGTGTACGAGTTACGATGTTGGAGAGCTGACAGCTGCTCGTCGTTGCTCGGTGGTTCTCTCCGGGCACTCTGGCTTCCTCCACCCGTGAAACTGTCATCGACATGATATGACCCTGGCTGTTAATGTGTCGTTAAACCCTAATAAATAAATAAATAAATAAATAAATAAATTTTTCCCAACGTAACGGCAAAAACGGCCAGCGCTATTCCCAAAAATTGGAGCTCGTTCCAATGAGGAGTCATAAGCTATGTTTTTGACGCAAGAAGTGAAAAAATTAATTAATCAATAATTTTTCTTGCAAGTGTCGTCTACTTTTAATATTAGTTCAGGGGTTAAGTATAAAATGTCACTGAAAACGTTGTCACGTTATTTTATTATTTTGTTTAATTACCAAATAATGCACACATAATCAAGATTCTGGAGCTTGAGGGTTTTCTAGCGAGTAAACTTATGTTTATTTATTCAATTGTTCTTAATGAAACAGACTGCAGCAATCGAACGTTTTGGTTTAGGGTTTATACTTATTGCACACTCTATATGATAAGCTTTATTAGCTGACGAGACGAGCAGCACTGAAGTTTTGAGACGATATAATATTTAATAAGCAGATGAGACAAACAGTTATAAGACAAAAATAGGCCAGACTACCAATCCCAATCTCCGAATCAGGGACGCCTGAATTCCAATCCAATTCTCACGGGCACTATAGCCCTCAGTGGCCTTGATCTGCTGGGGCGGGGAGGCAGAGGTCAGCCCTTTTGATATAAAAAGAATAACCAATATCTTCCGTTTTGAACCATTATCTTCGCAATTATTGCCTATTCAAAGACCTGTGCTGGAAAAAGGTCTGCCACACATAGGCCTATTATAGTACATCAACCATTGCGAATGAGAACGTCAGACGTAATACTGGTAACTTTGCATTCGTACTGAGGTTCTGTATTGATTAAATGCTACAGCCCGATAGGGCTGTAGGATTAAAATATTATTGACCCTCCCCAACTATTTGTTGTTCATTATATTGTTTGCTTATCAGCCACCGTCGGCTTTTTGCACAAAAATGTTTTGGTATCGATTTTAAAGGATTGATCCCCAACTAAAAACAGGCTGGGACCCACAAGCTCGAGCCGGTGCACTTCAATTCTATATTCACTGTTTAGGTTGTGAATATGGAAGTGAACTACGAATTAAACAGTTTTTCACAACTCCATTAAAATCACTCTCAGTGAAATACTCAAAAGCGCGGCACATGTTACTTCGGGGACCGGACTTCAGGGACCGCCTCGGCGTTTAAGTTTAACAATATTTTACAGTTCAATTCCCTTATGTGACCCACTTAATAAGAACACATAGTTCTTATGGCGCCGATAACCAAGCTTTGAATGGTACTCATAGCACTCGTTGCATGACGACTCGACACCAAATGAGATGGAGGTAAAGTGCAGCAAAGGCGGGAGTGGTTCAGTACTAAAACGCTGTACAGTTGAACTTTTCAGATCAATAAATGCTTACAATTTCAGAAAAAAATGAACAAAAACAAAATACGAGCACTAACAATGTTTTCGCTTATGAACCACCAAGCGCAACGTGTTTGTCCATGAACTGAAAGTCAGCTACATTGATGAAAACGCACGTGATTCAATGGATGGAATGCATGAATTCGATTTGGTGTTCACGGCGATGCCAATTTTACAGATCAATGATCCTTCGGGTTTCTTATTCTACGCGAGCAGTGATAATCTTGGGATACCAGCTACGAACTTTCTGAATCTATATTCAAAACATTAGAAACTGTTTCTTCATCGGTTCTCCTTGTTTATAAATCGGCCATTTTTTTCAGCAGTTTGACTTTACCCTTCTACCTAATCCGACCAGAAGACAACAATTGGTAAAAAAAAACTTGAATAACCGATACTTTTCGTGTTTAGCCCTCAACACGTAGTTTAAGAACCCCCAAAGGAACCAGCTCACCGAAGGTTCATAAGTTATGTTTTAGCAGTAAAAATTGAAAAAATAAATAAAATTTGAATGTTGACTTTTGTGGATAGAGTGCTGGTTGAATATAACATTATGTATGTAAAGTAAAAGTCAATGCGGGCAAGCCTGGGAGATACGAGTTTTTTTTATTGAACGTCGCATAGTGCTCAAGACTTTTGGTTCCGCGGGTGTTTCTTTCAAGTATCGTCTGCCTTTCAGACGACGACACTTAACTAGAAGCAACTGCTCAGACTTTTCCGCGCTCATAATTGTCCGGACTGTCAGTTCGAGAGCACGTGCTGCATTGCATCAAGGGCGAGTAGACGCGATTTCAGGTTCGGAATTTCTAAAATATTGTTAAATACTGGACGCGATGCAATAAAGTGAATATTAACAATGTTCCTTCCTCGTTTTCCACTTCGACGCATAAACTGCGCCCTGTTGTTAAACAAGAGCTGACTAAACAGGGACCAATGTGCAAACTGCAACAAAAAGTCACTGACACACAGTTTTGATGGAAGGAATCATTGCGTCAATATGAAAATCAATAACCGCGTTCGTCTCAATTTGGGACGTGGGTGAAGTCATCTACAGTAGAGGAACAAGGAACATGTACTCCCATGCTTCTCCCTTTGCCAAAAGCAATCTAATGTTATGACACAAATCGATGTACAAAAAAATCCCAATAAGTTGCGACAAATATACACTTGAACAATTCACTTGAACTTTTCTCGATTCTTCAAATTTGTTTTAGATATTCGGGTGGTTTTGCTATACTTGTATTGATCCCCAAAGACAGGGCACATTGCCTATCGGGATCGATACAATGTTGTTAAGCTTTCATTATATGACGTAGGCCTACAAGTGAATTGCGTGTACCATACGTAGAAGGTTGCCAAATTAAAACTGCTTTGTATGTATGGCCAGGTTTCACAGTTTCACTGGCGGTTTCTTTCCAACCAAAGTCAGATCGCACTCACATTTTGCCCTCCAATTTGAAATGCCCATTTTGTTCAAGTACGGACCTACCGATGAGAGCTACCTCGTGGAAATATTTTATCCAACTCATTGTGGGGTTACAGTTTCTTCGGTATAGCATCCCCTTGTGGTTTATTTATGTGCCCAAACCTGGAGTGTTGCTTTTACTGTCCAATTACAAATGTTATTTTTAGAACTTTTAGAAATATTCCTGTGCGGTTATATCTGAACATTGAAATTTATCTTCATAGAGGCGAATAATACTAATAGAAATCATATGAATGTGGGGTTAACTCCAGAATGAAGAAAAAGCCTCTCAATGTTACATTGTTCACACAAATAACCCCACAACGTAGTTCTGCTGTGAGCTTACAAGCATTGAACTTGGTTTATTTAATTTATCGGCATCTGTGTCTTTATCATTTGACCTCCCCACCCCCAGTGTACAGCAGCTTGATAATGTCGCCTGTATGTAATCAGGTTCCGGGGCGGGTTTGGGGATGGGCAAACGGTTTCGTTATCTTTCCAATAATCAAAACTCCAACCATTTTTTTTCAAGTAGAAATACCCGTCGAATTGACAGTTGTTAGTAGCGGTGGGGTATGTATGTGTTTATGTAATAGGGATCCTCGTGGGAACCCCGGGAAGTGGAGCAGCGCTTGTTTACTGTGGCAAACAAACTCTGTTTTACTGGTAAAATAGGACCCGGTCACCAATGCCTGGGTGAAAGTCCTCTAAAAAAGGGCATCTTGGGTATAAACAATTGGCTGGACTTTACTTTATATCCATGTTACGGTCACGATTAGCCATTGTGCAGAAATATGTGGCCTTAAATACAAATAAATAAATAAATAAATAAATAAATAAATAAATAAATAAATAAATAAATAAATAAATAAATAAGGTATTTGAAACAGCTCCATCAGAACCTTCGTATGGTTTTGAATTCCTACACGTCTACCAACTGTGCTCTAATGTGTGACAGTTTTGGGATTGACATTAATGGGTAATAATTTCCAAACGATGATGATTTTATGAGTCATCAGACAATTTTTGAACAATTGTTGCGGACGTGGAAAATAGAATAAATGAACAACAACATTCTCACGATGCCCCTATAAACATTATACATATATTTGTGCCTGGTACATGCTGCGATAGATATTCAACTGTTACAGTGTGTTACTACTTTAACCATCTGAAAACATAGGATTACAAAAATAGTAAATAGTATTTCTTTGCTCCTCAGTAAAATCATTTTATTAAAGACTGTAATCAGGGGCGGACTGAGCCAAGAAAAGTTACCAGAAAATGTACCGGAGGTGGGAGGGGGGGGATGCGGAGGTTTTTTTTTTGGGGGGGGGGGGGTCTCCGGATCCGGAGAAATGTTTGATTTTTCGAACTGACCGAACGCTGCTTCCTTGCATCTGAGCGATCAATGGCAGTCCACTCAGAGGCCATTTCGAAGGATTCTTTTGTATTATCTTCATCGCTCATTCGGCAAAAATGGTTGCACCGGGGGTGGGGGGGGGGGGGCGGAAAGACCATAGTTTGGCCCAATGGGAGAAAATTGGATTTTTCGTATTGAAAGAAGGTTCTTTCCTGGCATTTGAGCGGTCCATGGTAGACTAAATCGCTGGTATATCGAAATGTCCTCTTTGTGGACTGCCAGTGGCAGTCCACAAAGAGAAAATTTCGGTACACCGGCAGTCAATGCAGTCAGATATCCATTCCGCCTCTTGGTCATTTTCACGAAATATCAGGCCCCAGCTGGTATTGGTTGCATTAATTTTTGAGATCCTAGGAGGGCACTCAATAAGGGACCCACGGGGAATTTTCCAGGTAGACCATAAGGCCAGTCCGCCTCTGACTGTAACACTTTTCATTTAAGAGCGTAAAAAATAAATACCAAGATTATCATGAGATTTCTTTTTTAAATCGGTGGGAGTAGAATTTTATTTGTTATAATTTATTTTCAGGGAATCAAGCTGTGACCAAGAAAAGTCCCTGTATGCATATCTGTATGTATTAACAGGTTAAGTGCTTAATTATTCTCAGGTTTCAAAATTGGTTAACGTCTGTTTGTATTGACACAATTTATGGGAGATTGCCAATACTCCCCTGTAATTTATACACGCTAAAATCAGATGGGTTAAAAATTAGCTCAAATTAAGTGGGTTGAGAGAAGACGAAGCCAACTGGGTTCATATTCACTCAACCCAGTTGATTTGGGTTGATTTTTTAACTCACCTGATTCAAGAGTGTAACAAGGCAAATCGATACAGAGTAAATAACTTCACGTCAAAGATAAAAAATTAAGCACAGTCTTAGTATGAGGTCTTTAAGTTGAGTTACCTGCACTCCAGAATATAGCCCAAATATGTTAACCTAAATGCATGTGTTAGTGAAGGAATACTGATAATAAATAGTAATTAATAATACTATTAGCGTCCCTATCTTACTACTGGGGTTCCTGGGTGCATGATGCAAAAAATCTGGAGTGGGGCATAAATATGGCGGTGGGTGCTGATGATAATCTACGTATATATTTTTATGCCCTAATCAATGATGTCGTGCCAGATGGAAGACTCTAAAGGCGCCCACGCCCGATGTCCAAAGTCGAAAAACAATTACTCCTTGTAAAACGAAAACAAAGAAGCAGTGACAAACCTGTTTTGCATGTGGATTGTTCAAGTGTGTTTTAGCTTTAGGATGATTTATCAAATGGGTGTGATCCCTTTATGCCATTTATGCAATACACAATGCTCATGTCGTGGAATTGGCGACGTACGTGAAACTTGGGTTAACAAAATGGTGCTAGTTCTTGTGCATTGCATGGAGAAGCTGCCTCTGTCAACTCAAACCGCCTCTGTCATTCCGAAATGCGGTAGACAGCACAATTTCCCATTAGGGTCATCAACTTGAATATCGTACCACTACCCCTTCATCCACCCTTGGAAATCCTGGGTATATTTACGACCGGGATTGCAAATAAGGTGCGAATCGGCGTTCGATATTATCAACCCTTTCGGTCCTGACCACCTGAATGGTGTCGTTTTAGATAGGGAAATGGGAGAGTCTATCTACAGTACGTATAGAGTGGATTGTAACTAGATCACCCGCGGAGTGGAGTTATCACCCAAGCTATAACTTTCAAATTTTGTACATATCGACAAAGAACACAAGCAATGTTTCAACCAATGGACCTCCGGGTTTAACCCGGAGGTCCATTGACTGAAACTTTGCTTGTGCTGGTTATGCTTTGCAACAAATTTGCAATTATTGCTTGTGTGGAATCTCCACTCTGTGGGTGATTTAGTGATAATACACTCTCCACGTACTGTAATACTTGTTAGGAGGTTCAGCAATAAATATAATTTAATCCCACGGCACCACATGTCTGTAGGATTAAATTATTACTGATCCTCCAGCCCGGTTAGGTGTTTATTGTATTGTATTGTATTGTATTGTATTGTATTGTATTGTATTGTATTGTTTACTCGTGGGCTGCCAATTTTTTGCTTCATGCAAAAATTAATTCATACCGGATTTAAATGATGGATTAATAAATTATTTCTGGTCGTCAAAATTTGTTCACGAGGGTTTGTCCAAGCTCTCAGGCAACGAGTCTCATTCTATTCGGAATTCGACGCTGTTATGGGTTGTCTGTTTACCTACTTTTGCGGAAATCTGCGCGCAGATGACGACCAATGATGTAATGTGATGTGTATTTACTTACAAAGATATACAGGTATTCCTTTCTGTCTCAGTTATAGATGTTCCAATCAATGAGTATTTAATTATCCTTGAAAACATAAAGATTTTAACATAATATTTGTTTGAAACAACCCGGCGTAGTTATATGGTGAGTCTTCATTTCTGATTCCCTGACTAGCGTTGCTGCTGGGGTTTCTTCTTCTCTCCAGTCCAACCATGCTCTTCCATATAGCTTGTCTCGTCCTAGCAGAGTCAAAACTACCCTCCGGTGCTCGGCCAAAACGAACGGAAGCTCAAGGTCATTTTGGAACATCGACCGGTTTAGGAGAGCGCCAGACATTTGGCACATATGACCCTCTCGTGTGATGGATATGTGCTTCGGGGGTGGCTGGCCCGATCCAGCCGGAGACAGACTATACTTGTCAACGAATGCTCAACCAGGGACACAACATCTACTGCAAGTGGCAGACTATACTTGCCAGAAGAACAACAAAGACTACTCCCAGAAACATCGCCATTTTTAAGTTCTAGAAACAGTCTACATTTTTTCAATGAAGGAAGTGGTCCTTCTCAAAGAGCTATATCAGACCAGGAGCCATCTATTACATTCAACTGACGGGGTGGCGGACAGGGTCTTGGCGGCTTTCTTGGCTCCTCTGCTTCTCCTCTTGTGTTGCTACCGGACATGAAAGACGCCCATTGTACTGCCAAAGTGGTAGTAAGGGGTGAGTTTTCTCGACATCGTCCCTGCGCGCCTTTGGCGCGCGAACAACGCAAACAACTTTTTTCTCATTTACTTTTTTCTCTTGCACCATGAAACTTATGAAAGCAGGTCGGTGAAGGACATTACATCCGTGGATTTTAGATGAAGAGGTTCGTGTTTACATCTCTTTCTGTGAACCCTTTACCTTATATATCGACCGTATCCGACCACAGAAATTCATATTCATTCTATTCACAGAAATCTATTTTCAAATTTAATTATTTTTCAATTTTTACTTCTAAAACGTAGATGATGATAACCCATTGGAACGAGCTCGAGAAGCTTGTTGCAATAAGCTATATTTTGAAGACAAAAATTTGAAAAAAATTCGTTTCTAGGTGCAAAGAAATAGTTTCGACGCAGTGGGCCGAATTACTAGGTTAATTAACAAATGTTGATGAGACCCGAATGCTGGAAAATACTCATCAAAAGAAGGAGATCAACATCTGTCGGCACCGGCGAATAACTTGAAGCTCCATGAAAGTCTTAGCACAAGTAGAATAAACTCTGGCTCGGTTTAATCAGGAGTCACGTTTTAGGAAAAATTGAAAAAAATAAAAGTGCTACTGAACCCCGCCCCCCCCCCCCCCCCACCCCCACCTCGCCCAGTTAATGTTAGTTCCACCGCCAATGTGTCGGACCAACTGCAATTGGCTTCTGCGCTCATAAAAGTTCAGAGTCAGTTTGAGATGTTGCATGCATCTTAGGGGTTCACTATTAACTTGGGCCTTCGAACTACAGGTTGCACTGGAATAATTTTAAGTTTGCTGTCATTTTTATGCGGAAAAGTCAGCCAGATTCGATGCTCGATGCACTTCGTGTTTAAAAACGTTTTATACCTTGTGGGTTTTAAGTTAGCTCATTTTTAAATCGCGGCAGAAAATAAATCATACTTGCACACGTTTATTAAAGTGGAGGAGTCGCGGTATTATTTAACTTTTCAGAGGTGACAACCAAGCCAGAAAATAAGCAGACTGTCATCTGTAAAATGATGTCCCCAGAGGGTGAATTTAGTGATGCTACCCTGCATAGCAGGATAGCATCACTAATCACTAAATTTACCCTCTGTAACGCTCAGTCTGAATCGGGTCTCAAAACTAAACAGAAAGAGGTACCCAGAGGATAAATTGGCCCACTGTATGGGATAGCATCATCAAATTCACCCTCATTCTGCAAATGTCAGACTGCTTATTTTCAGGCCTGGTGACAACCTGTTTTCGACGCCAGTTGTACTCTCTCTCTCTCCCCCCCCCCCTCTCTCTCTCTCTCTCTCTCCTCTCTCTCTCTCTCTCTCTGACTCTTAACAAAAATGGTTACAAGGAGTATAGTATTGATAAAGGTAAGAAGAATTGTAGCGAATGGGATCAAATTATTGAATCAAACACGTGGTGTGGCGACGGGAACCGCGGGACTCCATGAAGATGTGGCAAGCCATGTGTCGGACTGTGTTGAGCCGTATTTGGAACAACGCAAACCGACACCACTGGCTTCCATGTCGCTCTCCAGAAACAGTGTTTATGAACATGCTAGTTACCTGTAATTAATGCTGTATGTCTGTTAATGCATCCTGTAACTGTGTGAAAGCGAGAGAAAATGAATCGAGAAAGAAAACTGTACAGCTTTCCTCAAATCTACCAGTCTCCCAATATTGAACGATCTGCCTTCTTGCTTTCTTTTTATCTTAATGTGCTTTAGGGTATAGGAGTGAACTGGAAGTAGGAATTAAAGTTCCGATTGTTGAAAATATAAGGCTATAAAAAGAAACAAAATTACAAAAGCGTACACATATAGCGACGAATTTAGACAGGGTCATTAGTGTCACGTGACACATTTCAATGTTGCCCTATAGCATGGTTCACAGCCTTGTCTTCGGTCAGAGATCTTAGTTTTCGGGCTCTTTAGTATTACGGCTGTCGTGAATTGTATCAATATACACAAATACAAAGTGTAATTCAAGAAACACCAAGGTCTGCTGGTCCCCTCCCCCAGTTTCATATTCTGGGTAAAAAGCAAACTGTCCCTCAATATTAATTGCAGAAGAATGCATTTGTCATTTCTACACTCTAAAATCGGTTGGGTTAAAAATTGACCCAAATCAACTTGGTTGAATTGATAAGAAACCAATTTCATATTTTCTCAACCCTGTTGATTTGGTTTAATTTTCAACCCACTGATTTTAGAGTATGCATGCCACACTTCGCCGGAAAGCCAATTTGTATTTAAAATAGTGGTATATTAGTAAGAATGTTTGTGACGTCTTGAAATTTACGAATACACAACCGGCATCTCTTCCATTCTGAGGACAACCACTTCCAGTGTGCAAAATATGAGGTATAGTCGAAACTCAAATTGAATTTATTTATTGGAGTTTAACGTCGCTTTTAAAAGCCAGCGTCATTGCATGGATTGCCATGTGGATTAATTGCATAATTTCAAACCATAATCTTCTCCGCAGCCTAGGGGCGTAGGAAGCTTATAATATTGGGGATATTGTAAACGGGAGTTTGTTGGGGACAGCACGGTCGCCTTTGGCGGCCCGCTTTGCGCAGCCAAAGCCGGGGGAGAGTGCGGGAGAGGGATACCAGGAAAAAATTGTGAAATATGAACTACTGAGAGCCCATTTCCTCGCTTCTCAAGTGAATAAAATCAAGGTATCGTTGTTGTTAATTTTTGGGGTTTATCCTTTTACCGAACATGAAAAGCAGACGACACTTGCAAGAAAAAAAAAAACTCTTGAATAACTAATTTTTTTCATTTTTTGTCTCCAAAACATAGGTTATGAAACCTCATTGGAACGAGCTCGACGAGCTCGTTCCAATGAGGGGTCATAACCTATGTTTTGGAGACAAAAAATGAAAAAATCATGAAAATTAATAGGCGATTTTTGAGAAATAGCGCTGGCCGGTTTTGGCCGTTACGTTGGGTAAAGGATTGAAGGAGGATGTATGTCAGAGAGGAAGATGTTAATCTGTCAAACCAGTCAGTGACATCGGCTACCAACTTTTCTATGTACTGCAAATGGAGTAGATCATACAGCTTTTATGTACGCCTGTATGATGTAGAATATGCAGGTGTATGTGGTTATTTTCGTGTAGATACTAGATATGATTTACAAACTTTTGGAATTTTTTTTTTGGGGGGGGGGGGATATCTCCCTTAGCCCCCCCCCCCCCCGGGCTACGCCACTGCCGCAGCCAGGATGGTGAACTTGCTTTTGAGTTGTACGAGCCAGTGCTCATTAAATTTTAAAATATTGATGCCATAATAATAATAATAAATATAGTTTAAGGCTGAAAATCCCCATTGAGCTCTGGCTTTGCAATGGTGATAAAAAAATATGTACACTTCTCATAACTTCGCTGCTATCTCAAGGAACGGATCACAATCGCGCTTTCAACTTGAGATGTTTTCCCACTGAAACAAATGTGTTCTAGGAGCAGATTTGAAGGAAAGAATTGTCGGGAATACCTCCGGCTTAACCGGAAGCGTTTTCTGAAGAAATGGAGCAGCCACTAAAAAGGCTCGATCTCCGGCTGTTGCAAAGTCACCTGGTATACATGAACAAGACTTTAACGTTTTCGAACTCATTATTCTCTCATATTCGTAACGTGAAGCCAAAGGGGACAGATCCGACGGGGCCTCGTCATTTAGGCATTTATAGGTTAATGTGAGAATTTTGAATTCATTCCTTTCTCTGGGGGGGGGGGGGGGGGGGGGGGGGGAGTCGGCGAAGATCTTGAAGAATCGGTGAATATGACAAGAGCGTGGGCTGATAGGGATTATACGTGCTGCACATTTTGTATCGTCTCAATTTTATCAATAATGGATTGTTAACAACCGAACGGGAGTGAATTGTAGGTCTGAGGCGCGCGACTGTTGAGCCGCGAAGTCGGTTTGGATATTCATCAGCATTTCCAGGCGGTAGCCCAATGTTTGTGGGCAGCGACAGTTATCGTATTTCTGTAACCCGGACGTCTTTTCAAACAACTGTTTTCCATTTTTAGAACTAGAATTATTACCTTTCCAGTAAAAGATAAAGTCGCAAAATCAATCTCCGGCCGAAATATTTTGGGCAACTGTGTCCAGAAGTCGAGAAATGGACAATTTTGCAGTCCAAGTCTGTTGGAGTCACCCTCGTTTAGGAACGTTGGTGAGTGGCACAGGGAGCCATTGGACCATAAAAGTATCCATGCTGTAATGGCTCTTGATGTAATGATCTCGCATTGAGTGGCCTGATCGATGATGGATGGCGTCTGTTGACTAATTGAGGCAAAATGGATATATGGTGTTTATCTTTAATTATTGAGTAGTCAAGTGGAGGAAAAAATCGGAGAATCCTTGGAATGACTTTGAAAACCATGGTGTTGAGATAAGGCCCAAGATTGAGATACAATTTGTCTGTAAATTCAACAAGGAGATCCTCGGCCAGGTTTGGGGCCCTCCTTCGGAGTTGAAAAGTAAGTCAAAAGGGAGCTACCATCTGACCAAGCTTGGCTTTCATTGGGGCCCTAAGGACAAGACAAGCTCAAGCAGGCAGTCATAAGCTTATAAAAATTTAGATTATAATTTAAAAGTGAGGGAAGGCGATTAAACACTGGGGGGGGGGGGGGGGGGGGGGGGCTTAAAGTAACTGTTTTGAATTTTATTGCTTTCGAGGGCGATCGTATTGAAAACCTTTCCCATTTAGTGAAATGTACCCAGTTATGCTCAGTGCAAATGAAGGGCTCGGTGCTAGTTTTTTTTTTAATATTCTGAAAACTGACTGTTCCTTCATAAAAATGCCATTGACTGCATGCGACGAAAATGGTACAAATGAAAAACCGTCTGCTGTACTTTCTGTCGTTCGGGGAGAGAAGTCTATTTTGCATTGAATCAAACGAACAGAGCCAACTGGGTCGCGTCTGATCGAAATTATCCGTTCGCCTTCCTCTCGGCAACACTGTAGAATTTCAGCTTTCTAACGAAATGCGAGAACATTGAATCTTATAAGCTAGGGGAGACCGGGGACAATTGTAACACGGGGCAAATGTAACAGCACAGATCCCGGATGCTAAAAATAGCCGCAATGCGTCATGACCAAGTTCTGATGACGTTATTTTTTGAAAAGTGTTACCAAAAGAAAGTTCCTGGCAGTGACGAAGTGAAGCGAAGAAAAATCACGAAAAATCACTTTTTTATCCACGTAAGTAAATCTTTCATCATTTTAGTTGATACAGTATAGCTTTCATCAGAAATTGCCAAATAGATGTGAGGGTTCCGTGAATTTGGCGACTGGGTTGACGGTTTAATCCCACACGGTCACTTCTTGTGAACTCGGCTTATGTTTTTCTATAAATAGCTCACTTATACCGTGGAA
This sequence comes from Pictodentalium vernedei, assembly GCA_031216915.1. Taxonomy (NCBI): domain Eukaryota; kingdom Metazoa; phylum Mollusca; class Scaphopoda; order Dentaliida; family Dentaliidae; genus Pictodentalium; species Pictodentalium vernedei. The sequence goes on from CM062297.1 coordinate 737,840,100, forward strand.
GGCATGTGGGGTCAAATGTAACAGTTGTTACAATTGACCCCGGGACGATTGCCGTCCTATCGTGAACCTTTGCATCCATAAAAAAGTTAATGTTTCTGCCCCCTCCCCCCCCCCCTCCCCATGTATATCTATGTTGTGTAGCGCTCTTTACAATTTTGTATTAATAAATAATTGTAAAAAGTGATAAATAATCAATAATATAGAAGATCATTGAAACTAATATATGGATTATTCGTACAACTTCTGACCAGATAAAAATTCGAACGTTGTTTTTTTTTTTTCGTGTTGTTTGCAAGGAATTTTTACTGAATTTGTGCTGAACTTGGGCCCCGTAGCGATTTTGAAATTTGAAGGGGCAGTCTGAATTCGGCGAATTGGAGGGTAAATCGTCCCTAGGAATGGGGTGGGTGGGGGTGGGGGGGGGGGGTGGTGAGCAACATTGATCGCGGGGTGCAGGGCCGACCTGACCATTTTGATTTTTAAAATAAAAGGAAGCAATTTTCTGGCACTTTTCCGAGACCCTATAAATAAATTTCGTTTGACGGGACTGATGTTTGGATATTTTATAGGATGTTATCATTTGTGCACAATTCTTTGTCAAATGTGGGGGGCCACCTAAATATGTGTATGTTTTACAGTGTGTATGGGGGCCGGCTCTACGTCCTCGCAGTCTGCTAATTTCTGGTTTTGGCCCTGTTAGAGGGAGTGTTCAATCCACAAGCACATACTTTCTTCTCTCTGTCTCTTACTTAAAAAGTGCCTGCGCGCGTGTGTGTGTGTGTGGGGGGGGGGGGGGGGGGGGGATTCTCGGTTCCATGGCTCCGCCGGCTGAAGAGACGGTAGGTATTTGTTTGAATTTTTTTTTGTTGGATGGGTTTTTAAAAATTAAAAATGAGACAACGCATTTAAAAATGTACCATCTATTTCACATGAAACACTCAAAATTCCTTTTTATTCTTTGTCGTTACAGGATGGCTAGAAGTAGGAAAAGGAAGACTGAACGGGGACGAAACTTGGACAACCTCCCCCGAGCTGCTATGGTTGTCAAAACGCAGGGGAGATCGATGCGGGAAGTTGCCAGAGAATTTAACATCTGTCATGTCAGCCTACATAGATATATAAAGAAGCTGACAGACTATCAACAAGGCATCACCTCCATCAAACCTTCATTTGGTTATAGGCCTCATACTAAAGTTTTTACAGCAGAAATGGAAAGTAAGATGGTAGAATATATTTTGCAGGCTGCAGATCTTTATTCTGGGTTGTCGCCGAAGGAGGTAAGACGATTTGCATACACATGTGCAGCCTCTCTCTGTGTGAAATTTCCGGAGTCTTGGTCAGAGAAGGATATGGCTGGAGCTGATTGGTTCGCTGATTTCATGAAGAGACATTCCAATCTTTCAGTGCGAAAACCTCAGGCAACAAGCTTGGCCAGGGCGACGAGCTTTAACCGAACCACAGTTGGAGAGTTCTTCGACAACCTTGAGTCGGTTATGGAGAAGTACAAATTCGAAAAACCTGACATTTATAATTTTGATGAGACTGGAATTACAACCGTACAAACTCCTGATCGTATAGTAGGTCGAAGGGGAAAAAAACAAATCGGCGCAATGACATCACAGGAGCGAGGAGTTTTAGTCACCTGTGCTGTCTCGGTTAATGCCACTGGCAACAGCGTTCCACCGCTCTTCATCTTCCCAAGGAAAAAGTATTTTGATCATTTTGTCAGAGATGGTCCGCCGGGCTGTGCTGGCCGAGCCAATGGGTCGGGCTGGATGCAAGAGGGAGATTTCTTGTTCTACGTAAAACATTTTGCAAAGCATGTGCGCCCAGGCATAGGCCTAGATCATCCTGTTTTGCTCACCCTTGATAACCACGGGTCTCACCTATCAATCGAAGCTCTCGACTTCTGCAAGACAAATGGAATTGTACTTCTGTCGTTTCCTCCGCACACGTCACACAAACTCCAGCCTCTTGACAGAGGTGTATTTGGTCCGTTCAAAAAAGCTGTCAATACTGTGTGTGATTCTTGGATGATGAATCATCCTGGTCAGACGATGACCATCTATGATATTCCAGGTATAGTTCGCCAGGCCTGGCCAGCGTCCGTAACACCAGCAAATATTCTATCAGGATTTGCCTGCACTGGTATTGTGCCGTTCAATAGGGACATTTTTGAAGCTTCTGACTTCGCCCCTGCGCAAGTTACAGATCGAGAATTTATACCTAGTGGAAACGCTAATAGCAGCACAGACGAAGCTGATGTCACAATTGCTAGGGAAGTGGTGAGCCAGACTAAATCTACACCAAGTCCAACAACATTAGAAATTTCGACAGTTCCGAAGGATACCACGCCTGCACCAACATGTGCAAATCAAGAGACTCAGTTACCTCCCTCTCCAAGAACTCAGAGCTGTTCTGTGCCGTCAGATACAGAAGTTTTCTCACCCGAAAAACTGAGGCCTTTTCCAAAAGCGGCACCCAGGAAGCAACAGAAAGGTGGGCGAAAGAGAAGAAAATCGGCGATTTTAACCCATACACCAGTGAAAGCTGCACTGGAGGAAGAAGCTAAAAATGCTCGGGAAAGGAAGACCAAAAAAGTAAAAAGAAATTTGAATAAAAAATGTCTACATGGTGCTAATGAGGAACCGAGGTTGAACAAAAAGCCAAGTAAAAAAGTGAACAATAAGAAAACCAATGAACACGAGGATGAATCTGATGATGAATTTAACATTTGTCCAGTGTGTTGTGAGAGATATGAGGACAGTCGACCTGGTGAAGGTTGGATTCAGTGTGTCACCTGCAAACATTGGGCTCATGAAGAATGCACCCCCGGAGATCGCGTGTATATTTGTCAAAACTGCGACTCAGATAATGACATGGAGTGAATTGTCCCCAATAACAAATTTGACAATGCATTTACTGTTCTAATAATCTTACGTCTTAACCTAACGAAACAGCAAAAACCGACCAGCGCTATACACGAAAATGGCCATTCAATTTTTTTTTTATTTTCATTTTTTGCTTCCAAAACATAGGTTATGACCCCTCATTGGAACGAGTGTGTTGCGCTCGTTCCAATGAGGGGTCATAACCTATGAAACGGCCAAAACCGGCCAGCTCTATACACGAAAATGGCCATTCAATTTTTTTTTTATTTTAATATTTTGCTTCCAAAGCATAGGTTATGACCCCTCATTGGAACGAGCGCGTTGCGCTCGTTCCAATGAGGGGTCATAACCTAATTTTTGGAAGCAAAAAATTAAAAATTTTAGTTATACGAGGATTTTTTTCTAAGTGTCGTCTGCAACTCACGTTAGGTAAAGGTTTAAGATATAACGTTCCGATAGGATCAAATAATGAAAATACTGTTCTGTTACAATTGACCCACACTGATGTTACAATTGACCCGTGCGTCGGGGTCAATTGTAACAAGTGACATGGATTGAAAATAGTTTCGTTACTCGTTAATGTTCATGATCGGTTAATAATATTGTTGCAACATTTGAGGACCAATATTAGTTCTAATTTATTATGCATGGTAATGTTTATTAAACAAAATTACATTTAAGATCTGAGTGAAAATACGAAAAATGTTACAATTGTCCCCGGTCTCCCCTACTTCCTTTTGTTTCCTCTATGGGCGCAGGTTATTATGTATAGGAAACCTCCATCAGTTTTTGTCACGGATGTGGCTAGAAGGCCTTGGTTCGGGGGAGGGGGTGCACACTCTGAATTTCCAACTGTACCCATTTGGCCCCTGACTGCCAAACATCCAGGCCTGGCATTTTCAGGAGAGCGATTTATTCGCTCGCTTACTGCCCGCCTTAACCTTTTACCCAACGTAACGGCCAAAATCGACCAGCGCTATTCTCAATTAATTTTCATTATTTTTTCATTTTTTTTTGTCTCAACAACATAGGTTATGACCCCTCTTTGGAACGAGCTCGTCGAGCTCGTTCCAATGAGGGGTCATAACCTATGTTTTTGAGACAAAAAATGAAAAAAAAATAGTTATTCAGCTTTTCATGTTAGGAAAGGGGTTAAACGAATTAAGGAGGGCGAAAACTAGCCCTAATGTCATAGAATATAATGATTATCAGAACAGCCTATTCCTAAAACACACATCTTTTAAGTTTTCTACTATGTTAGGGATCTCCGTAAGACGGCCACACTACCCCTCCCACACCTCCAGGACTTGCAAAGGCCCGGAGATGTGGGAGGGGCAGTGTAGCCGTCTTACCGAGAATGCCTTGTATTAGTAGCACCAAATAAAATGAACAAAGCCCATGCACTGGACGAATTCATTAATATTAACACTTCATGTTGCCACTTTTAGCTTTGGTAAGCTTGGGGAGAGCTGATCGTTCCACTAGGTCATGTGAGGGGAGCGATGTTTAGCCCTCCTGCATATTTAAGAATGCCAGGCCTGAACATCCAAATTTTGAAAAAACCATTTGACCCCACCACTCCACTCCTTGAGTGAGAATTTTCCAATTACTACCTGTATTTTTCCAACTGCTGAAAAAAAATCCGAATGCAACCTCTCCCCTTATGTTCGAAATGTATGACCTTTGTGTTCTATAGTTTGAAATCGTCCCTTTGAGTGCAACAAAGTTCCACCTGCAAAAGCATTGCCGATGGCCCCCTATTGCACACGTGGGACGAAATATCGACTCCAGTTGGAAAATCCCATGAGATGCATGTGATTCAAAAATTGGTAAATGTCTGTTAGAAATGGTCACAACCACAGATAAAATACCACGAAATCTGCTTTCACATGGCATGGAGTTTCCAACTGTTGATGGTTTTTGAAGCTTACAGTTTCTAGCTGTTGAACAGTTTGGGCGGGATTGGGAGTGAGAATCCCCTCCTCAACCAGAAGCGGACTGACCATATGGTCCACCGGGAAATTTCACTATTGTTGATGCATGAAATTTTGAGAAAATGATCAACAGGCGAAATGTATCTGATTGCAAAGACTGCCGGTATACCGAAATGCTCTCTATGTGGACTACCACTGACAGTCCACAAAGAGACAGCAGTCTAGTCTGCATTTGAAAAATCAATTTTTTTCCCCCTTGGGCCAAACTATTGTTAGCTCGATGATGCAACCATTTTTCCCATTTGAGCGACAAAAATGATATATGTCATCGAAATGTCCTCTATGTGGAAACGATTCTGCCGACAGGTGGCAGTGAACGCTAAAGGTTAAGAGTTCAGGTGAGTATGATAAACCATACGGATGTGGTTTGATGCTTCTGAATGAGTTTTGGGTTTCAAAAGCTTATGGCTCGATATACCCACTCGTGTCCAGTCCGCCTGGGCCTTTACTATACCAATGTCATTGAGGGCTAAGAGAGAGGGGCACAGGACAGAGAGAGAGAGAGAGAGAGGGAGAGAGAGAGGGGGGGGTAGAAGTTTGAAACGCCCAGTTCCAGTTGGGTTTTTTATTTTATATCTGTGCCGTTGTGATCAAACCGTTTTCACAAATTATAGGGTTATTATCATTTTTTTTAATTGTAAATTTGAATATTTGCCATTACAATGTTTCTTATTTTACACTGTTTCAACATATGTTTGGGACTTTTTGTTGTTGTTCTGTTGATATTTTTCGAGTTTGTTTGTTTAACTTTTGTGAAAACAAGTTAAATCTGGCTGGCATAAAATATTGCCTCGATGCATTTTTATGTTAACATTTGATTAGATCCCTCAGTTTTGTGAACACCAGCTTACATATCGGTAGACTAGTTCGCTTTGTGCTTGTAAAGAGAATATTAATGATTTTCTTCCTGGAAAACAGATTATACCCGTTACGATTTCTCTCAGCTGTGATGAGGATTGTTATTCACATAACACAAAACGCTTCAGTCATCATATTTCATTTACGTGCATGTTCAAAAAGCATTTAAACCCTATATGCCGGAGCGTCGCGAAGATGACCGATTGGGGAGGGGTGTAAACTTGATTTGTCTAGACTGTGATGACTCGAGTCTCACTGATAAAATATTCCAGCTTCATCATCAAGACATACCTTCTTCTATTCACTCCGAATTATAGTTTTAAAAAAAACACTGAGACTACTCAGGAATTCATTTCTGAATATATCTAATATATAAATGCGAATGCCTGTATCTATCTGTCTATCTATCTGTCTATCTTTGTTCCGGGTGAACTCCTCCGTTTCTCGACCGATCGATCTCAACTTTTGTACACGGGGCTAATTCGTCCCTATGAGTAACATGGGGTGGGTGCCGTGCCCGTGCGGGGTGACCTTGACCTTGAAATTAATAATAATAAAAATAATAATATACACATTTATATAGCGCCAAAATTATAGTTCAGAAGATATAGAACCATATTCTAAGGCGCTGTACATGTTACTGAGCTCGTGCAAATATGCAAACGGAATATATACACTATCTTACAGTCTCACTTATAGGTTTTTTGAAACAGGTATGTTTTAAGATCTTTCTTGAAAAGGTTGACATTTGACAGTCTTTTTAGGTGTTCTGGTAAATTATTCCACAAGTGAGGACCAGCAAATGAGAATGATCTATCTCCACAATGTCTTACACCTTTGTTTTGGAACATGTAGCAGCATTTTACCATCGGACCTCAGGTTGTATTGACACACATTCTTGGTATTAAGGCGTTCTTCTAATTAGGCTGATGACATGTTGTTTTGTGTCTTAAAAACTAATAATAAAGTTTTGAAAATTATTCTGTACTTGACTGGCAGCCAGTGCATATCCCTCAGAACAGGAGTGATGTGTTGAGATCGTGATACCCTACATACCACTCGGGCTGATGCATTTAGTTCCATCTGCAGGCGAGAGTACTGATATTGTGGAAGGTTGAACAGTAAGGCATTACAATAATCCAAATGTGAAGTTACAAAGGCATGAACTAGGGTTTTTGTTGAGTTTTTGGTGAGGAACTGTCTTATCTGTTTAACTTTGTAGAGACCTCTGAAAGCCTTATTGCACATATTTGTAACATGTCTGTCCATAAACATGGTGGAGTCGAAGAAGGCACCAAGATTACGTACACCGTTACTTGCACTGATGGCGGAATATCCTACCTTCACTGAATTGATGTCAACTTTAGTGAGTTGTTGTCGTGAACCAATTACTAGGAATTGATGACCTTGACCTTTTTTTCGAAAACGGCGGGGCTGATCGGGCTAAAATTTCATATGTACGGGTATATTGACCCATCGATCATTTTGACTTTATCGAAGTGCCCGTGCGGGGTGACCTTGTCCTTGAAATTGGTGACCTTGACCTTTTATTTCGAAAACGGCTGGGCCGATCGGGCTAAAACTTCACATGTGCGGGTATATTGACCCATCTATCATTTTGACTTTATCGGGGTACCCGTGCGGGGTGACCTTGACCTTGATCTTCTACTTCGAAAACGGCTGAGCCGATCATATCTGATGGTATATTGATAAAACCATCTTCACCCGTGCAACGCCGGGTAACACCCGCTAGTAATATATAGAAATGTAGAAGTGGTGATCAAATTCTTATTTAGTTAACACGTATACCGAATCGATACCCCAAATTGGTCGTGCTAGGTACCCAACAGCCGGAATCGGATACTACAGACCCCCATTGGTATAACCGACCATGTGTGTGACATAACTGGAAGTTTCAAATCTTGTCATTACAAGAGAAACTAACTAGCAAAAGTGAATCGATATCTGAGACACCAATCCAGACGAAAATGTCCCGACTGGAAAAAATATTGGGGATGGTGTCATCCCTCCCCGAAATCTTCCTTAGCTACACTCCCGACTCTATGCATGAGTTCACGTCAAAAATTCAGAAAGATTTTATTTGAAAATGAAAAATAGACAATGCAGACACAACGTATTCTCCTCTTTGCCGGATAGACCCCCCCCCCCCCCCCCCCACACCCGTTAAGATGGTTTGGCCAGTTTATGCACAAATACAGTAAAACCGTTCGGACGATTTTTGGCAGGGTATTTTGTCGCAAAAACCAGAATCGAACCAGAGAGCAAAAACAAAAAACAAAAAAAAAAACCACCCAACTCTACCTTTATTGTTTCTCTTATAGTACAACACCCGCAGGATGAATAACACGGGTTCTGTGAAAATGCGAAAGAATCACTTGCGAAGTTTCGGTTTATGAGTTTGATGGTTGGTCCAGAAGCTTATATTTTGAGATTTATTGTCTGGGTGGAAACAACCTTCTGTTTGTGTTTCCGTAACAATCCACTCTCTTTGTGCTGTACGGAGAAGGTATAATACACACGCAGCTTAGTGAAATTATACTGTGGGGCCGCTATTCATATTTTCAAGGTGCTGCTGATAAATTTATGCAATCGTGAGTTTCGATATTGCAGAAAAAGGCTTAACCAGCTACAGCTGCATTTTCGGATTTACTTTATGTCCAGAATGAAACAAACGGAAAACGTTGTGGGTAACAAAGGTATAACACATAGATTTCAAAATAATGTGATGTTGGACGAGGAGAGGAGATACAAACTAAATTTTGAGTAACCACTGCCATTGCACACACCAGTGAATGTATATTTTGTCTATGTTTCCGGACCTTATGCCATGTTATCTTTTGGCCGGGGAAGGAAACTTAAGAACCAAAAGTGTTATCCCACGTCGGTTCGCTTTCCCAAAAGACTGAAAAATGCTATCCGATTGAATCTATAATAGGCGATGGACTATTTAAGGGCCTTCTAACAGAGGGGTAGCAGGGGAGGCTTTGGTGGAGCGGGGGGGGGGGGGGAGCTTTCCCCCCTAACATTTTCACTGTCTCCCAAAACATTGACCCGATGCAACTTTAACATAATACAGAGCTGTAAAATGGTCTCCAATATAGGTCTACAAGGCTACAAATGCCTCAGATTCGATCAGAGCACTGAATTTTGCAAAATTTTCCCGGTTAGCGGGTCTAATCCTAAGTAGGATCCTCCGACCGTTACTCTATTCTCCTACTTCCCTTCAGGACAGAAGGTCCTGGTTAGGATTAGGGGGTGGGGGCCTCCCGAGCCCCACCCCCACACGGCCTTCCAAATATAATGTTTGGCAGAGCAATGCCTGTTGCTGATTCTCTTTCTGTTGTTTCTTAATTTCTGCCGGGTTCGGTGTTTCGGTGAACAATACAACTTCGTCATTATGGGTCTCGGCGGCGGTCTGTTGGGTGTTGATTCCTGCGAACCGATAAGGATCGTTTCCAACTGCGTTTCCACAAGCTTGTGTCCCTTTGCCTTGTATTCGTTGGTGGCGAAAGGAAGACGGTGCAGAAACTGAGGGTATGGGTAAGGGGGATTTTCCCTTTAAATCCTCACATGTACACAACTTCCTCCCACCCCCACGCCCATCACCCTGCGACGCTTTATGCGGTGTCATCGATGCGCGATAACATTTCACCCTTCCCTCTCCATTCCCCAAAGGAAATATAACATTGCCTTCTTACGCCACTGTTCTCTGGGCAGTCCGAGAAGAAGGTCTTTGCGTCCCTGATGAATATGGGCCAGTGTCATTGTACTTCATGACATATGTCAATATACTACTGGAAACTGTATAAATCGATGATATAGAACATGCTTTCTCGTCCGATATAAGGTGCAGTGTTTCCAGGAGTTTTTAAAAGTGATGTGGCATCGGCTCACAATCCAAGTGATAGAACTTCCGTCTTCTCAGTGTCCATAAGGACATTTGATGATTGATTTTCCTCATGGTTATCAACGTTCGAACATTTCATAGATACCTACTCATCTCGTAGGACACTCGTGCTTGAGCTGTAGAATATGTCTTTCCAATCGCTGCTTCAGACTTTAATTTCGCTATTTCCAACAACTGCAGAAATATGGAATTCTCTGTCTGTCTGTCTGTCTGTCTGTCTGTCTGTCTGTCTGTCTGTCTCTCTCTCTCTCTCTCTCTCCCCCCCTCTCTCTCTCTCTCTCTCTCTCTCTCTCTCTCTCTCTCTCTCTCTCTCTCTGAGAATCATCTTGGTTAAGCGGACGACTATTCGAATATAATAATAAGCAATCACTGCTAAAATAACGCACAGGTTTTGTTTGTGGCGGTCATTCATTCGGACAGCAGCGAGGGTAAAATTATTTCCATGTGTATTCAGAAATTGTGTCCTGATATTGTATTTACTTGTTGGAAATTACTCCGATCACTTTCGAGAAACTCCATTTATCTCTTCGCAAAGTCGTATCTTCAGAAAATATGTTTGTATGAAAGTTTTTATTGACAGATTTCAATAATTTTGTATTGGTTGAACTTGGTTCTGATCTCTTATAGTTTGCTTACTGTTGCAGACAGTGTTTTCACATGCTCTTTCATATAGAAGCAAAATCTGAGAGGCGATATTTTTAAATTAGCAGCTTCTTAACTTTGGTCTCTTTAAATTGACTTGTGCAGAAATGGTCGTTTAAGTTGTATATAACGATAAACAAGGCTGCGTGTAAAAATGCTCCGAATTGTCGAATTTATAGTCTAAAGTCTTTGAATCACTGGGTAATTGAATTCGGTTTAAAAAATAATAGTGCTTGCCGGAGGCGGACTGGGCCAAGAAAAGTTACCGGGAAAAGCGACCCCGGACCCGGAGAAAAGTTTGCTTTTTCGAACTGAACGAACGCTGCTTCCTTGCATCAGAGTATCAGTGGCAGTTCACAAAGAGGACATTTCGATGTCATGCTTGTATCATCTTCATCACTAATTCGGCAAGAATGGTATCATCAGGGGGTGGAGATTCGCGGACCAATCGGGCCGACTATAGTTCGGCCCAATACGAGAAAAAATTGATTTTCAAAATAAAAGAACCCTGTTTCCTTGCATCTGGGCGATCAGTGGCAGACTGGACTGCTGGTTTTTCGAAATGTTCTCTATGTGGACTGACAGTCCACATAGAGAATCATGGATGTACGAGCCGGGGGAGGGGGAGGGAGGGGCAGGGGGCAACTGCCCTCCCAAAGTCGGGAAAAATAGTCGGGAAAATTCGGACAAAGCAAGAAGAAAAAAAATGGACAGAGAAAGCAAAAAGATTCACAGATTAACAATGATGGGCATTTGATGGCAAATTAATTGCCGCCTGATAGTCAACCAAATCCTTGATAAACAGCCTTCTTAAATTTGTCACACCTTAAAAGTAGTAAGGGATGCCACTTGGGTGAACTGATTTAACAATGAAATTCCCATAGACATTTGTTCGCCAGAGTACCATCGGCCGATGGCACTCTGGCGAAAAAATATCTATGGGAATTTTCAGTGTTAAATCAGTTCGTCAGAGTAAACACAAAAAGATGGCACTCTGGCGAACAAATGTCTATGGGAATTTCAGGGTTAAATCAGTGGCATCCCTTAATACTCTTAAATTTCTTCAGGAGTACAGGAATTGATCCAACGTTTTTATTTCTCCGAGTTAACTGTCAAGTTTGGTCGGATTTGGTTTCCTCTGGTGGTATCCTCGCTGAGTGATTTGATATGCATGTGGTCTCAGGAGTAGAATTTACTTCATTAGATATTGATACATTAGGAAATTTTCTGTTAACAATGAGGCCATATGCCCCTCCTGCAAATGTCTGTACTGAGTATTTAGGAAGCCTCAAATTTGGGGCAATTTTGTATTGCCCCTCCAAAAAATCTTCCTCCCGTGCGTCTTTGTAGAGAACATTTCAGTATATCGGCATTCTGTGCAATAAGATCCATTTCGCCTGTTGAGCATTTTCACGAAATTCCAGGTGTCAACAGGTGTTGGCTGTATCACATTTGCGGGCTCCAGGGGGCACCGAATTGTGGGCCCACGGGAAAATTTTCCTGGTGGACAATACGGTCAGTCTACCCCTGGTGCTTGCATGGTTTGTGTCAGATTATCTATAAAACTGGAACACGTGGACAGAAACGTTGTTGTTGTTGAATTCCGCTCGTGCTGACAAAAAAAAACAACAACAAATGATAACAAACGACGAACGTACAATACAGGTGTCGCTGTATCAAAATGAATCTCACCTTTTGCAACACACGTGAATGTCCAGCAATGTGAATTAAATACCTTCATTACTGAACATGTATGTGTTCTAAGGTAAGTTCGAGTGAACTTGTTCTCTATTTTAATTCCATTGTCTTTTTCGGGGGCCTTCTAAACACCAAAGATCTTCCAGGGCAAAAAAATTGTTTTCCATTTCTTATTGAGTGGGGTTTGTATTTTATTTATCAACATTCAGCCACCTTTTTACTCTTCTTTTTATGGGAAACGATTGAAAACGACCTAATAGGACATGTCGCCTCCTGGAGATGCTAATAACTATCCGTATCCTATTGTATTCATTATACTTGTACATAACTTCATTTTTCGAATAAAGTTCTATTCTGTTCTGTATAGTTCATCACTATCGAGAACTGTGCGAGAAAAACCCGAGAATAAGTATCCAGCACAGAACAGTTTCGTGACTTTACTTTAAATTTGGGGTACTCACTGTAAAATCAATTTTTACACAGTGAGCTCTAGCTTCCATACTTGTTCAGCTGAATTCTGTGGATTTGGCCGACTAATAGTCAACCAAATCCCTGACGTCCTCAAAGGAAAACAAACACAAATAAAACGGACATCCCTGAACCCTTGTGAGATTGAGACACCCTCCATTAGAATCCATTTCTTTTGTGCTGTACTTGAAGAATCCAACTATTCAGTAATTTTAAGGTATTTAATATTGTAATTTTTGCCTGTTGCTTATGCCACAGCAGACTTCCGGGAAGAGATTTCTGACACATGGCAGATGTTCCATGGAAAATATCATTTTCAGTGCAATCTATGTCGGTATATTATTGCTGGGGTTATTTCATATTGTGGCGTGAAGGGGTGGGGTGGGGGTAGGGGTGGGAAGCTACAACCCACTGTTGGAGCTTGATCACCCCCCACCCCGAGAAATTTACCCTTTAGGGTGGGCTTATCGGGGAATATCCTAGCCTCCTGGCAGCACTTGGCCCCCCAAACCCCCCCCCCCCCCCCCCCCACTCCATCGGGAAAATCCTGGCACTACTACTGGTTATTTCTATCTGTTTTTTTTTGGTGATTTTGAAGAAAGAGGAGAAAGGCTTGAAATGTAACCAAAGGTTTTTTGGTGACCTCCTAGTACGAATTTGACTGGTGGCCTGAGAGTTGTTTGTCAACATCAGCTGTAAAATGACGGTTAAGGAGAGCAGGTGTGAGCCAGTATATTCAATCCACCTCGAGGACCTGACAAGCAAATTTGCAGTTCATAGGCATCCGTGTAGAATACCCGGTCTATGAACAGAAGATTTGCTTAAACGAAATTTAGAGCACAAATCTGCTTGGTTCGAATTCTGTTAGCAACAATTATTTTGTTTAATGTCAACTGATTTGCTTCACAAAATGAAGTGAAATTTAACTTCACGTCACAGTTACGCAACGCTCGGATAAAATGTCCCGTACGATACGCCCCTTTTAACTCTCTGCACTCTGATGTCAAAATACCAAAGTTTTCAACAGTGCATATTTCCCACAATGCAACTGAGAATTTAAAAAGTTATATCTTGTTTGACAGAGCTCGTTGTGTTCTGTCAAACAAGATATAATTTGTTAAATTTTTCATGCAGCATGGGCAATATGGAGTTAATAACAAACATTCTGAAATAATACCGGAGTTCTAGGAGTTAAACGATATACCCTCTTTGTCACGCATATTTATTTATCAGTGTTCGGTCTTGATAATTTTATTTTCCATATTTTGCACAGACAGTGGTGTGTGTAGTGGGCACCCTACCCCCCCCCCCCCACCCTCCCCAGGCGCATATTTAGAATATCTCAAATTCAGTAGGCCTACGTCGTTCATTAACTGAACATTATGTATGTTCCTGGGTTAAGGCCGTCTTTATTCAGGGTGAATGTGTACTTTTTATGATCTGAAGGCTGCCATAAACATTCATCTCCATCTATTACTACCACTATTATTATAGTGGTATTATTATACCATTATTATATTTTATAGGCTCGGTTCACGGCAGTTCATTTGGTATAATCGCGGCATGCGAAACTCAAGAGGAAGTTCGGGAAATACAGAGTCCGGGTCATTTGATATCATTATAGTTCATGGTATCGAACATATGGTCCGAATCGCGAAATGGCGAGATCGATATATCTCAATTTAAACTTAAAAAGTCTCCATTTCATCGAATCCCCATATATATGAGAAATTAATGAACTAATATAGATAACATATTGAGCATCCTAACCCCTCATGTTTTGTCTGTAAATTGCTGTCGGTTTTTGTTCCAATTCATTGGGCAACATATGTTGCGACTTGTAGGTCCTGACCAGCCCTGGCGCCCGAATTACTAGGTCTATTAGTAATAATCCGGCTCCCTGTCCTCTAACCGGCTCTGCCTGATCAAACCGGTTTATTGCAATGTCGACCACAAATATTATGCAAGGAACTCACAACGTTTTTCGAGGTCTCGGAAAGCAGCGACAAAATGTCTATAACGTATACTTGGAGCATATATTACTCCGATGTTCTAATGCTGGCTTTAGTAGGTAAGATTCCCCAAAACAAATACATAAAATGTTTAGGTTTTCTTCATGTAATGTATTTTTTTCGTTTTCAGTCATTTTACATAATGGCACTCAAATGAGTTCTAAATGACAGAACAGGTGTTTTTGTTAAATCGATATCTATGAGGTCGCTATGGTTGCTGCTTCAGGCAGCCCGTGCACGAATCCCGTGTGTGTATTTGCTGTATTATAATTATATACCTTCCATCATAACATGAAGAAACAAATTACTAACACTATGAAGCTCACGCTGTTCAGAATAACTGAGGGTTGTGAAATGCAAAATATGTTGGTTTGCTCTCACTGCTCACCTTCAGAGTTCAAACTAGGGCTGCACGATATTCAAAAATGAATACCGGTATCGGTATTCCAAAACATACTGCGGTATATCGGTATGACGAGAACTGCTCCGATATATGAACATAGGTACCAAAATCGAGATTTGAGGCATCACAGTCGGAACGAATCAGCATGCCTTGATGATGCAGTTCGAAAAACATTTACCCAACGCAGACGATATCAAAATTTATTATTTTAAAAATCAGTTTATCAGATTTTTCCCCAAAACGTTTACAAAACAATATCATGTGACACCTCATTGGAACGAGCTCAACAAGCTCGTTCCAATGAGGGGTCACATGATATAGTTTTGTTGAAATTTTAAAAATTATTGTTTCAACTGTGGAATTTGTATATTACGTGGGCGCATGCAGACGATTCCTTGGGTAAAGGGACAATATTATTCATTCGGTTAAAGTTAAAAAACTCAAGTCATCTTGAAAATTATTAAATTGTGGGTAAATAAATAATTACGATAAACCGATATTTTTGTAATTACACCGGTATTCAATCGATATTGGTTTGAATACCGGTATATATCGGTTTATCGATATACCGTGCAGCTCTAGTTCAAACAACATAGTATGGCCGAAGGAACTGGTTGCGAAGATATTTTGTATTGGGGATCTCACTTCACAAACTACTAAAATTAAAAGTCCTTACACTGTGTAACAAATTTATTAACTGGACTGCAGCGAACATGTAACACGAAGTGTTGACGGGAGCGTCCAACGTTCTTGCAATCGGTTATCCGAATTACCAAATTTACAGATGTTAACATGTTTTAAAATGTACAGCTTCCAAGAAACATTATTAAAATAAAACAATCAAAATGAATCAATATTGTTAGCTGTGAAAATAACATGTTGACTTTTGTATTAATCAAATGGGCATTGTAATGGATTCTTTGAGTGAAAAACATCTTAATGCGATAATCCATCTATTCAATAATATATAAATTTGTTATTCTCAAAGTATCTGAATTAACCCATTGTTTCTAGACCCCAGATTTTAGCCTGGTGTTAATACCTCGCTGCCTCCCCAAAATATGTATTCTATAAAAGGTATCCTCAGATAATACATTAGCATGTTATAAGTATCATCAAATACCCGTATTTGCCCATGTGCTGCATGTGATGTGCGCACATTGTGCATTAGCGCATAAGCACATCCAAGATGTGCTTATGTGCTATATGCGATGTGTACACATTGTGACACAATGTGTACTACCACACAGACACATTCCTCCAAACATCAGTCCTACGTTTCATGGAGTCCCTTTGCGACTATACTTTTAGAATCTCTTTTCCGTCGAATGTGCCTATATGTGCTTATGTGCTAATGCGATGTGTAAACATTGTGACACATTGTGTACCGGTACTAGCACACACAAGCACATTCGACCAAACATCAGTCGCATATTCCGTGAATCCCCTTCTAGTATCGGACTATACTTCTAGAATCCCCTTTTCATCGTATGTGCTGCATGTGTTGTGCGCACAGTGTGCACTAATACACAAGCACATATCGGCACACCCTAACCCTTCTAACTACCGTTACGTCCCTGCATGTACTAACACACAAGAACATCTCGGTACGATCAACATTCAGTTTCTTTATGTAAGGTACTCTTACTACCCTAGGTTGCACTGGGTCAAGGCATTGTATAGACTGTTATGGGCTTAGATGAATGGGGTGATCTGATTGAGCCTACTAAAGGTTTGTCCAAAGGCAGATGTCGAGACAGAATCTGGGGTAGCTACTAAGCTTGTATTAGTGCTACTAGCCGGTATAAATGGTGAGACACTCTAGCACGGGACAGAATAGTGGTAGTCAATATTAATAGAACAAGGCAGTAACGATACAAGACTGCAAGGCTGGTAGAACACCATGCTAAAGGTGAATACAATACCGGCTGATCATAGGACAGATGGTAGTGACTATGGATAGGTATTGGTCTTGAGGCTATGTAGGTGATCGATTGTCTAGAAGGCTGTGGCAACAGGTACTGGGAGCCATAACTATCTTCAGATAGATATCCTGCAAAAAGGTATCCTCGAAAGATATCCTCAAAGGGTATTCTCAAATGGTATCCTCAAATAGTGCATCACCATGGCATAGGTATCCTCAAATAAAAATACCCGTATATGCTTATATACTGCATGTGCTGTGCGCACATTGTGCACTTGCACACAAACACACATCAACATGTCCCTATGTGCTACATGTGATGTGTACACAAGGTGCACTTGTACACAAACACTAAACAGACCAGGAGAGGCAGAAGCAGGGGATTCTTGGAAAAATCCAAAGTAGATAAATAGGATGTATCCGAGGATTTCAGGAGAATTCGAACCAGAAAAGCACTCCTATACAAAGGAACGCGCCTTATTTCACTACGTGCAACTATCATGAGCCCAAAGGGGGCTTCGCCAAGTCCGTTTCTGTGTTTTTTGGTTTTGTGGGGGAAATTGTCGGGTCTATTTTGGTCGTTAGATTTACTCTTATACAAAGGAACACACCCTCCGAACATACCCCTGTCCTATTTGAGGGTTTTGGGTTACATAGCAACCACGCGCTACCATAAAAACCAAAATGAGGCCTCCAGTATACAAAATGGACGACGGAAACGCTTATTACCTTAACAACACTTTCTGCGCACGCGCACTGACAACACGTATCACTATGGTAATGACGTCACAACATGGCCGCGCCCGCAGATTACCACGACAACCCAACATCGCGCCACTGCGTCACATGACACCACGTCACTTCTGAGGTCACCCACCGAGGTCCCCAAATAAGGACTCAAACGTGCGAGAGATATTACTGTTACACAACGGGACAATACTTCGATAATGTCATCCTTCATATCATTTTAGTGGAGTGAGGCGACACGTGCTACATATATAACGCAGTACCGAATCTTCTGATAATCAGTGACGTTTGTCATGAGTTTCACGTTTTTGAAAAACTTCTTTCCATTCATTAAGTGGTGTTGTCAAATAATTAGTCAAACGTCTTTCCATATAAGCTTATTTGCCAATGACTGTGTATCATCTAGGACTAGGGTGGGAAGCCCCTACCCCGTTCTCAAATAAAAAAAAACACATCCTGATTAGGCCCTCAACTTGGCCACGAGCGGGGTTTCGCCCATGCATGGCATTTGGGGATCTATTGAGAGTGCAGATTTCTGCCCCATACCCATATTGAAATGATTAGTACAACCCCAGTTGAACTAATCATATTTCTCCTGACTTTCCATCTACCAGCAATCCAGTTTAATCAGCACTGACTCCTTGCCCAGAACATATTACATACACACATGTGGGCACTATAAAGTGTCTCTGATTGTGTTTTTAGTAACCTTTCACAGGATCTAAAAAAGAGCGAGTCGCCAGGCCTGCTTAAAGAATCTCAATTCCAGGGCTCTCAATAGATCTCTTGTACCCGACAAATTGTCAAGCACCACTTATCTTTTGGAGACCATGGAATTATGAGGTAGTTTGTTTGAACGTGACAGGTTTCGATGACCCTAGTCGATCCACAATTCCGAAAGGGCGTTTTTTTCCAACTTCCATGGATTAAACACAAGCCAATGAATGACATGGGGCTCATCGGGGATGGAGAATGAATTCTGAAAACTGAAGTATTGATAATTAATGTTGTTGGTCAGAGTGGTTGCCAGCGATTTCCATCATGAGCATTGTGTTAAGTAGAACAGAACCTGACGGATTGAGAAATGGCTATTCTATTCTATTATATTATATTACTTTATGTAACGGTGTGTAACATATAATAATAAATACATCTGTAACATATAATAATAAATACATCTACAGAATAGTATTGTGATTCATATACATACCGTTGGGGGACAGCATAGCCTAAGGAGATATTGACTTTCCTCGCCAGACAATGTTCATCAGACGACTCGCCAGTACACTGGTACTGTAAAAGCTGCAATACTGATACGCAAAAGATTTTTGGAAAGATGATGAATCTCGAGAAGAGACAGGGCACTCTGGAGGGCAACATGGAGAGACTCAAGGAGAGAGTAAAAGCACTAGAAGAAAGAGAATGCTCAAAAGAACCCGAAAAAGGCAATCACCGACTGATGGACAGGCAAGTGAACAAGTCCAGAAAGAAATACAAGATGCTCTAAAAGAACACCGCAAAATGGAGGCGGAAACTCAAATGAGGAAGAAAAATTTGATTGTTTTCAATCTGGTCTTGTCACATAATAAGGAGAGCAAGAAAGCAAGAGAAGATGACATGAATGAATTTATCAATCTGTGTAAGTGCATTAGCTTTAATGAACACAGGGAATCCGACATAAAATCATTTGTGAGGCTTAGCAAAAAAATCAGAGAGTGGGTGACATGGAATATCCCAGCATTGACTGGGAACAGAAAGTTTCAAGCGACATAAAAGAAGAGGAACTCCTAAAATCTGTAAAATCGAACTATCTGACACAGCATTCCAAGGAACCAGTAAGATATAGACATGGCCAGAAAGCAAACATTTTGGACCTGGTGCTGACAAATGAGGTCAATATGACAAATGACCTGACTATAGGAATGCCCTTAGGAAAGAGCGACCACTGTACAACGAAATTTCATTTCATCTGCTACCCAGAGGAGTCTACAATAGTTAAACAGAACGATATGCAGCAGGAGACTACTAACACATGAAAAAAAGACCTAGATTTAGATTGTGACGCTCTCCTTGAGGACTGTGAAAATGATATATATATGCAATGGAAGAGATTTTGCCTTATCCTTGGAGAAGCCACAGAGAAAAATATACCAGAGAAAACTAGGTCCCATGAAGGCAAAAACAGACTGCCACTGGATAACAAAGCAAGGAAAATCATTCGAAAGAAACATCGTGCCTGGATCAGATATATAGAAAACCAAACCCAAGAAAATTACAAAACATATGCAAAATACAGAAACCAGGTGAAACGGGTGACTCGGCAGAAACAGAAAGCCCACGAGAGAGATATAGCTACACAAGTGAAGACAATCCCGAAAAAAATCGGGGATTATGTCTCAAGAAGATCTAAGACGAGAACTGGGGTAGCCAATCTTGAAAGAGTGGATGGTTCACTGACGAAGAGTGACGAGGAAAAGGCGGAAGTGCTGGCCGAGTTCTTTTCCAATGTCTTCACGAGAGAACCTGCAGGAGAAATACCCACAGTAGAAACTAAAGCCTTACGTCACAGTCTAGAGGACCTGGAACTGACAGATAAGGAAGTACAGATTAGACTGTCACGAGTAAACCCAAACAAATCTCAAGGACTAGATGGTATCCATTCAAGGATCTTAAAACAACTATCAAACGAACTGTCTAAATCTCTAACCATAATATTCAACAATAGCATGAACCCATGAAAGCTACCCAATGAGTGGAAAACTGCAAATATAACACATATCCATAATAAGGGAGACAAGAACAAACCAAGTAATTATAGACCGGTCAGCCTAACAAGCATAGTGTGCAAAGTTCTCGAATCTATCATCCGGGACCGAGTAATGGATCATATGAGAAACAACAAAATTAATTATTATCAAAAAACAATTTGGGTTCATCAATGGCCGTTCCACAACTCTACAACTTTTGAACACGTTTGAACAATGGTCGAAAACAATAAAAGGCAGCTCAACACATGTCGTCTACATGGACTTTTTGAAAGCTTTCGATACAGTTCTCCATAGAAGATTAATACAGAAAGCTCGCAGCTATGGGATTGAAGGCAACATTCTCAATTGGATAAAGGACTTTCTTCGCGGGAGGCAACGGAAAGTGGTGGTTAGTGGAGCAGAATAGAAAAGCCAGGGTCATCAGCGGCATACCTCAGTGCAGCGTATTGGGTCCCATACTATTTGTCCTATATTTTAATAACCTTCCTGACATTGTTCAATCGGAAGTATCACTATGGACATTGGGAAATAACTTACTAGTTCGGAATGCAGATTGAGAAAACAGGATGGGGAGACATGCCGGCTGAAGGAAGTTATAACTGAAAAAGGAGTTAGTAACATATAGCAAATTAGAGTTCGACCACCACATAAATGAGAAGGTAAAAAAAAGCTCAAGCGATTCTAGGTGCGATAAAAAAAATCCTTCGCACACCTAGATAATCATACCATGGCGAAACTCTACAAAGAGCTCGCCCGACCACACCTGGAATGGGCTCGGCCGGCATGGAAACCACACAGGCAACTACACATTGACCAGTTGGAAAGTGTCCAGGGAAAAGCAATAAAGCTGGTGCCCGGACTAAAAGATTTAACTTATGAAGAAAGACTGAAGACACGAGATATACCAACACTCGAATACAGAAGACACCGAGTGGATTGTATGATAGAATGTTGTAAGATCTTCAACAACTATGACCAAGAAGTAGCACAAATATTAACAGAAAGCACCGAAACAAGAACAAGAGGACATAACTTCAAATTCTACAGAGAAACATGCAGCAAAGATACTAGGAAATACTCATTCAGCCAGAGCGTAGTGGATCCATAGAACCATTTACCTGAAAATGCTGTACATGCTGACACACAGAATCAATTTAAGAACAGACTCGACAAATACTGGCACCATCAAGAAGTCAAGTACAATTACAAGGCAAAACTGAGGCTGACAGGTCCTCGAGTGAGAAAAGATACCCTAAGTTTCTCTGTAACTGGTATTCAGTTCGGTGAAGTTGATACGGAGGTGAATAAAGAGGCCCAAGAAGATTGTCAGCGTCCACTAACAGCATATGGTATCATAAGGTATAGCCACATTGGATGTCTTCCTGCTATCCACCAAGGTAAAAAATTTAACCCTTTACCCAACGTAACGGCCAAAACCGGCCAGCTCTATTCTCAAAAATTGCCAATTAATTTTCAAAATATTTTCATTTTTTGTCTCAAAAACATAGGTTATGACCCCTCGTTGGAACGAGCTCGTCGAGCTCGTTCCAACGAGGGGTCATAACCTATGTTTTTGAGACAAAAAATGAAAAAAATTAGTTATTCAATAATTTTTTTTGCAAGTGTCGTCTGCTTTTCATGTTAGGTAAAGGGTTAATTGGAGCAACATCATATCAGACGGAGTATACAGTCGGGAAAAATACAGATCCTTTTGAAGTAATTGTGTATTGTTGCATTGTGGCATGGGAAACAAGACACTTAATAATAGCAATGGTATTTTAGAACACATTGAAAATAATATTGAAAATAATTTGGGAATAAGTTGAGTGACAAGCTGACGAGCTAGCCGGTAAAGGCATAACGGAATTACAAATAGCGCAGTAAATTATCTAGTCCAGATGGGGCAATACGGTTGTTACATATAAATTGTGTTTGATAATTTGAGAAAAGTTTTTGCGTTAACATTTTCTTAAATGCAGTACGATTAGTAACATTTCTTATACTCGATTCTAGGTCATTCCAAAGCCTATGTTAGTTAAAACAAGGGGGGTAATCTAGGGATATTGTTCTTGTTATGCACATGTAGACGCGAATCGCTAACGAGTGCCTAGATGTGGGACCAGTCGTATTATTATTAAAGAGAGAAAACACAGAATTTAATGCCTGCGGAAGAGATCTCACTTTTGTGATCACAGTACTGTACTCAGGTGTTAGACTGGTTAAGTTCTGGTTAGGTGTGTATGAGTGGGTGGGGTGGTCGGGGTTAATTTTGGTGCATTATAATGCCTAAATTGTGTATGTTTCTCGCCACATGTACTCGGCACAAGCTGAGACCTCGAAAAATTTATATTTGATAACTATTTTTTGATCGACCCTCTTCATTCCCTTATAATGACCATATAAATATAACAAAGTGTACAACTCGTCTTTCAAAACAAATCAACCGACCTTCTTTCTATTCGTCTGAAATGCACACCACTTACGATTTTCCAGAAAACCCGGTATCGAGTAAAAGACGAGACAATGGGGTTTATACTGATGTATCACTAGTTCGTTGGTCATTCTTTGGTTATTCATATTATGAATCTTAATTAATGAGAATTTCTGGGAAATTGAAAAAATAAGAGATCGGACAAAGAGGCGATCAGACCAGGAAATGTCAAGTTCCAACAAATGCAGTTTCCTAAATTTCCCATGTGGTAGTGTTGGTTTTTAAACCTGAATGGAATTTAACTCATACCTGGTGACCATCGGCCTAGTTTTTACATTTTCTTGTGGTTAGTTTCTGAAATATCACGCCATGACAGGAATTTCCATTCCCAACCGTTGGCTAGACACTTTCACGACGCGAATAATAGCCAATAGAATGACCGAACCGATAGAAATTTACGCGGTGACCCAGTTACCCGAACGCCTGTTTGCGTTATTAAATATTTTTTTTTAACATTCTCATTAATTATGAATAACCCAAGGACGCCCAACGATCAAGTGATACATCAATGTAAAGCTCATTGTCTCCACTATCAACTGGCACAAGGATTCGGAAATACATCAATTGGTTCACATTTGAGGCGAATGGAAAGAAGATCGGTTGGTCCATATTGAAAAGGGAAGTTTTGTACCTTGTTATATTTATATATCTTTTAAGGAGTCGAAGAGGATCGATGAAAAATAAGTTATCAAATATCATTTTTCCGAGTTCTCAGCTTGTGTTGAGTATCTGTGCTTCTCGCGCGGACTACCTTTCTTGACAACTCCACTTCCTTCCGGGCACCTTTCACTCATTGTTTGTGAAAGACAAAGAGGCAAATAGTATGAATGACAAGCACAACCATTTCATACACTGATATTGGGCAAAAACGTCGTTTCCATCACCGTGAAGATAAACCCATACGTCACTTGACCAGTCACCAAACCTTTACCACAAATCCTTCTTTCAAATGATGACACACGAAAAACTTCTTTTCACCCCCCACCAGCACACCACTGACGTAACCCTGGGCGGAGAAAAAATCTCAGAGATGGGATTATTTTTTATGTAAACAACGGTTAAGGCGTGAGACATGTTCGGCTATAGGTCCATACTGTCCCCACCCATTATTCAAGAACAACGCCCTGATCTTCATAAATCCACTGTCGTAGGCATGGGGATCCCCCCTCCCACCCACCACTGATTTTGTAAAATAAAAGCTGCCCCTCTTCTCATGGGGGATGGGATCATGAAGGTGGGGACTTTTAGTCCTGCCATACGTTTCTGTCAAAATTTCATTATATTGTCCCTACTCGTGTTTCCCTCATAAAGAGACATCTACATCACTATCTAAATCATCCCTCCAGCAGAACTCGCTACTGTCATAAAATGAATTGTTAACAAGAAATCCTTCATTATATGCCTCGTAAGCATATAAACCGCCTACAAAAGTATTGGAAGTCAAGGGTGGGGGAGGGTCTCGGCGATGCTACGCGATTTTTAAATCTCCTTTACAGCAGCAGAAAAATGTTACATGTATATTCTAGTTCGAGAATTTAGGTTTCTGGGTAGTACACTCTTGGGTACATTAAAATAGTGATAAATAACTGTAAGCAAAAGACAATTAGGGAGGTACATGGCAGGCTAGGCAGTTGCCGCAAACCATGAAAAAAAATGTCAGTTTCTTTCTATTTTAAAATAAGTTCTTGTAAAACATACCGATGAGAACCCTGGTGTTTTTAAATTTAAAAATTCCACATTTTTGGCAATATTATTCCCTGCGTTTGTGGAACACTTAAATCCTCGTTCGAATTTCATCTGTGACGACTTTAGAAACCCATCGGGATCTGATGTGACCTTGAGGTCACATCTACAATCTGATGGCGCTTATGTAGACGTCCAAATTGAACGGTTTAAATCCAAAACAGCAAATTCCCTGCGGCTAGAATAAGTATATACTTAACTGGTTGAGTGATACTCGTAGAAGCCACTATCAGGGCTTTCACAAACATAAGGGCACCAAAGCAAAACTCAACATTTTCCTTGCTCACATTTCATATTCAGTCAAATGAACACCATATTTTGTTAAAATAAATTTGTATATTCCAAATTATTGGAGACTGCCTATGGGCACTCTCCAATAATTTGTAATAAAATAAATTTTGAATAATAAATTAACACCACCAAAAATAGCCTGATCTAGCCATCAACCAGTTAAATTAGTAGGCGTTTTCGTCAAATCAAGTCGTGGCTGCTTCACAGCAGCCATGACTAGATTTGATGAAAACTATTCAAAGGAGTATACTGCGACTAAAGAGTTTATTGTCCCAGTACTAGAAATCATTGTCGGGATTTAGTGAAATTGAAAATGAAAATAAAGAGTTAATGTTGGTTCTGCTTTAATATATTCGTTTGAGGGGGGCAGTGATATTTGGTTCACGTCACCACAATCCACTTGAGAGTGCCGAACTGCACTCGTGATAAATTGTAATAAACAATTCTGATTTTCAAACCTAATCACCATCCAAGTAAACCCTTCTTTAGCTGGTGGGCCTTTTAGCGATCAGGGGGCATTTTTTTCATTGAGTATATATGCACCTACCTTGTGTATGTAGAGACACTTTCCTTGGTCTGCACCTCCTAACATTCGAAATCCCCATGGCACAGAATTAGTGTCCCTTCTTAAAATAATGGAATCGTATTCCTCCTGCATTCCGAAAATGCAAAGATGACAGCGCACACACAACTATTACTACGGCAAATCTACAACGCACTGCAGTTTCGGTGTGGGCAACCACTGGTCTCCTGAATTGAAATGTTTTCGTTCCGTTTGTGCCGTGCACAGTTCGTTTTGATGGCATTGGCTATGACGTATTGGAGCTTCCGCCTTGTCAGCTGAAAGATGTGGAGGGAGTATTCAAATATTTTGATACACTACCTTCAATCAAACATCACCAAAGTAAGCGCAATTTTTTCAGCTTTATTTTCAAGGCTGAAAGTAATAAGTTAATAGCTGAATGGTGTAAAGGAAGAATTTTTGAAGGAGATAAATTATTACAAATAATCCCCAACTCTTGATATGGAAACAATTTATATAAATAACAATAGCAATAACCAACCATTTTTTCCAGAAACATTTTCCTTGGGGATGAATGCATTTCTCCATTCATCCGGTGTCGGGTCGTTTCGCCCCAAATCCCGTTCGCCCCCTGGGTCGTTCCGCCCCCATACCAGTTCGCCCCGGGTCTTTTCGCCCCAATTTTGAGAGTAGGTCGTTTCGCCCCACTTTTTTCCCGGGGTATACTATAGGGTGGGTTTGATAAAGAAAAAAAAAAAAGAACTAGCGGTTGAAATGATAATTCAGTTTATTTTTATATAAAATTTTATATAACACATCCAGTTTACAGTTGACTGATAGAAAATGCATTTGCTGTAATACAATGATCTTAAGGGCCTATATAAGTAATGAAATTTTGTTTATTTTGAAAATTCTCACCTCTGATATTCCTTCAATTCAAATTAAATATACACAAAATGTACATCAAAATGAAGGTTGGGATGTATAGAACACGGAACACATACGTAATCAACTCATTGAGTCGACTGTAGGCACCACTGGTTCCTGGAAGTCTGCTGCCGTATTCGCACCAGAACTGATAATTTAATAATATTTCACGAAAACAACTTGTGGCCAAATGTGCTTTATATATCCAAGAACAAAGCTAGGGGATAAAAATTCTTCAAAACACGGCGACAGAGCTACATTGGGGAAAATTCCAAAGCCTTTGCTTTTGTTTACGTATGAGTCTACTTTCGATTTCCGGTTGACGTCATCCGACAAAAAAGCATGTAAAAACAACGCCGTCTAAAATCAAAAATTGAAAAAGATCGCCTTCATACAGTATACTGTTATTAGATAGAGATTGCACAGTTGCCATATTCAGTGCAAGGTATCGTGATATCTGCTGAAATTTCTTAGAATTACGATTTTGTTTTTTGATGGAAATTCGTGGTAACGAGTGATTTGCGCATGTCTGTCGAGCATGGAAACCATCTTCAATAAAAAATGCAGACAGTGTTGTCCTTTTCCAAAATGCAGACCTATCGCTGTATTTGAAAGTGTATTGAATGCCTAGCTTTGTTCTTGGATATATGAAGCACATTTGGCCACAAGTTCTGATGAAATATTTTTTTATTATCAGTTCTGGTGCGAATACGGTAGCAGACTTCCAGGAACCAGTGGTGCCTACATTCGACTCTACGAGTTGGTTACATATGTGTTTTGTGTTCTATACATCCCAACCTTCGTTTTGATGTATAATTTGTGTATATTTAATCTGAATTTAAGGAATATGAGAGGTGAGAATTTCAAAATAAACAAAATTCCATTACTAAAAAGGCCCTTAAGGGCCTATAAAAGTAATGAAATTTTGGGTAAAACTGAAGAATAGGTGACTTTTCCATTTACGTAAAAACAACGCACTTTTCTCACCCTTTTTCTACATTTTCCTATTACTAGTCATGTTTTCGATAAAATGACCTAAAGATATTCACTTTTACTGGCAATTATAACCGCCCAACGCACGTTTTTTACCGGTGCGATTTGTGACATTCGCGTTTATCTTTCCTCCATGTTTTTTGTGTTTTTCGGCGTCTGCTCTGTGTTTTGGTAGTTTTTGGTACACTTGTTTGTTCTGTTCTCGACATGGTCTAGGGTCAGAGCAGTGAGTGTTAGGGTTAGTTTACCGGTAAGCCAACCCTAACCCTCACTACACTGACCCTAGACCTACAATCGCCAGCCAAAGAGAAAGCAAAAGTTATGTAAACGCGCACTTCAAAATGGCGAGAATGCAGAAGAATCTCCGGCACCGTGACATTAAAAGGGTTTAAATTATCTCTTATCTTAGTCATAAGTGAATATCTTTCGGTTATTTTATCGAAAACATGACTAATAATAGGAAAATGTAGAAAAAAGGTGAGAAATATGCATTGTTTTTACATAAAATGAAAAGTCCCCCATTCTTCAGCTTTACCAAATTTTGTTTATTTTGAAAATTCTCACCTCTGATATTCCTTCAGTTCAAATTAAATATACACAAAATGTACATCAAAATGAAGGTTGGGAGGTATAGAACACGAAACACATGTGTAATCAACTCATAGAGTCGACGGTAGGCATCACTGGTTCCTGGAAGTCTACTGCCGTATTCGCACCAGAACGGATAATTTAATCAAGAAAACAACTTGTGGCCAAATGTGCTTTATATATCCAAGAACAAAGCTAGCGGATAAAAATTCTTCAAAACACGGCGACAGAGCTGCATTGGGGAAAATTCCAAAGCCTTTGCTTTTGTTTACGTATGAGTATACTTTCGATATTTTTATACTGTACCAATGACCCAGACTTAGCTGGTGCTAACTCTAACAAAACCAGGGCCAAACACAAATTTTGCCCCCCAATCCCCAAAATTTGCATCCAAAACAAAAAGAAATCATGTCCTAAAGGACCTCCATACTACGCCTCTACTGCGCATGCGCAGTGACGCAGTCGTCCCGAAATTGGCGCCAATTATCATTCTCTGTTTGGCCCTTCATCAGTCAACATCTCACTGATCTTTGTGCTTGTAAATCTCAGTTTAAAGGATGCCAGACACGTAATTTTTGGAGAAAATGTGATTCTAAGGAGGATAGAAGGAGGAGAGGAAAAAGAAGTGGCAAAAAATAATCAGGGCTGTACTTAAAATTTTTTGATGAAATTATGTTAAGTTGCCTATTTTCGAGGCATGGGCCTCTTGTTGTCATTCTTGCTAATTGTTGCACTGCTTATTCAGTGTTTCCTCTCCCCTAGCCCTGGCAATTCTCCCATGCTTTTGGCATATTTTTGAGAAATTTCATTTCTAAAATTTCCTGGGAGAGTTGCTTGGTTACAGAATGTTTTCTGTTATTTTCCCCATAGTTACGTTTTCACCCATGGGTGTATAACGTTTGTGTTCTGCATCTTCCATCTGATGTTCTACAGATTCTCCCCTGGGAGTCTCTGTTTTGCATCAGATAGAGTGTAATTGATGACTGATTCCGGGCCAGTTTTTTCAGTGCCTGGAGTCATGTTTTCTAGTGTGTTTACACTGTTTGTTTTCATTGGCAACAGCCTTTTTTGAGGGGGGCTGTTTGCCTTTGTGGTAGTTTATCTCATTATAAGATACATTTATATTATCCGAAAGTGTCTCATTAATTATTTTATATAAATTTAAAATTTTTGACCACACTTTGCCATCGGATCCATCGGGGCTCAACGTTACTTTTCAGCAACTTGGGCTTCTCTGAAAAAATATTTTTTCAAAATTATTTTGTTTTGCAATTGTTTTTTCATTTATTAATGGATCATGTTATTATGTATCTTCGTGTCAGGGGTTTTTGCGAATAACTAGGACTTATTGTTGTTCTTTCACAATGAAGGGACGTTGTTCAAATTGTAATAGGAAGAAATCTTCCTCTGACTTTCATGATCATTGTATTAATTGTAGTCAGTGTTCTCGCATTAATCCCTGTCCTATATGTGAACATTGGGATGAGAAACATTGGAAACGTGTGTCACAATATGTTGTTTCTGGAGAAAGAGCGATGCCGGCTCTTTCTCCGCAAGGTCACTCTACTCTCTCAGTTTCTATTTCAGAGGAACCAGAACAGGGTGATGTTTCCATGTTATCTTCTTCAAGTGTGCGTCCGTCGTCACAAATGAATTCAGAGCTAGCGGCAAAAGTGCTCATGGAGATTAGACAAATGTCGTCCGCTAGCTCGCCCGGTGTAGCGTCCATTCACCGAATGGTTCGGCAGCCGGGTTCGTCCGATGCGGTCCAAGAGGAAATTTTGGGTGATGCGAGCACTATAAACATAATAGATGCACACCCAGTGACGGCGGATAGTAAGCGAGAATGGAGGAAGCCTTTTAGTCCGGTTCATAGCTCGTCCAGGTCCAGCCGGGCCGCGAGCGAGAGAGGTCCCTCTCTCGTACAACAACATCTGGGACCAGATGTTGTGGTACAAAATGTGTCTTTAGCAGAGCATACGTCCGTCGCTGGGACGCTCCGATGTATAAGCAGTCCGCAGAGACTGTTAAGGCTTCCTCTTCTCGTCAGCGCACACGACCGCACCTTGGCTGCGTGACCGCCGATATATTACCAGCTTCGCCGATGAAGGATTCTTCGGCGACCAGGTCACACCATCCGGCAGCCAGGGATTCGAGACCGATGGACTCCGGACGTTCGCATAGGAAAAGTATGCGGGAGTCATCTGATGCGGAGCTGCCCTCGGCGAAGCAGCGAAAGACTGCGCCTCCACAGGTCTCGACGCCGGACATTCTTGTGCAGATAGCACAGCTTATCGCAGCATCCCAGCAGCCGACAGAAACGGTGTCGGATCGAGAATTATCCGACGGCGCTGGGTCGGTACACTCCGCCGAAGCATCGGGGGCGGACGACCGGGAACATCGTGAGGTCTGACCGGATGGTGAAAGGGATACGGATGACTTGGAGCTATCCCTTTCGGAACAACATAAAGCTGCCGTGGACTTCATCCGGCACTTTCTCCCTCAATTTGTTCCGTCGGGCCAGACTGCTGCGCTTCCGGACAAGAGAATTATAGCGTCATTGGACTCTGAATTTTTTGAGCGGTTCAGGGACATCGCTCCCGAGTTTCCGTCGCAGTCCAATAATGTTGCTAGAACATTTGAATTATTGAACGACGCTATATTTAAACTTGCTTCCAGGACGGGGAAAGCAGGTTTCTTGTCCGCTAATACTCTCAACCTGCCTTTCATTAATGCAAGGAATAAATTCGATACGGCAGGACAGGGTATACCGAGAGTTCCTCTGCGTATGGACGACGAGGCGGAAGACTTAGAGCTATCATTACCGTCGTCAGCTTCTATTCCAACCGCGGTGTTGGAAACAGCTATTGCGTCTAACAGAGCCAATTTAGATGCCTTATCTTACGCAGATCACCTTACTAAGGCGTTATCACTGCGCCTTCAAGGGGAAGAGTTTCAGGATATACAATCCTCTTTAAGACTTCTTTCAAGGGCAGTAGCTTATTCCACGTGTAACTCCGCCCTTTCAGTGGCAAATCTGGAGTTGGTTAGACGTGACACAGCCCTAGCTACATCCACACTAGTGGATTCTAAGGTGAAGAACTCTCTTAGAGTCGCTTCGGTCTCAGGAGAACTTCTTTTTGACGGCAAGCTTTCCGCTATTTATGATAAAATTAAAAAGAAAGCTAATGATTCTCTGTTGTTCAGATCTGCTCCTAAGAAGTCGGATACAGCAGACACGAATAAGACAGGCACTTCTGGGTCTAATGCGCCCAAGAGAGGTTCCTATAGAGGTTCCGGTGCGTCCTCTTGGTCTTATTCGAGAGACCGTCAGGATAGCGACTCTCGTTCGGGACGTCCTTCAGGCCGGGACAATCGGTCGGACGTCCCGTGGTCGACGAGGCGAGGTGCGGGTCGTGGAAGACGTGGTTTCTCGTACCGCAGGCCTCGCAGGTCCAGGAGGTGATGGCTTAAACCTCTATCGCGTTCCGGTTGGCGGAAGGTTGTCGAGTTTTTCACAAGAGTGGGCGTCGATTACGGACGACCCTTGGGTGAGAGGAGTGACTTCGGAAGGTCTAAAGATATCCTTCAAACGAAAGCCTCCATTAACTCGAAGTCCAAAGTGGACTCATCTTCCGTCAAATCCACAGAAAAGAGACGCTCTGTTATCAGAGGTGCAGTCTCTTTTAATGAAGAACGCGGTAGAGGTCGTAGAAAACCAGGAATCTCTGGGATTCTACAGCCATCTGTTTCTGGTTCCGAAACCAGACGGCTCGTTCCGTCCAGTCATAGATTTGAGCTGGATAAACAAGCTGATCGTCGCTCCGAAGTTTTATATGGAGACGATTCGATCGGTCAGAGCGAGTATTCGGGTGAACGATTATGCAATGAGCATAGATCTCAAAGATGCGTACTTTCACGTCATGGTACATCCGACATTCCGAAAGTATCTACGCTTTGCAGTCCTGGGAGTGGTGTATCAATTCCGGGCGATGTGCTTCGGATTGAATCTAGCACCCTGGGCTTTCACTCGGGTAATGAACTCGGTAATGATCTACTTCCGAGCTCATTCGTCTGCGGTAATGTCGGCCTACCTGGACGACATTCTTCAGAGGTACGGCAACGAGTTAACGCTTCAGAACGATGTTCAGAATCTTCTTCTATTGCTCCGACGTCTCGGTTTTATAGTAAGCGAGGAGAAGTCGGATCTGGTGCCGTCCAAGTCATTCATTCATCTGGGAATGAGCTTCGAGACGCACAACAATCTCGTTCGTCTGCCGTTAACCAGAGCGAAATTAGTCAGTTGTTACGCTCGCTATTGTCTGCACGCAGACAAAGTCACGGCGAGAGAATTTATGAGACTGATAGGTCTGTGCGGAGCCGCCGCGGATCTCATTCCGATGGGGCGGCTACGCACACGTCCTCTTCAAATTTTCCTGACTCAGAATTGGAGTGTGAAAATTCATTCGCTCGATGTAGACGTTCTCTTGTCAGATCAAGTGAAACAAGAGATTCATACTTGGGCAAACATTCAGTGGTTAACTCAAGGAGTTCCGCTGCAGTTGCCGGATCCGAGTTTTACCGTTATGATGGATGCCAGTCAAACAGGTTGGGGTGCATCATTAATCCCAACGGATTCGAGATGCCAGGGTCTTTGGGATCCGCAATTCCTGTGCAAGCACATAAACATCAAGGAAATGATGTCAATTTGGCTTGCGTTACGTCACTGGATGGACATTATTCACGATGCTCATGTCCAAATCCTATCCGACAATACGACAGTAGTGGCGTATATACGGAATCAGGGAGGCACTCATTCAGTTCCGTTGTTCAATCTAACGGAAAGAATCCTTCTGTTTGCGTTAGAACATCACGTTCTTCTTTCGGTCCGTCACATACCGGGTCGTCTGAATGTGCTAGCAGACTCCCTTTCACGAAAGGGTCGCTTGTTGCCGTCGGGGTGGACTCTCAACAAACAAGTATTCAATCAGATTTGCTACCAATGGGAACGGCCAATGATAGACTTATTTGCGACACATCTCAACAATCAGTTGCAGACGTATGTGTCTCCGTGTCCGGATCCAAGAGCATTTGCAGTAGACGCTCTGTCGATCCCTTGGGACGGAATGATAGGATATGCGTATCCTCCAGCGCCGTTAATTCAACAAGTATTGCTAAAGATAAAACAATCTCAATGCAAGATTCTGTTGGTAGCATCTCTGTCGCCACAGAGACCGTGGATAAATCTACTCAGGTGTCTGTTGTGGGACCTACCGCGGAAGCTTCCTCCACGAGAGGATCTTCTTTCGCAGGGGAAATCGCGCCAACTCCATCACAACCCGCAAGGTCTCAACCTTCACGTTTTTCCATTGTGCGGTCCTTCTTGCATGGCAAGCACTTTACAGGACGAGCAGTGGACGCGATTTCTAACTGTAGGAGGACCTCCTCTTCGCTAAACTATGTGGCTAAGTGGAAGGTTTTTCGTCGTTGGTGTAGGGATCATTCTGTAGATATATTTGATCCCTCTATACCAGACATTGCAAACTTTCTAGTATACTTGTTTGACGAAATCAAACTGCAGCCTGTTACTATAAAGGGTTATAGATCTATGTTATCTGATACCTATGCACATCATGATAGTTTACAAATTGGATCTAATGTCTCTTTATCGAAGTTGGTTAGAAACTTTTCGATAAATAGAGCCAGAACTCTTAGATTAATTCCTAAGTGGAATTTAGCTTGGGTTCTCCTTAAATTGAAGGAAAAGCCATTTGAACCTCTTGGGACAGTAGATTTCAAATTCTTATCTTATAAGACAGCTTTTCTCTTAGCTTTCTCTTCTGCCAGAAGAGTCAGTGAGCTTCATGCACTATCGGTGGATGATTCTCATTATCGTAGTGTTGGGAACACTATCACCTTCACTACTAATGTGGGTTTTTTAGCTAAGAATCAGGCTCCTAATAAATATCCGGAACCTATTGTTATTAAGGCTCTTCCGTCTTCAGACGGGCGTAGGCCTTTACTCTGTCCTGTTAGAGCACTACGTATCTATAAACAGAGATCTCAGTTTATCAGAAAGGGACGGAAACGTTTCTTTCTGTCTTTGATGCCTAATAGAAAGGACATTTCAGTCCATTCTATTGCTAGATGGATTCAGTTAACTATCCGTACTGCTTATGAAGATTTATCTTCTTCTCAGCAGTCTGTGCTTAAGATTTCTGCTCATGAAGTAAGAGCTCTTTCTACTTCCTGGGCTTATGCTAATAGTGTTGCTATTACAGATTTAAGGAAGGCTGCTTATTGGTCTCAGCCATCCACATTTACGAATTTTTATCTCAGAAATATTGAGTCCATTTCTGGAGACCTGCATTGTTTAGGTCCGTTATCTGTTGCTCAGAATGTCGTCCACTAAACAGTTGCAACTATAGTTATGCAGGCTTTCTGTTCCGGCAGTGACTCCGTCCGGCTGCCCTCTTCGCTCTGGGCTATTTGACCCAGGGCAAGGGGAAGGGGGGGGGGGGTGTTCCCTTAGGTCACCTGCTTTATAGTGAAAAGCAAGGGAATGCCTCCTCCAAGTCAGTATTTCTGAGTCGCTTCCGGGATGGTTTTAAAGTGTAATATTAATGTTTAAATTCATTCATGTCTTATTTTTAAAGTGTAGCTCGGTGTGAAGCATTTGTATATGTCAAGTGTCAAACGGGCTTTAATATACAGTACTCGGACACTTTTAAATGATTATAAAGAGTCTCAATTCTCTGGACTACTTTATTTATTGGCTTGCTTTAAAAATAATTAGTATAAGGGTTATACTGGATGTTAATAGAGAACATGAATGTTATTGTGCTCAATTATTAAGGGTAGTGTATCTTTCTAATTTAATATTAAATAAGAAAGATACATGTAAAGCCTAATACTCCTTTTCTCCTTAAGGGGTTACCTCTTTACTATATAGTTGAGCTTATTGGATTTTCCTCTATGTCCTAGGCCCTCCAGCCTGTTTACTATTCAGCTAAGTCTGGGTCATTGGTACAGTATAAAAATGTTAAAAAATTTATAGTAATTTATATATTTTTTATACTTACCAATGACCCAGACGGGGATGGCCCTCCCTGGAGTTGGGAACTCTTGCCTCCCCGCTGAGTACATAGCGCTGACCAGGCACTGCCAGTAAGAATGATAATTGGCGCCAATTTCGGGACGACTGCGTCACTGCGCATGGGCAGTAGAGGCGTAGTATGGAGGTCCTTTAGGACATGATTTCTTTTTGTTTTGGATGCAAATTTTGGGGATTGGGGGGCAAAATTTGTGTTTGGCCCTGGTTTTGTTAGAGTTAGCACCAGCTAAGTCTGGGTCATTGGTAAGTATAAAAAATATATAAATTACTATAAATTTTTTAACTTCCGGTCGACGTCATCGGACAGAAAAAGCATGTAAAAACAACGCCGTCTAAAATCAAATAATGAAAAAGATCGCCTTCATACAGTACACTGTTATTAGATAGAGAT
Source organism: Pictodentalium vernedei (assembly GCA_031216915.1). Classification (NCBI taxonomy): domain Eukaryota; kingdom Metazoa; phylum Mollusca; class Scaphopoda; order Dentaliida; family Dentaliidae; genus Pictodentalium; species Pictodentalium vernedei. The sequence goes on from CM062297.1 coordinate 737,875,494, forward strand.
TGCACAGTTGCCATATTCAATGCAAGGTATCATGATACCTGTTGAAATTTCTTAGAATTACGATTTTGTTTTTGGATGGAAATTCGTGGTAACGAATGATTTGCGCATGTCTGTCGAGCACGGAAGCCATCTTCAATAAAAAATGCAGACAGTGTTGTCCTTTTCCAAAATGCAGTCCTATCTCTGTATTCGAACGTGTTTTGAATGCCTAGCTTTATTCTTGGATATATGAAGTACATTTGGCCACAAGTTGTTCTCATGAAATATTATTTTATTATCAGTTCTGGTGCGAATATGGTAGCAGACTTCCAGGAACCAGTGGTGCCTACAGTCGAGTCTATGGGTCGATTACATATGTGTTTCATGTTCTATACATCCCAACCTTCATTTTGATGTATACTTTGTGTATATTTAATCTGAATTTAAGGAATATGAGAGGTGAGAATTTCAAAATAAACAAAATTCCATTACTTATATAGGCCTTCAAGTAAGACGTTTGTTCACTTCGAAATTTCCACCTCTGATATTCCTTAAATTTTAAATTAAATATACATAAATTCTACACCGAAATGAAGGTTGTGATGTATAGAACACGAAAAACATATGCAATCACCTCACAGAGTTGACAGCAAGCACCAATGGTTCCTGGAAGTCTGCTACCAATATTCAGAGTTCAGTGATCGGAACGTAGTGGCTACCACTCCTCTACATTCAGATTCTTCCCATTCAATTCTGTAGAAAAAGTTTCCATCAAGTTTGTATGGGAGCTCGAAAATAGGCTTTCGCCCTTATTACCGGCTGCGTTTGATATAGTTCATCAATTTTTTATGGGAACTCAAAACTCAAAATTAGGAATATATATGAAGCTTTCGCCCTAATTACCGGCTGCAATCAATAGTACACATATTTCCTTACATTTGGGCAGAATTTATTGATCCAAACTATGTTTTATCCTTTAATTATTGTCATTTGAAGACTCGTGGAGCGTCAACGGAAATTTTGAAATTGGCCATGTTTTTGTATAAATATAAAACAGTAAAAACAATAACCCGGTTATGGCGCCGAAACGAATAGACCTTTTCATCGATGCGGAATCGGAAACTCGATCTCATTCGCGCAGAGGAGGTCACCAAACTCTGTCACATTCGCACAGAGCAAATTATCAACTCCCCCTGCGCAAATGCGATCAAATTTCCGATTCCTCATTTATGAAAAGGTCTGTTCGTTTCGGCGCCATTACCTGGTTATTGTTTTTACTGTTTTATATTTATACAAAAACATGGGCGATTTCGAAATTTCCGTTTGACGCCTCACGAGACTTCAAATGACGATAATTAAAGGATAAAAACATAGTTTGGATCAATAAACTTTGCCGAAATGTAAGGAAATATGTGTACTATCGATTGCAGCCGGTAATAAGGGCGAAAGCTTGATATATATTCCTAATTTTGAGTTTTGAGTTCCCATAAAAACTTGATGGGAACTTTTTCTATAGGATTGAATGGTAAGAATCTGAACGTGGAGGGGTAGACATTATGTTCGGATCGCTGAACTACATTTGATATTACACGCATTTCCTTACATTTGGGCAGAGTTTATTGATCCAAACTATGTTTTATCCTTTAATTATAATTTATTGATGATATCTGAAGACTCGCGAAGCGTCAACGATTGTTTTGATATCGTCCATGTTTTTGTCTAATAGAGATGGGCAATATACCGAAAAACCGAACCGATACCGATATCATGGGGACACCGAAAAACCGAACCGACCCAATCTTTGAATACCGAAACCAACGGTATTTTCAATTTTCCCTGTGCATTCACTATTTATAAGGCCTTGATGAGGATTGATAGCAGTTGATGTGTTCATTTTCATGAAAGAAGTGACTGATTTTATTTTTCAGTTTTGTTAAGCCTTAAGAACCAGTGCAGTTGACCTAAATTATCAATAGTCTACGACCTGTACATGTCCAGTTGCTTAGCAGTGATTTCTAGCCAAGTCTTGGCTGCCTTAACAGGCAGCCAAGACTTGGCTAGAAATCACTGACCAGATAATTTTACTACTGTCATCAGGCCCACCTAAAGATGACATCTTCAGGACACGCATTCTAAGATTACAGACGCCTCAAGTGGAGCTTGAAAAGTTAAGGCAAATTTAGAAGAAGTCACCAAATTACTGTAGATATGATCTGTGTTGACAAAAAATGACAATGTTGAGCCCATCAACAATGGCATGTGTAGCACTGTGATAGAATGATACAAGAACAACTTATTCTGTATTTTTCTGACATGGATTCCCCTACTATCAGTGAATCTGAAGTCACATACCGAATACCGAACCGATACCGCGGTATGCCCACACAAAAATACTGAAACCGATACCGAACTCAAAATTCCAATACCGCCCATCTCTATTGTCTAAATATAAAACAGTAAAAACAATAACCCGGTAACGGCAGCGAAACGAATAGACCATTTCATCAGTGCAGAATCAGAAACTCGATCGCATTCGTGCAGAGGAGGTTATCAAACTCGATTGCAGAGGAGGATATCAATGCAAGATCATTGGACGGAAAAGCATTGATATACAATGCCGTCTAAAATCAGATAATGAGGATTGCTGTAATACAGCATACAATTATTATACAGAGACTGCACAGTTGCCATATTCTATGCAAGGTTTCCTAACAACTGGAGAAATGTCCTTGAATCACAAAAATTGTTTTCCGATGGAGTGGGGGTGCCGGTGACCCCCCTCCCTCACCAATCATAGAGTAATTTTGACCTTAATTTACGAATCGTCCACAAAAACCAGGGGTGAATCATCCACTGGCACGGGGGCGAATCGTTCAGTAACGCTGGGAAGTATAAACACACAGGAGTCGTGTGTGTTTATTTGAATTCTTGAGTGGTTTTGGGAGGAATTGAATGAAAGCAACAAACAGTTTTTGCGTTTGGATTTTTTTTATTGTTTCATTTGAAAAGTTGTGAATTTTATTTCTCGATAGTGAAATATACTCCCACATAATGACATTGCCGCAATTTGCACTGTTTTGTACAGCCATAATTTCCCAAAATTGAGGTAAGCTATGCACACTGAATATTTTCCAACCGGTTTTTGGCATTGGGCAATTTTTTTAAATTTTCGATTTTTTTGGATATCTAATAAAAAAAATTTGTGTCCGGAAATTTAAATTGCACCATTTTGTCACGTGATGCATTTAATATTCAATGAGGTTTGAGTTTGTCTAGCTTGATTGGGGGTTGATTGAGTTATGCAGGACTCGTGGAGTACAGTCACCTTTCTATGAATTTTGTGTACAGAAATCATCAAAAGAAATATAGAAATGGCACTACTACAATCTGTGAATCAATTATTTCACTGGGGAACGGGCAGGTCAGGTTGAATTTTAACATGTTGATTAATGTCTGGAAGGTTCCCTGATGGGGGAATGTAGCTGGTTGACGCCTGCTGTACCGGTTTAGCGGAAACCCTGTCTCCATATATTTTTATACTGTACCAATGACCCAGACTTAGCTGGTGCTAACTCCACAAAAACCAGGGCCAAACACAAATTTTGCCCCCCAATCCCCAAAATTTGCATCCAAAACAAAAAGAAATCATGTCCTAAAGGACCTCCATAGTACGACTCTACTGCGCATGCGCAGTGACGCAGTCGTCCCGAAATTGGCGCCAAATATCATTCTCTGTTTGGCCCTTCATCAGTCAACATCTCACTGATCTTTGTGCTTGTAAATCTCAGTTTAAAGGATGCCAGACACGCAATTCTTGGAGAAAATGTGATTCTAAGGAGGATAGAAGGAGGAGAGGAAAAAAGAAGTGGCAAAAAATAATCAGGGCTGTACTTAAAATTTTTTGTTAAAATTATGTTAAGTTGCCTATTTTCGAGGCAAACGCCTCTTGTTGTCATTCTTGCTAATTGTTGCACTGCTTATTCAGTGTTTCCTCTCCCCTAACCTTCTAAAGTCCCCCCTTGCAATTCTCCCATGCTTTTGGCATATTTTTGAGAAGTTTCATTTCTAAAATTTCCCTGGGAGAGTTGCTTGGTTACAGAATGTTTTCTGTTATTTTCCCCATAGTTACGTTTTCACCCATGGGTGTATAACGTTTGTGTTCTGCATCTTCCATCTGATGTTCTGCAGATTCTCCCCTGGGAGTCTCTGTTTTGCATCAGATAGAGTGTAATTGAGGACTGATTCCGGGCCAGTTTTTTCAGTGCCTGGAGTCATGTTTTCTTCTGTGTTTACACTGTTTGTTTTCATTGGCAACAGCCTTTTTTGAGGGGGGCTGTTTGCCTTTGAGGTAGTTTATCTCATTATAAGATACATTTATATTATCCGAAAGTGTCTCATTAATTATTTTATATAATTTTAAAATTTTTGACCACACTTTGCCATCGGATCCATCGGGGCTCAACGTTACTTTTCAGCAACTTGGGCTTCTCTGAAAAAATATTTTTTCAAAATTATTTTGTTTTGCAATTGTTTTTTCATTTATTAATGGATCATGTTATTATGTATCTTTGTGTCAGGGGTTTTTGCGAGTAACTAGGACTTATTGTTGTTCCTTCACAATGAAAGGAACTTGTTCAAATTGTAATAGGAAGAAATCTTCCTCTGACTTTCATGATTATTGCATAAATTGTAGTCAGTGTTCTCGCATTAATCCCTGTCCTGTATGTGAACATTGGGATGAGAAACATTGGAAACGTGTGTCACGATATGTTGTTTCTGGAGAAAGAGCGATGCCGGCTCTTTCTCCACAAGGTCACTCTACTCTCTCAGTTTCTATTTCAGAGGAACCAGAACAGGGTGATGTTTCCATGTTATCTTCTTCAAGTGTGCGTCCGTCGTCACAATTAAATACAGAGCTAGCGGCAAAAGTGCTCATGGAGATTAGACAAATGTCGTCCGCTAGCTCGCCCGGTGTAGCGTCCATTCACCGAATGGTTCGGCAGCCGGGTTCGTCCGATGCGGTCCAAGAGGAAATTTTGGGTGATGCGAGCACTATAAAAATAATAGATGCACACCCAGTGACGGCGGATAGTGAACGAGAACGGAGGAAGCCTTTTAGTCCGGTTCCTAGCTCGTCCAGGTCCAGCCGGGCCGCGAGCGAGAGAGGCCCCTCTCTCGTACAACAACATCTGGGACCAGATGTTGTGGTACAAAATGTGTCTTTAGCGGAGCATACGTCCGCCGCTCGGGACGCTCCGTTGTATAAGCAGTCCGCAGAGACTGTTAAGGCTTCCTCTTCTCGCCGGCGCACACGACCGCACCTTGGCTGCGTGACCTCCGATATCTTGCCAGCTTCGCCGATGAAGGATTATTCGGCGACCAGGTCACACCATCCGGCAGCCAGGGACTCGAGACCGATGGACTCCGGACGTTCGCATAGGAAAAGTATGCGGGAGCCATCTGATGCGGAGCTGCCCTCGGCAAAGCAGCGAAAGACCGCTCCTCCGCAGGTCTCGACGTCGGACATTCTAGTGCAGATAGCACAGCTTATCGCAGCATCCCAGCAGCCGACAGAGACGGTGTCGGATCGAGAATTATCCGACGGCGCTGGGTCGGTACGCTCCGCCGAAGCATCGGGGGCGGACGACCGGGAACATCGGGAGGTCCGACCGGATGGTGAAAGGGATACGGATGAATTGGAGCTATCCCTTTCGGAACAACACAAAGCTGCCGTAGATTTCATCCGGCACTTTCTTCCTCAAGTTGTTCCGTCGGGCCAGACTGCTGCGCTTCCGGACAGGAGAATTATAGCGTCATTGGACTCTGATTTTTTCGAGCGGTTCAGGGACATCGCTCCCGAGTTTCCGTCGCAGTCCAATAATGTTGCAAGAACATTTGAATTATTGAACGACGCTATTTTTAAACTTGCTTCCAGGACAGGGAAAGCAGGCTTCTTGTCCGCAAATACTCTCAACCTGCCTTTCATTAATGCAAGGAATAAATTCGACACGGCAGGTCAGGGTATACCGAGAGTTCCTCTGCGTATGGACGACGAGGCGGAAGACTTAGAGCTATCATTACCGTCGTCAGCTTCTATTCCAACCGCAGTGTTGGAAACAGCTATTGCGTCTAACAGAGCCAATTTAGATGCCTTATCTTACGCAGATCACCTTACGAAGGCGTTATCACTGCGTCTTCAAGGGGAAGAGTTTCAGGATATACAATCCTCCTTAAGACTTCTTTCAAGGGCAGTAGCTTATTCCACGTGTAACTCCGCCCTTTCAGTGGCAAATCTGGAGTTGGTTAGACGTGACGCAGCCCTGTCTACATCCACACTAGTGGATTCTAAGGTGAAGAACTCTCTTAGAGTCGCTTCGGTCTCAGGAGATCTTCTCTTTGACGGCAAGCTTTCCGCTATTTATGATAATATTAAAAAGAAAGCTAGTGATTCTCTGTTGTTTAGATCCGCTCCTAAAAGGTCGGATTCAGCAGACACGAATAAGGCGGGCACTTCTGGGTCTTATCCGCCCAAGAGAGGTCCCTATAGAGGTTCCGGTGCGTCCTCTAGCTCTTATTCGAGAGACCGTCAGGATAGCGACTCTCGTTCGGGACGTCCTTCAGGCCGGGACAATCGGTCGGACGCCCCGAGGTCGACGAGGCGAGGTGCGGGTCGTGGAAGACGTGGTTTCTCCTACCGCAGGCCTCGCAGATCCAGGAGGTGATGGCTCAAACCTCTATCGCGTTCCGGTTGGCGGAAGGTTGTCGAGTTTTTCTCAAGAGTGGGCGTCGATTACGGACGATCCGTGGGTGAGAGGAGTGACTTCGGAAGGTCTAAAGATATCCTTCAAACGAAAGCCTCCATTAACTCGAAGTCCAAAGTGGACTCATCTTCCGTCAAACCCTCAGAAAAGAGACGCTCTGCTATCAGAGGTGCAGTCTCTTTTAATGAAGAACGCGGTAGAGGTCGTAGAAAACCAGGAATCGCTGGGATTCTACAGCCATCTGTTTCTGGTTCCGAAACCAGACGGCTCGTTCCGTCCAGTCATAGATTTGAGCTGGATAAACAAGCTGATCATCGCTCCGAAGTTTTATATGGAGACGATTCGATCGGTCAGAGCGAGTATTCGGGTGAACGATTATGCAACGAGCATAGATCTCAAAGATGCGTACTTTCACGTCATGGTACATCCGATATTCCGAAAGTATCTACGCTTCGCAGTCCTAGGAGTGGTGTATCAGTTCCGGGCCATGTGCTTCGGATTGAATCTAGCACCCTGGGCTTTCACTCGGGTAATGAACTCGGTAATGATTTACTTCCGAGCTCATTCGTCTGCGGTAACGTCGGCCTACCTGGACGACATTCTTCAGAGGTACGGCAACGAGTTAACGCTTCAGAACGATGTTCAGAATCTTCTTCTATTGCTCCGACGTCTCGGTTTCATAGTAAACGAGGAGAAGTCGGATCTGGTGCCGTCCAAGTCATTCACTCATCTGGGAATGAGCTTCGAGACGCACAACAATCTCGTTCGTCTGCCGTTAACCAGAGCGAAATTAGTCAGTTGTTACGCTCGCTATTGTCTAAATACAGACAAAGTCACAGCGAGAGAATTTATGAGACTGATAGGTCTGTGCGGAGCCGCTGCGGATCTCATTCCGATGGGACGGCTACGCACACGGCCTCTTCAAATTTTCTTGACTCAGAATTGGAGTGTGAAAATTCATTCGCTCGATGTAGACGTTCTCTTGTCAGATCAAGTGAAACAAGAGATTCAGACTTGGGCAAACATTCAGTGGTTAACTCAACGAGTTCCGCTGCAGTTGCCGGATCCGAGTTTTACCATTATGACGGATGCCAGTCAAACAGGTTGGGGTGCATCATTAATCCCAACGGATTCGAGATGCCAGGGTCTTTGGGATCCGCAATTCCTGTGCAAGCACATAAACTTCAAGGAAATGATGTCAATTTGGCTTGCGTTACGTCACTGGATGGACATTATTCACGATGCTCATGTCCAAATCCTATCCGACAATACGACAGTAGTGGCGTATATACGGAATCAGGGAGGCACTCATTCAGTTCCGTTGTTCAATCTAACGGAAAGAATCCTCCTGTTTGCGTTGGAACATCACGTTCTTCTTTCGGTCCGTCACATACCGGGTCGTCTGAATGTGCTAGCAGACTCCCTTTCTCGAAAGGGTCGCTTGTTGCCGTCGGAGTGGACTCTCAACAAACAAGTATTCAATCAGATTTGCTACCAATGGGAACGGCCAATGATAGACTTATTTGCGACACATCTCAACAATCAGTTGCAGACGTATGTGTCCCCGTGTCCGGATCCAAGAGCATTTGCTGTAGACGCTCTATCGATCCCTTGGGACGGAATGATAGGATATGCGTATCCTCCAGCGCCGTTAATTCAACAAGTATTGCTAAAGATAAAACAATCTCAATGCAAGATTCTGTTGGTAGCATCTCTGTCGCCACAGAGACCGTGGATAAATCTACTCAGGTGTCTGTTGTGGGACCTACCGCGGAAGCTCCCTCCACGAGAGGATCTTCTTTGGCAGGGGAAATCGCGCCAACTGCATCACAACCCGCAAGGTCTCAACCTTCACGTTTTTCCGTTGTGCGGTCCTTCTTGCATGGCAAGCACTTTACAGGACGAGCAGTGGATGCGATTTCTAACTGTAGGAGGACCTCCTCTTCGCTAAACTATGCGGCTAAGTGGAAGGTTTTCCGTCGTTGGTGTAGGGATCATTCTGTTGATATATTTGATCCCTCTATACCAGACATTGCTAACTTTCTAGTATACTTGTTTGACGAAATCAAACTGCAACCGGTTACTATAAAGGGTTATAGATCTATGTTATCTGATACCTATGCACATCATGATAGTTTACAAATTGGATCTAATGTCTCTTTATCGAAATTGGTTAGAAACTTTTCGATAAATAGACCCAGAACTCTTAGATTAATTCCTAAGTGGAATTTAGCTTGGGTTCTCCTTAAATTGAAGGAAAAGCCATTTGAACCTCTTGGGACAGTAGATTTCAAATTCTTATCTTATAAGACAGCTTTTCTCTTAGCTTTCTCTTCTGCCAGAAGAGTCAGTGAGCTTCATGCACTATCGGTGGATGATTCTCATTATCGTAGTGTTGGGAACACTATCACCTTCACTACTAACGTCGGTTTTTTAGCTAAGAATCAGGCTCCTAATAAATATCCGGAACCTATTGTTATTAAGGCTCTTCCGTCTTCAGACGGGCGTAGGCCTTTACTCTGTCCTGTTAGAGCACTACGTATCTATAAACAGAGATCTCAGTTCATCAGAAAGGGACGGAAACGTTTCTTTCTGTCTTTGATGCCTAATAGAAAGGACATTTCAGTCCATTCTATTGCTAGATGGATTCAGTTAACTATCCGTACTGCGTATGAAGATTTATCTTCTTCTCAGCAGTCTGTGCTTAAGATTTCTGCTCATGAAGTAAGAGCTCTTTCTACTTCCTGGGCTTATGCTAATAGTGTTGCTATTACAGATTTAATGAAGGCTGCTTATTGGTCTCAGCCATCCACATTTACTAATTTTTATCTCAGAAATATTGAGTCCATTTCTGGAGACCTGCATTGTTTAGGTCCGTTATCTGTTGCTCAGAATGTCGTCCACTAAACAGTTGCAACTATAGTTATGCAGGCTTTCTGTTCCGGCAGTGACTCCGTCCGGCTGCCCTCTTCGCTCTGGGCTATTTGACCCAGGGCAAGGGGAAGGGGGGGGGGGGGCGGGTGTTCCCTTAGGTCACCTGCTTTATAGTGAAAAGCAAGGGAATGCCTCCTCCAAGACAGTATTTCTGAGTCGCTTCCGGGATGGTTTTAAAGTGTAATATTAATGTTTAATTTCATTCATGTCTTATTTTTAAAGTGTAGCTCGGTGTGAAGCATTTGTATATGTCAAGTGTCAAACGGGCTTTAATATACAATACTCGGACACTTTTAAATGATTATAAAGAGTCTCAATTCTCTGGACTACTTTATTTATTGGCTTGTTTTAAAAATAATTAGTATAAAGGTTATACTGGATGTTAATAGAGAACATGAATGTTATTGTGCTCAATTATTAAGGGTAGTGTATCTTTCTAATTTAAATATTAAATAAGAAAGATACATGTAAAGCCTAATACTCCTTTTCTCCTTAAGGGGTTACCTCTTTATTTTATAATTGAGCTTATTGGATTTTCCTCTATGTCCTAGGCCCTCCAGCCTGTTTACTATTCAGCTAAGTCTGGGTCATTGGTACAGTATAAAAATGTTAAAAAATTTATAGTAATTTATATATTTTTTATACTTACCAATGACCCAGACGGGGATGGCCCTCCCTGAGTTGGGAACTCTTGCCTCCCCGCTGAGTACATAGCGCTGACCAGGCACTGCCAGTAAGAATGATATTTGGCGCCAATTTCGGGACGACTGCGTCACTGCGCATGCGCAGTAGAGTCGTACTATGGAGGTCCTTTAGGACATGATTTCTTTTTGTTTTGGATGCAAATTTTGGGGATTGGGGGCAAAATTTGTGTTTGGCCCTGGTTTTTGTGGAGTTAGCACCAGCTAAGTCTGGGTCATTGGTAAGTATAAAAAATATATAAATTACTATAAATTTTTTAACTTTTAGAGGAAACTTCCACAACTTCACTCTGCTGATATGCAGGCCTGTCTTTTTGAAAGAGGCGAGCCATCGGTAGCTCTCCTAAAAAATTTTCCCAGACGGGCAGTGCTGTCCTCGATCAAAAACTATACACTGTGAGAGGGGGTGGGGCTTTGAAGGCATTAGGCTATATCAAGAAAAGGCTATTATGGCACAAGTTTACATTAGAAATAATATTTGCTACGGTACATCACAATGTATAATAGACACTGTATGGGGTGGGGGGGGGGGGGGGGTGTGGGCATGGTGTCGCAGGATTACGGGGTTGAAATGATGTTCGAGTGATGGAGGAAAATTTATGTTCTTACTCTAGTGATCCGAATAATAGTAGGGATCGGAATAATAATAGGGGGGTGGAAAAATTTCAGAATTTTAATAATAGTAGGGGGTTTGAATAATAGTAGGGGGTGGAAAAATTTCGCAGTTTTAATAATAGTAAAGGGTTTGAATAATAGTAGGGGATGGAAAATGCAGGCATGAGAGTGGCAATCAATGAAATTTGCTGAAATTAGAGTTGGAAGCTTCCCTGTAGGGATCCCGGGAAGTGGAGTAGTGCTTGCTCACTTTTGTAAACATGCTCTGTTTTGCTGGTAGAATAGGACCCAGTAACCAATGCTTGGTGTAGAAGTCCTCTAAAATGGGCGACATGGCTTTAAATGATTGGCTAAACTTGAGTTTATATCCATGTTTTGGTCATGATTAGCCTTTTTTGCAAATACTAGTATGACCTTAAACACCAATAAATAAAATTTTGGGAAACGGCAGGTTATGAAATTTTCTCTCTCTATCAGTTTCTACTCGTTTTTTTTTTTTTTTGTACAAAAAGAGTGGATCCCGGTATCGGTTTCGGTTATTATTCCTGAACCACATTTTTGTCCGAAATATATATTTTACCCTCTATTTTTTGGGACACGTGGGCGGGGAACCCGGTTACCAGTGGGGCGAACCTCCCAGAATTTAAATACGACAGACATCAAGTGGATTTGAATCACAGATATATTAACCAGGTGAGTGTTGCTGTTCTGCATGTTTGAAAGAATAGAATATTTAATACAAACTGATTTTGTCTTGTTTTTGTATTGTTGATATCCATCCAATTCCCACATGAAAACAGAATTTTCAAAGATTGAACAAAAAAAACAAAAACAAACACTTTCACGAGCGAGCACATGTTTGTCAATTAGGGGGAAGCCCCAATAATCCCAGAATACTGCGCACGGACACTTCCGATATGAGCTTTGTGCAGCTTCAAGACTGAGCGTGCCAACATTACGGACACCAGAACTTCAGACTCCTATTGTGTGTGTGTGTGTGTGTGTGTGTGTATATTGGGGCTGTTCAGTTATCATTACTTTCAAAGTGGTTGGGCAGATTGAGAATAGGTTCCCTTTTACTTTTAACAGAAGATTGAGTTTGTAATGAAAACCCAGATTCATTCTGGGTTTTAATAGCGTGAAATTTTTCCTACAAAAATGCTTTGATTGGATGCTGTTAATTGCTGGAATGTGGGTAAGTACTCTGAAATAAAGAGCTGACCAACGACTCTGTAAAGTTGCCTTATTTTCGCATATTGCTCAAATAATAACCAACCCTTTTGCACCTCAATAAATTCCTATCTCAATGCGCACGCAAGTAAGTTTCTCCCGAACAGAATGTCTCACTCCTTTTGATGGGTGTGCTCGTATACAACCCTCACAGTGGAAGCACGTGTTCGAAATTTACTAAGACAATCACCCGGCATAAAATGGAACTGCCCGCAAGAGGGACACAAAGTTTATTCTATTTCGTCAGCAATTGCGCTTTTGAACCAAGTGTTAGTCTATTGTCTTGAGAAATTTAGCCGACTTTACGATGCGATTTTCATTAGAGAGTTCATGTTTTGCGACTGAGATTTCATCATAAATTAAATCGAACATTTGAAAATGCAAAATTTAATAATCGTAGAGGTTCAAATAAGGATTGTACGGGCTGGAATATTTTTATACTGTACCAATGACCCAGAGATAGCTGGTGCTAACTCTTAAAAATCTAGGGCCAAACATAAATTTTGCCCCCCAATCCCCAAAATTTGCATCTAAAACCAAAGAAATCATGTCCTGAATGGCCCTCCATACTTCGCCTCTACTGCGCATGTGCAGTGTCAAGGACGTCCCGAAACTGGCGCCATTTATCATTCTTTGTTTGGCCCTTCATCAGTTCACATCTGACTGATCTTTGTGCTTGTAAATCTCAGTTTAAATGATGCCAGACACATAAATATTAGAGAAATGGTGGATCTAAGGAGGAAATAGAAGGAGGAGAGGAAAAATGAGTGACAGAAAATAATCAGGGCTGTAACTTAAAATTTTTTAATGAAATTATGTTAAGTTACCTATTTTCGAGGCATGGGCCTGTTGTGGTCATTCTTGCTATAAAGTTACACTGCTTGTTCAGTGTTTTCCTCTCTCCCTTTCCTTTTAGTCCCCCCTTGCTATTCTCCCATGCTTTTGGCATATTTTCTGTAATATTATTACTAAAATTTCTTGGGAGTTTTAGCTGGATAACAGAATGAAATCTGTTCTTTTCCCCATGTTTACGTCCTCACCCATGGGTGTTTAGGCGTAGTGTTCGGCATCTACCATCTGATGTTCTGCAGTTTCTTCCTGGAAGTCTCTGTTTTGCATCAGATAGTGTATTATTGGTAACTGATTTCGGGCCAGGGTTATCAGTGCCTGGAGTCATGTTTCTGGTGTTTTTACACTTCTTATTTACATTGACAACAGCCTCTGTGGAGGGGAATTTCTTGTCTTTGTGTTAGTTTAATCATAACTGGATACATTATTATTATTCGTAAGTGTTGCATTAATTTTTTAAAATATTTTAAAAATTTTTGTCCACACTTAGGCTTGGGATCCATTGGGGCTCAACGTTACTTTTCAGAAACTTGGGCTTTTCTGAAAAAATATTTTTTCAAAAATTTTTTTTGATTTCAATTATTTTTTCTATGTTAATGGATCATGTTATTATGTATTTTTGTTTTCAGGGGTTGGTGCGAGTACTAGGACTTTGTATTCTTTTCACAATGAAAGGATATTGTTCAATTGTAATAAGAGGAAATCTTCCTCTGACTTTCATAATCATTGTATAATTGTAGTCAGTGTACTCGCACTAACTCCTGTTCAGTATGTGTTAATTTCGATGACAACATGGGAAGCGTGTGTCACGGTATGTTAGCGGGGAAATGGTCATGCCGGTCCTTTCTCCGCAGGGTCACTCTAGTTTATCAATCTCTATTTCAGACGAACAAGAACAGGGTGATGTATCCGTGATGTCTTCCAAAAGTGTGCCTCTGTCGTCACAATTAATGAAGAGCTAGCGGCAAAGTGCTCATGGAAATACGTCAATTGCCTAAGAGGTCCCTAGTAGGATCGACGGCCTTTGACGTCCGCTAGCTCGCCCGGTGTAGCGTCCACTCATCGAATGGTTCGGCAGCCGGGTTCGTCCGTTGAGGTCCAGAAAGGAGTTTTGGGTGATGCGAGCACTATAAATCAACCAAGTGCACACCCAGTGACGGCGGATCAGAGGAGAGAACGGAGGAAGCCTATTAGTCCGGTTCCTAGCTCGTCCAGGTCCATCCGGGCTGCGAGCGAGAGAGGCCCCTCTCTCGTACAACAACATCTGGTCCCAGATGTTGTGGTACAAAATGTTTCGCATTCGGAGCATACGTCTGCCGCTCGGGACGCACCGTTATATAGACAGTCTGGAGAGACTGTCAATAAGGCTTCCTCATCCTCATGGCAGCACACACGACCGCACCTTGGCTACGTGACCTCGGATATCCAGCCAACTTCGCCAATCAGAGAATCCACGGCGACCAGGTCACGCCATCCGGTAGCCAGGGACACGAGGCCGGTAGACTCCGGACGTTCGCATAAGAAAAGTATGCAGGAGTCAACGTACACGGAGCTTACAGCGACAAAGCATCGTAAGACCGCTGCTCCACAGGCCTCAGTGACGGACGTGCTATCCCAAATAGCACAACTTATCGCAGCATCCCAGCAATGACAGAATCTCTGTCGCATCATGTAATATCCGACGACGCTGGGTCGGTACGCTCCGCTGAAGCATCAGGTACGGACGTCCGAAAACTTCACAGGGTCTGACAGGATGGCGAAAGGGATTGGGAGGATTTCGAGCTTTCCCTTTCGGAACAACATAAGCTGCTGTACATGTCATCCGGCTTTATCTTCTAGAGGTTGTTTTGTCGGACCAGAATGCTGCGATGCCGGATAAGAGACTGATAGCGTCGGTGGACACAAGAATTTTTGATCGGTTCAGGGACATCGTCCCTCAGTTTTTTACACAGTCCAATAATGTCACAGGAACTTTCGAATTATTGAACGACGCTATATATATATGCTTGCTATTAAACAAGCAAGTCTAGTTTCTTGTTCGCAAAAGTTACCGTGATGTCTTTCAAAAGTGTGCCTCTGTCGTCATAGTTAAATGAAGAGCTAGCGGCAATAAGTGCTCATGGAAATACGTCACCTAAGAGGTCCCTAGTAGGATCGACGACGTTAAAATTCACTAGCTCACCCGGTGTAGCGTCCATTCATCGAATGGTTCGGTAGCCGGGTTCGTCCGTTGTGGTCCAGGACGGAGATTTGGGTGATGCGAGCACTATAATAGACAATAGTATGTACACACCCAGTGACGACGGATCAGAGGAGAGATCGGAGGAAGCCTGTTAGTCCGGTTCCTAGCTCGTCCAGGTCCGTCCGGGCTGCGAGCGAGAGAGGTCTCTCTCTCGTACAACAACATCTGGGACCGGATGTTGTGGTACAAACGTTTCGCATTTGGAGTATATGTCCGCCGCTCGGGACGCTCCATTATATAGACAGTCGAGACTGTCGATAAGGCTTCCTCATCCTCACGGCAGCACACACGACCGCACCTTGGCTACGTGACCTCGAGTATCCTGCCAGCTTCGTCATTCAGGGATTCCACGGCGAACAGGTCACGCCATCCGGTAGCCAAGGGACATGAGGCCTGTACACTCCGGTCGCTCGCATAATAGAGGTATGCACGGGTTAACGTACACGGAGCTTCCAGCGGCAAAGCAACGTAAGACCGCTTCTCCACAGGCCTCAGTGACAGACGTGCTATCCAAAATAGCGCAACTTATCGCAGCATCCCAGCAAACGACAGAATCTCTGTCGGATCAGGAATAATCCGACGACGCTGGGTCGGTTCGCTCTGCTGAAGCATCAGGTACGGACGACTGAGCACTTCATAGGGTCCGACAGGATGGCAAAAGGGATTCGGACGATTTCGAGCTTTCCCTTTCGGAACAACAGAAGCTGCCATACATTTCTTCCGGCATTATCTTCCAGAGGTTGTTCCGTCGGACTAGAATGCTGCGATGCTGGGTAAGAGACTAATAGCATCATTGGACACAGAGTTTTTGATCAGTTCAGGGACATCGTCCCTGAGTTGCCGACACAGTCCAATAATGTCACTAGAACATTCGAATTATTGAACGACGCTATATATAAGCTTGCTACCAAAACAGGCTAGTCTAGTTTCTTGTCCGCAAATGCTCTAAATCTGCCTTTCATCAATTCTAGGAATAAATTTGAAATGGCAGGACAGGGCATACTGAGAGTTCCTCTGCGTCTAGATGACGAGGCTGAAGACTGGGAATTGTCTTTATCGCCGTCTATGTCAATTCCAACCACGACGTTGGAAACGACAATGATGTCTAACAGACTTAACTTAGACGCTTTATCATACGTAGACCACCTTACTGAGGCGTTATCATTACGTCTTCAAGGGAAAGAATTCCAGGATATGATCCTCAATGAGATTTCTTTCAAGGGCAGTAGTTTTTCCACGTATACCTCCGCCCTTCAGTGGCAAACTTGGAGTTGGTTAGACGTGACGCAGCCCTAGCTACATCCACACGCGTGGATAGTAAGGTGAAGAACTCTCTCAGAGTCGCTTCGGTCTTGGAGAAGCTTCTCTTCGACGGCAACCTTTCAGCAATCTATGAATTGCTCGATAATACACGGTTCTCTTGTCAATCAGTGCAACAAGAGATTCAGACTTGGGCAAACATTCGGTGGTTGACTCAGAGAGTTCCACTGCAGTTGCCGGATCCGAGTTTTACGATTATGACAGATGCCCGTCAAATAGGTTGGGGTACAGCATTGATACCAACGGATTCGAAGTGCCAGGGTCTTTGGGTTCCGCAGTTTTCTAGGCAAGCTCTTAAACTTTCAAGAAATGATGTTATTTTGGCTTGCACTACGTCATTGGATGAACATTATTCAGAAACGCATGTCCAAATCCTGTCCGATAATACGACAGTAGTTGCGTATATCCGGAACCAGGGAGGCACTCATTCTGTTCCGTTATTCAATTTAACGGAAAGAATCCTTCTGTTTGTTCTAGAACACCAAGTTCTGCTTCGGTCCATCATATTCCAGGTTGTCTGATTGTATTAGCAGACTCCCTTTCAAGGAAGGGTTGCTTGTTGCCGTCAGAATGGACTCTCAACAAACAGGTATTCAATCAGATTTGCTACCAATGGGAGCGGCCAATGATAGACTTATTTGCGACACTACTCAACAATCATTTGCAGACGTATGTGTCACCATGTCCGGATCCCCGAGCATATGTAGTTAACGCTCTATCGATCTCGTAGGACGGAATGATAGGATTTGCGTATCCTCCAGCGCTGTTGATTCAGCAAATATTGCTAAGATAAAACATTCACAATACAATTCTGTTGGTAGCATCTCTGTCTCCACGGAGACTGTGGATAAATTTACTCAGGTGTCTGCTGTGGGACTTACCGTGAAAACTTCCTCCATGAGAGGATCTTCTTTTGCTGGGGAAATCGTGTCAACTTCATCACAACCCGCAAGGTCTCAACCTTCACGTATTCCGTTGTGCTGTCCTTCTTGCACGGCAAGCATTGTACAGGACGAGCAGTCGACGCGATTTCTAACTGTAGGGGGACCTCCTCTTCGCTATACTATGCGGCCAAAGTGGAAGGTCTTCCGTCGTTGGTGTAGGGATCATTATGTTGATATTTTTGATCCCTCCATACCAGACATTGCAAACTTTCTAGTACACTTGTTTGACGAGATCAGCTGCAGCCTGTTACTATTAAAGGTTATAGGTCTATGTTATCTGATACCTATGCACACCGTGATAGTTTACAATTGAGTCTAATGTCTCTTTTATCTAAGTTAGTTAGAAACTTTTCGATAAATAGACCTAGAATCCTTAGATTAATTCCTAAATGGAATTTAGCTTGGGTTCTTATTAAACTAAAGAAAACCATTTGAGCCTCTTGAGACAGTAGATTTCAAATTCTGGCCTTTTAAGACAGCAATTCTCTTAGCTTTCTCTTCTGCTGAAGAGTCAGTGAGCTTCATGCACTATCGGTGGACGATTCTCACTTTCGTAGTATCGGGAACACTATTACCTTTACAATTAATGTTGGAATTTTGGTTAATAATCAGGCTCCTAATAAATATCCGGAACCTATTGTTATTAAGGCCCTTCCGTCTTCGAACGGGCATAGGCCTTTACTCTGACCGGTTAGGGCTTTATGTATTTATAAACAGTTCTCAGTTTATCAGTAAGGACGTAAAGCTTCTTCTGTCTCTGATGCCTAATAGAAAGGACATTACGGTCCATTCTATTGCTAGATGGATTCAATTAACTATCGGTACTGCTTATGATTATCTATCTTTAACTCAGCAGTCTGTGCTTAAGATTTCGGCTCATGAAGTAATAGCTCTTTCTACATCTTGGGCTTCTGCAAATAGTGTGGCTATTACAGATTTAATGAAGGCTGCATATTGGTCTCAGCCATCCACATTCACAAATTTTTATCTCAGAAATATTGAGTCCATTTCTGGAGGCCTGCATTGTTTAGGTCCATTATCTGCTGCTCAGAATGTCGTTCCCTTAACAGTTGCAACTATAGTTATGTAGACTTTCTGTTCCGGCAGTGACTCTGTCCTGTTGCCCTCTTCGCTCTGGGCTATTTGACCCAGGGCAAGGGGAAGGGGGGGGGGGGGGGGTGCTCCCTTGGGTCACCTGTTTTTATAATGTAAACAAGGGGATACCTCCTCCGGAGTCAGTAATTCTGAGCTGTTACTGGGATGGTTTTAAAGTGAAAAGGTTTATGTTTAAAAAATTCATTCATGTCATAGTTTTAAAGTATAGCATTTGAATATGTCACGTGTCAAACGGGCGTTAATATACAATCCTCGGACACTTTTAAAGGAGTATAAAGAGTCTCAATTCTCTGGACTAACTTTATTTATTGACTTACTTTAAAAATAATTAGTATAAGGATTATACTGGATGTTAATAGAGAACATGAATGTTATGATGCTCAATTATGGAGGGTTTTGTGTCTTTCTAATTTATCATAAATAAGAAAGATACATATAAAGCCTAATACTCCTTTTCTCCTCGAGGGGATGACTCTATTTTATATAGTTGAGCTTATTGGATTTTCCTCTATGTCCTAGGCCCTTCAGCCTTTTTACTATTCAGCTATGTCTGGGTCATTGGTACAGTATAAAAATGTTAAAAAATTTATAGTAATTTATATATTTTTTATACTTACCAATGACCCAGACGGGGATGGCCCTCCCAGGAGTTGGGAACTCATACCTCCCCGCTGAGTACATAGCGCTGACCAGGCACTGATTGTAAGAATGATAAATGGCGCCAGTTTCGGGACGTCCTTGACACTGCGCATGCGCAGTAGAGGCGAAGTATGGAGGGCCATTCAGGACATGATTTCTTTGGTTTTAGATGGAAATTTTGGGGATTGGGGGGCAAAATTTGTGTTTGGCCCTAGATTTTTAAGAGTTAGCACCAGCTGTGTCTGGGTCATTGGTAAGTATAAAAAATATATAAATTACTATAAATTTTTTAACTTTTATTGAAATTTAATAATCGTACAGGTACGATTATTCGGATCACTGGAGTATCAGTGCTCAGCCGACAACCAGTGACTGTCGTCTGAACCCCAGTTCGAACGTAAACCTTGCCACCTTATCAATGCCCTGTCCGCTTGGGACTCTTAGGATTCCTGAAGGTGCCTGTGACTTCCAACGCCAAAGGGTGATCAACGATAATTCACTGAAAAGATTATTTTTTATTTGCATGTACGAAGAAATAAAACATGAAACAAATTACTCACAAAACTATCCATAAGAATACACTAATTTTGCGGATAATAATTTATTCTTTTGGACCCGCGACGTCTCCCACATCTGTGTCCGCTGGATCAACCTTACTTCATCTTCGTTTTCTCACGGTTTGTGATACATACAAAGTGTCTATTCACTTCTCATTGCTTCCTCCTCGCAGGGTTAACTTCACCGTCAGTCGGGCTTAACACATATAATGTTCTGCTTGTGTGACTTGATCAGCATTCTCACAGTTCAATCACAATTCAATCGGCGTCTACCACAGTTCACGATCACTTTGTGCCTTGCCTGGTTCTCACAGGGTTAAGTTATTCTTCGCCCTCAGATATATACTTGACAAAGCTTACATAAAAATATTCTGCAAAGTGTTCTCAACATCACCAATTCTCGCACAGCCTAAAACTATTTTAACTCGTGAGCTATTCAAGCGCATACTCAAGCTCTTAATACGGTTTCTATCAGGGCTCATACAGCTTTTGAAAAACCCTTGAAAATGAGTATTTTTATACTGTACCAATGACCCAGACTTAGCTGGTGCTAACTCTAACAAAACCAGGGCCAAACACAAATTTTGCCCCCCAATCCCCAAAATTTGCATCCAAAACAAAAAGAAATCATGTCCTAAAGGACCTCCATACTAGGCCTCTACTGCGCATGCGCAGTGACGCAGACGTCCCGAAATTGGCGCCAATTATCATTCTCTGTTTGGCCCTTCATCAGTCAACATCTCACTGATCTTTGTGCTTGTAAATCTCAGTTTAAAGGATGCCAGACACGTAATTTTTGGAGAAAATGTGATTCTAAGGAGGATAGAAGGAGGAGAGGAAAAAGAAGTGACAAAAAATAATCAGGGCTGTACTTAAAATTTTTTGATGAAATTATGTTAAAAGTTGCCTATTTTTGAGGCATGGGCCTCTTGTTGTCATTCTTGCTAATTGTTGCACTGCTTATTCAGTGTTTCCTCTCCCCTAGCCTTCTAAAGTCCTCCCTTGCCCTTGCAATTCTCCCATGCTTTTGGCATATTTTTGAGAAATTTCATTTCTAAAATTTCCTGGGAGAGTTGCTTGGTTGCAGAATGTTTTCTGTTATTTTCCCCATAGTTACGTTTTCACCCATGGGTGTATAACGTTTGTGTTCTGCATCTTCCATCTGATGTTCTGCAGATTCTCCCCTGAGAGTCTCTGTTTTGCATCAGATAGAGTGTAATTGATGACTGATTCCGGGCCAGTTTTTTCAGTGCCTGGAGTCATGTTTTCTGGTGTTTTTACACTGTTTGTTTTCATTGGCAACAGCCTTTTTTGAGGGGGGCTGTTTGCCTTTGCTGTAGTTTATCTCACTATAAGATACATTTATATTATCCGAAAGTGTCTCATTAATTATTTAATGTAAATTTAAAATTTTTGACCACACTTTGCCATCGGATCCATCGGGGCTCAACGTTACTTTTCAGCAACTTGGGCTTCGCTGAAAAAATATTTTTTCAAAATTATTTTGTTTTGCAATTGTTTTTTCATTTATTAATGGATCATGTTATTATGTATCTTTGTGTCAGGGGTTTTTGCGAGTAACTAGGACTTATTGTTGTTCTTTCACAATGAAGGGACGTTGTTCAAATTGTAATAGGAAGAAATCTTCCTCTGACTTTCATGATCATTGTATTAATTGTAGTCAGTGTTCTCGCATTAATCCCTGTCCTATATGTGAACATTGGGATGAGAAACATTGGAAACGTGTGTCACAATATGTTGTTTCTGGAGAAAGTGCGATGCCGGCTCTTTCTCCGCAAGGTCACTCTACTCTCTCAGTTTCTATTTCAGAGGAACCAGAACAGGGTGATGTTTCCATGTTATCTTCTTCAAGTGTGCGTCCGTCGTCACAAATGAATTCAGAGCTAGCGGCAAAAGTGCTCATGGAGATTAGACAAATGTCGTCCGCTAGCTCGCCCGGTGTAGCATCCATTCACCGAATGGTTCGGCAGCCGGGTTCGTCCGATGCGGTCCAAGAGGAAATTTTGGGTGATGCGAGCACTATAAACATAATAGATGCACACCCAGTGACGGCAGATAGTAAGCGAGAACGGAAGAAGCCTTTTAGTCCGGTTCCTAGCTCATCCAGGTCCAGCCGGGCCGCGAGCGAGAGAGATCCCTCTCTCGTACAACAACATCTGGGACCAGATGTTGTGGTACAAAATGTGTCTTTAGCGGAGCATACGTCCGTCGCTCGGGACGCTCCGTTGTATAAGCAGTCCGCAGAGACTGTTAAGGCTTCCTCTTCTCATCAGCGCACGCGACCGCACCTTGGCTGCGTGACCGCCGATATATTACCAGCTTCGCCGATGAAGGATTCTTCGGCGACCAGGTCACACCATCCGGCAGCCAGGGATTCGAGACCGATGGACTCCGGACGTTCGCATAGGAAAAGTATGCGGGAGCCATCTGATGCGGAGCTGCCCTCGGCGAAGCAGCGAAAGACTGCGCCTCTGCATGTCTCGACGCCGGACATTCTTGTGCAGATAGCACAGCTTATCGCAGCATCCCAGCAGCCGACAGAAACGGTGTCGGATCGAGAATTATCCGACGGCGCTGGGTCGGTACGCTCCGCCGAAGCATCGGGGGCGGACGACCGGGAATATCATGAGGTCCGACCGGATGGTGAAAGGGATACGGATGACTTGGAGCTATCCCTTTCGGAACAACATAAAGCTGCCGTGGACTTCATCCGGCACTTTTTCCCTCAAGTTGTTCCGTCGGGCCAGACTGCTGCGCTTCCGGACAAGAGAATTATAGCGTCATTGGACTCTGAATTTTTTGAGCGGTTCAGGGACATCGCTCCCGAGTTTCCGTCGCAGTCCAATAATGTTGCTAGAACATTTGAATTATTGAACGACGCTATATTTAAACTTGCTTCCAGGACGGGGAAAGCAGGTTTCTTGTCCGCTAATACTCTCAACCTGCCTTTCATTAATGCAAGGAATAAATTCGATACGGCAGGACAGGGTATACCGAGAGTTCCTCTGCGTATGGACGACGAGGCGGAAGACTTAGAGCTATCATTACCGTCGTCGGCTTCTATTCCAACCGCGGTGTTGGAAACAGCTATTGCGTCTAACAGAGCCAATTTAGATGCCTTATCTTACGCAGATCACCTTACTAAGGCGTTATCACCGCGCCTTCAAGGGGAAGAGTTTCAGGATATACAATCCTCTTTAAGACTTCTTTCAAGGGCAGTAGCTTATTCCACGTGTAACTCTGCCCTTTCAGTGGCAAATCTGGAGTTGGTTAGACGTGACGCAGCCCTAGCTACATCCACACTAGTGGATTCTAAGGTGAAGAACTCTCTTAGAGTCGCTTCGGTCTCAGGAGAACTTCTCTTTGATGGCAAGCTTTCCGCTATTTATGATAAAATTAAAAAGAAAGCTAATGATTCTCTGTTGTTCAGATCTGCTCCTAAGAAGTCGGATACAGCAGACACGAATAAGACAGGCACTTCTGGGTCTAATGCGCCCAAGAGAGGTTCCTATAGAGGTTCCGGTGCGTCCTCTTGGTCTTATTCGAGAGACCGTCAGGATAGCGACTCTCGTTCGGGACGTCCTTCAGGCCGGGACAATCGGTCGGACGCCCCGAGGTCAACGAGGCGAGGTGCGGGTCGTGGAAGATGTGGTTTCTCCTACCGCAGGCCTCGCAGGTCCAGGAGGTGATGGCTTAAACCTCTATCGCGTTCCGGTTGGCGGAAGGTTGTCGAGGTTTTCACAAGAGTGGGCGTCGATTACGGATGACCCTTGGGTGAGAGGAGTGACTTCGGAAGGTCTAAAGATATCCTTCAAACGAAAGCCTCCATTAACTCGAAGTCCAAAGTGGATTCATCTTCCGTCAAATCCACAGAAAAGAGACGCTCTGTTATCAGAAGTGCAGTCTCTTTTAATGAAGAACGCGGTAGAGGTCGTAGAAAACCAGGAATCTCCGGGATTCTACAGCCATCTGTTTCTGGTTCCGAAACCAGACGGCTCGTTCCATTCAGTCATAGATTTGAGCTGGATAAACAAGCTGATCGTCGCTCCGAAGTTTTATATGGAGACGATTCGATCGGTCAGAGCGAGTATTCGGGTGAACGATTATGCAACGAGCATAGATCTCAAAGATGCGTACTTTCACGTCATGGTACATCCGACATTCCGAAAGTATCTACGCTTCGCAGTCCTTGGAGTGGTGTATCAATTCCGGGCGATGTGCTTCGGATTGAATCTAGCACCCTGGGCTTTCACTCGGGTAATGAACTCGGTAATGATCTACTTCCGAGCTCATTCGTCTGCGGTAACGTCGGCCTACCTGGACGACATTCTTCAGAGGTACGGCAACGAGTTAACGCTTCAGAACGATGTTCAGAATCTTCTTCTATTGCTCCGACGTCTCGGTTTTATAGTAAACGAGGAGAAGTCGGATCTAGTGCCGTCCAAGTCATTCACTCATCTGGGAATGAGCTTCGAGACGCACAACAATCTTGTTCGTCTGCCGTTAACCAGAGCGAAATTAGTCAGTTGTTACGCTCGCTATTGTCTGCACGCAGACAAAGTCACGGCGAGAGAATTTATGAGACTGATAGGTCTGTGCGGAGCCGCCGCGGATCTCATTCCGATGGGGCGGTTACGCACACGTCCTCTTCAAATTTTCCTGACTCAGAATTGGAGTGTGAAAATTCATTCGCTCGATGTAGACGTTCTCTTGTCAGATCAAGTGAAACAAGAGATTCAGACTTGGGCAAACATTCAGTGGTTAACTCAAGGAGTTCCGCTGCAGTTGCCGGATCCGAGTTTTACCGTTATGACGGATGCCAGTCAAACAGGTTGGGGTGCATCATTAATCCCAACGGATTCGAGATGCCAGGGTCTTTGGGATCCGCAATTCCTGTGCAAGCACATAAACATCAAGGAAATGATGTCAATTTGGCTTGCGTTACGTCTTTGGATGGACATTATTCACGATGCTCATGTCCAAATCCTATCCGACAATACGACAGTAGTGGCGTATATACGGAATCAGGGAGGCACTCATTCAGTTCTGTTGTTCAATCTAACGGAAAGAATCCTTCTGTTTGCGTTAGAACATCATGTTCTTCTTTCGGTCCGTCACATACCGGGTCGTCTGAATGTGCTAGCAGACTCCCTTTCACGAAAGGGTCGTTTGTTGCCGTCGGAGTGGACTCTCAACAAACAAGTATTCAATCAGATTTGCTACCAATGGGAACGGCCAATGATAGACTTATTTGCGACACATCTCAACAATCAGTTGCAGACGTATGTGTCTCCGTGTCCGGATCCAAGAGCATTTGCAGTAGATGCTCTGTCGATCCCTTGGGACGGAATGATAGGATATGCGTATCCTCCAGCGCCGTTAATTCAACAAGTATTGCTAAAGATAAAACAATCTCAATGCAAGATTCTATTGGTAGCATCTCTGTCGCCACAGAGACCGTGGATAAATCTACTCAGGTGTCTGTTGTGGGACCTACCGCGGAAGCTTCTTCCACGGGAGGATCTTCTTTCGCAGGGGAAATCGCGCCAACTCCATCACAACCCGCAAGGTCTCAACCTTCACGTTTTTCCGTTGTGCGGTCCTTCTTGCATGGCAAGCACTTTACAGGACGAGCAGTGGACGCGATTTCTAACTGTAGGAGGACCTCCTCTTCGCTAAACTATGCGGCTAAGTGGAAGGTTTTTCGTCGTTGGTGTAGGGATCATTCTGTAGATATATTTGATCCCTCTATACCAGACATTGCAAACTTTCTAGTATACTTGTTTGACGAAATCAAACTGCAGCCTGTTACTATAAAGGGTTATAGAACTATGTTATCTGATACCTATGCACATCATGATAGTTTACAAATTGGATCTAATGTCTCTTTATCGAAGTTGGTTAGAAACTTTTCGATAAATAGAGCCAGAACTCTTAGATTAATTCCTAAGTGGAATTTAGCTTGGGTTCTCCTTAAATTGAAGGAAAAGCCATTTGAACCTCTTGGGACAGTAGATTTCAAATTCTTATCTTATAAGACAGCTTTTCTCTTAGCTTTCTCTTCTGCCAGAAGAGTCAGTGAGCTTCATGCACTATCGGTGGATGATTCTCATTATCGTAGTGTTGGGAACACTATCACCTTCACTACTAATGTGGGTTTTTTAGCTAAGAATCAGGCTCCTAATAAATATCCGGAACCTATTGTTATTAAGGCTCTTCCGTCTTCAGACGGGCGTAGGCCTTTACTCTGTCCTGGTAGAGCACTACGTATCTATAAACAGAGATCTCAGTTTATCAGAAAGGGACGGAAACGTTTCTTTCTGTCTTTGATGCCTAATAGAAAGGACATTTCAGTCCATTCTATTGCTAGATGGATTCAGTTAACTATCCGTACTGCTTATGAAGATTTATCTTCTTCTCAGCAGTCTGTGCTTAAGATTTCTGCTCATGAAGTAAGAGCCCTTTCTACTTCCTGGGCTTATGCTAATAGTGTTGCTATTACAGATTTAATGAAGGCTGCTTATTGGTCTCAGCCATCCACATTTACGAATTTTTATCTCAGAAATATTGAGTCCATTTCTGGAGACCTGCCTTGTTTAGGTCCGTTATCTGTTGCTCAGAATGTCGTCCACTAAACAGTTGCAACTATAGTTATGCAGGCTTTCTGTTCCGGCAGTGACTCCGTCCGGCTGCCCTCTTCGCTCTGGGCTATTTGACCCAGGGCAAGGGGAAGGGGGGGGGGGGGGGCGGGTGTTCCCTTAGGTCACCTGCTTTATAGTGAAAAGCAAGGGAATGCCTCCTCCAAGTCAGTATTTCTGAGTCGCTTCCGGGATGGTTTTAAAGTGTAATATTAATGTTTAATTCATTCATGTCTTATTTTTAAAGTGTAGCTCGGTGTGAAGCATTTGTATATGTCAAGTGTCAAACGGGCTTTAATATACAATACTCGGACACTTTTAAATGACTATAAAGAGTCTCAATTCTCTGGACTACTTTATTTATTGGCTTGCTTTAAAAATAATTAGTATAAGGGTTATACTGGATGTTAATAGAGAACATGAATGTTATTGTGCTCAATTATTAAGGGTAGTGTATCTTTCTAATTTAATATTAAATAAGAAAGATACATGTAAAGCCTAATACTCCTTTTCTCCTTAAGGGGTTACCTCTTTACTATATAGTTGAGCTTATTGGATTTTCCTCTATGTCCTAGGCCCTCCAGCCTGTTTACTATTCAGCTAAGTCTGGGTCATTGGTACAGTATAAAAATGTTAAAAAATTTATAGTAATTTATATATTTTTTATACTTACCAATGACCCAGACGGGGATGGCCCTCCCTGGAGTTGGGAACTCTTGCCTCCCCGCTGAGTACATAGCGCTGACCAGGCACTGCCAGTAAGAATGATAATTGGCGCCAATTTCGGGACGACTGCGTCACTGCGCATGCGCAGTAGAGGCGTAGTATGGAGGTCCTTTAGGACATGATTTCTTTTTGTTTTGGATGCAAATTTTGGGGATTGGGGGGCAAAATTTGTGTTTGGCCCTGGTTTTGTTAGAGTTAGCACCAGCTAAGTCTGGGTCATTGGTAAGTATAAAAAATATATAAATTACTATAAATTTTTTAACTTTTTCTTCAAAAACCCTGGAATTTGAAATTAGCCCTTGAGAAACCCTTGAACTTTCAGAAATCTCTTGAAAAACCCTTGAATACCAAGCTATTTCCTGGGCATTGTAAATATATGTGTACTCGCCTTTTACTTGTTTGTTGCGCTCGTGTCACTCAGTTAAAAAAAACATAAAAAAGTATGGAACGTTCTACCAAGATTACTGTAACACAGATCACACTTTGGGTACCAGTACTTCCTGACTTCCAAAGTCAGATCCGTGTCACATGAATCTTAGATTTTTAGAGCTCATACAACAAGCTGAATTGTATATGTAGCCCTTGAAAAAAGAAGAAGAAGCCCTTGAAAAACCCTTGAAAAACCCTTGAACTTTGTGAGCAAATTTTTGTATGAACCCTGTCTATACCTCAACGTTACAGCTTTTACTTGCTTACTTTACTATGCCACTATCGGTTCGCAACCGTTAACAAACTACTATCAGTTCCTTACAACCCTTACAGGGTTACAATACGCAGACTTTCAATCTCAGTACCTATGACCCTCGACGGCCAAGGCTAAATTCGGACCTTCTCAGTGCCCTCAGGCCTACTGCCTACCTCAGAATTCTGCTTCACTCTTTATACAGTCGGAACGCAAAGTTTAAACATATTAATTCTGATTTAACGAGTGCTTTAATTCGATATGGATAGAGATATAAATGCAAATTTTGTTTGAGGTAAACCCTTTTGATATTTCAGACAGGATAGATGCGTAATATGGGTGTGACTCCAGAACATGTGTGATGCACTGGTTTCCAACAATTACAATTTAACTGGTCTTGATTACCCAGATAACGATACAGAAGAGAATATTGTCTCTCTTACTATTGATCTGTTATAAGATAGCCCATGTTGCATTCAACAAGTGTGCCATAATGGACATTAAATTTCACACTTCATTTAGAAGCTCTTGAATTAACATTAGTTTGACAAATCTGTTTTCAGGGTCCATCACGTACCTATCTTTATGCTTTATATTTAACCCAGGCAGAAATATTATCGAAAATATTTACACTTTTATACAACAAAATTGCAACTTTTAGCTATCACCTTGACAGGGGAGGGTTGAAGTCATAGGCTATATGAAAAAAAGGCTTGTACAGCACAAGTTGACACTAGAAATAATATCCGGTATGGTACATCACCATGTATAATAAACACTGGGTGGGGGGGGGGGGGGGGGGGGGGGGGGGAGGAGGGTAGGGGGCTTTGAAGTCAGGCTATATCAAGAAAAGGGTCTTATAGCACAAGTTTACACTAGAAATAATATTTGCTCTGGAACATACAGTTAAAACTAAAAGTCCTGTCATGAAATGCATACAAATAGCATGTCGATCTGCACGTTAATCTACGTATTATGACCATAGTAAGGCTATCAAATTCTGTACATATGTTGTTGATTACCACTTTGGTACATCACTCCCATTCACCTGTTGTGTGAAGGCTGAATTATACGGCATGAGTTGAGAAAATTCCTCACTTTACAAAGCTGTCTCTTTTGTACACAGTATCAAAGACCACAAACGTTACTGATCTCCATTTCAAGTCACACTGTTGAACAATCACACGCGACATGAAACGTAAATAAAACCACATGGGGGTGCTCATAAAAAAATAAGCTACATTAATCTGACCGCTGTTGTGTTGAAAGAGACGCCCCAATGTTAATATTTTGCAAAATTGCTTCACATGTGTGTTGTTTTCAAACAGCTTTTCATGTCATATTCGACTAAGAGGATATTAAAATAAAGGTACGAAGTTATATATGTATATATAAAGTGTTTTTTCAATACGACTGCTTTAGCAGGCTTAGATTAGCCCAATTTCACACCGTTTACAGGTGTGTCTAAATTAAAGAAGGTGTGAAGACATCAAGAAAAATATATAAATTCTCTGTGTTTCTTCTACATTTGACAGTAGCTTCCATCATAAAATGATCAGGCCAAAAAAGAATAATGGTTTGGTTCCGGTTACCTGACCGACCCTAATTTTGCGTCCCAACCCCCAACGATTTTTTTTACTGAAATTGAAGAAACCAAGAAAACACACACTAACTTTCACAACAAATTATATGTATAATAGTGCTGGCCGGTTTTTTATTATACCGATTTGTATATATAATCTGCAACATGGTCAAAATCATCACTGGCAAATTAAATCCAAATTGGTAATGGTATACCGAAGTCGTTTTAACTCCGGTATGCAAATTTCAACTTGCTTATCACGGTTTACAAAAATTTACTTCGCTGATGCAGATTACTGTTGGTTTAAATTTGGGTCTTTCTTCTTTTTACCATGGAACCTTTCTTTATTACTTGTCATTCCAAACTGTTCAAGTGGTTCGTCTCGACAGTCACTGGATATCATTATGAAAATGACAGGACATTTTTTACCTCAAATTTGTCAGAAACAAGTTGAGGTGAAAATCCACAACCACATGTATTGCATTACACAAAGCATGTGTAGTCAGTCATAGTGAACAGTCGACCAATCGCATTACCAGGAATTTTTTCTTGGGGAAATTCCAAGGGATTCCCTGTAGTTTTACACTTGTACTTCAAAGTGATTGGCCCGTTTGCACACGGTGATGTCATAATAACAGCTTGCCTTCAAAATAGTGTGCATGCAAGTGTTTGATTCAACACCGACTCACGGTACATTATTGTTTTCAAATAAACATAAGCAAGTCATTTGTGCTTTCTCTGCCAAAATAAATACGATGATACTTAACCAGTCCATTACCAGAATCACCTCATGTGTGGAGGACACGCTAAATTAACACTTCACGTGATAAAGTGAGACATGTGAATGCTCATTTTACTTCAGAAACTAAGACAGCTGATGATAATATCATCAAGACACCTCTGAATCCATCTTGTTTTGAAGTTGCGGAATTACACTCGTTGCAATCACGTGTCAATCGTTTACTGACAAAATGCCATTTTGGGTGTAATCTTGAAATTCTGACTCAACAGAATATCAAAGCAGTATATTTCATTCACAACTATTGGAAGAATTTGGTCCTAAAAATTAACTCCAGGACAAATTCAAGGGGAAAAAAAACAATTCCGACCTACTGACCCTATTTTTTTCTGCCATGCAACTGGAACCAAACTATTATTTTTTTGGGCCTCATAGAAACACAAAGAAAGGCATGGCAATAAAACAAAACAGAATAAGGCTGTTATTTCTGGTCTTAATGTGCCCAAATTACAGTTCGGCTGCCTTGGACTGGTAACTTTCTGCAGGTGGACAGTATTTCCACAGACGCAATATTATTATATTCCAAACAATAATTATAAAAATAATCATCAAAAATTTAATTAATGAAGCACCAGGTATAAACCTGTGCTTCATTAATTAAAATTTTGCTCATGATGACTTTCATTACCTGGTAAACACTTGCATGGACATCACTGCCAATGCGTGGATTACAACTGGTCCATGACGGCTGTTCTGTAGTGCAAAAGGGTGTGCCCAAAATAAATGAATTTAAAGGCTTGTGCTTTAGATAACCAAACAACTCATTTTCAAACTTATAGAAAACGATATCTGGGATGTCCATACCGCCTGGAAAAATTAATTTTGAACTGGAAATTTCCTGTTCATTTCTAAATATAAAGACTCAGCACAGAGTGGATAAACAAAATTGCCGACACAAAAGACATTTTAAAAATTTTTTTAATTGAGCCACAATGAAAGAATGAAGTGATATAAAAAAGCAACACAACAAAATGGTTCTAAAATTTTATTTTAGGTGCAATATTATTGTGGTAATGAATAAAATGAAAATATCAACAAAACAAGTAATTCTATATTTAATGGAGACTTGGGAAATCCCCGTTATTGGTGTGATTTCCCCATGGGAACCCCGGGAAGTGACGCAATGTCTATTCACTGCGGTAAACAGGCTCTGTTTTACTGGTAAAATAGGACCCAGTCACCAGTGCTTGGAAGGTGCAAACCCTCTCCAAAATGGGCAACATGGCTTATTAATGCTCACCCCTGGTCTTGAGTTGATACTCATGTTGTGGTCATGACTAGCCATTGTGCAAAAATATGTGACCTTAAACACCAATAAATAATAATAATAATAATTGGTGTGATTACCAGTATGTGTTACACGTACCTGAAAAATGTTGTTGGAAAATCTGTGGTGTGTGTATTTTGGGGTATCTTCACATTAAATAAGTTTTTCAGGAAGTCGGGGGAAGGGCTTATTCACGGAAGAGGGCCAACAAAAGTGTTGTTTTTAGCGTCGGCGGTGGGATCGCCTGCACAGAATGACAGGCCTGGATGTGCATCTCTACTAAGAAACAGTTATGTTTGCAGCAATCAAATGTATGTTGGGAGGGGGGTGATTGACAATATTTGTGCTTTGTTTCTTTTTTCATGTCCTATACTTTCTATGCTATCACTATGTATGTAATTTGTTAAACAATAAATTTGAAACCTCCCCCCACCTCCTCCCTGCAATTGCTTTGAGGTTACAGTTACTTATAGCTTAACTTCATTGCCGCTTGTCCCATGGGACCCTTTATGTTAAACCCTTTGTCCGTGCTACTTGTGTGTGTGGGGGGTGTATAAGGGGACATTTGCCTCCTAAACATATGCACACTCACACCCCTCCACCACACACACACCCACACACAGTTACCCCACGGAGCATGGTGGCTCAGTAGGTAGAGAAGCAGGCTGCATGCCGACAGGTCCTCGGTTTGAATCCCACCTGCTCATGTTATGTCCTTAGACAAGACACATAATTGCAATTGCTCACATGGGGGCACGGTGGCATTGTGTACTAAGGTGTACTGCACGTTGATTGTGCACTTGTCTTCAACCAATGCTAACCCTACTTGTGTGGAGTTAGTATGTTGCTCGGTGGTTCTGTCCGGGTACTCCGGCTTCCTCCCCCAAAAAACTGTCTGACACAAGGTGACCCTGGCTGTCGAAAGTGTCATTAAACCCAAATAAATAAATAAGATAACCCCACTCACCCCCCCCCCCCCCCCCCCACCCCCTTGTCTCTTTATACCCACATACACCTATCAGTTGGGGGCGCGGTGGCTCAGTAGGTAGAGGTGCAGGCTGCAAGCCGAGAGGTCCTCGGTTCGAATCCCACCTGCGGCAACCGCGTTGTGTCCTTGGGCTAGACACTTTACCCCCATTGCCCACGTGGGGGCACGGTGACGTTGTGTACTAAGGCGTACTGCACGTCGATGGTGCACCTGTCTTCAACCAATGCTAACCCTGCTTGTGTGGAGTTGGTATGTTGGGGAGCTGACAGTTGCTCGCCGTTGCTCGGTGGTTCTCTCCGGGTACTCCGGCTTCCTCCACCCGTAAAACTGTCGAGGTCATGATTAGCCATTGTGCAGAAATATGTGACCTTAAACACCAATAAATAAATAAATAAATACCTATCAGATGAACATATTCTGAGCTCAGGAATGGATAATTATGACTTATGTATGTCCATGTACTAAAATATGTCGTGTTAGCCTACTGAGTCAACTTGAGTTGTGCTTCATATTCAGGCTTTATTTATTTGAAAGTACAATTCAATATTTTAAAATAAAAATTTGGAAGGAGAATGCAATGCTATGATGCAATGATTCTAAAAGGTCCCTTGTAGATTGCTCCCCCACCTCTCGCTGCCCCCTCCCCCCCCCCCCCCACCCCTCCCCCACACAGAATATTCTCTGGTACAACCACTGGTGAAGCCGTATCATAACTTGGTCCATTTCGATCCTCTCCATTCTTTCGTCATACCCCAGTGCTGGAAATCTAGAAAATGCAGGATGGCTAAAAATTACCCTACTCAATTAGTCTTGGAGGGCTACAGCCCTCCTAGATTTCATCCCACACAGAACTGATGATATTGGAAGTTGTAACACATATCCACCCGAAATATATCATGTAAATTTTTCAAGTAACAGGGATGTAAAATGAACTTTTAACTTTTGTTATTCATATTCGAACCTTTCTGAACTTAGTCAAGTTAGTATGAGAACAACTGTTTTATGGTGGTATAAGCCATTAAACATACCACTAGGACTTTTAATGATTTCACATTATACCCCACCACTAAAAACAATGATGTGCAGAACTATAGAACTAGTTCCCACGTAACAAAAATTTACTCAATTATTATATACACTTTTCACTTATAGATGGTCAGTTTTAAATATATCTTGTAAATAACTGAAAGTAATGAGGTGTTGTTTTCATTTTTTGAACATACTTGTACCACTCCCAACAGAAAACAAAAGTATGTAACAACAGTGCGCATAAAACACATCAAGGGAAATAACACATTCATAATGTGTTAATTTTCAACTTGTGACAATGTGAAAACGAAATCTGTTGAAGAAAATGGTTTGTTTTTTTGTAAGGGAAACATAAAACAATGAATAAATGAAGGTGATCTGATATCTTTCCATTAAACCCCCTCCCCCTCCCCCCCCCCCCCAAAAAAAAAAAAAAAAATTCAAAACTTAAAATGATGTCCAGTACCCAATTTCAGCCGAGTTTTAAATGTAGTGTTACTCTTATGTTCCAAATAAAAGTCAGGCCTTTATATTACCTGAAATTCAAGCCAGTAAATTAGGAGACTGCTACCAATAGCTTGTTGTAACATTCTAAAATGAAGATATTTGTTAAGAAATACTTTTGCACCATGCAAAAAAGGCCTAAGAAAGCCCTATATTATATTCTATTTGTATGTATATGGACTAAGCATGTAGTTTCTCATATTTTGGGGAATTTTTGACTTGAATTCGGTGTCCCCAAATTAGACCAATCTAAAGCCCTGTATAAGTACCGGTGGGAATAAAAGAATGGGGTGTAACATTTATCAAAATTAAATAGAAGTACAGACCCAAATAATAGTACAGGGTGGAAATCCATTGTGGGGGTGGGGGAGTAATGCTAGTTTATTTTTTCTAAGCGCCAACTTATTTTCCAGTATTGCAGTTAGTTTTATTAAAGAAAACTAATAGGCGTTTAGTAGTGATTAACCGATGTTCAGTAACCGACCGATTGGTAGAAGAGTTTGAACATGGGTTTGTGCTGATGGTTTCATGGAACACCACAGGAGCAGAATTGTTCGTAATTACATTTGATTCACGTTCTCACACAAGCAGTAACAAGCTTAATACTAGAGAATTGTAATTTGTTGGCGGGCTTTCCCAACTTTTTAATGTGAAAAGGCAAACTATATTGTACACAAAACTATCAATCATTTTTGAAAACAGAAAATTTAGTGGAAATCAAAGTTTTTGTGATGCTACGAGTTTTTATGCAGCCAAAACAGACATTTGAGATAGAGCAGGACACCAAAACATTTAACACAAAATTTGCTCTTCAATAATTACAGAATATTTTCATAGAAAGCAAAACAAGCAATGTCCTTTCTGCTTTGGAAAAAATAAGTACATATGAATTATTGGCGTACGGGCCGGGGTTTCATGGAGGACTGTGCCCCAACCCACCCCTGAGTCGGGAAGGAGCCGATTTTTCAGCCAATATGCCCGAAAATTTTGGACCATTTAGTTGCCAGAAATGACCACAAAAAACTTTGGTATTTTTATACTGTACCAATGACCCAGACTTAGCTGGTGCTAACTCTAACAAAACCAGGGCCAAACACAAATTTTGCCCCCCAATCCCCAAAATTTGCATCCAAAACAAAAAGAAATCATGTCCTAAAGGACCTCCATACTAGGCCTCTACTGCACATGCGCAGTGACGCAGACGTCCCGAAATTGGCGCCAATTATCATTCTCTGTTTGGCCCTTCATCAGTCAACATCTCACTGATCTTTGTGCTTGTAAATCTCAGTTTAAAGGATGCCAGACACGTAATTTTTGGAGAAAATGTGATTCTAAGGAGAATAGAAGGAGGAGAGGAAAAAGAAGTGACAAAAAATAATCAGGGCTGTACTTAAAATTTTTTGATGAAATTATGTTAAGTTGCCTATTTTCGAGGCATGGGCCTCTTGTTGTCATTCTTGCTAATTGTTGCACTGCTTATTCAGTGTTTCCTCTCCCCTAGCCTTCTAAAGTCCCCCCTTGCAATTCTCCCATGCTCTTGGCATATTTTTGAGAAATTTCATTTCTAAAATTTCCTGGGAGAGTTGCTTGGTTACAGAATGTTTTCTGTTATTTTCCCCATAGTTACGTTTTCACCCATGGGTGTATAACGTTTGTGTTCTGCATCTTCCATCTGATGTTCTACAGATTCTCCCCTGGGAGTCTCTGTTTTGCATCAGATAGAGTGTAATTGATGACTGATTCCGGGCCAGTTTTTTCAGTGCCTGGAGTCATGTTTTCTGGTGTTTTTACACTGTTTGTTTTCATTGGCAACAGCCTTTTTTGAGGGGGGCTGTTTGCCTTTGCTGTAGTTTATCTCACTATAAGATACATTTATATTATCCGAAAGTGTCTCATTAATTATTTAATATAAATTTAAAATTTTTGACCACACTTTGCCATCGGATCCATCGGGGCTCAACGTTACTTTTCAGCAACTTGGGCTTCGCTGAAAAAATATTTTTTCAAAATTATTTTGTTTTGCAATTGTTTTTTCATTTATTAATGGATCATGTTATTATGTATCTTTGTGTCAGGGGTTTTTGCGAGTAACTAGGACTTATTGTTGTTCTTTCACAATGAAGGGACATTGTTCAAATTGTAATAGGAAGAAATCTTCCTCTGACTTTCATGATCATTGTATTAATTGTAGTCAGTGTTCTCGCATTAATCCCTGTCCTATATGTGAACATTGGGATGAGAAACATTGGAAACGTGTGTCACGATATGTTGTTTCTGGAGAAAGAGCGATTCCGGCTCTTTCTCCGCAAGGTCACTCTACTCTCTCAGTTTCTATTTCAGAGAAACCAGAACAGGGTGATGTTTCCATGTTATCTTCTTCAAGTGTGCGTCCGTCGTCACAAATGAATTCAGAGCTAGCGGCAAAAGTGCTCATGGAGATTAGACAAATGTCGTTCGCTAGCTCGCCCGGTGTAGCGTCCATTCACCGAATGGTTCGGCAGCCGGGTTCGTCCGATGCGGTCCAAGAGGAAATTTTGGGTGATGCGAGCACTATAAACATAATAGATGCACACCCAGTGACGGCGGATAGTAAGCGAGAACGGAGGAAGCCTTTGAGTCCGGTTCCTAGCTCGTCCAGGTCCAGCCGGGCCACGAGCGAGAGAGGCCCCTCTCTCATACAACAACATCTGGGACCAGATGTTGTGGTACAAAATGTGTCTTTAGCGGAGCATACGTCCGTCGCTCGGGACGCTCCGTTGTATAAGCAGTCCGCAGAGACTGTTAAGGCTTCCTCTTCTCGTCAGCGCACACGACCGCACCTTGGCTGCGTGACCGCCGATATATTACCAGCTTCGCCGATGAAGGATTCTTCGGCGACCAGGTCACACCATCCGGCAGCCAGGGATTCGAGACCGATGGACTCTGGACATTCGCATAAGAAAAGTATGCGGGAGCCATCTGATGCGGAGCTGCCCTCGGCGAAGCAGCGAAAGACTGCGCCTCCGCAGGTCTCGACGCCGGACATTCTTGTGCAGATAGCACAGCTTATCGCAGCATCCCAGCAGCCGACAGAAACGGTGTCGGATCGAGAATTATCCGACGGCGCTGGGTCGGTACGCTCCGCCGAAGCATCGGGGGCGGACGACCGGGAACATCATGAGGTCCGACCGGATGGTGAAAGGGATACGGATGACTTGGAGCTATCCCTTTCCGAACAACATAAAGCTGCCGTGGACTTCATCCGGCACTTTCTCCCTCAAGTTGTTCCGTCGGGCCAGACTGCTGCGCTTCCGGACAAGAGAATTATAGCGTCATTGGACTCTGAATTTTTTGAGCGGTTCAGGGACATCGCTCCCGAGTTTCCGTCGCAGTCCAATAATGTTGCTAGAACATTTGAATTATTGAACGACGCTATATTTAAACTTGCTTCCAGGACGGGGAAAGCAGGTTTCTTGTCCGCTAATACTCTCAACCTGCCTTTCATTAATGCAAGGAATAAATTCGATACGGCAGGACAGGGTATACCGAGAGTTCCTCTGCGTATGGACGACGAGGCGGAAGACTTAGAGCTATCATTACCGTCGTCAGCTTCTATTCCAACCGCGGTGTTGGAAACAGCTATTGCGTCTAACAGAGCCAATTTAGATGCCTTATCTTACGCAGATCACCTTACTAAGGCGTTATCACTGCGCCTTCAGGGGAAAGAGTTTCAGGATATACAATCCTCTTTAAGACTTCTTTCAAGGGCAGTAGCTTATTCGACGTGTAACTCCGCCCTTTCAGTGGCAAATCTGGAGTTGGTTAGACGTGACGCAGCCCTAGCTACATCCACACTAGTGGATTCTAAGGTGAAGAACTCTCTTAGAGTCGCTTCGGTCTCAGGAGAACTTCTCTTTGACGGCAAGCTTTCCGCTATTTATGATAAAATTAAAAAGAAAGCTAATGATTCTCTGTTGTTCAGATCTGCTCCTAAGAAGTCGGATAGAGCAGACACGAATAAGACAGGCACTTCTGGGTCTAATGCGCCCAAGAGAGGTTCCTATAGAGGTTCCGGTGCGTCCTCTTGGTCTTATTCGAGAGACCGTCAGGATAGCGACTCTCGTTCGGGACGTCCTTCAGGCCGGGACAATCGGTCGGACGCCCCGAGGTCGACGAGGCGAGGTGCGGGTCGTGGAAGACGTGGTTTCTCCTACCGCAAGCCTCGCAGGTCCAGGAGGTGATGGCTTAAACCTCTATCGCGTTCCGGTTGGCGGAAGGTTGTCGAGCTTTTCACAAGAGTGGGCGTCGATTACGGACGACCCTTGGGTGAGAGGAGTGACTTCGGAAGGTCTAAAGATATCCTTCAAACGAAAGCCTCCATTAACTCGAACTCCAAAGTGGACTCATCTTCCGTCAAATCCACAGAAAAGAGACGCTCTGTTATCAGAGGTGCAGTCTCTTTTAATGAAGAACGCGGTAGAGGTCGTAGAAAACCAGGAATCTCCGGGATTCTACAGCCATCTGTTTCTGGTTCCGAAACCAGACGGCTCGTTCCATTCAGTCATAGATTTGAGCTGGATAAACAAGCTGATCGTCGCTCCGAAGTTTTATATGGAGACGATTCGATCGGTCAGAGCGAGTATTCGGGTGAACGATTATGCAACGAGCATAGATCTCAAAGATGCGTACTTTCACGTCATGGTACATCCGACATTCCGAAAGTATCTACGCTTCGCAGTCCTAGGAGTGGTGTATCAATTCCGGGCGATGTGCTTCGGATTGAATCTAGCACCCTGGGCTTTCACTCGGGTAATGAACTCTGTAATGATCTACTTCCGAGCTCATTCGTCTGCGGTAACGTCGGCCTATCTGGACGACATTCTTCAGAGGTACGGCAACGAGTTAACGCTTCAGAACGATGTTCAGAATCTTCTTCTATTGCTCCGACGTCTCGGTTTTATAGTAAACGAGGAGAAGTCGGATCTGGTGCCGTCCAAGTCATTCACTCATCTGGGAATGAGCTTCGAGACGCACAACAATCTCGTTCGTCTGCCGTTAACCAGAGCGAAATTAGTCAGTTGTTACGTTCGCTATTGTCTGCACGCAGACAAAGTCACGGCGAGAGAATTTATGAGACTGATAGGTCTGTGCGGAGCCGCCGCGGATCTTATTCCGATGGGGCGGTTACGCACATGTCCTCTTCAAATTTTCCTGACTCAGAATTGGAGTGTGAAAATTCATTCGCTCGATGTAGACGTTCTCTTGTCAGATCAAGTGAAACAAGAGATTCAGACTTGGGCAAACATTCAGTGGTTAACTCAAGGAGTTCCGCTGCAGTTGCCGGATCCGAGTTTTACCGTTATGACGGATGCCAGTCAAACAGGTTGGGGTGCATCATTAATCCCAACGGATTCGAGATGCCAGGGTCTTTGGGATCCGCAATTCCTGTGCAAGCACATAAACATCAAGGAAATGATGTCAATTTGGCTTGCGTTACGTCACTGGATGGACATTATTCACGATGCTCATGTCCAAATCCTATCCGACAATACGACAGTAGTGGCGTATATACGGAATCAGGGAGGCACTCATTCAGTTCCGTTGTTCAATCTAACGGAAAGAATCCTTCTGTTTGCGTTAGAACATCACGTTCTTCTTTCGGTCCGTCACATACCGGGTCGTCTGAATGTGCTAGCAGACTCCCTTTCACGAAAGGGTCGCTTGTTGCCGTCGGAGTGGACTCTCAACAAACAAGTATTCAATCAGATTTGCTACCAATGGGAACGGCCAATGATAGACTTATTTGTGACACATCTCAATAATCAGTTGCAGACGTATGTGTCTCCGTGTCCGGATCCATGAGCATTTGCAGTAGACGCTCTGTCGATCCCTTGGGACGGAATGATAGGATATGCGTATCCTCCAGCGCCGTTAATTCAACAAGTATTGCTAAAGATAAAACAATCTCAATGCAAGATTCTGTTGGTAGCATCTCTGTCGCCACAGAGACCGTGGATAAATCTACTCAGGTGTCTGTTGTGGGACCTACCGCGGAAGCTTCCTCCACGGTAGGATCTTCTTTCTCAGGGGAAATCGCGCCAACTCCATCACAACCCGCAAGGTCTCAACCTTCACGTTTTTCCGTTGTGCGGTCCTTCTTGCATGGCAAGCACTTTACAGGACGAGCAGTGGACGCGATTTCTAACTGTAGGAGGACCTCCTCTTCGCTAAATTATGCGGCTAAGTGGAAGGTTTTTCGTCGTTGGTGTAGGGATCATTCTGTAGATATATTCGATCCCTCTATACCAGACATTGCAAACTTTCTAGTATACTTGTTTGACGAAATCAAACTGCAGCCTGTTACTATAAAGGGTTATAGATCTGTGTTATCTGATACCTATGCACATCATGATAGTTTACAAATTGGATCTAATGTTTCTTTATCGAAGTTGGTTAGAAACTTTTCGATAAATAGAGCCAGAACTCTTAGATTAATTCCTAAGTGGAATTTAGCTTGGGTTCTCCTTAAATTGAAGGAAGAGCCATTTGAACCTCTTGGGACAGTAGATTTCAAATTCTTATCTTATAAGACAGCTTTTCTCTTAGCTTTCTCTTCTGCTAGAAGAGTCAGTGAGCTTCATGCACTATCGGTGGATGATTCTCATTATCGTAGTGTTGGGAACACTATCACCTTCACTACTAATGTGGGTTTTTTAGCTAAGAATCAGGCTCCTAATAAATATCCGGAACCTATTGTTATTAAGGCTCTTCCGTCTTCAGACGGGCGTAGGCCTTTACTCTGTCCTGTTAGAGCACTACGTATCTATAAACAGAGATCTCAGTTTATCAGAAAGGGACGGAAACGTTTCTTTCTGTCTTTGATGCCTAATAGAAAGGACATTTCAGTCCATTCTATTGCTAGATGGATTCAGTTAACTATCCGTACTGCTTATGAAGATTTATCTTCTTCTCAGCAGTCTGTGCTTAAGATTTCTGCTCATGAAGTAAGAGCTCTTTCTACTTCCTGGGCTTATGCTAATACTGTTGCTATTACAGATTTAATGAAGGCTGCTTATTGGTCTCAGCCATCCACATTTACGAATTTTTATCTCAGAAATATTGAGTCCATTTCTGGAGACCTGCATTGTTTAGGTCCGTTATCTGTTGCTCAGAATGTCGTCCACTAAACAGTTGCAACTATAGTTATGCAGGCTTTCTGTTCCGGCGGTGACTCCGTCCGGCTGCCCTCTTTGCTCTGGGCTATTTGACCCAGGGCAAGGGGAAGGTGGGGGGGGGGGGGCAGGTGTTCCCTTAGGTCACCTGCTTTATAGTGAAAAGCAAGGGAATGCCTCCTCCAAGTCAGTATTTCTGAGTCGCTTCCGGGATGGTTTTAAAGTGTAATATTAATGTTTAAATTCATTCATGTCTTATTTTTAAAGTGTAGCTCGGTGTGAAGCATTTGTATATGTCAAGTGTCAAACGGGCTTTAATATACAATACTCGGACACTTTTAAATGACTATAAAGAGTCTCAATTCTCTGGACTACTTTATTTATTGGCTTGCTTTAAAAATAATTAGTATAAGGGTTATACTGGATGTTAATAGA
Source organism: Pictodentalium vernedei (assembly GCA_031216915.1). Taxonomy (NCBI): domain Eukaryota; kingdom Metazoa; phylum Mollusca; class Scaphopoda; order Dentaliida; family Dentaliidae; genus Pictodentalium; species Pictodentalium vernedei. The sequence continues at coordinate 737,917,203 of CM062297.1, forward strand.
GAACATGAATGTTATTGTGCTCAATTATTAAGGGTAGTGTATCTTTCTAATTTAATATTAAATAAGAAAGATACATGTAAAGCCTAATACTCCTTTTCTCCTTAAGGGGTTACCTCTTTACTATATAGTTGAGCTTATTGGATTTTCCTCTATGTCCTAGGCCCTCCAGCCTGTTTACTATTCAGCTAAGTCTGGGTCATTGGTACAGTATAAAAATGTTAAAAAATTTATAGTAATTTATATATTTTTTATACTTACCAATGACCCAGACGGGGATGGCCCTCCCTGGAGTTGGGAACTCTTGCCTCCCCGCTGAGTACATAGCGCTGACCAGGCACTGCCAGTAAGAATGATAATTGGCGCCAATTTCGGGACGTCTGCGTCACTGCGCATGCGCAGTAGAGGCGTAGTATGGAGGTCCTTTAGGACATGATTTCTTTTTGTTTTGGATGCAAATTTTGGGGATTGGGGGGCAAAATTTGTGTTTGGCCCTGGTTTTGTTAGAGTTAGCACCAGCTAAGTCTGGGTCATTGGTAAGTATAAAAAATATATAAATTACTATAAATTTTTTAACTTTCCACACAAAATGTTGTTTTCCTATCTCATCACTTAGAAGTTGCAAGTAAACTGACCATTATACTGTACAAGTTGATTCAGTGGAACCGTATCCACGTTAATATTATTCATTTATAATCGCACAAGTACATATACAAGTACATATAAAGAGTTCTATCACTGCATATTACAGGACCTCGGTGGCTCAGAAGGTAGAGATGCAATCTTGCAATCCAAGAGGTCCTTGGTTTGAATTTTGCCTGTGGCAACCACATTGTGTCCTTGAGCAAGACACTTCATCCCAATTTAATTTCCCATGGGGGGGGGGGGGGGGTGGGATATGGCATTGTGTACTGAGGCGTACTGCACTTTGAGGGTGCGCTTGTCTTCAACCATTGCTAACCCTGCTTTTGTGGAGTTAGTATGTTGGGGAGTCTGAGTCACTTGCCATTGCTCGGTGGTTTTCTCCAGATACCCTGGCTTCTACCACCAGTAAAACTGTCTCAAGTGTCATTAAACCTCAGTAAATAAATAAATTAATACTGTATATTACATAATAGAAGGCATGTGAAATATAGAGTGAATATAAATCTCCATCTGGTTACATACTGAATAATGTTCGCAATCTCATAAAGTAAAAAATTACCCTCATTTGCCTGAGGGTTAAAGACGAGATTAAAAACTAAACATTAACTTTCTTCTGCAAGCATTGTTGCATCTATGCATACAAAAATAATTGTTACAACAACCTCGCAATTAAGAGAAATTTGCCTTTGAAGTTAGTAAATCTTGAAGATAAAATGATATATTCATATCATTTGTGGCCACAGGGGTTAATTTGGAAATATTTGTGTGGTGATTTTAGTGTATCATATTATGCTCTTAATGTGTGAACATCAATCACAGACTGAGTGTCTGAAAAGAGACATGGACTAATCTTGAATCTTAATATTTGAATAAACATGTACAAGTTGAGGGTACTCCAATTAAAGGCCTGACAACTAGGTGAGGGTTAAAACTTGGAATAAAACATATAACAGCAAAATTGTTCTTGGGTGAATGCCCTATCTTCTCATGGGAAAGGTTTTGAGACAATATGGCTCCAGTGCTGAGAAATTGCATGTAAAAGTTGGCGAAAATAACAATTATTCTGACAGTACCCTTATAGGAAGTCTCAAATCTGCCAAGGGTTAAACTTTTAATAATAACATAAAACAAAATTTGTCATACTTTGACTGCTGCATGCAGCTGTAGAAAACAGAGCTCAATCAATTAAAAATGGAGTGAATCGTCACCTAAACTTACCAAATTCTGAAAAAATTGGAGTGTTTTGGATGGTACCTACTTTTATGCAACCAGAATGGGGTAGGGTTAAATTTTATAACCAAACTTACAACAGCAAATATGCTCGGTAGTCAATTGTGAATACGTACATGAAAAGTTTCCCGTGGGAACCCCGGGAAGTAAGCAGCACTTGTTTACTGTGGTAAACCAGTTCCGCTTTACTAGTAAAATAGGACCCAGTCACCAATGCTTGGGGTGAAAGTCCTCTAAAATGGGCAACATGTAGATCAACGATTGACTAAACTTTACTTCATCTCCATGTTGTGTCACGATTAGCCATGGTGCATAAATATGTGACGTTAACCACCAACAAACAACAAAAAACATGAAAAGTGTTTGAAATTAAGCCTTTCCAAAAGGATAGAAAATGCAACCAAAGTTGGCTAATTTTGGCATTTTCAAACGATACTCTTATTCTCGCCCTCATTGTGCTTGAGGGTTAAATCTGAGATTAAAAAGTAAACAGTAACTTTCTTCCACAATCATTGTTGCATCTATCCATACCAAAATAATTGTTACAACAACCTTATAATTAGAGAAATTCGCCCTTGAAGTTGGTCAATTTTGAAGAAAAAAGCTATATTCATGTCATTTTTGGCCAGTGGGGGTTAAAGTTGAAAGATCTGAGTGGTGATTGTGGTGTATCATATTGTGCTCTAAATGTGTGGGAAATTTGAGCTAAATAACTGTAAACAATTTTGAGACATTCGTAAAATGGTGAAATTTTGAAGGTTTTGGCAGAATATTTTGAAAATACGCTTTTTCACAGATATGACGATACCGCATTTCACTTGATTTTATGACATTACATAAGTGTGCCAAATTTGGTCAAAATCGTACAGCTTGTTTTTGAGCAGTTCCACAGACAAAATTCAGGGAGGAAAAAAAAAATACAGAAGAAAAATTTTGAAAAAGAAGAATAACAGGAGTTTTTCCCAAACTGGGTTTGGGAAAGCCTAATTAGTAATATATCACTGATCTCCTTGTGCTTGAAGTAATGATACTCAAAGTCTATATCCCATAGCAGGGTGACGATATGCCATCTTATATGCTCCCTGCTGGAATCCTGGGAAGTGAAGCGAGGGGGCGCGGTGGCTCAGTTGGTAGAGGTGCAGTCTGCAAGCCGAGAGGTCCTTGGTTCGAATCCCACCTGCGGCAACTGCGTTGTGTCCTTGGGCAAGACACTTCACCCCGATTGCCTACATGGGGGCACGATGACGCTGTGTACTGAGGCGTACTGCATGTCGATGGTGCGCATGTCTTCAACCAATCTAACCCTGCCTGTGCTGCGGTGCAGAGTTCAGAGTTACGATGTTGGGGAGCTGACAGCTGCTTGTCGTTGCTCGGTGGTTCTCTCCGGGTACTCCGGCTTCCTCCCCCCAAAAAACTGTCCACCCGTAAAACTGTCAAGGTCATGATTAGCCATTGTGCATAAGTATGTGACCTTAAACACCAATAAATAAATAAATATATGGGAAGTGAAGCAGTGCCTTTTCACAGCAGTAAACAGGCTCTGTTTTACTGGTAAAATAGGACCTAGTCACCAATGCTTGGGAGGTGCAAACCCTCTCCAAAATGGGCAACATGACTTATTAATGCTCACCTCTGGTCTTGAGTTGATACTCATGTTGTCATGATTAGCCATTGTGTGACCTTAAACACCAATAAATAAATAAATAATCTTATATGCATACTGTTGCCATTTGCTCAATCTAGATTAAATTCACAGTGTGCAGTAGTTCTCCTAAACACCGGAATGACACGAAATGAGTTCCATTACGTGTACACTCCATATAAAAAAAATATTCCAATGTCGACTGAGTGCGTTATGTATGATTATATAACAGCAGGTATTTACTCATTAATCAGTGTTGATTGGGAAAACACCTCGCAATTTACATAATACGTTTTCTTCACTAAATCCTTTCTCTGTGCCCGAAATGTTTTTGGAGAGAATTTTCTGGATCAAAAGAATCCTTTAAATGTGAAAATCGGTTCAATAATTCACGTTTTGTGTTCTAATGAATCTTTAAAAAAAATGTGAATTTTGACGATCCCGTGAAGCAGTGTGGCTCTTCCATCTATTGGATTTACATGATATAAAATAGTCTGAACTCGCTTAATCGAGGTCATTGTTGTTGAAAAAAACATTCTGATTCTCAACCGAAATGGACGGGTACAGATAACTACACATTTTTCTTTTTGAACATACTGGCAATTTATCTGCTTTTCGCCCGGGATATAACATCATAATCCGCCCAAATGTTAAATTAAAACACATTTTTTATTCTATCTGACAGCCGCTATGGAACCCCAGACACGGGGGAGATTATCTTCAAAACACGGATCAGATCCAATTTGGGTAAACCCAATCCGTGCTTCTCTCATCTTTTTCCTGGAGCTACTTCAAAACACGGTATCATAATTCAACTCGGGACCATTCCGATCGATGAAGTGTGTCTCCACGAGAACGAAATGACGCCACCCAGGAATACATTACTTGAGTTTATGGTCATGAGAACAACGTCGTGACATCTTATTCAACCCGGGGAATCTGTCATATCAGCGGTGACTGATATTGGTGATAAAACGAGTTTTGGCTCCCATTCTTTTTTTTTCTTTTTTTTTTTTTTGGAGGGGGATGGGGGCTGATTTTGAAAAGATTAGGGCCAAAACGCATGCTCTATTCAATTCGGCGGAACTCAAACCGTTCTCACCCTAACTCGGTGGTAGTGTTGCGGCATCATACTATGATGTGGATAATGAAACAGTCCACCAATAATATTAGCAACAAATAATAAAAAATAAATAAAGCTTGATGAGACGCGTGTTCATAGCTAATATTATTGGACTACTTGATCAAGACATCGTGTTAAGCACTAAATATCCAAAGTTTCAACTAATGAAGTCTCTTATTTGTAGCTAATATCATTGGACTCGAGACCGCACAAGCACTAAATTTCAGGAGATTTTAAAAATGTTTCCTGTGAATATTTTTATATTTGGGGGATGTGATATGATGAAACATAGCAAGTGTTTCGTTTCTTTTAACATTTTCTTGGGGATTAACAACAAACAAAGGATTTAATTTAACACGCCACTGAACAGGAGTAACTAATTGAGCATAATTGTACACTGGTATGTCATATGTTCAACACCTTTTCTAAGGCTAATTTACTTATATTAATCTGTCAGAGGGCCGAAGCATTTGAAGCATCTATTGAAAAGAAACCCATGCTGGCTGGGGAGAATTATTATTACCAAAACACCAACATACAGCCGACAGCGTCTGGCCAAAATGTTATCAGTCTACCCAGTTTCCAGCCACGAAAATAAACATACTATTTCCAAGAAAAAATGTACCAAATGCTAGGAAGATAAATCCGGTGATCCAATAGTCTCCACCCGCCTACAGGACCAGGTGGCACTTGCAAGAGAAATTCTTTAATAACAACTAAAAATCTGAATTTGTTTGTCTCAAAACAGAGCTTGGGACCCCTCAATGGAAAGACTCAAAATCCACTAGCTCGTTCCAATGAAGGGTCATAAGCTATGTTTTTGAAACAAAAACTTAAACATAATAAAATTTGAATGCAGATTTTTGTAGAGCCTGAGTGCTGGCCAAATTCGGCCATTGGCGTTGTGAATTTAGTGAATTTCCATATTTTGTTTCAGTCACATAGTTTATGGCCCCTCATTGGAATGCTTCCCTCCACCGTTAATGAGGGCCACAAGCTGTAAAAAAGGAAAATATATAAAATTTTAAGGGAGAATTTTTCCAGGCGCGGCGGATCAGATTTAAAAGTGGAGAGATTATACTGTCGATCGTTGACTCACGGGAGGCGTGAATACGCCCTGGTTACGGGGGTGGGGTGGGGGGGGGGGGGGGCAGAGACACAGAGAGAGAGTTTGTGTGTGTGTGTGTGTGTGTGTGATGGACGTGGGAAGCAAATGTGGGCAAAATCTACGTTTAAGGGGCAAATATCTACCCCTCCCCCGGCCCCCAGTGACGCCACCAATTTTTCATGCCTTTTTCAGATATTGGAAGTTGACAAGAAAATCCCATTGTGGGTGCCTTCCACTTCCCAAACTGCACTATAAATTTGTTTACTGTAGGCCATGATTCGTATGTCTCTTGCTTCTAAAATTTCATGATTCCAAAAACTGAACTTAATTTGAAAAAATCCACCCGAGTTGTTACGAAAATGACCGGAAGGAGTAGATGGATTTATTTATTAATTCTGTTTCATTCTCAATTTAGTTCGTCAAAAAGAATTACTGAGGTAAACGTGAAGCAGCTTATCTGCAATGATTTTAAATCATATGCCGAGTTCGTAATGATCCCGAGTCTGAAAAATAGGGGCCGCACTTCGTAAAGACAGGATGTATCGCCGAGACTGTCACATTATTGTTCTAAAAAACATAGCAACGCACAGAATTTGTATTATTTTAAAATACTTCCTCTATTTGGTAATTTTATTTAAAAGTGTCTCGATGAAATGTTTCGAGAATGAAGGTGGACAAGATCATGTTCGATGGCGATAAACTTACCTTTAATTATACAGGGGGGAATCCAAATGACATATCGGCAAAACATTTTATTTTAATACGGAAACAAGTTGAATATCTCGAAAAATATTGGGCGAATTGTTTAAAAGCGGACATTTTTCCGGGGTACAATGATCTGGAAAAGACAGATATAATATTTTTATGTCATTATTTTATGAAATGCAGGTTTTAGAAATTCACTGACTGAAGACTAATATTGCTAATCAGGTTCAGACTCTGGAAGAAATTTCTCGTCGAGCACTAATTGATTATGTAATGCTTCTCTCCTAACCGCACTTGGGTACCCCACTTTTCTACACAAAAAGTGGGGTACGCGAAGTGCGGTTTTATATGGAGTGTACACGTAATGAAAGGAAACAGAATGAAGCAGACTGACGTGAAAAAATAACATTTTATTGTAAAAAAATGTGATTTAATACATACCAGGGACGAGATCCTAATAATAAGTAACCGGAACAACGCAGTCAGAATGTCGATTCAACTTGATTGGCTTTAATTGTATTGAGGTGGATGATTGCTAATCTCATTGTTTATGAAAGATACACAATGTGTTAATTATGAGTTGATGGTCCAAAAAGTGAAAGTGAATGTTTTTGTAGTGCATGAATCCATATTCACTGATTAGGCCAAAGAAAAAAAATGTTTTGTTTTGGGTTACCCGACCGACCATATTTTAAGCATGCAACGCCAGAAATTTTATCAGCCTTTCAAAAATCGTGATCTTTATCTAGCACCATAACCCCGAAACGTTGCTAAATCAGTACAGACTTTACCGAGTATGTTTCTCCATTGAAACCGAGTCTGTGCATTTCACAATTTTAATTCATTGTATTGCTGATTTTCGTCTGAATGATGTCAACAATCTTTGCTTTGATAAAAATAGAAATGCCCCCATTCGGGCAAAAATAAAGAAATTCCAATCTATTCCTTAGTCTAGAGTTCGATCCCTGTCTGGGACGACCCGCGTTGTGTCCTTGGGCAAGGCACTTTATCCCGGTTGCCTACATGGGGGCACAGTGACGCCCATGTACTAAAGCGTACTGCACATTGATGGTGCACATGTCTTCAACCGCTGTAACTCTGCTTGAGCGGAGATTGAACAGAGTTAGAATGTTGAGGAGCTGACAGTTGCTCGTCGTTGCTCTGTGGTTCTCTCCGGGTACTCTGGCTTCCTCCACCCGTAAAACTGTCACGGTCACGATTAGCCATTGTGCATAAGTATGTGACCTTAAATCCCAATAAATAAATCTATTCCTTACGATAAGTAGGGTTGGGCGATATTTCGATATACCGGTAAATATCGGTATTGAAATCGGTACCGGTTAAATATCGTCTATCTTTTGGCAATACCGGTATATCATCTGTAACGATATTGGTTTGGGTCACATGATAATAAAATTTCAACATGTGTTTTTTCGAAAATCGCATAGAAAGTTGTTTTGAAAATACAGGAAGTTTATCTTTCCTCATTTCGTGAACAAATGATAAACAGCGAAAGATGAAGAGAGTAACGTTCTATCTCGTTTATCGTCACCGACATGCAAGCATTCCTGGAGAAATTATGAAATAAAAATTTATTACTTGTTTGCTAAATTTGTTTGATTATTTTTAATTAGCGAATAATTAAAGTAGCATACATCACACAAATAGTTTGTTGTTACACGGAACACACCCGACTGTCACGCTGAATTCGTTGTCAGCAATCTGACACAAAAATGTTTCAAATCACACATATTCACAATTGCGAAATGTGCAACAATTTTTGTCAAATATAACAGAGGTGGTGTGATGCCATCACTGGGAGAAAACATTGTCGGTTGGTGATTAACACCTGCAGACTATCATGAAAGTGAAGGGTGATCACGTCTTGGAGGCGTGCTTAATATCAACAGACCGACTGGCCTGACATGTGACAGATGACATTTGACATTGTCATCTGAGGAAGTTCACTGCTGGAAGATAGGAGAAGGGGAGGAGCTACTACTGTTTCTTTGTGAAACCAGGCCCTTGAAATTCCATCAACTGGACACCCGTTGTTTTGATAAAAAAGTTTTGTTTGCCACTGTTTTCATGAAGCCGCACATACGCAATTAACACAATGTGACAATTGACTGGCTCAGTAATTAAATGCTTATCAGTCAAGAGAGGCTGACCATGTTTTTACAGGAATTAAATTGACAAAGACTAATTTACTTGCATCCCAGATTCAGATGAAAGCCAGCAAACCCATGCTAATTTTATGGCTTATTTTTGTATTAAACAATAGGTTCAATAACTTTGTAGACATGGATTATTATGGTCTTCCATTCAAATCACTCATTTTCCCAGAGCAGTAAGTGATACTTCTATCTTTTGCTCCAAAAATATATTTTTTATTCATGATATCCCTTGCATTTAATATGTGTTTCACACACTGCTGCACGATATACCGGTATATCGCGATATTTTTTCTGATATCGTTACCGGTATCCAGATTCCCACATCGCCCAGCCCTAACGATAAGACTTTTGGGAAGAATTTTACAGATTTGTATGGGGAATCTAGTTCCACCTCTGCTAACTTTGATAACATTTATCGTCGGACAATAAATGTTATCAAAGTTAGGCACCCTATGAAGAACTCTCCAAGAAGTGAGGCAGTGCTTGTTTACTGTTGTAAACAAGTACTGTTTTACTCGTAAAAATAGGACCCAGTCACCAATGTTTGATGTGATGGTACTTTAAAATGGGCAACATCTGCCAACATGGGTATAAATGATTGACTAAACTTGACTTTTATCTCCATGTTGTGGTCATGATGAGCCAATGTGCAGAAATATGAGACCTTAAACACCAATAAATAAATAAATGAACTACGGCAACAAGGATTTGAACAACAATCAGTATTAACAGTTCCATATTAAAAAAATTGTATCGATCAACTTATTTGGTTTGGAGTGTGTGATTGTTCATTCTACACTTCACTTTGTATAATTTGTTTTGAAACTGATGTCCTCCTGTAGTTTGTTTCTGGGAAGATGGACTGTTATTGGAACTGGCCGATTTTACAACAACAATAGCTTATTTGTTGATTGAATCCAATTTGATAGGCAGTCGGTGAAAGATGTGAACAAAACCATGATATTTTGGTTAATGATTTTATTTATCTGCAGTTTCATAAGCGTCCCAGCCTCGTTTCAGGAATCCAATGGTTAAAACGAGGAATTGTTGATCAGTTGTGGGTACAGTGTTTGACCTGTACAGTGGAACTCTGTTAATTGAATAGTCACTTTGCCAATGGAAATTATTCAATTAACAGGGATTGTGTCACTTTCCTGTATTCTAGAGATAAACTTAGCATTTATTCTATTATATCTTGTTTGACAGAGCTCCATGAGCTCTGTCAAACAGGATATAATAGATTAAATGCCTGTATTGGATGTACTGAGGCCAAATAGTTCTGTAAAGGAAAACTGGGGAGAGTCCGGGTAATTTCTCGAGTTACAAGATTTTTTATTCAGTTAAGTGAATTAACAGGAATTTACTCTATGACGTGTGGTAAACGGTTTTGTGTTGGGAAATTATATCCAATTAACAGGGTTATTCAGTTAAGAGATATCCAGTTGAGTGGGCTTCGCTGTACTTCGATAGCACCTATTTTATATTATAAGGCTAAACAATAAGATCGGTGTGGATTGATTTGACACTGAATAATGAATCTAATGGCATGGCAAAGGAGGTTAACATTATGATTAGTACTGGAAGATTTTTCAGTATACCGATTATAATCTGTACAATTTTCAATATCGTCACCGATACCGACGAATTAAATGATATTCCTGCTATTTAAAACCAGGAAATTTTTCATGGGAAATACCAAGGGATTCCCTTTATTTCTACACTTGTACTTCAAAGTGATTGGCTGTTTGCACATGCTGACATCATGAAAGCATCTTGCCTTCAAAATAGTTTGCACAAAAGTGTTTTGATACAAGACCTACGTAATGGTTCTTTATTGCTTTCAAATAAACAAAAGCAAGTCATTTGTGCTTCCTCTGCCAAGAAAAATACAACAATATTTAACCAGCCCATTACCACAATCACTCAGAAAATCAGTTTATTTTAAGTGCTGATATGTGCTAATTTAAACACTTCTGCTCTTCACTTCAGAATCTGAGGACAGCTGAATATAATATTATGAAGATGCCTTAGAGTCTCTTTCGTTCCGAAGTTGCGGAATTACACCCGAAATGTCCACTGTAATTGCGAATAAAACGTCTGCTAAGAAACATCCATTTTGGGTGTACTTATTAGCAGATGTTTTTTTCTGGCAGATGTTTTGGGCGAAATTGTCACCAGACATTTTGCCTCTTTTCGATGTTTGGCACATGCAGTCCAATATATATAATCTGTGTAATGGTATATCACAGTATCATTTTCTGAATACGGCAGTATTTGATTATCCAAATACCACCCAACACTAATTATGATTTTCCCAAATTTCACTGAAGATGGACAGCTAAAAGCACTTTTCTCTTATTTTGAATTGAAACCATGGAAATGGAAACCGGAAGTTATGATAAATATAGTCCAATCTTTAATCAAATGATATTTTCAAATTTTTTGTACAAGCTCAAGTACAGTACATAGAGAGTATATTATCACTAAACAGACCTTCATTTTAAAAAATCTTGGCACTATACATCACGCGCCCAAGATGACCCCAAGGCATGTGGTTTCTTTGGTGGCCGATTTGTGAAAATGCCTCTTCTAAGTGCATAAAAAATGAAAAAGGAGATGCAATTACGACCTTTTGTCAATTATGAAATAATAATATAAAGCACTGAAATAAAATGCAAATCGGTTTTATGATATAAACATGACAATTTCTTACCACTAAATTTTTAACTTTTAATCATAATTTTCAGTGGAATATTTAGCAAGGTACAAGTAAATGCAGTTCAAATCCTGACAACACAAGTGAAAATCAAAGAACTCCCTGGACTCTAAATCTGGAAACTGTCTGTGTCGCTTGATGAAAATTGCCAGAAATATAGCACACGGTGTTTATTCAGTGCCTATTTTCTCATCTAAAAAGTAGGGTTTACCGGGAATTCCTCATTGATGTAATCAAGTTTGCGTCACTTGATGCTACCACTTCAAAGTATGGAAATTCATTCAATTAATTTGTCAATAAATTGCAATTCGATATTAAATTCATTGGATTTAAAAATTAAAATGGCAACAATTATAATGAATTATCAACAATTTGTTCACAATTGCTTGATCCAGAGTGGAGTTTAGTTTTGACAATGTCCATTTCATGAGATAATATGCGAAGGTAAAGTCAAAATTATTGCCTATTTTTGTGATATAAACAATGGATACAACGGATAACAGGTTCCGAGAAATGTTATGCGCCCCTCACAGACCAATATTATCATTCAGTGGCTTGTTGTGTATGGCTAAAAAAATAATTGTTGACTCTTGTACCTTCTGACGGTTAGTCGTCTACTCCAATAGTAACAGCAGCTCCAGTGTTTACAGACACAGCTTCTGAAACTCTTGACATTGTTGACGTTAACTTAAAAAGTAACTCCTTTAAGATTTTCATGTGCACGATTGAACGTTTCGCTACAAATTGTAATTATGCGAGCAATGGCATGTGAGAGTGATCGCGTGTCATTTAGATGAAGGTTTGCATTAAGTCACCCATACATGTAGAGTGGACATTCCACCCAAGCAATAATTGCAAATTTGTTGCAAAGCATAACAAGCACAAGCAAGGTTCCTGCCAATGGACCTCTGGGTTAAACCCAGAGGTCCATTGGCTGAAATGTTGCTTGTGTTTTACGTCTATATGTACAGAATTTGAAAGTGATACTTTCAGTGATAACTCCACTCCATGGATAATTTAGTTACAATCCACTCTCCACATACTGTATGACGATTACTAATAATGTTTGTGGATATATGTTTGTTTTGAAACATATTTATCGAATTTAATATTACTGACAACAACCCAATTATAATTATGAAACAGAGGCTCAGTGATCCATTTCTGAAAATGGCATCCCTGGATAAAGAAATTGAAAAGTTGACCTGCAATTTCAGCTTTATCTTGCATTAATGGGTTTGTCAATGCAGCTTTCCCCTGTGAATGTACTGGGTGTTTTCAATTCCATCGCCTTGCAGATTTGAGAAGAATGTGGCGGTTTCTGCAGTTCTCAGATCTTTGAAAACAGTATATTGTCCAAGTTCATGATTTGCCATATTTGGTTACAAGCCATCATGTGACTGATTTGTCCACATAGTTTTGAAATGGAAGCTTAAAATGTAACAAGCCATCATGTGACCAATTTGTCCACATAGTTTTGAAATGAAAGCTTATTTATTTTTCATGCATTTTTTTTGCTCAACTTGACAACGTCAAGTTACTCAAGCATGAGCTATTGGGATGGGTTGCAATCCGTTGTCTGCCCCTCTGTCCGTCCGAACGTTCCCCTGTCCATCCACAATTCCTTTAGCACACCCTACAGGCCTCAGCTCTCAACCAATCAGTTCCAAATTTCATACATGGCTTTGGGGCATTGTCTCGATGGGAGCTATCTGATTTCAAAAATTTTCCCACAGTTTTGTTGAATGACCTCTTCACCCCTACTTCTCCGATCACTCTGTTTTTCTCTTAACTATGAATTTAACCAGTTATATCTTGTTTGTCACTGTTCACTGAGCCATGTCAAACAAGGTGTATTTGGATAAATATCCAACTGCATTATGGGACATATTTGCTGCTGGAAACTTTGCATTTTTGACATCAGAGTGCAGAGGGTTTAGGTGCAATATAATAAGATAAAATAAGAAATTTGTTTACTTTGAAATTCCCACATCTGATTTTCCATAAATTCAAGATAAATGTACACAAATTATACATCAATATGAAGGATGTGATGTATAGAGCACGAAAAATATATGCAATCAACTCCCAGAGTGAATTGACAACAGCCACCAATGGTTCCTGTAAGTCGGCTACCATTTTCATACCAGAACTGATAATAAAATAATAAAATATTTAACAAGAACAGCTCATGGCTAAGTGTGCTTCAGATATCCAAGATCAAACCTAGGCATTCTAAACACTTGATGCAGCGGCTTGACTTAGGGCTTCACGGTATTTCGGTATTTAACCGAAAGTCGGTAATTTTTTTAATACCGCGTCCCGAGCTCATTTTAGTGTAGTCGGTATACCGTATCTCCCGGTATTTTGAACAATTCCGACGGTAATCTGAGTAAAAATAAATAAAAAGTTTACGTTTATAAAATTCTCCAATTAATTGTCAGTAGGGTGTAACCTGTACAGTTTAGTTGCTGTATACTTTGAGAAAAATTGGATGGATCTAAGGAGGACCTCCAGAATGAATGGTCACCAGGGTGATGTGTGCGTGTTTAACACTTGCTGACAAAAAAAGCCATGCGAATTGGGATTGTTTTGACAGCCGTTATCAAGACAACTACTCATTAATAACTATTAATCAGCTGAAAAATAAAATAAAAACAAAACATACTATTTCTTTGTGTTGTTTTACATTTATACAGCGACTAATGGTATACATGTATATTAAGCATAAAATTAACACTTAACACGTCGTACTGGTTCAAGTATAATTTATTCATGGAAGATTTTTATTATGGGCGTGTTTAGGCCATAATTGACAAGTGTGGGTGTATGTTGTCAAGTTTGTTGATCTTCAGCAAAGAGAATTTGTGAAAATAAAAACAGCACTATTTTTGCTTCAGAATGAATTTTATTTTAATAAAATAAAACCACTTACCTCATTTTGACATATCAAGACATGCAACAATCCATTTCTTGAACGTCAGATGGAAAAGGAAATCTTCACCGTCTTCCGTGTAATGACAACACATTGCTACTCACCTAATTTCGTTTCAAATTCACCTGCGAACTGGCAGACTTTTAAAGTTTTTGAAATTGGGGAGTGGGTTTGAACACAGAGTGGGCACCTTGTTTTAGACATGCCAAACTCTTTTTTAAGAAAAATGGTCAAATATTTGTTCGTTCCGGCGATATTCGGTATTCAGTCAACCGCGGTATTTTTAATTTTAAAATAACGAAACTTGATATCGAAAATTGAATACCGTGAAGGCCTAGCATGACTGCATTTGGGGAAAGGACAACACCTTCTGCATTTTTGAAAAGTCGAAGGTGTATCTAGTGGAGACTTCCGTATGTCCATCGTACCATGCGTCCATCTGTCCGTCCGTACTAACATTTTCCCTTGTATCTCAGCCACTGCTACTCCAATTTAAATGATATTTTGTGTTGCAATGGAACATCATGGGGGAACGATACCTGTGCAGCATGAGTTTCTTCCACACATTTTTCCAGAGTTATGGCCCTTTTTCACTCGATTGGCCCACGCTTTTTGTTACCCTTTCTTGTTGAAGATGGGTTCCATGGCCAACAGTCATGAGCACAGAACTTGATACCACAATTTTCATCGAAAAAACAATCTCGAAATTCAAACAGGTTTGATGATACCTTCCAAATAATTTGGCAACTGTACAGTCTCCATATAATAATAGTGTGTTGTGTGAAGCCGATCTGTCTTATGATTTGATTTCAGACAGCATTGTTGATTGATGCTTTTCCTGCTCCGTTTACCTTTGACTGACATGTAAACAAACTGAAAACAAAACCAAGCTGAGAGTTTTGGAATGTACTCACGTAGTTACGTCACTGCGTTTTGAAGAATTTTGATTTCTTAGTTTGTTCTTGGATGTCTGAAGCACACTTGGCCATGAATTGTTCTTATGAAATATTTTTGTTCTTGTACAAATGCGGTAGCAGACTTCCCAGAACTAGAGATGGGCGATTTTCAAATTTCATGTCGGTTTCGGTTTCATTGAAAGAGTCGGGTCTTCTGTTTCGGTTTCGGTTTTCATAACAATACAAATATACAATATATTGCATTTATGTACAAACAAAACAAAACATTGCATTTGCATATAGGAAGATGTATTTTGTATCAGTCCATGTCACAGGGACTTCCTTTCCAGGGCAACATGCCTGTGTAATATATTGGTAGTCTGATTTCCTTAGCATAATATATTTGTATAAATTATTTCAAGAGTTTCAAGTATGAGAAAAATTACCCCCCCCCCCCCTCCCCCCCCCCCCCCCCCCCCCCCCCCCCCCCCCCCCCCCCCCCCCCCCCCCCCCCCCCCGCCACACACACACACACACATACGTGTTTAAGGTAACCCAACTGACTCTAAAAAATTATGCCAACCTTGAAAATTTTATTGAGTGGATGTCGCTCATATTGGTTATTGTAACCCAACATTTCCATCCAACTTCAACTGTGATTTTGATGCTGGCTTTGGAGTTCAAGTTTTCAGAATTACTTTTAGAAATAAATATATTTGTCATTATAAATGTGGAACAAGTGACAAGCTCCAGTTCTGCAAAGGAAATCGCATTTGATAAACAGATGAACATTTAAAACACGATGCATAAGAAGTAATTTTGTCACCTTTTTTCATGGTAAATGTCACGCTTGAATGCAGTCCTAATTACTGCAGCTGCTCTGAAAAATGTGTATCACGACTCTGTATGTTGAAAACAGGGTTAACTTTAGATGGTTTCTCTCTTTATTCTAGTGATGAGCCGATTATCGGTATGGGTTATCGGTGTCGGCCGATAAATGGCTTATCAGCCAGGTATCGATATCGGCAAAAAATACCAATTCTGCAGATATTGGCAGCCGATATGTCTTCTTTTTTTTCAAATCAACTTCTCAGGCCAATTGTTGATAATCTCAACTAAATAGTGGTTACTCAGGTTAGGGGTTGCTGGGTGCAATGTTTAAACAGATATTTACAATTACCACATGGGTCACCTAAAACTATAGGTAACAACAGATCTGTCGGTGACAGCCAATCCTGAAAAAATATTTACAAACAGAAACAAACACATGGGACATCAGGTCATGGGTGTGGTCAATTACAACTGGAGTAAACGGACTTCGGAACATTCAGTACAGGATTTACTGTTCCGATATTCTGTGTGAGAACATTTGGTGGCCTCGCTGCTTGCTCTCAACAAAGATAACTCAAACTGCGGGAGAAATTGGAGTCAATTTGGAGAAAATAATTGGAAAATAAAATGTGTAGATTAAATATTTGTGTTGGTTATTTAACTTACTTGGAAAAAACTCTGCGCCCATTTTCGGCGGACTTCTTTTTGAGTGAATGTATGCTGGTATGCTGATTGGAAGACGGAAGTGCACATAGGCTACCACTTTTACCAGTACACAATGACATGTTTCTGAGTTCAATAAGTGTACTCCACTAAGTCCACGATTCCACGTTTTATTTTTAGCATACCGGTACCCACACCTGGAAATCACATGAGTTTGTTAACTGTTATTGTTTATAGACATTCTTTTCAAATTTCTTTAGTCCAGGGATTTTTCTACCCTTTTTGGGAAAGGGTCCAGGGGCCTTTCTAATTGGGAAAATTAGCGTCGCAGAGGCCAAAATTGGGAATTTATCTGAGCGATTATCAACAAGAAATATATAAACTTACTAGCATATCCTTGTGAGAAATCAGTCTATTAATCAATGAAAACCTGTTGTATAATTGTATTTACCCACTGGCTGCTTAGAATTATTAAATTGTACTGGTGATTAATCAATCCTAGTGATGAAAAAGGATTGGTTAATGATCACGCATATACATAAGTCCCCACCTAAGCAAGCCAAGTTCAGTCAGCAGGAGTACTTGGCCTGGTGGACGGTTTGGGTAAAATAATTGTGGACGGTTCGTTCTGGGGACGAAAGTCGATTTAGGTTTCATGGCATCAGTCAACAGGAGTATCAGACCTGGGGAATGGTTTGAATAAAATACAGGTTACCAGACAGGATTTCAGACGCGAGATGAACCTAAAAATAGGTACCGTGCTTTAAGAAGCACGGAACTCGCCTGTAACAAAATTTAGGTACATTCGTGAGCCGTTATAGTTGACAGCGATGCATTTTGTCACTTTGACTCACGCACTGCGAGTAGCGTCATTCAGTTGTGATTCTATGCACATCAAGGGAGCTAATTTAGAGTGGCGATTCTCGGAACACACTGTCAAGGACGCTCCTTGACACTGTCAAATGGTTTCAAAACAACACAAGTGAATACCCTTCGTACTGGAACAATTCACACTGCGAAGTCCACTGGCAAATATTATTCGGTGCTGGTCACTTAAAAATAATCGACTGGTCACACAGAAATGAATTCTCAACTGCCGTGAATTGGGAATTTTTGGGAGCAAATTGGGAAAAAAAGTGACTATTTACGATTGGGAATGGGGCCGATATTCGGCCCCTCTCGTCGGTCAAAAAAAAAACCTGCAGTCTGTTTGATTCATTGTTTCCCACAATTCTATTTAATTTTGAATGGGAAACCTGCTCAATGGATTAAACCAGTGATGTGTAACTGACTTACTCTGATGTTCATGCCTAAATGGATACAAATTCATCATACAAAAGTGGTATGTTTAAATTGTTTATATCGAAATTCAAAATTGTATTCATTACACATGCACGTTATGTAGAGATAAACCCGGGATGTGTGTCGAGTCACACTGACTTGTAAACAACCCCATGTCTCGTTTGTCCTGTCTGAATGTCATTACACACAAGCTTGTACTGCCACGAAAACTAATATCGGTATCGGTATCTGTCTGATATTGAATTGAAATATCGGCAAATACCAGTGACACCCATATCATATCATCACTAGACACGACAAGTACAAATTACAATTCTATCAAGACGAACAGAAATGTTCTTTTACCTGGTTATTATATTACGATCGTATATTAGTTTTTGACAACTGTATTGGAGGGAATTCATCAATAAAATGTAGTAATGGTATTTTTTGTTTTTAAAAATTTGATTAGCAGTTTCCATCTTGGTTTCAAAAAAGTGTTGATAAATAGTGAATATAAGGTCAGTATGAAAGAAAAATTGTTAGCATTGGGACATTTTTGAAGAGAATTTTGCGATGCGAATCCAGTCCCCAAATACCCTGAGTAATAACTAACAAAACTGTGCCATGGATTTAAAATGTTGAATACCTGTCAATGGATTCGAATTGAATTGAATCTCATGGAAGATTTGAATCTGAATCGAATCTCGAAGCCTTGCAGGGGTCTATCTGTACATCACAACCTTCATTTTTATGTTTAATTTATGTATATTTAACTTGAATTTTTGGAATATCAGAGGTGGGAATTTCACAGTAAACAAATTTCTCTTACTCATACATGTTATGGCATCTTAAGGACTATGTTACCCCAAATTTCCCTGATTATGCTTGTGCAAGTAACGATACCAAAGGAAGGAAGCAGGAAGGGGCATTTCCACAAGTACAGTGATGGTCTCGTTACATTATGGAAAGGAAAATAAGGCATGTTTGAAAGATTTCCGTGCAAATGTTGACTTTCAAAAGATATACAGCTACGGTTCAACAAATCAAGATACACTACATCCCAACCTGTTCACACAAAAATCTTACAATGAAACTCTTTCTTTATCAGGTATTCAGTGGAAGTTACCCAAAAATATTACTGAAATGCAAACTGTTGTTAAAAAAATTAATTTGTCATTTTGACAATTTCACTGAGCAAAAATATGGCAGAACACGAAATTAGGAAAAAACATACACATTTGAATATTTATAAAAGACTAAGATGATTTAAGGATATAAGATGCGCTACTGATGGACAGATTTGCATTCTGTCTTTCAGATATGTCTAACAGGAGTCTCTACACTGATCTCAGACAAAATCGAAACTTAAAATGTGATTAGAAATGTGTCAACGGAAGTAACCATTCAGCACTAAACATCTGAAGGCATCTGCAGATAAATATTAACTTTACAGAAATTGACAAAGTAGGCAAACAGTTATCTAGAGTCATGTATATCCATATCTCCTATGCATTTCGCATATATTGTCAAGATAACTAGGCATTTTAAAGATGAATGTGGAATTATTTTGCATAGTAATGTTCTTACGTCTATTTCTCTCTTCTGGTTTTCAGATTTCTTCCACTGCAGTTATTTACAGAAAGAAGAAAATCGAGTAAATAAGCCGTTTACATTTCTGGTTGTCTGATCAGATCACTACCAATATTTTAAAGTTCCTTCATATTGATGACTGTAAGTATGATTGGAAAGATCACAAGCCTCTAATAGTTTACAGTCAATTTATTTCAATGAAATGAATTGATGTCGTTGCAGTTTGTTGACATATTATGGTGTACTGGTTGTCATGTTTAGTCAATGTACAAGTTGTAAAATACAGTTTATTTTTTATCAAATATGTGATGTTGAAAAGATATATGTGGAAAAGGTTTTGGCCCAAATAAAAAAAAAATAGTCGACTTTTTAGTTAAGTACACAAAACAAAACAGTCATGGATTCAGTTTGTTTGTTATGTGATAATGCCAAAGAAAATCCAGCTGTAACTTCACATCTTTCATTTTTAGTAAAGTACACAAAACAAAACAGTCATGGATTCAGTTTGTTTGTTATGTGATAATGCCAAAGAAAATCCAGCTGTAACTTCACATCTTTCATTTGTAAAAAAAAATCATCAATCATCATATATTAGCTCACTGAAAGGAGCTTAACTTATCACTTGTCGTCCGTCGTCGTCGTACGTTGTGAACTTTACATTATTGACTTCTCCTCACAAACTACTGGACCAAATTGAATCAAATTTGATGTGCGTGTTCCTTATCATATGTCAATTCAAGTTTGTTCAAATAAACTTGCCGCACCCACATGGTGTACCACAAGGGGCATAACTCTGATAACACCCTTAAATTTTTTTAAAAATTAAAAAAAATGTTCTTCAGATCCACTAGTCCGAATCTTTTCATATTTGTTATACAACATCTCTTGGGGGGTCAGATTCAAGTTTATACAAATCGAGTCCCTGGGTTAAGATTTGGGCTCTCTATTGGAGCCTGAATTTTAACTTAGTGCAATATGTGGAATATTCTTTCAAAATCTTCTTCCAGTTGAAATCTTTTGATATTTGGTATACAACATCTCTAGGGGGTCAGATTTAAGTTTGTTCAAATCGGGTCCCTGAGTTAGAATTTGGGCTCTCTATTGGAGCCCAAAGTTTAACTTTGTGCAATACGTGGAATATTCTTTAAAAATCTTCTTCAGATTCACCAGTCAGAATCCTCTCATATTTGGTATACATCATCTGTAGTGGAGGCCAGATTCAAGTTGGTTCAAATCGAGTTCCTTGGTTAATATTTGGGCTACCTATGGAAGCCCGAATTTGAACTTAGTGCAATATGAGGAAATTTCTTTGAACTTCTTCAGATCCACCAGTCAGAATCCTTTAACATTTGGTATACATCATCTCTAGGGGGTCAAATTAAAGTTTGTTCAAATCGGGTCCCTGGGCTGAAAATTTTGGGTCTGGTTCGGAATTTGGGTTTTGGACCAAAATTTTTAAAAAATGTTTTCTATGCGTTTTGTTCAATTTTGAGATGGAAAAAAAAAATTTGAGCCACAAAATTTTGGGGCCGGTTCCGACATGGTAATTTTGGACCAAAATTTAGAAAAAAAGTTTTTTTTCCGTTTTTATGCATTTTCAATTTTGAGATGAAAAAAAAAAAAAAAATTTAGCCTGAAAATTTTGGGTCCAGTTCCGACTTATTTTTAAAATCGTCTTTAGACCCTGTAGACAGAATGCTTTCATATTTGGTTTACAACATCTCTAGAAGGGTTAGATTCAAGTTTCTTCAATCCTAGCCCATGGGTTGATATTTGGGCTCCATGTGGGAGCTGAAATTTTCACTTAGTGCAATATAAGGCAATTTCTTCCAAAATCTTCAGATTCACCAGTTAGAATCCTTTCATATTTGGTATACAATATCTTTTGGAGGGTAAGACTCAAGTTTATTAAAACCTGGTCCCTGGGTTATTAATTTGGGCTACCTATGGGAGCCTGAATTTTAACTAAGTGCAATATAAGGGAATTTCTTTTAAAACCTTCTTCAGATCCACCAATCATAATCCTTTCATGTTTAGTATACAACATCTCTAGGAGGGTCAGATTTAAGTTTGTTCAAATTGGGTTAATATTTTGGCTCCCTATTTGATCCCAAATTTGAACTTAGTGCTATATGAGGAAATGTCTATACAAATTTTATTCTTCAGATCCACCAGTCAGAATTCTTTCATATTTGGAACTAGCAGGTGATACCCGGCGTTGCACAGGAGAAGATGGTTATATCAGCCGTTTTCGAAATAAAAGGTCAAGGTCACCAATTTCAAGGTCAAGGTCACCCCACACGGGTTCCCTGATAAAGTCAAAATGATAGATGGGTCAATATACCCGCACATGAAATTTTAGACCGATCGGCCCAGCCGTTTTTGAAATAAAAGGTCATGATCACCAATTTCAAGGTCAAGGTCACCCCGCACGGGCACCCTGATAAAGTCAAAATGATCGATGGGTCAGTATACCCGCACATATGAAATGTTCGCCCGATCGGCCCAGCTGTTTTCAAAATAAAAGGTCAAGGTCACCCACATGGGCACAGCACCCATCCAGTGTTACTCGCAGGGCCGAATTACTCCCGTGTAGAAAATTTGAGATTGATCGGTCGAGAAACGGAGGAGTTCACCCGGAACAAAGATAGAGATAGATAGAGAGAGAGAGAGATTGATACCAACCAGAGACCAGCCTAGAGGGGAATTTTAGGGAGACTTCAAGTCTCCCTCCAGAAAAAATAGGGAGACTGCAGAGTCATGTAGGGAGACTTCATAGGCAAGTGAGGAAAATTAAGAATATTCATGTACCACTCCTGCCGCCCCTTCATATTTTCAATTTGTGGTCCTCCATTAACATCCAAATAATCCAGGTCCAGTTGTCTATGATGCATCTGTGCCAGGTTAAAAAATCACAAAGTAATTATTGACTGAAAATCCCCTCACTGCTACCCTCTCCTTCATGACCCCTCCCCTCTTCTTCCTGCCAATCTCCCAGCACCCTCCTGTGGTTGCCTTTCACCAAAGTCTACTAAGCTAATAATTTCCTGAGTCTGAAAGTGTGAACAGGACCAGATGTAAGAAGGTTGCTTGGGAGGTACTTTGTTAGTTAATAAACAAAATACATTCTGGGGTCGAGAATTTTGTAAAAGAAATGTCATTCCGCATCAATTTTATGGCATTCCGGTGTCATTCCGCATCATTTCGTGTCATTCCGGTGTTTAGGAGGACCCTTTTTCAAGATCGTCCACATGCACACTTGTGTCCTGTACAAAGCTTTTCTTGTCATCACTAATGCCTTTTTTCATGTGTTTCAATTGCATTTGTGTTTTTTCTGGGAATAGACAGTCCAACAGTTAATAGTTGTCAGCAAAACGAAATGAAAATACTGTGTTATAAAATACGTCCGTTGTGAAAACATTTTCGGCATCCTAAGCGACGTAACCTACTTTCAAACTGGGTTATTTTGTTGAGTCGCGTGAGTCACCTATTTTTGTTTCGACACTTGAAGCTCCGACTGAAACGCAACAAAATAGAAATAAAAACAATCCGCCAAAAGCGACAATGGACAATTGATTGTCGTGTGATTTCAAATAAATGGACGTTTATTTGTCGAATTAAAATGCCCATTTATCACACTCGAGCACATTCGATTTTTGAAAATAGGTAAACCTCGCATCACTCAGTTCAGCCTTTCCTCATTTTGGCCAATTTTTAGAGGGCGACTTGTAATCGCCCCAACCATTTTTCTAGGCGACTTTAGGATTAGAAGGGCGATATAATCGCCCTAGTCGCCCTCACGGCTGGTCCCTGATACAGACATTCACATTTATATATTAGATATGACAACTGAAGGGGGATCAGTTTCAAGTTTGTTCAATTTGAGTCCCTGGTTGGGGGAGGGGGGGGGGGCATGTTAGGTTCAGGTTTGTTCAATTCCATTCCTTAGTGTTTTTCCATAAAATTTGCCTCATGACTTCATTCCTTTGGAGTATTATGAACCATGTCCAACTGAATGTGACCCCAAATACTTCTTTGAACCACTTTGGGAGCAGGGTTCCTGTGGGCCTTGAAAAGCCTGGAAAAGCCTGGAATTTCAAAAATGAAATTCAAGGCCTTGAAAAGCCTTGATTTGGCTCCCGGGGCCTGGAAAAGCCTTGAAAAATGAAGCATAGCGCACCGAGTTGAAATGAATGAAATATGTCCGAGACGGTTCAACTACGATAAGCCTTGAATTTAACTTTCTATTAGCCTTGAAACTCCTTGAATTTGGGGTGTATATGGCCTGGGAAAGCCTGGAATTTCATGTCAGGTCAGGTGCAGGAACCCTGGGCAGACAAATAATGTTCAGGAAGAGCCATCATATTATTTTTTTGTAAATATGAGAAAAAAAAAGAAAATACAAGAAAATTTGGACACCCTCATTGCAGGCAATGTTTTAAAATTAAGCACTGTCAAAGTACTATTAATGTATCTAAAGACTCTCACTCAGAGGTTGAAAATGGTGTTCAAGCGATGATCGGTACCGACCACCAGAATCTGCCAGTTGCGGGCAATCTAATGGCAATGGCAACGGCTCCTGGATCATCTGTTCATTGATTGTTACCAAGCATTTTGTGATGATTCAAAACATGCATTTTATTATTTTCTGCAATTGTTGAATTGTTAACTTAAAATGATGTCAATGATACAGTTCGAGCTGTGAGGTATTGAACTTTCAGGTTCGGTATCGGTATTTTTCGGGGAAATACCTCATTCTCGGTGCAGTATTCTATATATGCATAGAACACTAAAAATAGTCACAAACTGACCCGATTTCCAACATTCAACCATATAGTAACTTAATAGTTTCAGCGCTGACATCTCATGAACTTGACAGGTTACTAGCAAGTTATTTAATGAATCACTTGATTCATTGTGAATCATCACACAGCATTGAGTGATTCATTAAATAACTTGCCAAGCCAATCAGTTGGCCTCTCTGTCCTTCGTATATGTACCATGCCCCTCCTCCATTGAATCGGGTAGAAGAAACATATATGTTCTTTAACTTCAGGGCTTTCCAGAAAGTTTTCGCTGATAGTCACACGCTTGGTCAGCCCCTCCCCCACCCTTATCTTTCAAAGTGGCAACAAGATTAATGTCCGCTGTCCAGTGTATCCAGTGTCCAATATCCACACAAATATGCAAGTGAATAGAAGTAATTCAACTGTAATTAATCTTGCTGTGATAATCCCAGCTGTGAAAACATTGTGCCATCATTGCCAAGCATGCAATACGTCAATGACATGGTGTCATCCACCTTTCATTGTTTGGGTTCATCCTTGAAACACATATAAAATAACATGTTTCATGACATCCAACTAGTTTTAGTTATAGGGGATTTTGAGTGGAATCACTCTATCAGTGTTCACTAACTTCACTTCTGGTTCTTGGCCTCATACACGTTTCTGGAAATTCCAGAGAATCC
Source organism: Pictodentalium vernedei (assembly GCA_031216915.1). Taxonomy (NCBI): domain Eukaryota; kingdom Metazoa; phylum Mollusca; class Scaphopoda; order Dentaliida; family Dentaliidae; genus Pictodentalium; species Pictodentalium vernedei. The sequence goes on from CM062297.1 coordinate 737,942,215, forward strand.
ACCATTATCCATCACAAATTACGATAAATTTTCATTTTCCATGAAAAAAAAAATGTACAAATTGATCATTTACTAATAACAGCAAATCATTTTCAAAGCATTTGCTGCACCTCGCTCGACCAAATGAACTTGGATAATGCTAAATCTGATGTCGCTTATTGGTTTCCGTACATTGTTTTTTAATATGTCTTGAAATTAAGGTCAATCACGTCTTTCCAGTGTGCGCTGACGTGCAGTATCAATTATTTATTTCAAAAGAATATAAAGCAGATGATCGGATGTTGAAGTTTGGGGGCTTGTATTTTAATAAAATGATCAGTTGTTAAAAGTTTCTGCAACTTAAAATATTAATGCTGAATTGAAAGAAATGCTGTAAAAAAATTGTCGGACGCAATAACCACTGGCAGTAATTTTGTATATCAAGTTGTCAACATATTGAATTTTCAAAGCCAGTGGATTATTTCCAACCAAATGTCAACCACTCAGCCGACACCCAGTGTCCCCTGTGAATAAATTGCACAGTAATTTCCAGAAAATATATTGAATCAACCAGAATGTTGGAAACACTGGAACCGGGCCGTATTTACAACTTGACATTTTTTGTTTTTCTGCTGTCACTTTTTATTTCTTTCTCCGACGTATTTGCAGCGTCTGTGGCTACCTGTCATTTACAAATTTCACATTTGCACATTTTCTTATCAATTTGATCAAAATATGTGGCCCATAGGCTTTTAGATTTATGATCCGCCTTGATGAGTTGATTTTCTGTGAATTTCGCTGAAAAATATAAATACCGAAATAAGTGGTATTTTGATTTGGTTTTGGTATGGTTTTTGGTATCCCTGCAATACCGAAACCGTACCAAAAATTTGGTATACCGCACAACACTAGATGCCATTCAACAAAGTTGAGAAACAACCACAATGTGTATTTTTAATCTCTCGGGACACTCACTTACATTTGAGCATACTTACGGCAATCGTCAGTTCATACCAGAAATGTGAAAGTTGCACTCCATTGACTCAGGTAGCAGTAAAATTACCAGTCATGTGGTACACACGGCTCTGTGCATTACCAGTCAAAACAACGACTGGGCTACATTTTTAGCTCAACTTTGGCGAAGCCAAATTTGAGCTTATGCCATGGCCCGTCGTCCGTCTGTCCGTCAACAATTGGATACGGCTCGGGCTAGAGGCCGTATTTATGAACCGATCTTTACGAAACTTCTTGGGTGCCTTTGTTATGACCGTGGGACGAGAACGAGTGTTTTTGGGTGCGGTCCGAAATTTAAGATGGCTGCCAGCCGCCATTTTGTACCGACGATGCAGAAATCTGTTTTTTGTACAGAACTTCCATATGAAAGCTCTGATTTGAAAAATTTTTTGTATGAATGTTTAGTACCATGGGATACATCACATATAATACGGGTTTTTTTCTTGTGCGTAAATTATGCAAATTAGACTAACTTTGATGTTTTTTGGTGTTACTTTCAGCACTGTAAGTGCAAATGTCAATACGGCTCGGGCTAGAGGCCGTATTTATGAACCGATCTTTACGAAACTCCTTGGGTACCTTTGTTATCACAGTGGGACGAGAACGAGTGTTTTTGGGTCCGGTCCGAAATTCAGGATGGCGGATGTCAGCCATTTTGTACAAAATTTGGTGCAATCAGATTTTTGCACAGAACTTCCATATGAAAGCGCTGATTTGAATAATTTTTTGTGTGATTGTTTAGTAGCATGGGATACATCATATATAATACGGGTTTTTTTCTCATGCAGAAATTATGCAAATTAGATGGACTTTGATTTTTTCAGTGCTACTTACACACGGAAGTACACATTTCAATACGGCTCAGACTAGAGTCTATTTATGAACCGATCTTCACGAAACGTCTTGGGTACCTTTGTTATCTCCTTGGGACGAGAACGAGTGTTTCTGGGTTGGGTCCAAAATTCAAGATTGCTGCCAGTGGCCATTTTGTACCGAAATTGGGTCTAATCAGTTTTTTGTACACAACTTCTATACGGCTCAGGCTAGAGGCCGTATTTATGAATCGATCTTTACGAAACTTCTTGGGTACCTTTGTTATCACTGTGGGATGAGAACGAGTGTTTTTGGGTGTGGTCCAAAATTCAAGATGGCCACCAGCAGCCATTTTGTACCAAAATTAGTGCAAACAGTCTTTTGTACAGAACTTCTGTATGAAAGTTCTGATTTGAATAAATTTTTGTATGAATGTTTAGTAACATGGAATACATCACATATAGTACGGGTTTTTTTCTCGCGCAGAAATTATGCAAATTAGACTAACTTTGATGTTTTTTGGTGTTACTTTCAGCACTGTAAGTGCAAATGCCAATACGGCTCGGGCTAGAGACCGTATTTATGAACCGATCTTTACGAAACTCCTTGGGTACCTTTGTTATCACCGTGGGACGAGAACGAGTGTTTTTGAGTCCAGTCCGAAATTCAAGATGGCCGATGGCAGCCATTTTGTCAAAATTTGGTGCAATCAGATTTTTGCACAGAACTTCCAAATGAAAGCGCTGATTTGAATAATTTTTTTGTGTGAATGTTTATAGTACCATGGGATACATCACATATACTACAGGTTTTTTTCTTGTGCAGAAATTATGCAAATTAGATGAACTTTGATTTTTTCAGTGCTACTCACACACAGTAAGTACACATGTCAATACGGCTCAGGCTAGAGTCTGTATTTATGAACCGATCTTCACAAAACTTCTTGGGTACCTTTGTTATCACCTTGGGATGAGAACCAGTGTTTCTGGGTGTGGTCCAAAATTCAAGATGGCTGCCAGTGGCCATTTTGTACCGAAATTAGGTCCAATCAGTTTTTTGTCACAACTTCTACACAGCTCATATTTGTGAACTGATCTTCACGAAACTTCTTGGGTACCTTTGTTTTCACCTTGGGACAGGAATGAGTGGGACCCAAAAGATTTTTTTCTAGTTTAGCATCTGACTGTCACCCACCTTTACAATACTTTACCTATACATTTGTTACAGGCAAAGGTCAGTATTTATGTACAGACCGTTACAATACTTTATATGTACCTTTGTTATCAGGTCATTACCTAGATGTTTGTCATTGCTGTGTCACATACTATACATGTACATGTCTTTGTCTTGACAAGTTGAGCTACAGTGTCATTGACACTTTCATTGTATCTACATCTAAAAGAGCAACAGTAGTGTCTTTCTTTTGAATGATGAAAATTTTTGACTTCTTCAAGATCAAAAGCGATGCCATTGATTATGATGAACAGACTGCAGCTTGGACTGTAAACACTGTGAAATATGTTCAATTTAATGTAGTTCTTTTGAGCCTGGACTTGTCTAGTAGTGCATGGGATTACAATCATAATCTGCATCAGAATCGGCTTATTGTGAGCTCAGATAACCAGTAATCGCTCAGTTGCCATTTTTGGTAAATGGTTGAACACCAGTTGAAAATGAAAAATATAAAGTCTATTATTCATTCATCAGGTAAACAGAAACTTGTTCTGAAAAATTCCGAAGCAGCTTGTGCATAATAAAACTCGATTAACTGACTCTTTGCAGTATTTCAGAAATTCATATAAGTGATTCCTCTTTACATTACATGTACATTGCATACAAAACCGCACTTGTTAATACCCTGTCGTTTGTGTAGAAATGACCGGGTATGAAAAGCTGTTTTAGTGCAGTCACGTGAGAAGGATTACATAACCAATTAATGTTTCGCGAGAAAAATCTTTCAGAGACTGTCCCTGATTAGCAATTATATTGTTCATTCAGAAAATTTCTAAAACCTAGATTTAATAAAATATTCAGATACAAATGCCATATCTTTCATTTCCAGACCTCTGTACTGCAGTTTAATATAGGAATTGAAAAAATCCGTTCGTTAATTGGTGAGATTTTCTATCTGTTTTCATATTAAAATAAAATTTTCGCTGATATATGATTTGGATTCCCCCCTGAGTTTGTTCGCCAGTCTCCAATGACTTCAGAATATTTCATGCAATGTAGATCCAATTGACGGAACAGCCACACTCTTGCACGTGATCGGCGAAATTCTCATTTTTTAGGTCAAATTTATAACACAAAATAACGTGATTTACCGGAGCGATTTTCACCTTTAAAGATTTTATTTGATATACAAATTTCCCAAACAAAATGTATCGTGTCCAAAAAAAAGATTTAGTGAACAGAAATTAATATGTTAATTTGTGAATCTTTTCCCAATACAGTCCAATCAACACTGATTTGTGAGTGGACATCTGACATTATGTAATTACACATAACACACTCAGTCGATTTTTTGGATAATTTTTTTCGTATGGAATGTACATGTAATGAAAGTTAACTTTTAAAATACAGAATGTTACTGAGGAACAAATTTCTGGATATAGACTTCTCAACATTTCTAATTTGAATACATATATCAATAATCTATCGACATATGTTTCAAACTGTAATGCAGCACAAAAACTTGTATCCAGTAATTTACCTCCATTCCACCTTGCACATTCAGCAAAAGAATATGGTTTGGCAACCATATTTTTAGGAAAATGTTTAGGATGGAGTTCTAAATTTAACATTGACCCTAGAGATAAAGTTGAAACTATCTGCACAACTGAGGTATGATGTCAATGTGAGATCAGTGTACGGTGCAATGGCAACAGTTGGTGGATGCTCTTCACTTAATGAACAGTGTGTGACATTAGATAATCTTAGCCTTTGTAGACGGGGTTTCATAAAAATTGAGGAGAAAATAGGTAAAATGTGTGTTTGCAAGAAAAAAAAAACTGGCCATCGAGTGTGATGACGTTTATGTAGGTGTGCCAACAGTAACTGTGATCTGTGATGGAAGTTGGTAAAAAAAATTGCATAAACATACTTACAATGGTTTGGGCGGGGGATGCTATAATAATAGGTGCAGTGACTGGGAAATTATTGTATTTGGGTGTGAGAAATAAATATTGTTCTAACTGTTGTGCGGATGAGAATAAAAAGATTGAACCCAAAACTCGTGTGCTTAAAAAATTGGAGTGAGTCCAGTAAGGCATTGGAGTCTAGACATTATTTTAAATTTTTTTTTAGAAGTAGAAAAAATGCATGGACTCTGCTACATGCGAATGATTGGTAACGGAGATTGTTCTGTGTTTGCGTGCATTCAGGAAAATGTACCAGTTTGGGGTCCCCATGTGACAAAAATAGAATATGGGAACCATATATGCATATGCTTACAGGGTAAACTTTAAGACTTAAAAGCTCACCAATCCAGAATACAGTGGAGCACACTTAATTGGATATCACTAACCCAAAAACTGAACCAACAGCAGCCCTTGAAATTGTTAATTTTTTACGATGGCACTTAACTGCTGTCGCAAATCAATTTTGTGACGGCAGTTACGACGCCATTTTAAATGAATCTTTATAGCTGTACAGGCCTGTCACCATGAGTACGATGGCAATTGTTTGCTGTCGCAAATCCATATGACGACAGCATTTTGCGACGGCATTGCCATTTGCCGTAGCCAATTTCAAGGGCTGCAACAGGCACCCCAAAAAATGGCCCTACATTTTTAGCTTAACTTGACATAGTCAAGATAAGCTATTGCCATCACGCGTGCGGAAGACTGTTAGTCTGTGAGTCTGTGACGTCTGTTCACATTTTCCTTTAGTACGGGCTACACCCCACAGTTCTTGTCTGATCGTCACGAAATTTCATATGCGGGATTGGGGTCATGTATAGATGAGAACGTCCCCTTTTGGTCGTGATCAGGCAACCGGTATGGCTGCCCGAACCCAAAACCCGAAAAACATTAGCACAGTCTACAGGTCGTATTTATGAAGGGATTTCATTGTAACTTGGTAGGATGCCTCTGTATAATGCCTAGATGAGAACGTCCCCTTTTGGGCATGATCTATCAACGGTGATGGCTGCCCAAGCCCAAAACCCCAAAACTTTTAGCTCAGAGTCTGCAGGTCATGTTTAATGTGGAGGGATTTCATTGTAACTTGGTAGGATGACTCCTTATGATGTCTAGATGAGAATTTCCCCATTTGGGTATGATCTGCCAACCGTGACGACTGCCCGAGTCCAAAACCCGAAAACCTTTAGCACAGTCTACAGGTCATATTTATTGAGGAATTTCATTGTAACTTGGGGGTTGACTTCATACAATGTCTAGATGAGAACGTCCCTTTTTGGACGTGATTGGGCAACTGTGACGGCTACAGGGGCCCGAAGCCCAAAAACCTTTAGCACAGTCTAGAGGTCATATTTATGAAGGGATTTCATTGTAACTTGGTAGGATGACTCCAAATAATGTCTAGATGAGAATGTCCCATTTTGATCGCGATCATGCAGCCTTGATGGGTGCCCGAGCCCAAAAACCTTTAGCATAGGCAAAAGGTCATATTTATGGAAGGATTTCATTGTAACCTGTTAGGTTGACTCCGTATAATGCCTAGATGATGACATCTCCTTTTGGTCGTGATTGGTCAGTTGTGATGACTCAAGTGCCCGAACGAAGCCCAAAAACCTTGAACACAGTCTACAGGTCATATTTATGAAGGGATTTCATTGTAACTTCGTAGGATCACTCCAGATGATTCCCAGATGAGATTGTCCTCTTTGGTTGCGATCATTCAACCATGATGGCTGCCCAAGCCCAAAGCCTGAAAACCTTAAGCACAGTCTACAGGTCATATTTATGAAGGAATTTCATTGTAACTTGGTAGGTTGACTTCATATAATGTCTAGATGAGAACATCCCCTTTTGGACACGATTGGGCAATTCTGACGGCTACAGGGGCCCGAAGCCCGAAAACCTTTAGCACTGTCTACAGGTCATATTTATGAAGGGATTTCATTGTAACTTGGTAGGATGACTCCAAATAATGTCTAGATGAGAACGTCCCATTTTGGCCGTGATCATTCAGCCTTGTTGGGTGCCCGAGCCCAAAAACCTTTAGCATAGGGAAATTGTAACCTGTTAGGTTGACTCCATATAATGCCTAGATGATGACATCCCCTTTTGATCGTGATTGGTCAACTCTGATGGCTACAGGTGCCTGAAGCCTGAAAACCTTGAGCACAGTCTACAGGTCATATTTATGAAGGGATTTCATTGTAAGTTCGCAGATCACTCCAGATGATGCCCAGATGAGATTGTCCCCTGTGATCATTCAACCATGATGGCTGCCCGAGCCCAAAAACCTTTAGCACAGTCTACAGGTCATATTTATGAAGGGATTTTATTGTAACTTGGTAGGTTGACTTCATATAATGTCTAGATGAGAACTCCCCTTTTGGACACGATTGGGCAACTGTGACGGCTTCAGGGGCCCAGAGCCCGAAAACCTTTAGAACAGTCTACAGGTCATAATTTCGAAGGGATTTCATTGTAGCTTGGTAGGATGACTCCAAAGAGTGTTCAGATGAGAACTTCACCTTTTGGTCACTAGCATTCAGCCTTGATGGCTGCCCGAGCCCAAAAACGTTTAGCATGTCTGTAGGTTGCATTTATGGAAGGATTTCATTGTAACTTGTTAGCTTGACTCCATATAATGCCTAGATCATGACATCCCCTTTTGGTCGTGGTTGGTCAACTGATGGCTACAAGTGCCTGAAGCCCGAAAATCTTGAGCACAGTCTACAGGTCATATTGATGAAGGAATTTCATTGTAACTTCATAGGATCACTCCAGATGATGTCCAGATGAGACTGCCCCCTTTTGGTTGCGACCATTCAACCGTGATGGCTGCCCAAGCCTAAAGCCCGAAAACCTTTAGCACAGTCTTCAGATCATATTTATGAAGGGATTTCATTGTAACTTGGTAGGTTGACTTCATGTAATGTCTAGATGAGAACAGCCTCTTTTGGACACCATTAGGCAACTGTGTTGGCTATAGGGACCCAAAGCCCGAAAAACTTTAGCACAGTCTACAGGTGATATTTATGAAGGGATTTCATTGTACTTTGGTAGGATGACTCTAAATAATGTCTAGATGAGAACGTCCCCTTTTGGTTGCGATCATTCAGCCTTGATGGCTGCCCGAACCCAAAACCCCAAAACCTTTACCATAGTCTATTGGTCATATTTATGGAAGGATTTCATTGTAACCTGTTAGTTTGACTCCATATAATGCCTAGATGATGACATCCCCTTTTGGTCATGATTGGTCAACTGTGATGGCTTCAGGGGCCCGAAGCCCAAAAACCTTGAGCACAGTCTACAGGTCATATTTATGAAGGGATTCATTGTAACTTTGTAGGATCACTACAGATGATGCCCAGATGAAAATGTCCGCTTTTAGTTGCCATCATTCAACCATGATGGCTGCCCGAGCCCAAAGCCCATAAACCATTAGCACAGTCTACAGGTCATATTTATGAAGGGATTTCATTGTAACTTGGTAGGTTGACTTCATATAATGTCTGGATAAGAACGTCCCCTTTGGGTGCAATTGTGAAACTGACGGCTACAGTGGCCTGAAGCCCGAAAACCTTAAGCACAGTCTACAGGCCATATTTATGAAGGGATTTCAATGTAACTTGATAGGATGACTCATTTTGGAATAATTTCACTGTAACTTGGTAACTTTCGTTGATATACGTTAACTGTGAGGCCACATACATTAACTGTGAGGTCATATTAACCCACCCCTCATCTCTTTAGTACATTGTACACCTCATATTATTTTTATCAAAAACATAGCATACAGGGAACAGAAATGAACATATTCCCAATTATCACAATTCTTGTCTTATTTCATAATCCTTTCATAAACATTGAACATTATCCTTTTCATCAAACACAATACACAAGTTAAGCTACAGTGTCATTGACACTTTCATTGATAATGATTATTCCACTGTTTGTTAAGTATTCCTTCCCTATCCTTCCATGAACCCTTCCTGTTAAACTCTTAAGCTTTTTTGGCTATTTTTTATTGAAATTTTTTATTAAATTTCTTGGGAGTTTAACATGCATTACAGAATATTTATTCTATTTTTCCCCAAGACTAAACGACCTAATACCCTAGGGGTATTAGGTCGTTTAGTCTTGCATCTTCTATCCAATGTATCGGTTTTTTCTTCATATGAAGATTTAGCTTTGCATCTGGTAGCATTTAAATTGGTTTCTGACTTTGGGCTTTTTTTGTGCCTGAAGTCTTGTTTCCTTTTTTTTCATGGACGTTGTTTACATTGACAACGTCCTCATGTATAGATAGTATTTTATATTCTATTTCTGTAGAATTACTGTAGGATACATGGATTATTATTCTGGTAGTGTAGCTCAATTAATTTGGATTTTGTCCACACTTAGGATCTCTCGGGATGCCATTGGGCTCTTAATGTTCCCTTTGGGAACTTAGGCGTTTTTCCAAAAAATATTTTGAATTCAATTTTGATTGCTATTATTCATGTATCTTAATTATATATTTTGTTGTGGAGTTTGGAGGACTGATATCGACTTTAGTCGATCACTCCTGTGGACTCTTGTCATTATTGTGTTCACTAGGATGACTGATGTTGGGGAACGGGTGTTGAGGTACGTTGTTGGAAATGAGGTTCTGAGGCCAGGCCTCTCACCGCGTTATAATTCATTTCATCAATTTCTATTTCAGAGGAACATGAACATGGTGATAATATTCTGACACCCATCCAAGTGTGCTACCGTCGTCACGCTCCGTTGAGCATATAGAGCTAGCTGCAGTGCTCATGATTTCAAGAGTTAAGGGCTTTTGTTAAGGGTTTTAATCTCTTACAAGCAGCTAGCTCGACCGGTGAAGCGGTTACGCCGTCCCTGGGAGCCGTGACACCGGGTAAGTCCATTGCGGTTGAAGGAAGTGTAGAGGTGGGTAGAGCGAGCGCTTTAATATAAATAAGCTCACCCAGTGACAACAGAAATAGGGAGGAAGTCAGCAAGTTTCTTGCACTCGGCGAGGTCTAATAAGCCAAAAATGTTATGAGAAAATTTCACAAGCCGGAGCATACCTCTGCCCACCGCTCGGGACACTCCGTCTAGTCTGCAGCCAGGTTGGCTTCAGTCATGGCTTCCTCTGCTACGTTATTAAAGCACACACGACATCCTAGCTACCCAACTTCGGATATCCAGCTTGCTGCGCGAAGAAGAGACCACTCTTCGCCCGTGAAGTCGGACCATCCTGTACCTAAGGAGATGAGGCCTCGATCATTGGGACTTTCGGAGAAGAGCTCCATCTCCGACACACTGTCCCATAAGCAGCAAGCGGCTAAGAAACAGAAGACCGCTGCTCCTCAGGCCTCGATGACGGACTTGCTGTCGCAGATTGCGCAGCTGATCACAGCATCCCAGCAAGAGGTGCAGCCTCCCTCAGACACAGAACCTGAGCTGTCGGACTGTGCTGGGTCGGTCCAGTCGTCTGTTCACATAGATGCAACAAACTGAGTTTCGCAACTGATTCTCTCAGATGGCGAAAGGGATAAGGAAGAGGATTATTCTTCCCTTAAGGAACGGCACATGGTTGCGATGGATTTCATCCATCAATACTACCCTGAATTTGTTTCAACGAATCAGAATGCTGTGACAACAAGAGAGAAACCACTGGCGTCATTGGATGTAGACTTTATACGGATAAAGGAAGAAGTTCTTTCTGTTACGGTTCAGTCTAGGCAGGTATTACAGGCCTTTGGCCATGTAGACGACGCCGTATTCTCCGCTTGAGTGCGAGGAAAAAAAGTAGTTTCTTACCTACATCTTCCATAAACATACCGTTTCTTGGACCACGTTCATTCAAAACAGTTGGAGAAGATGTTCAGAGAGCTCCTCTGCATTTGGATGAGCAGGCTGGGGAGCTAGATGTATCCTTGCCTGCATCATTCACTATTTGCTCAGACACAATTCAAACAGCAATTTTGTCAAGTAGAGCGAATTTGGACGCAATGTCTTACGCTGATCACCTTACCAGGGCTATGGTGCAACGTCTCACAGAAAGAAATTTGAGGACGTTTGTACCTCTCTTAGAGTTCTTTCCACGGCAGTTATGTATATCACGTATAACTCCGCCCTAACAGTGGCTAATCTGGAGTTAATCAGACGTGATGCTGCCCTTACGTCATCATCACTGATAAGATGACAAGGTGAAAAGCTCTCTCCGGGTCGCTCCGGTCTCTGGACTTAATATTTTTGACGACAAGCTATCATTAGTCTATGAACAGGCTATTAAGAAAGCATCAAGTGCTCTGCTATTGAAGTCGGTGTCTCAACAACCTGCTTCAGCAGACAAGAGTAAAGGAGGACGTTCCAGATCTAAACGTCAAAAAGGAACTCCTCACGAGGGTACAAGAAACCCTCTTACAGTTACTCTGGAAGTCGTTAATATAGCGACTCGGGAAAGGGCCATAGGTCTGATAGGTGGAACTATCGTTCAGACGCCCTTAGGCCAACAGGACGAGGCTCTTCGCGGGGAAGACGTAGTTTCTCCTCCTGTAAGCCTCGCAGCTTATACAGGTGATGTTCAAGACCTCTATTGCTTGCCAGTTGGCAGAAAGTTATCAATCTTCACGAGAAACTAGATAGCAATCACGGAAGATCAGTGGGTGAGAAGTGTAGTCTCGGATGGCCTACGGCTATCATTCCGAGCGGAACCCCCACTAACGAGATGTCCGCGTTGGACAAATCTTCTGTTAGATCCTTTCAAAAGAGAGTCTCTCCTCCTCTTATTACAGGAAGCAATAGAGGTCATCGAGAAAACTAAATTAAGATTCTCAGGGGTTTTACAGTCACCTTTCCTCGTACTGAAGCCAGACGGTTCGTTCCGACCGGTAACAGACTTGAGCTGGATAACAAGCATATCGTGGTTCCAAAATTCTATATGGAGACCATTCGGTCTGTAAGAGCGAGCACTCGAGTGAACAACTATGCAGCAAGCATAGATCTAAAGGATGCATACTTTCATGTCCTGGTAATCCGGCATTCTAAAAGTACCTTCGGTTTGCCATACAAGGGAAGGTTTATCAGTTCAGAGCAATGTGCTTTGGTCTGAACCTGGCTCCCTGGGCATTCACTCAAATAATGAACTCAGTAATGTCTTACTTCCGAGCTCACTCGTCTGCGGTAACGTCGGCTTACTTGGACGGCATTCTGCAGAGATACGGCAACAGAATTATTCTTCAGAACTATGTTCAGAGTCTGCTTCTATTACTCCGAAGTCTCGGTTTTATTGAAAACGAGAAAAAGTCGGGAGCTAGCTCTGTCCAAGTCGTTCACTCACTTGAGGATGAGCTTCGAGACTCACAACAATCTGGTTCGTCTGCCATTATCCAGAGTGAAATTAGTCAGTTGTTATGCTCTCTTTTGTTTACACCCAGACGCATTAACAGCGAGGGAATTAATGGGACTGATGGTTGTGCGGAGCGGCAGCGGATCTTATTCCGATGGGCAGTCTATGCACGCGTCTCCTCCAGATGTTATTTACTCAGAACTGGAGTGTGAAGACGCATTCGCTCGAAAGCGCTGGGGCAGAATTTCACCCAAGTTTAGGAGAATCAGATTTGATTCTCGTAGATAGGATTTACGAGAATCATGAGAATCAATCAAATGGGGTGCCCATTTTCGATCCTAGCACGCAGATGCAGAAGGCATCTGCCGCGATTGCCGCAGGCACGAGTGTTGTGAGGGGGGGAGGGGAGGGGGGGCATTCTCCCCCTGGAAATTTTGAAAATCTCTTACTAAATGGATCCTTCTGGTGGCTTTTGAGATGAAAACACGCTTTAATTTTGGAGGGCAAAATGAGGGGTTTTTTTTAGCAGCATGTTCAGTTATGTTGACTTCATGTCTAAACAGCCCCTGTAACCTAGGTCTCGCAGACTTGAAGTGTCAGGGTCTTTGGGACCCTCGGTTCCTAGAGAAGCACATAAACATCAAAGAGATGATGTCAATATGGCTAGCTCTTCAACATTGGAATCACATAATAGCGAACGTCCATGTTTAGATTTTGTCGGACAATTCGACAGTGGTAGCTTACATCAGGAGCCAAGGTGGCACTCGTTCAATTCCATTATGCGAATTAACGGAGAGGATTCTCCGATACGTCATGAATCATCATGCTCATCTTTCTGTCTGTCATATCCCATGTCGTCTGAATGTACTAGCTGACTTGCTCTCTCGGAAAGGTCGCCTGTTGTCATCGGCGTGGACTCTCAACAAGCGAATATTAATGCAGATTTGCTACCAGTGGGACTGTTCCATGATAGATCTGTTTGCGACACACCGGAACAATCACTTACCGACGTTCATGTCGCCATGCCCAGATCATCAAACGTATGTAGTAGACGCTCTGTCGATCTCATGGGATGGAATGATAGGTTATGCGTATCCTCCAACTCCAGTGACTCAGCGGATTCTGTTAAAGATCAAACAGTCTCGTTGCAAATCTTGCTAGTAGCACCTCTGTCGTCACAGAAACCTTGGATCAATTCTCTCAGGTGTCTGTTATGGGACGTTTACCGGAAGCTTCCTCCATGAGAGGACCTTCTTTATCAGGGGAAGTATTTGTTCTTCACATCCTTCTCCGCCCTTAGTGGCATTATGGAGTCGGTCAGATGTGAGGGAGCCTTGCAGTTCCTATACTATTTGATGACTAACACAAGAACGATTCAAGTAATTTGGGTGAGGGGGGTTCGATATGTTTTCGAATCCCCCCCCACCCCACATCGCCAATATGTGAAGAGGCGATTACCTGGCAAGACATAGTTTTTCTTCCCTTAAGCCTCGTATGCAGTTAAGTACATACATGCATTTCATGACTTCTCGATTGGCGCCTGGGTCGTGTTCTATGGCGACCTCATGGGCACAGCCACTTTTTAGTTGGTTGATTTCCTGTGGTTGTTTGTCTATATGTCATATACGAGCATATGATTCATCATCAATAAATTGCTATCCTTAAGGTACCTGGGAGGCTGTCCAGTCAGTTAAGCAGTATTCTGATGATTACATGTGGGATTTCAATGCTCACACGCATGATAAATGCATTATTTGGCAGATGCATTATTGTATGTTATGGACCATAGAAACAATGAATTATTTTGGGGGCGGTCCGTGACCAGTCTGTTAATCATAGCTCGTTCCATTTCTAGATCCAGGTTTCTTTTAATTTTGGTACCCAATCGAATACAACTTGTCTTACACTCTCGTATATTCGCACATTTCTAGGAACATAGATATCGGATAGTACACGTCTGGGAGTGTTATTTAGTGGAATTTATTGTACACCTGAATGGGGTCGCCTGTGGGTTACTTCGGAAATGTGTCTACTCTCCAGACATCGTCCATTGTGATTCTATTGGACATGTGTATGTTATATTTTTTTCACCAGTTTTTGACCTATCTGCATATGCCGACTCCGGTATACATTACAAGCAGGCGATATTAATTACTGGGATCGCCGCTATAGGCTTAGTTTCTGAAGTGGCGTTAAGCACCAATTTATTAATAATAATTATTACTACTGGGTGCCTGTTCGACGAATATTTATATTGTTATTTGGTACCGATTTTACTGATTCCAGAGCTCTCCCCTCTTTCTTTTTGAAGACGCTCCCTTCAAAAATGGTGGGGGAGGGGGTGATTTTTTACCTCTCCTCCGGCTTGATAAGTCTGTTTTGTCTAAATTATATCCTGGATACAGCTTGTGTTTTATTGTATATGGCTTATGTTTGTGGGGTATATCCTCTCATTCTCAAATACGCTGTCCTAGTTTTTGGGGTTTAGTCCGGACTTGCCTTAAAAATTGGGAACTTGTTACATCCAAATTAGCATTGTCTTCATGCTAAGAATGCAGAATTACTTGAATTTGGCTCCTTATTTATGATACGTCTTCTCTATTACTGTACAGAGAGACATACATGTAATTCCTTTCAAATTTAATTTCCTTTCACCTTGAATTACAGGCTTGGAATGATGTTGGTATACTAATTCTGAAGTTCCAGGTCCCCGCCTTTTTACGATTCAGCTAGTCTGGGCCATTGGGTTATAATATAAAAATATTATAAATTTAAAGTAATTTGTATATTTTTTATACTTACCAATGGCCCACATGGGTATGGCCCTCCCATGAGTGGGCACTCATACCTACCCGCTGAGTTATTATGTAGTACTCTTTTCTACAAAGAATGATGTTGGCGCCAATTCCAGTCACTTCCTGATGGCTGCGGCTGCGTGGAGAGTGAAAGTATGGAGGACCAGGTAGGACTTTTAATTTTTGGTTTTCCAAGCAAATTTTGGGGATTGGGGGGGGTTCAAAATTTGTGTTTGGCCCTTGATGAGTTTGCACCAGCTAGTCTGGGCCATTGGTAAGTATAAAAAATATACAAATTTCTTTAAATTTATAATATTTTTATACTGTACCAATGACCCAGACATAGCTGGTGCTAACTCTTAAAATATAGGGCCAAACACAAATTTTGCCCCCCAATCCCCAAAATTTGCATCTAAAACTAAAGAAAACATGTCCTGAAAGGCCCTCCACACTTCGCCCCTACTGCGCATGCGCAGTGTCAAGGACGTTCCGAAATTGGCGCCATTAATCATTCTAAGTTTGGCCCTTCATCAGTTAACATCTGACTGATCTTTGTGCTTATAAATCTCAGTTTAAATGATGCCAGACACATAAATATTAGTGAAATGGTGATTCTAAGGAGGATAGAGAAGGAGGAGAGGAAAAGAATGTGTGACAGAATATTATCAGGGCTGTAACTTAAAATTTTTTAATGAAATTATGTTAAGTTACCTATTTTCAAGGCAGCAGCCATTTTGTTGTCATTCTGATTATTTAGTTACACTGTTTGTTAAGTGTTTTCCTCTCTCCCTGTCCTTTAAGTTCCCCCTTGCTATTCTCCCATGCTTTTGGCATAGTTTTTGTAATTATTATTACTAAATTTTCTTGGGAGTTTTAGCTGAATAACAGAATGAATTCTGTTCTTTCCCCATGTTTACGTCTTCACCTACGGGTGGTTAGGCGTTGTGTTCTGCATCTACCATCTGATGTTCTGCAGTTTCTTCCCTGGAAGTCTCTGTTTTGCATCAGATAGTGTATTTTTGGTAACTGATTTCGGGCCTGGGTGCCTGGAGTCTTATTTTAGTGTTTTTACACTCATTGTTTACATTTACAACAGCCCTCTGTGTGAGGGGGGGATTTCTAAAAAATAATATCTTGATGTTATTTTAATCATAACTAGATACATTATTATTGTTCGTAAGTGTTGAATAAATTGTTTAAAATATTTTTAAAATTTTTGTCCACACTTAGGCTTGGGATCCATTGGGGCTCAACGTTACTTTTCAGAATCTTGGGCTGTTCTGAAAAAATATTTTTTCAAAATATTTTGATTTCAATTATTTTTTCTATATTAATGGATCATATTATTATTATGTATTTTGATTGCCAGGGGTTAGTGCGAGTACCAGGACTTGTTTTCTTTTCACATTGAAAGGATATTGATCAATTGTTTTAAGAGGAAGTCTTCCTCTGACTTTATTATTCTATATGTGGTCAGTGTACTCGCATTAACTCCTGTTCTGTATCGTATGATTTCGATGACAATATGGGAAGCGTATGTCACGGTATGTTGTTGGGGATTTGGACACTCCGGTCCTTTCCCCGCAGGGTCACTCTACTTTATCAATTTCTATTTCAGACAATCAAGATTAGGGTGATGTATCTGTGATGTCTTCCAACAGTGTGCCTCCGTCGTCACAATTAATGAAGGGCTAGCGGAAAAGTGCTCATGTAATACGCCAATTGCCTAAGAGGACGACGGCCTTTGACGTCTGCTAGCTCGCCCGGTGTAGCGTCCATTCACCGAATGGTTCGGCAGCCGGGTTCGTCCGTTGCGGTCTAGAAGGAATTTTGGGGTGATGCGAGCACTATAAATTAACCTAATGCACACCCAGTGACGGCGGATCGGAGGGAGAACGCAGGAAGCCTTTTAGTCCGGTTCATAGCTCGTTCCGGTCCATCCGGACGGCAAGCGAGAGAGGCCCCTCTCTCGTTCAACAACATCTGGCCCCAGATGTTGTGGTACAAAATGTGTCGCAAGCGGAGCATACGTCCGTCGCTCGGGACGCTCCGTTGTATAGGCAGTCCGCTGAGACTGCTAAGGCTTCCTCTTCTCGTCAGCGCACACGACCGCACCTTGGCTGCGTGACCGCCGATATATTACCAGCTTCGCCGATCAAGGATTCTTCGGCGACCAGGTCACACCATCCGGTAGCCAGGGACACGAGGCCTGCAGACTCCGGACGTTCGCATAGGAAGTGTGCGGGAGTCAACGTACACGGAGCTTCCGGCGGCAATGCATCGTAAGACCGCTACTGCACAGGCCTCGGGAACGGACGTGCTTTCCTTAATAGCACAGTTTATCGCAGCATCCCAGCATCAACTGAATCTGTCGCATATATTTTATCCGACGATGCTGGGTCGGGACGCTCCGCGGAAGCGGGTACGGACGTCCGAAAGTTTCATCCGGTCCGACGGGATACCGAAAGGGATTCGGAGGATTTCGAGCTTTCCCTTTCGGAACAACATATGCTGTTGTGTATGTCATCTGACTTGGTCTTCTACAGCTTCTTTCGTCGGACCAGAATGCTGCGATGCCGGATAAGAAACTGATAGCGTCGGTGGACTTAGAAATTTTTGGTTCGGTTCAGGGACATCGTCCCTCAGTTCCGACATAGTCCAATAATGTCACACAAACTTTCGAATTATTGAACGACGCTATATATATTATTATTTTATGCTTGCTATCCAAGCATTTCTGGTTTCTTGTTCGAAGAGTTATGGAGATGTCTTTCAAAAGTGTGCCTCTGTCGTCATAGTTAATGAAGAGTTAGCGGCAATAAGTGCTCATGGAATATGTCTATCGCCTACGGAGTGACATTCGCTAGCTCACCCGGTGTAGCGTACATTCATCGAATGGTTCGGCTGCCGGGTTCGTCCGTTGCGGTCTAGGAAGGAGATTTGGGTGATGTGAGCACTTTAATTACTTTAGTACTCACCCAGTGACGGCAGACTGAGAACAGATCGGAGGAAGCCTGTTAGTCCGGTTCCTGGCTTGTCCAGGTCCGTCCGGGCTGTGAGCGAGAGAGGTCCCTCTCTCGCCCAACAACATAGGGGACCGCATGTTGTGGTTCAGATATTTTACATTCGGAGCATATGTCCGTTGGTCGGGACGCTCCGTTATATTGACAGTCCGAGAGACTGTCTTTAATGCTTCCTCATCCTCACAGCAGGGCACACGACCGCACATTGGCTACGTGACCTCGAGTATCCGATCAGTTTCGGCATTCAGTGATTCCACGGCGAATAGGTCGCGCCATCCGGTAGCCAAGGGACACGAGGCCTATACACTCCGTTCGCTCGCATATTGGTAGTATGCACGGGGTAACGATCACGGAGCTTCCAGCGGCAATGCATCGTAAGACCGCTTCTCCTCAGGCCTCAGTGACGGACGTGCTATCCGAGTTAGCACAGTTGTTTCGCAGCATCCCAGCAATTGACAGTTTCTCGGTCGAATCAGGAATTATCCGACGGCGCTGGGTCGGTGCGGTCCGCGGTTGCATCAGCTACGGACGACCGAACGCTTTATAGGGTCCGACAGGATGGCGAAAGGGATTCGAAAGATTTCGAGTTTTCCCTTTAGTAGTATCGGAAGATGCCTTTCATATCTTCTGGCATTATCTTCCAGTGATTATTATTTCGGACTTCATTGCTGCGATCTTGGATAAGAGACTTATAGCGTCATTGGACTCGGATTTTTCGATCGGTTCAGGGACATTGTCCCTGACTTACCGACGCAGTCTAATATTGTCATTACAACATGTGTTTTATTTTTCGACGCGATATATATATATATACAAGCCTGCTACTAAGCATGATAGTTTAGTTTCTTGTCCGCGTTGCTCATTTCTGCCATTTTATCATTTATACAAATAGTTTATTTTGGCAGAGCAGGGCATACCGAGAGTTCATATGCGTCTAGACGGTGTGATTAAAGACTGCATATATTCTTTTTCGCCGTTTATGTCTTTTCCAATTTCAATGTTGGGAACGACATTATGTATAGTAGACTTAACTTAGACGCTTTATTATACGTAATCCGCCTTACTGAGGCGTTATCATTACGTCTTCAAGAAAAGATTTACGGGATATTATTCTCAATGTAATTTCTTTTGAGGGCAGTAGTTTGTTCACGTATAACTCCGCCCTTCAGTGGCTGATTGGAGTTAGTTAGACGTGACGCAGCCCTAGCTACATCCACACGCGTGGATAGTAAGGTTAAGAACTCTCTCAGAGTCGCTTCGTTCTCGGAGGAGCTTCTCTTCGACGGCAACTTTTCGGCAATCCATGAATTGCTCGATTTATACGTTCTCTTGTCTATCTAGTGTTACAAGAGATTCAGACTGGGGCAAACATTCGGTGGTTGACTCAGAGAGTGCCGCCGCAGTTGCCGGACCCGAGTGTGGCTGTTATGACGGTTGCCAGTCAAACAGATTGGGATATAATACTGATCCCTACGGATTCGAAGTGCCAGGGTCTTTGGGTTCCGCAGTCTTTTAGCAATCAGTTTAACTTCCGCGGAATAATGTTTTTTAGGCTTGCTTTATGTCTTTGCATGAACATTATTCAGAAACGCATGCCCAAATTCCTGTCCTTTAATTCGACAGTAGTGGCGTATCTCCGGAACCAGGGAGGCACTCTTTCGTTTCCGTTATTCAATTTAATGGAAAGAATCCGTCTGTTGGTTATAGTACACCAAGTTCAGTTTTGGTCCGTCATATTCCGGGTCGTCTGATTGTTTTATCGGACTCCGTTCTCTTACGGGTCGCTTGTTGCTGTCAGAATGGACTCTCAACAAACAAGTATTCAATCAGATTTGCTATCTATGGGAGCGCCCAATGATGATTTATTTATGACACAGCTTGCTAATCAATTGCAGACGTATGTGTTGGCTTGTCCAGATCTCTGAGCTAATATTGTTAACACTCTATTGATCTATAGGACGGAATGATAGGATACGCGTATCCTCCGGCGCTGTTGTTTTAGCAGGTATTGCTAAGATAAACAACCACAATACATTTCTGTTGATAGCATCTCTATCTTCACAGAGATCATGAGTAATTTACTCTCTTGTCTACTGTGGGTCTTAACATGAAATCTTCCTCTATGTGAGGATCTTTTTCACTGGGTAAATCGTGTCATCTTTATCACAACCAGCAAGGTCGCAACCTTCATGTATTCCGTTGTGTGGTCCGTATTGCATTGTAAGCACTGTACTGGACGAGCTTTGGACGCGATTTCTTACTATAGGAGATCCTCTTCTTCGCTATTCTATGCGGCTAAAGTGGAGGCTCTTCCGTCGTGGTGTAGGGATCATTATGTTCATATTGTTGATCCCTCCATACTACTCATTGCTATTTTTTAGTATACTTGTTTCACAAGATCTACTGCAGCCTGTTATTATTTAGGTTATAGGTTTATGTTACCTCATACCTATGCACTTTACGATAGTTTACAATTGAGTCTTTTGTCTCTTTATCTAAGTCAGTTAGTAACTTTTTGATAAATAGACTTAGAATCTTTAGATTAAATTCCTATACGGATTTTAACTTCGGTTCTTATTTAGCTAAGTAATCATTTGAGCCTCTGGAAACAGTAGTTTTCAAATTCTGACCTTTTAGACAGTAATTCTGTTGGTTTCTCTTTTACTGTAGAGTCAGTGAGTTTCATGCACTATCGATGGATGATTTTCACTTTCATAGTTTCGGAATCAATACTTCCGTTACTATTTAGGTTGGATTGTTGCATAAGAGTTAGGCTCCTATTATCCGGAACCTATTATTTTAAGGTCCTTCCGTCTTCGTATGGGTATAGGCCTTTACTCTTTCCGGGTACAGTTTATGTATTTATAAACAGATATCTGTTTATTACAAAGGGCGTAAGCTTCTTCTGTCTTTGATGTCTAGTAGAAGGACGTTACGCTCCATTTTATTGTTAATGGATTCTATTAACTATCGGTACTGCTTATGGTATATCATTGACTTAGCAGTTGTGCTTAAGATTTCGGCTCATGAAGTAAGAGTTCTTCTACTTCTTGGGCTTACATTAATAGTGTCGCTATTATAGATTTTTGAAGGCCGCTCATTGCGCTCAGCCATCCACATTCATGAATTTTATCTTAGAAATATCGAGTCCATTTCTGGAGGCCTCTATTGTTAGGTCTATTATCTACTGCTCAGAATGTCATTCACTTAACAGTTGCTACTATAGCTAGGTAGGCTGTCTGTTTCGGCAGTGTCTCTGTTCGGCTGCCCTCTTCGCTCTGGGCTATTTGACCCAGGGCAAGTAAAAGGGGGGGGGGGGAGGGTGTTCCCTTGGGTCACCTGTTTTACTATGAAAACAAGGGGATACCTCCTCCGGAGTTAGTAATTCTGAGCTGTTATTGGGATGGTTGTTTAGTGAGAAGTTTAGGTTTTTAAAATTCATTCAAGTCTTAGTTTTTAAAGTATAGCTTTTGAATATTGCATATGTCAACGGACATGATTATGCAATCCTCAGACACTTTTAGGAGTATAAGAGTCTCTATTCTCTAGACTTACTTTATTTATTGGCTTACTTTAAAAATTATTAGTATAAGGATTATATTGGATATTAATAGAGTACATGGATGTATGAAGCTCAATTTTGGAAGGTGTTGTATCTTTCTAATTTATCATAAATAAGAAGGATACATGTAAGGCCTATTACTTCTTTTTCCTTACAGGGGATGACTCTATTTTATTTTATTGAGCGTATTCCATTTTGCTCTATGTCCTTGGCCCTCCAGCCTTTTTACTATTCAGCTATGTCTGGGTCATTGGTACAGTATAAAAATGTTAAAAAATTTATAGTAATTTATATATTTTTTATACTTACCAATGACCCAGACGGGGATGGCCCTCCCAGGAGTTGGGAACTCTTGCCTCCCCGCTGAGTACATAGCGCTTATCAGGCACTGGTTATTAGAATGATTAATGGCGCCAATTTCGGAACGTCCTTGACACTGCGCATGCGCAGTAGGGGCGAAGTGTGGAGGGCCTTTCAGGACATGTTTTCTTTAGTTTTAGATGCAAATTTTGGGGATTGGGGGGCAAAATTTGTGTTTGGCCCTATATTTTAAGAGTTAGCACCAGCTATGTCTGGGTCATTGGTAAGTATAAAAAATATATAAATTACTATAAATTTTTTAACTTTCTAGCCAATCTTATTACTGCAACATTCAGCGAAAACAAGAACAAGTTGAAAAATCACGAACTTCTGTAGATGTTCTTCCATTGTCAGCACGGCACTTTATCCCAGTTGCCTGCATGGGGGCACGATGATGCTGTGTACTAATGCATACTGCACTGCACGTCGATGGTGCACGTCGTCAACTACTGTAACCCTGCTTGAGCCGAGCTTGAATAGAGTTAGAATATTGAGGAGCTGACAGTTGCTTGTCGATGCTCGGTGGTTCTCTCCAGGTACTCTGGCTTCCTCCACCCGTAAAATTCTCATGATTAGCCATTGTGCATAAGTATGTGACCTTAAACAGCAATAAATAAATAAATAAATAAATACTTCCAATATCAGTGTTAATTAAAATGACCAAACAGTTTACAGGTATACTGTTCACACCTGATTTGTGTGTTTTAAATTCTGTGAAATGATAATGCTCCTCAAATTGACAGCACTGTCTATAAAAAGCTAGAGTATTCTGGTATGTGATTGGCATGTGCTCCTGCAGTTCATGATCCGACTGCCACTCGGCAATTTTTAAATCGATCCTCCCAAATGAAAAAGATGGTGGAAGATGATTATGGAGATTAACTGGTACACACCATGGGAGCAAATTTAGATGCACCTGGTCTGATGGGAAAACACTTGTAAAAATGGTTGTTCAATTTTTCATTACGCACAACCAATGGTAATAATTGGTATATTATTAACTGCTTTTCAGTAGTTTTGCTGCTTTTGAGTTGGAATGTTGGATGAGCTCATGACATATAAAAAGATTGAATCACACCATGTGAATCAAGTTTCGGTATTTGGATCGCACCTGTGAGATCTTGCTTTGCAAACAGTGATGCAAAGCTTCACAAAAAATACCCTGTATTCTTCGAAAAGTTGGCCAACAGATCATTAATTATGGTATGTTGCCTTTGCCAGATAACTGGCGGGAGTGTGAAGTTCCAATTTTCATTTTTTTATCCCTCCAAATTTTTAGCTCACCTGACTGAAAGTCAGAGTGAGCTTTTCTTATCACTCTTCGTCCGTCCGTCCGTCTGTTGTCTGTCGTCCGTCGTCCTGCGTGAAGGTGGTGTTTGAGCCTCTTTCTCCTAAACCACTGGCCACATTTTAATTAAATTTCATGTAAGTAGTGGTTATATAGGGGCATTTTGATTTTTATGCAAATTAGGTTTCGGCTCATATTGAGCAGAGGGGTGTGGAAAAAATGGCCAAATATTTTGAAAATCTTCTAATGAACCACCAGTAGCAGAGACTTGATATGTGGTATACAGAGTCCTTTTGAGGTTTAGAATCAAGTTTGTTCAAGAGAAGTTTGTCGGGCATTATTTGCCTTCGTTATGGGAGGGGCAAAAATTTTGGTATGCAACATTGTAGGGTGGATCTGATTCAAGTTTGTTCAAATTGCCCCCCTGGGTTCATATTTGGGCTCAGTATAGGAGCCCAAATTTGAACTTAGTGCATTTCAGGCAAATTTCTTTGAAAATCTTCTTCTCAAGATCCAGCAGGCAGAATCTTTTGATATTGGGTATGCACCATGCTTAGGGGCGGTGAGATTCAAGTTTGTTCAAGCCAAGTCCTGGGTTCATATTTGGGCTCACTGTGGTAGCCCGAATTATAACTTAGTTCAAAATGAGGAATTTTCTTTAAAAATCTTCTTCTTCAGATCCAGCAGTCAGAATGTTTTGATATTTGGTATGCAGCATCCTTAGGGGAGTGAGATTCAAGTTTGTTCAAGTCATGTCCTTAGGTCCATATTTGGACTCACTGTGGGAGCTCGAATGTAACTTAGTTCAAAATGAGGAATTTTCTTTAAAAATCTTCTTCTTCAGATCCAGCAGTCAGAATGTTTTGATATTTGGTGTGCAGCATCCTTAGGGGGGTGAGATTCAAGTTTGTTAAAGCCAAGTCCCTGGGTTCATATATGGTCTCCCTGTGGGAGCCCGAATTATAACTTAGTTCAATATGAGGAATATTCTTTAAAAATACTTTTTTTTTTAGATCCACTGGTCAGAATCTTTGGATATATGGTATAAGCTTTTCTTAGGAGGAGCAGATGCAACTTGTTGAAATCAATTCTCTGGGTTGATATTTAGGCTACCATGTCAGGTGAGTGCCCTCAGGACCCCTGAGTCCTCTTGTTACAGATTGGTGTGGGATATAGCTGTTACTCTATCTCATCTGTCCGTCGCAAGACAAACTTGGTTTCCTCTTTTTTATTAAGGAGCTTTGTAAGTAAGGAAAATTACTTTTGTTTGAAATTCCAACCTCTGATATGCCATAAATTCAAATTAAATACATCAGATTGAATGTTATGATGTATAGAACACAAACTATATGCAGTCAACTCAGAGTTGACAGCAGGCATCAGTAGTTCCTTGATGTCTGCAACCGGATTTGGTTTTGGTTCAGTTTCAGGAAAATGCCACCAGTTTTGGTTCAGGCCTTACATTTCAACGAGAATCTGACAATTGAATCATGCAAAGATTCGTGCAACACTCCCATATAGATTCTCGCTGCAACTCTGCTGGAATTTGCAGGAAAAATATTGAGGTAATTTAACCCTTTACCTGACATAATGGCAGCAAATTAACCAATATAAGGCTAACATGACTTGAAATATATAATAAAATTGTATTAATATGGCTGTCAATGCCTGTCATTGGAACCACCTAAATCAGCCTATTCCAATGACATCCATATTTTGAAGGTTATATTGAATGGTAAATATTGTTTATTTTTTAACAAAATACTCAGTTCCTGTTTTAAAAACTGAAAAGCTGTGTTGGGTAAGGGGCTAAAAATTTTTATTGGTATACAACGGGTTCAACCATGGTGGCATCATGGGATCCTGGGACACACATTTTGGACAGTGGATAATTGGTTTCTGGCAAAAGGGTATGTTTATACTTTCCAGTAGGATGTCTAGATGTGAATCAAGGTTTGGGATTTTTAATTCGGCCCCATGTGGTGCCCATAGCACCACTTTAGTCATTAAAGAATCAAGTTTACGACAAAAGGCTCCTAGGGGTTTTAAATCGAAATGTTGAAAGTGTGTTCATATGTTCAGAAAGAGTTTCTAGATGTGCATAAAGGTTTCAGATATTTAATTCAGCACTATGTGGCACCCAAAGCGACACATTCGTCATTAGAGAATCAGTTTCCTGTGGAAGGTTCCTTTGGGTTTTTTTGAAAACATTGAAAGTGTGTTCATATGTTTAGGTAGGGTCTCTGGATGTGCATAGGGCTTCACGGTATTTCGGTATTTCACCAAAACTCAATATTTTTTTCAATATCGATACGGTACCGAATCAGTTTCAGCTCACTTGATATACCAACCTTTATGGTATCGTCGATTAGAAATGTCAGTACATGTGTATTCTCAAATTAATGATAAACTTAACTTTTTTTTACTTGAACTTCATCTAAATACATCACATGCACACTCAAAATGAAAATGGGAAATATGAAGCATGTAAAGCTCAAATCTTTTTGAGGGATTTTCCACAGGCTGCCGGCCATAAATGATTGACTGATTTTTAGTCGAGTTCTGATGAAGTCAAACTCTACTTATAGTTTGATGAATGGCGGGCATGTGGGCGTAAACAGTTGGTTTCCAGACGATAACTTGATAATGGATTGACCCACGTTCATGAAACTTCATAGGTAGGTTGGCATCAGTGAGAGGAAGAACCCTATTTATTTTGGACTTGCTAGGCCAAGGTCACAGTGACCATGAACATAGTAAATTGTAAACAATTGGTTTCCGGATGATAACTTGACTATGGTTCAACCCACATTCATGAACCTTCATGTGTAGGTTGGCCTTCGTGAGAGGAAGAACCCTATTTATTTTGGACTCACTAGGTCAAAATCACAGTGACCCTGAACATAGTAAATCAAAACAATTGGTTTCCAGACGATAACTTAATAATGGTTCGACCCATGTTCATGAAACTTCATAGGTAGTTTGGCGTCAGTGAGAGGAAGAACCCTATTTATTTTGGACTCGCTATGTGGAAGGTCAAGGTCACATTGATCTTCAACATAGTAAATCGTAAACAGTTGATTTCCAGATGATAACTTAATAATGGTTTGACCCACATTCATTAAACTTCATAGGTAGGTTGGCCTAGGTGAGTGGAAGACTCCTATTTATTTTGGACTCACTAGGTCAAAGGTCAAGGTCACAGTGAGCTTGAACATAATAAATCATAAACAATTTGTTTCCAGATGATAATATGACAATGGTTCCACCCACGTTCATGAAACTTCATAGATAGGTTGGCATTAGTGCAAGAAAGAGCCCTATTTATTTTGGAATCATTATGTCAAAGGTCAAGATCACAGTGACCCTTCACATAGTAAATTGTAAACAATTGGTTTCCGGACGATAAGATGATAATGATTAAACCCACTTTTGTGCTGTCACAACTTGACATTGGATCGATGATCCTACCAGCATTTTTTTAATACTGATTGAATGAACTACATCAAGTGTTTTGATTAATAATCACGCCTCTTATATTCTATTCTATTCAAAACAGATCTGTGGCTCACTCCCCCATGTTATAATTGGTTGTAATAAAATCAAAGGAAGTTCCACAGTACTGACCTTTGGTCACTGCTTGCTCAGTGGTTGTGTAGTACTTTGCTGTAAATAAGCCATAATTCGTTTGGCGATTATTTCGACAATGACTAATATTTACAACCAATGGTAAGAGTTGTTAAGGTTAATGAGTATCATTAAAATAAAAAAAAAAAATGTCTCATGTTTGTTTTGCGGTTTATTTACTGAAGAATGTTAGCTTGTTCGTGTGACCATGTAATTGGCCTAATGTTCTCTGAAGCTGTGTATATTGTCTTTTCGCCACCATGTGCCCATTTCACCGTTTACATAAAAAGTGCATTATATTATGTTCATTGCTTGATTTACAAGCGGTTCTATTCGTACCAAGCGAATACTAAACTATCGCAAAGTACGAGCAGTATTGTGTGTGTTTGGGATTCTGCATTGTCATATCAAATAAGGATTGTCAGTTCATAAATACTCGATATTTACTCATATCGTGGTATTTAAACAAATACCGTACTCAGTGTTGCAAATTGGAATACCATAAAGCCCTAGATGTGCATAAAGGTTTCAGATTATAGTACCTTTTCATTTCTGTCTGTATCAAGCATTAACCTAGAATCAAGAATGCAAATGTGGGGATATACTATAGCGTGCTTTACACACAAATGACACCATGCAGTTCTATTTGTTAAGGTGCTGTATAAGTAAGGAAAATTAGTTTACTTTGGAATTCTCTAAGTCTGATATTCCATAAGCATAAATTAAATATACGCGAATTATGTATCAAAATGAATGTTATGGTTTAAAGAACATGAAAAATATATGCAATCAATGCACAGAGTTGACAGCAGGCACCAAGAGTTCCTGGAAACATAGTGTATTCATATTAGAACTGATAATAAAATAATATTCAGGAGGACAATTTGTGGCCAAATGTGCTCCAGATATCCAAGTACAAAGCTAGAAAATCAAAATTCTTCAAATGACAGCAACTGAGCTGTATAGGGTGTTAATTCCAAAACTCTCAGCTTTATTTTGTTTTCTGTTTGTTTACATTTTGGTCAAGATCATCGGGGCCGAAAAAGCATTGATATACATTGCCATCTAATATCAAATAATGAGATCAATCTCCTTAACACTACACACTAACACCAGGTCCCTTTGGAAATTTTCGCTTCCTGAGGACCAAAATTGGAAAATTTTATAAAGTGCTTTTATGAAGAGTTTTCTTGAAATGATTGGGTGTCGTATAGTAGTTCACTTAACATGTTTAATTAATCTGTTAACAGAACTAATCCATTACAGCACATTTGGACACATTTCCAGTATGAAAGGCTCATTGTCCAATTCTGTTACCTCCCTTCATGTGTCTCCAATGATGACTGCATTCCAGTAAACATTGGAGAAACACATCAAGGGAGGTAAAAAGTTGAAAAATGAACGTTACTTTCTGATATGTCCCAGGCCTTCTATCTGTGGACCATGCACGGACACAAGTTCACAACACGTTTTAAATCATGTTATGTGTCGTATCTCAGTATATTTCTGATTAATACAGCTGACCCTATTGCATTCATACATGAAACAGTATTAATACTATTTACCAGAATAAACACAACCTTCACAAGTCAACAATATCATGATTATGTTGTTAATCATGATCTTCTTCCCCCAAAACCGCAATTATTATTTTGGCTAATATCATCCTATGCGACTTTTAAATGCTGCTCATTTGATATTCATTCCTAAATGCCAGTATGAATAACAACTGGTGTTTATGACTGGATAATACATGATAACAATTGGGAAATTTGGACACCAGATTAATTGGGAAAAAACTTACCTTTTCCCATTGGGAAAGAGACCAAATTTTTGGCCCCTGTGTACCCCCAAGGGACCCGTGGAAGAGAAGAAAGAAGATAGTTTAACGGAAAATTGAACGCAAATTCAGGTTCAGAGTTGTAAGTGGAGATTTGTCTTTGTGAAAGAAGAGATAGTTCAGCGATTCAGATGTTATGGTTTCAGGAAGCAAAGACTTTCGGAAAGCTGAAGTGGAAGAGGAAACTTAAGACTTTGTGTAAAGAACTAAAAACAATAACTGTCAGAAAACTGGAACAGATCTGAGAATGTTTTGTAATTGTTTTGGTTTAATAATTATCAGCCTGAGTTGACTTCAATCAGCCTTGGGCCAAATGTCAAAAGCTGATGTGATTGATATCTCTGTTGATATGATGCTAACTAAGTAATATTCTCCAGATACCATCTTTTGTAGATTTTTGTTATTTTTAGGGGATTAATATTTTCCTTCAAAATTTTTTGTAGGTGCTGTATGATGATAATGGCTTACCCTTTTTTGGTTGATCATTTTGATAAAAGATTATCTTAAGGGTCATTAAAGTTTCTTGATTGAGTCCCCAAAAAATTGTATTCCTGCATGAATTTTGTAAGTATCATACATTTATCTTTCACTTTAGCGACAAAATGTATCCAAAAATGTACTTTCAGGTTTTCATGATTTAGTCGGAAAGGGTTTCATGAAGTTATATAATGGTTTTTCTCATATCAGTTTGTTCATTACTGACTTGAAATGTGTTTCTTTTTTCAGATTTTATGTATCACCACATCGTCTAGTCGTGCTATATCTGTGAATAATGCGTACAGTTGCCAAGGGTGGGTCATAATCCTCCCGTGGGCAGTGATGTCCAAGCATGCGTTTACCGAGCAATAAAAATCATCAGCAAAATTTTAATTACTGGATCACCGAAGTTAAGCACCATCGAGCCCGGTTAGTCCCCGGATGGGTGACCATCTGAGCGATAGATTCGGACTCCCTCATTGTGTCCTTGGGCAAGGCACTTCGCCCCGATTGTCCACATGGGGGCACGATGACACCATGTACTAAGGCATACTGCACGTCGATTGTGCGCATGTCTTCAACCAATCTAACCCTGCCTGTGCTGCGGGTCGGAGTTACGATGTTGGTGAGCTGGCAGCTGCTCATCGTTGCTCGGTGGTTCTCTCCAGGTACTCCGGCTTCCTCACCCGCAAAACTGTCACCGACACGATATGACTTTGTCTGTTAATGTGTCATTAAACCGTAAAAAATAAAATAAATACTGAATCACCAGCTTGAACCCGGTGCTTCATTATTAAAATTTTTGATTAATGATTGGAAACATTTATTATTGCATCTGTGGAAATATTGCTCACCCGTGAAAACTGCCCAGTCCACAGTGACTGTGCTGTAACTCTTTTCCTTCACCATACCTTTGTTATGAAATAGTTCCAGTTTTCAAACAAAATTTAAATTTCAATCTTTTTCATTTAAGTATAATTTTCTTCAGTGCCTGTACAGGAATGCAAATAAATTTAGTAGAGCATCGGGGGCACAGTGGCTCAGAAGGTAGAGTTGCAAGCTGAGAGGTTCTCAGTTCGAATCCCACCTGCGGCAAGTGCTTTGTGTCCTGCATTCCCAGACAAATAACCTACATACCAAGTTTGGTTCCAGCCGAACAATCAAGACTGGAGTCATCATCTGGACAATGCAGATGAACGTAGAGACGAAATGTAAGAGGTCATTTCTTAGTCCTCGAACACATGGTCGAGGAACAAAAAAGACAATACAGTTATTCATGTTTATTCTATAACGCTCCACTGATACTTCAGTTTTATAGAATCCAGTAATGGTGCAGTCTGGTGGAGATTGAGGTAAATTCACAATCGAAAAGTTGAGCAATTTCTGCTCTGAGATATTGTGTCCATTGGCTTGGTTGGATGTAAGCTTGATATATAGAAAAGGGCCGTTTTAAAAGAGGCAAATCTCCATTAAAGCACCAAAAACTACAGTATTTTAATAATGGTGCAGATTTTATTTCAGTTTCTAACTGAAAAAAGTGCAGACATTGAAAAAGCTTTGTGTGCCATTTTGATAAGAACTTTGCATTTATGTGTTTATTGGATTTATTTGAAGTAGCATCTGCCTTTAAATCATAGCTGCTGTTTTTAGTCAGGGACTGAATATCCATGAGAGAAAAATGACAAAACTTTCTACAAAAATAGCTTTCAGGAAATGATCATGCTTTTCTTCATCGGAATAGAAATACATGTAGAAAATATAGTATGTTGCATTGAATGGTCTATGTTCATGAGTAGGATTTTGGCCTTTTCTTGCTAATGCTCGAAAATTATAGGCCAAAATACTAAGAATGGACATGAACCATTTAATGGGATATACTATTGTACATATTTTGTTTGTTTATGCATCGACAATATTATAGCTTGAATCGTGAGAAATAAGCTTAACCCTTTACTTAACAGAAAGCAGACTACATTTGCAAAAACAATTCTTGAATAACTAATTTTTTTCATTTTTGTCTCAAAAACATAGGTTATGACCCCTTGTTGGAACGAGGTGTCATAACCTATGTTTTTGAGACAAAAAATGAAAAAATAAAGAAAATTAATCGGCGATTTTTTCGAATAGTGCTGGCCGGTTTTGGTCATTACGTTGGGTAAAGGGTTAAAGGAGATGTTTGAGTTTTTCCAACCGAATAATTCAACAAGAAAACTAGAACTAGGATGCAATCAGCATCAAGATATTCAACGAGGATGAATTTCAGAACAAATAATCACGTAATAAAAGTGGGCTGTGTCGATTTGGTTGACAGCATGATGTGACATATTGATCAAATATTCTAAAACTCAGCAAGCAGATTTTATTTTTGTGAAAAAATAAAGACTGTAGATAAAGCAATTGCATGACTTTATAACATTGTATGTAATTAACCCTGAATTATTTATTTATTTATTGGTGTTTAAGGTCACATACTTAAGCACAATGGCTAATCGTGACCGTGATTAACCCTGAAAAGTAGTACTATATTAACAAGTGTTTGACCACCGAGGTGGTATTAGTCCCCTACGGCGCTTTTGTGACATAAGGTGTTTTTGTCACAGAAGACACTAGAGTATATAAGCATCTTGGATTTTTAAAAAAAAATATTGAGCGTGCATAATCCCCTCACAACCCTTTATCCATGTACCATATATGAAAGGCATAGCTTGAACCATGTTGGAGGGAGGGGTGGTAACATAAAATAGAGAAAAAAGCTTAAAAAAAACACAACAAAAATGGCCGCCATTCTGCCATCTTGGATTTTGAAAAATAAATATTGACTGTGCATCATCCCCTCAGAACCATTTATCCATGTACCAAATATGAAAGGTGTAGCTTGAAGCATATTAGAGGGAGAGGTGGTAAAAACAGACAGACGGACAGACAGACAGATGTTAGTTTTTGAAAAAAAAATATTGAGCGTGCATAATCCCCTCACAACATCCTTATTCCATGTACCATATATGAAAAGTGCAGCTTGAACCATGTTGGAGGGAGTAGTGGTAACATAAAATAGAGAAAAAAGCTTAAAAAACACAACAGAAATGGTTGCCATGGCGCCATCTTGAATTTTGGTAAAAAAATATTGAACGTGCAACATCCCATTACAACCCTTTATCCATGTGCCAGATATAAAAAGTGTAGCTTGAACCATGTTGGAGTGAGGGGTGGTAACATAAAATAGAGAAAAAAAGCTTAAAAAACAACAAAATGGCCTCCATGCAGCCATCTTGGATTTTGAAGAAAAAATATTGAACGTGCATCATACCCTCCCAACCCTCTATCCATGTGCCAAATATGCAAAGTGAAGCTTGAACCATGTTGGTGGGAGGGGTGGTAACATGAAAATAGAGAAAAAAAGCTTAAAAAACAACAAAAATGGCCGCCATTCCGCCATCTTGGATTTTGAAAAAAAAATTTTGAACGTGCATCATCCCCTCAGAACCATTTATCCATGTACCAAATATGAAAGGTGTAGCTTGAACCATGTTGGTGGGAGGGGTGGTAACATCAAAATAGAGAAAAAAAGCTTAAAAACACAACAAAAATGGCTGCAATTCCGCCATCTTGGATTTTGAAAAAAAAAAAAAGCTTAAAAAACACAACAAAAATGGCCGCAATTCCACCATCTTGGATTTTGAAAAAAAAATTTTGAGCGTGCATCATCCCCTCAGAACCATTTATCCATGTACCAAATATGAAAGGCATAGCTTGAACCATGTTGGAGGGAGGGGTGGTAACATAAAATAGAGAAAAAAGCTTAAAAAAAACACAACAAAAATGGCCGCCATTCCGCCATCTTGGATTTTGAAAAACAAATTTTGAGCGTGCATCATCCCCTCAGAACGATTTATCCATGTACCAAATATGAAAGGTGTAGCTTGAACCATGTTGGTGGGAGGGGTGGTAACATGAAAATAGAGAAAAAAAGCTAAAAAACACAACAAAAATGGCCGCCATTTCACCATCTTGGATTTTGAAAAAAAAATTTTGAGTGTGCATCATCCCCTCAGAACCATTTATCCATGTACCAAATATGAAAGGTGTAGCTTAAAGCATGTTGGAGGGAGAGGTGGTAACATAAAAAACGGACAGACAGACGGACGGATGGACGGACAGACGGACGGATATAGGAGCAGTAATAATGTGATTACCATTTGGTAATGAAATGAACTTGCCTGACATTGATGATGGACAAAGTGACATCCTATATGCAGGGATGGTTGTCATGGCTAACCCAAGTCAGAGACTGCTCAATGATATTTGAGACTTCACAATCAAACCAAACATCCAACCAGAAACTCTGTATTAGTCCCCTACGGGAACCGTAAGGGGACTATAGGATTGCACTCCGTCCATCTGTCTGTCTGTCTGTCTGTATGTCCGTCCGTCCGTCCGTCCGTCCGTCCATCCGTCCGTCTGTCCGTCTGTCTGTTTTTTTATGTTACCACCTCTCCCTCCAACATGCTTTAAGCTACACCTTTCATATTTGGTACATGGATAAATGGTTCTGAGGGGATGATGCATGCTCAAAATTTTTTTTTCAAAATTCAAGATGGCGGAATGGCGGCCATTTTTGTTGTGTTTTTTAAGCTTTTTTTCCTCTATATTTTTATACTGTACCAATGACCCAGACATAGCTGGTGCTAATTCTCAAAAATCTAGGGCCAAACACAAATTTTGCCCCCCCAATCCCCAAAATTTGCAGCTAAAACCGAAAATAACATGTCCTAAATGGTCCTCCATACTTTTCCTCCACTGCGCATGCACAGTGTCAAGGATGGCTCAAAATTGGCGCCAATTATCATTCTTTGTTTGGCCCTTCATCAGTTCACATCTGACTGATATTTGTGCTTGTAAATCTCAGTTTAATTAAATAAATATTAGAGAAATGGTGGATTTAAAGAGGAAATAGGAGGAGAGGAAAAATTAGTGGCAGGAAATAATCAGGGCTGTAACTTAAAATTTTTTTATGAAATTATGTTATGTTCCCTAATTTCAAGGCATGGACATGTTGTTGTCATTCTTGCTATAAAGTTACACTGCTTGATCAGTGTTTCCTCTCTCCCTTTCCTTTAGTCCCCCCTTGCTATTCTCCCATGCTTTTGGCATATTTTCTGTAATATTATTACTAAAATTTATTGGGAGTTTTAGCTTGGTAACAGAATGAATTCTGTTTTTTTCCCCATGTTTACGCCCTCACCCAAGGGTGTTTAGGCATTGTGTTCTGCATCTACCATCTGATGTTCTGCAGTTTCTTCCCTGGAAGTCTCTGTTTTGCATCAGATAGTGTTGTAATTGGCAGGGACCAGCCGTGAGGGCAACTGGGGCGATTATGTCGCCCTTCTAAGCCCAAAGTCGCCTAGAAAAATAGTCGGGGCGATTACAAGTCGCCCTCTAAAAATTGGCCAAAATCAGGAAAGGCTGAACTGAGTGATGCGAGGTTTACATGAAAACGATTATTTTCAAAAATCGAGTGTGATAAATGGGCATTTCAATTCGTCAAATAAACGTCCATTTATTTGAAATCACACGACAATCAATTGTCCATTGTCGCTTTTGGCAGATTTTTTTATTTCTATTTTGTTGCGTTTCAGTCGGAGCTTCAAGTGTCGAAACGAAAATAGGTGACTTACACGACTCAACAAAATCACCCAGTTTGAAAGTAGGTTACGTCGCTTAGGATGCCGAAAATGTATACACAACGGACGTATTTTCATTTCGTTTTGCTGACGGCTGTTAACTGTTGGGCTGTCTATTCCAGAAAAACACGAATGGAACTGAAACACATAAAAAAAGCTTTAGTGATGACAAGAAAAACTTTGTACAGGACACAAGTGTGCATGTGGACGATCTTGAAAAAGGGTCCTCCTAAACACCGGAATGACACGAAATGACGCGGAATGACACCGTAATGCCATAATAATGTAACGGAATGACATTTCTTTTACAAAATACCTGACCCCAGAAGGTATTTTGTTTAATAACTAACAAAGTACCTCCCAAGCAACCTTCTTAAATCTGGTCCTGTTCACACTTTCAGACTTAGGAAATTATTAGCTCAGTAGACTTTGGTGAAAGGCAACCACAGTCCACAGGAGGGTGCTGGGGGATTGGCATGAAGAAGAGGGGAGTGGTCATGAAGGAGAGGGTAGCAGTGGGGGATTTTCAGTCAATAATTACTTTGTGATTTTTCAACCTGGCACAGATGCATCATAGACAACTGGACCTGGATTATTTGGACATTAATGGAGGACCACAAATTGAAAATATGAAGGGGCGGCGGGGATGGTACATGAATATTCTTAATTTTCCCCACTTGCCTATGAAGTCTCCCTACATTTCTCTGCAGTCTCCCTATTTTTTCTGGAGGGAGACTTGAAGTCTCCCTAAAATTCCCCCCTAGGCTGGTCCCTGGTAATTGGTAACTGATTTCGGGCCATGTTTATCAGTGTATTATACGTAAGTGTTGCATTAATTTTTTTGAAACATTTTTAAAAATTTTTGTCCACACTTAGGCTTTTTGGGGATCCATTGGGGCTCAACGTTACTTTCAGAAACTTGGGCTTTTCTGAAAAAATTTTTCAAAAAATTTTTTTGATTTCATTTATTTTTTCTATATGTTAATGGATCATGTTATTATGTATCTTTGTTTTCAGGGGTTGGTGCGAGTACTAGGACTGTTTGTGTTCTTTTCACAATGAAAGGATATTGTTCAAATTGTAATAAGAGGAAATCTTCCTCTGACTTTCATAGTCATTGTATTAATTGTAGTCAGTGTACTCGCACTAACTCCTGCTAAGTGTGTGTCAATTGGGATGACAAACATTGGAAACGTGTGTCACGGTATGTTGTTAGCGGGGATAAGGCCATGCCGGTCCTTTCTCCGCAGGGTCACTCTAGTTTTTCAATCTCTTTTTCAGAGGAACAAGAACAGGGTGATGTTTCTGTGATGTCTTCCAAAAGTGTGCCTCCGTCATCACAGTTAAATGAAGAGCTAGCGGCAAAAGTGCTCATGGAAATACGTCAATTGCCTAAGAGGTCCCTAGTAGGATCGACGGCATTGGCGTCCGCTAGCTCGCCCGGTGTAGCGACTATTCATCGAATGGCTCGGCAGCCGGGTTCGTCCGTTGTGGTCCAGGAAGGAGATTTGGGTGATGCGAGCATTATAATAACACAAAGTGCACACCCAGTGACGACGGATCAGAGGATAGAACGGAGGAAGCCTATTACAGGGTAGCCGCGGGTCCTTGAAAACCTGGAATGTCCTTGAATTTGAAACGCTATTTTCAAGGCCTTGAAAGTCCTTGAAAACGAGGTATATCAGTAAAAGGTCCTTGAATGTCCTTGAATTTGATCGCCGATTTATCACAAGCATAATAGCGGTCCGAAAAGGAACGAATAAATTTGTTGACAAATCCAAACAAGTGGGTGTTATTAATATTAATTAACTCTTAGCACTCGGTCGGCTCATGTTTATTAGTACGGAGGGGGGGGGGGGGGGGCTTCCCTGGTCGAATTATGTTTAACAACCAATGAAAACCTTTTGATTTCCACCGGAATCGTCATGAGTTTCCATATAAAGTAACGCACGTGTTCCAATACTTTGTCCGACAGGGGGACAAAACGTCCCATTTCAACATTGTTTGGAGAATGGCCTCATCAATTGAAAATAATTTATCAACTTTCTATGACATTATTGAGGATTCTGATTCAGATGAGGACGGTTTTCCTGGATATTCTTTCATAAGAAATATCAAAGAAGACTCGTCAGACAAATTCGAGTCATGTGAAAGCAATTTGGAAGAAATT
Organism: Pictodentalium vernedei; assembly: GCA_031216915.1. NCBI lineage: Eukaryota > Metazoa > Mollusca > Scaphopoda > Dentaliida > Dentaliidae > Pictodentalium > Pictodentalium vernedei. The sequence continues at coordinate 737,979,326 of CM062297.1, forward strand.
GTAAATGCCGGCGAATCAGCTGATCAATCAAGCATGTGTGTTCATGTTGACAAAACATTGAATTTGGGGGATTCGTTCCACCACCCATGGTTAAAAACATTTGACGAGCCCACGGGCATTCAGTTTTCTGTGGATGGCAACGAGCGTGAGTTTTTTTTTTCAGTAAATTTTTTGATGATGATTTTATTGAACTGTGCACTTCGCAAACAAATTTATATGCCAAACAATACTTTGAAAAAAACCCAAACATGAAACCATTTGCACTTGCCCGATCTTGGGTGGACACAGATGTGACTGAAATGAGAGCTTTCATAGCAGATGAAACAGTTGCCACAGTGATGAAAACGTGCGCACCTGTTTGCTTGACAAACAATAAGTAGTAAATTTTACCTCGGTTCACAACTTGTGAACCTAGGTACAATTGATTACTTATTGTAAAAGGGGTATTGCCATTGGGACGTTTCGGCCTTAGGACGTTTCAGTCTCGAGACGGTCCTTGAATATCCTTGAATTTTCTTCAAAAAGGTCCTTGAAAGTCCTTGAATTTTGTTTTCAATTTTCTGGGGGAACCCTGCTATTAGTCCGGTTCCTAGCTCGTCCAGGTCCATCCGGGCTGCGAGCGAGAGAGGTCCCTCTCTCGTACAACAACATCTGGGACCAGATGTGGTACAAAACGTTTCGCATTCAGAGCATACGTCCGTCACTCGGGACGCTCCGTTATATAAACAGTCAGGAGAGACTGTCAATATGGCTTCCTCATCCTCACGGCAGCGTACACGACCGCACCTTGGCTACGTGACCACAGATATCCAGCCAGCTTCGCCGATCAGGGATTCCACGGCGACCAGGTCACGCCATCTGGTAGCCAGGGACACGAGGCCTGTAGACTCCAGACATTCGCATAAAAGAAGTATGCAGGAGTCAACGTCCAGGGAGCTTCCAGCGGCAAAGCAACGTAAGACCGCTGTTCCACTGGCCTCATTGACGGACGTGCTATCACAAATAGCACAACTTATCCCAGCAGACGACAGAATCTCTGTCGGATCAGGAATTATTCGACGACGCTGGGTCGGCACGCTCCGCTGAAGCATCAGGTACGAACGACCGAGAACTTCATATGGTCTGACAGGATGGCGAAAGGGATTCAGAGGATCTGGAGTTTTCCCTTTCGGAACAACATAAAGCTGCCGTAGATTTTATCCGGCATTATCTTCCAGAGGTTGTTCCGTCGGACCAGAATGCTGCGATGCCAGATAAGAGACTAAGATAAGACGTCACTGGACACAAAATTTTTTGATTGGTTTAGGGACATCGCCACAGTCCAATAATGTCACAAGAACATTTGAACTATTGAATGATGCTATATATAAGCTTGCTACCAAAACGAGCAAGTATGGTTTCTTGTCCGCAAATGCTCTACATCTGCCTTTCATCAATTCAAGGAACAAATTTGAAACGGCAGGACAGGGCATACCGAGAGTTCCTCTGCGTCTAGACGACCAGGCTGAAGACCTTGAATTGTCTATACCGTCGTCTATGTCAATTCCAACCACGACATTGGAAACGACAATTATGTCTAATAGAGTTAACTTAGATGCTTTATCATACGCAGATCACCTTACTAAAGCGTTATCATTACGTCTTCAAGGGAAAGAATTCCAGGATATACAATCCTCCTTAAGAGTTCTTTCGAGGGCCATAGCTTATTCCACGTATAACTCCGCCCTGTCAATGGCAAACCTGGAGTTGGTTAGACGTGACGCGGCCCTAGCTACATCCACACTCGTGGATAGTAAGGTGAAGAACTCTCTCAGAGTCGCTTCGGTCTCCGGAGAGCTTCTCTTCGACGGCAAGCTTTCAGCAATCTATGATCAGATAACTAAGAAAGCTTCGGATTCTCTGCTGTTCAAATCCGCTACTTTTTGTTGGATACAGTAGAAAAGAGTAAGACAGGCACATCTGGGACAAGTACGCCCAAGGGAAGTTCCTATAGAGGTTCCTATGCGTCCTCTAGGTCTTATTCTAGACACCGTCAAGGCAGCGACTCACGTAGGGGACGTTATGCTGGCCGAGATAACCGGTCAGAAGTCCCTAGGTCGACGGGGCGAGGTGCTGGTCGTGGTTTCTCTTTCCGCAAGCCTCGCAGGTCCAGGAGGTGATGGTATGAACCTCTATTGTGTTCCGGTAGGTGGAAGATTGTCGATTAACTCGAAGTCAAAAATGGACTCCGCTTCCGTCAAATCCGCAGAAAAGAGACACTCTTCTGTCAGAAGTACAGTCTCTTCTGGAGAAGAACGCGGTAGAGGTCGTAGAAGACCAGGAATCAACGGGTTTCTACAGCCATCTGTTTCTGGTTCCGAAACCAGACGGTTCGTTCCGTCCAGTCATAGATTTGAGCTGGATAAACAAGCTGATCGTCTCTCCGAAGTTCTATATGGAGACAGTTCGATCAGTCAGAGCAAGTATTCGGGTGAACGACTATGCTACAAGCATAGATCTCAAGGATGCATACTTTCATGTCATGGTACATCCGACATTCAGAAAGTATCTACGCTCTGCTGTCCTAGAAGTTGTATATCAGTTCCGAGCGATGTGCTTCGGTTTGAACCTAGCGCCCTGGGCTTTCATTCGAATAATGAACTCGGTAATGATGCATTTTCGAGCTCATTCGTCTGCGGTGACGTCGGCCTACCTGGACGACATTCTTCAGAGGTACGGCAACGAGTTAATGCTTCAGAACGATGTGCAGAATCTGCTTTTTATTACTCCGACGTCTCGGTTTTATAATAAACGAGGAGAAGTCGGATCTGGTGCCATCCAAGTCATTCACCCACTTGGGAATGAGCTTCGAGACGCACAACAATCTCGTTCGTCTGCCGTTAACCAGAGCGAAATTAATCAGTTGTTACGCTCGCTATTGTCTTCACTCGGACAAAGTCACAGCGAGAGAATTCATGAGACTGATAGGTCTGTGCGGAGCCGCTGCGGATCTCATTCCGATGGGGCGGTTACGCACTTGTCCTCTCCAAATTTTCTTGACTCAGAATTGGAGAGTAAAGATTCATTCGCTCGATATAGACGTTCTCTTGTCAAATCAAGTGAAACAAGAGATTCAGACTTGGGCAAACATTCAGTGGTTGACTCAGGGAGTTCCACTGCAGTTGCCGGATCTGAGTTTTACTATTATGACGGATGCCAGTCAAACAGGTTGGGGTGCAACATTGATCCCAACGGATTCGAAGTGCCAGGGTCTTTGGGATCCGCAGTTTCTAGGCAAGCACATAAACATCAAAGAAATGATGTCAATTTGGCTTGCACTATGTCTTGGATGAACATTATTCAGAAAGCACATGTCCAAATCCTGTCCGACAATACGACAGTAGTAGCGTATATTTGGAACCAGGGAGGCAATCATTCTGCTCCGTTATTCAATTTAACGGAAAGAATCCTTCTGTTTGTACTAGAACACCAAGTTCTACTTTTGGTCTGTCATATTCCGGGTCGTCTGAATGTATTAGCAGACTCCCTTTCACAGGAGGGTCGCTTGTTGCCATCAGAATGGACTCTCAACAAACAGGAATTCAATCAGATTTGCTACCAATGGGAGTGGCCAATGATAGACTTATTTGCAACACAGCTCAACAATCAGTTGCAGACGTATGTGTCACCATGTCCGGATCCTCGAGCATATGCAGTAGACGCTCTATCGATCTCGTGGGACGGAATGATAGGATATGCGTATCCTCCAACGCCGTTGATTCAGCAGATATTGCTAAAGATAAAACAATCTCAATGCAAAATTCTGTTGGTAACATCTCTGTCTCCAAAAATAAAATCTACTCAGGTGTCTGCTGTGGGACATACTGCGGAAGCTTTCTCCACGAGGGGATCTTTTTTCGCAGGGGAAATCGCGTCAACTACATCACAACCTGCAAGGTCTCAACCTTCACGTATTTCCGTTGTGCGGTCCTTGCACGGCAAGCATTTTACAGGATGAGCACTGGACGCAATTTCTAACTGTAGGAGGACCTCCTCTTCACTAAACTATGCAGCTAAGTGGAAGGTCTTTTGTCGTTGGTGTAGGGATCATTCTGTTGATATTTTTGATCCCTCCATTCCAGACATTGCAAACTTTCTAGTATACTTGTTTGATGAGATCAAACTGCAGCCTGTTACTATTAAAGGTTATAGATCTATGTTATCTGATACCTATGCACACCATGATAGTTTACAAATTGGATCTAATGTCTCTTTATCTAAATTAGTTAGAAACTTCTCGATAAATAGACCTAGAACCCTTAGATTAATTCCTAAATGGAATTTAGCTTGGGTTCTTCTTAAACTAAAAGAAAAGCCATTTGAGCCTCTTGAGACAGTGGACTTCAAATTCTTATCTTATAAGACAGCATTTCTCTTAGCTTTCTCTTCTGCTAGAAGAGTCAGTGAGCTTCATGCACTATCTGTGGACGATTCTCACTATCGTACTGTCGGGAAACCATTACCTTTGCTACTAATGTTGGATAAATATCTGGAACCTATTGTTATTAAGGCCCTTCCGTCTTCAGATGGGCATAGGCCTTTACTCTGTCCGGTTAGAGCTTTACGTATTTATAAACGAAGATCTCAGTGTATCAGAAAGGGACGAAAACGCTTCTTTCTGTCTCTGATGCCTAATAGAAAGGACATTATGGTCTATTCTATTGCTAGATGGATTCAATTAACTATCTGTACTGCTTATGATAATCTATCTTCAACTCAGCAGTCTGTGCTTAAGATTTCGGCTCATGAAGTAAGAGCTCTTTCTACATCTTGGACTTACGCAAATAGTGTTGCTATTACAGATTTAATGAAGGCTGCATATTGGTCTCAGCCATCCACATTCACAAATTTTTATCTCAGAAATATTGAGTCCATTTCTGGAGACCTGCATTGTTTAGGTCAGTTATCTGTTGCTCAGAATGTCGTCCACTAAACAGTTGCATCTATAGTTATGCAGGCTTTCTGTTCCGGCAGTGACTCTGTCCTGCTGCCCTCTTCGCTCTGGGCTATTTGACCAAGGGGAAGGGGGGGGGGGGGGAAGGGTGTTCCCTTAGGTCACCTGCTTTATAGAGAAAAGCAAGGGGATACCTCCTCCGGAGTCAGTAATTCTGAGTCGGTACCGGGATGGTTTTAAAGTGTAAAGCTAATGTTTAAATTCATTCATGTCATATTTTTAAAGTATAGCTCGGTGTGAAGCATTTGTATATGTCACGTGTCAAACGGGCGTTAATATACAATCCTCGGACACTTTTAATGAGTATAAAGAGTCTCAATTCTCTGGACTTACTTTATTTATTGGCTTACTTTAAAAATAATTAGTATAAAGGGTTATACTGAATGTTAATAGAGAACATGGATGTTATTATGCTCAATTATGAAGGGTGTTGTGTCTCTAATTTGTCATAAATAAGAAAGATACATGTAAAGCCTAATCCTCCTTTTCTCCTCGAGGGGATAACTCTATTATATATAGTTGAGCTTATTGGACTTTCCTCTATGTCCTAGATCCTCCAGCCTTTTTTCTATTCAGCTATGTCTGGGTCATTGGTACAGTATAAAAATGTTAAAAAATTTATAGTAATTTATATATTTTTTATACTTACCAATGACCCAGGCGGGGATGGCCCTCCCAGGAGTTGGGAACTCGTACCTCCCCGCTGAGTACATAGCGCTGACCAGGCATTGCTTGTAAGAATGACAATTGGCCCCAATTTCGAGACCTCCTTGACACTGCGCATGCGCAGTGGAGGAAAAGTATGGAGGACCATTTAGGACATGTTATTTTCGGTTTTAGATGCAAATTTTGGTGATTGGGGGGCAAAATTTGTGTTTGGCCCTAGATTTTTGAGAATTAGCACCAGCTATGTCTGGGTCATTGGTAAGTATAAAAAATATATAAATTACCACCCCTCCCACCAACATGGTTCAAGCTACACTTTGCATATTTGGTACATGGATAGAGGGTTGGGAGGGGATGATGCACGTTCAATTTTTTTTTTTCAAAATCCAAGATGGCGGCATGGCAGCCATTTTTGTTGTGTTTTTTAAGCTTTTTTCTCTATTTTATGTTACCATCCCTCACTCCAACATGGTTCAAGCTACACTTTTTATATCTGGCACATGGATAGAGGGTTGTAATAGGATGTTGCACGTTCAATATTTTTTTTCCAAAATTTGTCTTGTCTGTCCGTCCGTCTGTCTGTCTGTCTGTCTGTTTTTTATGTTACCACCTCTCCCTCCAACATGCTTTAAGCTACACCTTTCATATTTGGTACATGGATAAATGGTTCTGAGGGGATGATGCACACTCAAATTTTTTTTTCCAAAATCCAAGATGGTGGAATGGCGGCCATTTTTGTTGTGTTTTTTAAGCTTTTTTTCTCTATTTTCATGTTACCACCCCACCCACCAACATGGTTCAAGCTACACTTTGAAGTGACAGTTGACGGAATATATTTTTATGTAGCATGGGGTATCTATGAGGTCCAAGTATGATTCATTCATTCACTGCAAAAATTTCCTAATACTGTTACTATTTGTTTATTACTAGTATGATACATGTTTGTCATTTTGTCTTTTGTAATCAATAATTTATTTGATCATGCAATATATGTCAATGTTATGAAGAATGTTTGGTCTTATCCAGGACTCATTGTATCAGTCTGAATGAGGAATTGGCCTAAAAACGAGTGTGTCTTCTTAATTAATAAAGTGTAAACAATCAAATTTCTTTGTTACAATTTAAATGTGTATTATCTTGCATTTCAGGCCCTGTGAAAAGAATGAAAAAAAGATATCTTGAAGACTTGAATATTCCGATACCTCGAAGTACAGCATATTACAAAAAGAAAATAAACTCATTGGCGAGGGCAGATGGTACAGCTTCATCCACAGACCATGTTCCAGACACAGATAATGTTCCGGACACAAGTCATGGTCCAGACCCTGATGATGTTTCAGATACATATCAAGTTCAAGACAGACACAATGTGAGAGATACCGCTATCCAAAGAGGTATGGCTATCTGTTAATATCATGTACAGTCTATAGTCCACAGTGTACGTCATTTAAGGAAGACCCAACAAAATTATTAGAAAACTTCCTGTATTTTTATCTCAACTTTAAAGTAGTCACATTTGAGGTTTTGTCATGGCCCAGGCCCATCGTCTGCCTGACAACACTGTTCAGGCTACAGGCCAGATTTATGAACCAAACTTTACGAAACTTCTTGGGTACCTTTGTTATCACAGTGGGACGAGAACAGATGTTTTTGGTTTGGCAGGTCAGGCCTGGTGTTTTGAAAAATCTAGGGGGCAGAAAGTCGCTCACCCGTGACTTTCTTAGGGAGGCAAATTGCTCGCCTGGAAATTTTTTGAATGTCCAGTTAGCAAGTTTCATCATGAAACTTGCTAATTGGACATTTACTTGCCATTTGGGGCTTTTCAATTGAAAATAAGTTCCAACCTTATGCCTTGCCCACTTCTTACCTGAGCATGTGTCATTACAATACATTTGGATTCTCATTCGATGTGCCGTGTTGACGTTGCTGTTTCACTTCATTTTGCACTATTTTCATTGGTTGCCACTGACATCATCAATTTTTTCGCTGCACATGTTAAGTTTAGCCGGGTACAGAATAATAAATATTACAGTTTGATTGATAAGAATACTTAAGTAGCTTAAGTCATAATTACTGTCGTATCTTCTAAAGATCATTTTATCATTTGTATCAACAATGGATTTTGTACTTTCTGTGCGAAAATTCCCTGGCAATTTCCTGGAAGGAGTTGAAAACGAAACAAGGAAATATTTCAAGTGCGCATTGACTGACCAATAGAAACTACTCTATTATGAAGCGCGTGCCGCCAGACTTTATTACACAGAAAATTCAAACTCGGACAGCAATGACACATCATAGCTGATTGATGTCTACACATCAAATGCCCAGTGCCGTGCTCAGTTAACCGCCATTGTGCAGAAATGATCTCATGTCATACACTTGAAATGATGTATCATATACCTTAGTAGGCTTACACACAGAACACTACATATAGACTTAGGTATGCAGAAAAAACGCTCACATGGAACTAAAATTAGGCAAGCACTTAATGAATTTGCGTGCCTAATAATGCCCGGCTTGGCAGGTTGCCAAATCTCTTTATTTTCAGTCAGAATCTTTTGATATTTGTATGCAACATCCTTGGAAGGATCAGATTCTTGTTTAGCATCTAACTGTCGCCCACCTTTACAATACTTTACCTGTACAATTTGTTGCAGGATACAGTCAGTATTCATGTATAGACTATAGACCTTTACAATACTTGACATGAACCTTTGTTACATGTATGAGGTCAGTACCTAGCTGTGTGTGTACATGTATATGTCTTACACAAGTTGAGCTACAGTGTCATTGATACTTTCATTCTTGGTTGCCAGGGCATATGTATGCGATCTGCCGAATAATTTTAGCATTTCAATCAAATCAATAACAATTTTTATGCTTATCGAACAAACTGTACAACCCACACACTGCTAATGGTTGCAGTTTTGAAATCAAACATGCCTGCCGGCCTTGTAATAATTTGTTCAGATCTACATGTCAGTGTCATCATGTCAAACAATAATTAGATGTACATGTATGACCTTGATATATCAAACGCTAAGTTTAGTGTTAATTTCAAACTCTAAAAACTTTACATGGGTGAATACTTTCAAAACATTACATCCACTAATGTTGAAGCCCTACTGTTAAAACTAGAAGTCCTGTCACAAACTGTGTGCTTATCTAGGCTTAACTGCGCGTAGGAATTGCACGCAATTACCATATCGAATGGCATCCAAAGCACGGCAGGTTCTCTTGGTTACTCATAGCAAACACAGGCAATGTTTCTGCCTTCGGGTTACCCAGAGATCCATTGGCTGAAACATTGCTTGTGCATGGGACATATGTACAGAATTTGATAGCCTTATTATGCTCATAATGCGTAGATTAACGCGCAGATCGACGAGCTATTTGTGCGCATTTCATGACAGGACTTCTAGTTTTAACTGTATCGTGTCCCATTGTAATGACTGGATCACCTCGCTTGTTTCAACTAAATGTCATAATGTTTTGCAGATTGGCAGAGCAATGAGGAACCTAATCAGAGTGAAATGAGAATGGCTTGTTTAGAGGATGGCACAGCTGATTTACATACATGTAGCAAGGACTCAGATGGAGGAAGTGAAAATGAAGCTGATTCATTTTGTGGGGACAATTCCTCAGATTTTGATACCACAACTGATGATGACTTAAGTGATGGATTAGAGCAAGACTCAGCTATTGAAAGTGATGTGATTTCTCCAGTTAAAACTGAGATGATGATTCTGTCTTGTTTCTTGAGAAACAACTTACCAGCAAGTGCAAGTAAAGATGCTCTGTTGACCATGAAAAGTGCTTTTCCAAACTGTTCTGCCTTGAAACAGATGAAATATGATAGCCTTTGGGAGCATTCTGATGACTATGCCAAAGAAATACATTATTGTGACAGTTGTTCAGAGATATTTCCAGATAATAAGCAAGTGACCAGCTGTGGAAATTGCAGCAGTCCTCGATATAAACAATCACAACTACCAAGGGCAAGCTTTGTGTTGGCGAACTTTAAGAGGCAATTCACAAACCTGCTGAAATCACCAGGTATATTAATTACACTAATTATATAGACACAACCGGTGACACATGTGAATGAGGTGAATGTTTCAATAGCTCAACTTTCTTGTGGCGTAGCTGTACAAGTCAGAATTGTTTGTTTACATTGACAACACATGTTCAACATCAAAGATTTAGAAATTATTCTATACTTCAAAATCCAGATGTTGAAATATATTATACAGTAGAGAGCACTCAATTGGATATCTCTTAATTGAACATCCCTGTTAATTGAAAAAAACTCCAAACACCAAACCATTTACCATTCCTTCATTACAAGTTTGACTTGTTAATTGTATATAGGTTATAGAGTAAACTCCTGTTAATTGAATAAAAAATCTTGCAATCTGTCGGAAAATTACTGGGACAACCAGTGGATTTCCCACATTGATAGACAATTTTTGTCTCTGTGCAGCCAGTTTTGATATTCAATCTGTTATATCTTTTTTGACAGGGCACCATGAGCTGAGCTCTCTCAAACAAGATATAATAGAATAAATACTCAATTTATAATTTTAAATTGGAAAATGACACAATTCCTGTTAATTGTATACTACTGTTAATTGAATATTTATCTCTGGTAAAGTGGCTATTAACAGGACTCAACTGTATTGGTTTAATTAATACCAGAAGATACGAGAATCTTCATGACATAAGTGAAGATTTTAGTATCTTTTTGCAGCCACCAATGAGATGATTCCACTGATAATTAATATATACATATAGCAGAGGCCAAGCAACTTGGACGAAAAAGTCGCTGTGGATCACCAAACCTCACTCTGCCCTCACTAAAAAGCAACATTGAGTCGCTTTGTCAGTTACCTCGAAATTAGGTGAAATATGTTACACCACCAAGAATAATTGTTAACTACATTTAAAAGAAGTTTTATTGGAACAATTAAATGATATGGACTGTAATTTTTGTAGAAACTAAAAATAAAACCAACCGCTACAATTAATGATGAAGATCTGAATATCAAAATTAAAGTTTTGTGTGGGACATTCAACCTCCCCGCAAAAGCTGCCGTGCTCAACATGACACAGTATAATGGCAAGCATTCCTGTGTGTCTTGTGAAGATCCTGGTGAATCTGTTACACAGGGCAAAGGAAGTAGCTGGAGCTTCCTGTATAAATCTATGGATAAGAGATCTATACTACGAACTGATGCAGCAGTAAGAACATTGATGGCAAAGGGTAGAGAGAATGAAAGAGACAAGGGATTTAAAGGATTGTCAGCATTAGCAGACTTGAAATTTTTTGATATCGTTCAGCGTACCCCTCCAGACTATATGCATGCCAGTCTTCTCGGAGTAACTAAAACTCTCATGCATAAATGGTTCTCGGCAACCCAGAGCAAAAGTGACTACTTTATTGGAGGTAAACTGAAAGAAATTTTGAAGCGTTTGAAGTGTATACAGCCCCCTGAATTCATGGAGTGACTACCCCGTGATCTTGAGAAAAACTATGCCAATTTTAAAGCGACAGAATTGCAGGCTTGGCTGATTTATTATCCAATACAGACTCGTGGTAATCGAAGGCAGGCATCTTCAAGTTTACATTGGAAAAAGGTGACAATACTGACCTTCTGCCAACTTTTGAAGAGAATTTCTGTACAAATAGCCCTTTTTAAAATATAATTTTTACACCTAGACTCTTTACAGGGGCTACTCTTCTGAGAAAAAATACTTTTGTGTTGAAAAATGAAAGTTTACGTCTCGTTTATTGGCAATCAAGGAAGATAAATTTATCTTGAACTTCCCTGATATAATAAATGTATAATCTATTTGCGATCCTCCTGTGAGATGCATTTCAGGAAGTTTTCCAAACTTCTCCCAAATTAAAATGTGAACACGTCACCATTACCATTCCTTGTCATCACATTTCAAAGAAAACCTTTCAGGATTTCTTTTCCAAATTTATTATGTAGCTTTTTGGTAATAAGATCGTGAGTGGGATTGCAAACCAGCCGTGTCAAAGCATTTCTTTAAGAGTTATTGCCCTTCTTGAACTTAGAATTTCTCGTCTTCGCATTACCAGTTCTTGTCATCATGTTTCCAAACTTTGCCTAATATGTAGCTTTTGGGTATTAAATATCATGAAGGGACTTGTGAACCATAACGGTCCAAGTATTTGGCCCAGTTGGACTTAGTGGCAGGGAATTGGCCATCCCATGGCATTGCACTTGTTTATTAACGAAAAACTCCATACTCTTTATGTCTTCCCAGACCCCTGAAACATAAAGAAGAATAAGCGATTAATCAGGACACGACATAATGAAAACTCTGGTATTATAACAGATAAAACCGATGGATCAGTCTATAAAACGTTAACTCAGAATGGTGGATTCCTGAAAGGTGAAAAGAACATCAACCTGACAGTTATTATGAATACAGATGGACTGTGCCTTTATTCATCATCAAAGGTTCAACTGTGGCCCATATTTCTCTCTGTGAACGAATTGAGTCCAAATGCGAGATTCGCTCGAGAACATCATTCTTGCTGGTATATGGCAGTGAAAAGGAAAGCCTCCATTCAAACCCTTCCTCAGATCATTCTCTTCCCAGATGAATGATTTATATGAAAATGGAATAGACGTTGACCTTGATGATGAAGATCTGAATATCAAAATTAAAGTTTTGTGTGGGACATTCGACCTCCCCGCAAAAGCTGCCATGCTCAACATGACACAGTATAATGGCAAGCATTTCTGTGTGTCTTGTGAAGATTCTGGTGAATCAGTTAGACAGGGCAAAGGAAGTAGCTGGAGCTTCCTGTATAAATCTATGGATAAGAGATCTATACTACGAACTGATGCAGCAGTAAGAACATTGATGGCAAAGGATAGAGAGAATGAAAGAGACAAGGGATTTAAAGGATTGTCATCATTAGCAGACTTGAAATTTTTTGATATCGTTCAGCGTACCCCTCCAGACTATATGAATGCCAGTCTTCTCGGAGTAACTAAAACTCTCATGCATAAATGGTTCTCGGCAACCCAGAGCAAAAGTGACTACTTTATTAGAGGTAAACTGAAAGAAATTTTGAAGCGTTTGAAGTGTATACAGCCCCCTGAATTCATGGAGCGACTACCCCGTGATCTTGAGAAAAACTATGCCAATTTTAAAGCGACAGAATTGCAGGTTTGGCTGATTTATTATGCTCTTCCCTGTCTCAATGGCATCTTAAAGGATAAATATTTACAACATTTTGCCTTAATCTCTGAAGGAATTTATCTGTTACTGGGTGATAATATAACACCTAATGAGCTCCAGAGAGCAGAGCTTTTACTGGACAATTTATACAAACAGTTCACAGATTTGTATTCAGAGGGCTCATGTGGCCTAAATGTCCATAACATTGGTTACCATTTTGTTGCTTATGTACGTTTTCTTGGTCCATTATGGTGCTGGAGTTGCTTCCCATTTGAAGATTGTAATATTCTATGTTGACCAAAGCTGTACATGGGACTAGGAATGTGACAAAATAGGTCATGAAAATTAAAGAAGCTCAGACATTACTGCGGAATCATCTACCAGTTAATTATAAGGCCAGATTCTGGAGTAATTTGAAGAATGCAAAGAACTGTAAGATTGCTGGTGCCATGACCGATTTACAGACTGATGAGTTCACCTCACTAGTCCTAAACAAGCTTGGTGTGGATGATGTCCGGGGAATAAAACAAGTCAGTCGTGTAATGTTAAACGGACAAAAGTTTTATTCCAGTATCTACTCCTGCATGAAGAGACGTTTATGTTATACTTTTCTGACCACAAGGCAAACAGCTGTTCTAGTTGAATACTTTATTTTCCATCTGCAGTCAGGACTTGTGTATGCGGTTGTTCTCCCATTAAAACTATCAGAATGGGGCATTGGTGAATTATCTGCAGGGTGTCATCTTGGAATTGTGCAAATGAATGCCACTTGTGAAGTCCTCCTTGTTGATGAACTGTGTGAAAGTTTGTGATTTATTGATGTTAAAGATGGTGACAATAAATTCATAGCCAGAATGCCTAACATGCTTGGACATTCTGTTTTCAAATAATGCATTGATCATTGATGCATACACGTATAATTGTCTCTTACAAAATAGAAGTAAGTATAATGCTAGATCTGTGTTCAAGTGGCTTATTTGCATATTCTCACTGAACAAAATATCACGATTTATGTGTGCAAGGTTCTTCAACTATGTTGCGATATCACATTTTTCTCAATTATTTTAGTTTGAAAAATTTGTTAATTGTGAATCGATTTTCATAAAATCTTATATCACAACATCACACATTGGAAATTCTGTATATCACATGAATCGTGTGACAAATTTTGATTTTCTTGTTCAAAAGAACACTGAGAATTATTCATTGCAAACATAGAGCATTTCTGTGCACTTGTAGTTGAGCAACCACTTCAATAATGTTGCCATTCACACAGGAAAGCTGTAATGAATAATGGCAAAAAGCCAGTTGTACTTCAACTATGACATGAAAAAAATCACATAATTACTTTTTGTATACTGTGGTTGAGGCGCCATATTTGTAGGTATTTTGAGACATACATGTATAGAATGTTTCATGTGATGTATTATACAAGAACAAAACAAAATTAAATCTCACTTATGATTTTTTGAATGACATGCTCCATAATGATTCATAAACTTTTTCATCAAATTATTGATACTAAATTCATGAAATGTTCATGATTGATTCATAAAATTATGGTTCATGAAAGTTCATAACATATTCATCAACTAGTTCATAATGTTCATGATGTATTCATTAACAAAATTCATAAAATGTTCTTGATTTATTGATGAAAGTATGGTTCATGAAAGTTCATAATATATTCAACTAGTTCACAATGTTCATGATATATTCATTAACAAAATTCATGAAATGTTCATGAAACATTCATGAAAATGCAGTTCATGAAAGTTCATGTTATATTCATCAACTAGTTCATGAAATGTTCATGAACCTGGTTCATGAAAGATTCATGAACTATCTTGATGAACTCAAGTTATGAATAGTTCATGAATATTTCATGAATGTTAATGAATGTTCATGAACATTCATGAATGTTCATGATGTCATGAATTTTGTGTCACAGGAGTAGCCCTTGTCGACTCTTAATTTACCAAAATTGCAGGCTGTTTTTTAGCTCAACTTGACAAAGTCAAGCTGAGCTATTGCCATCACTTCTCATCCGTTGGCGTACATACGTACGTACGTCCGGGTGTACGTATGTACATCCACAATTTCCTTTGGCACACCTCACAGGTCGCATTTATGATCAGATCGCTTTGAAACTTAGTATGCTTGTTTGGGGTGACTTCTAGATGGGAGCTATCGATTTTCTTTAAAAAATGTTGTCGTGCCCAACGTTCTTAGAACTTAGTTTAGTCAGACCTCAATATTTCCCTTTGGCACCCCCTACAGGGCACATTTATGATCATTTATGATGGCTTTGAAACCTGGCATGCTTGTTTGGGGGTGACCTCTAGATGGGGGCTCTCGATTTTCTTCCATTTTCCGTCAAAAAATGTTGCCACTGTCAACGACCTTTGAACTTAGTTTAGTCAGGGATCAACATATTCCTTTGGCATGCCCTACAGGGCACATTTATGATCAGGATGGTTTGAAACTTGGTATGTTTGTTTGGGGTTACCTCTCTATGGGAGCTATCGATTTTCTTTCATTTCCATCCAAAATAGTTGCCATTGGCAACAACCTCTGATGAACTTAGTAAAAACTTAGTGCAGTTAAGCATCAGTATTTCCCTTTGACACACCCTGCATGGCACATTTATGATTGGATCACTTGCAAACTTGGTGTACTTGTGTGGGGTGACATCTATATGGGAGCTGTCGATTTTCTTCCATTTCTGTCAAAAAATGTTGCTGCTGACCTTTGAACTTAGTTTAGTCAGACCTCAATATTTCCCTTTAACACACCCTTCGGGGCACATTTATGATCGGATCACTTTGAAACTTGGTATGTATGTTCGGGTTGACCTCTAGATTTGAACTATTGCTTTTTTTTCATTTCCATAAAACATTATTGTTATCACCAGCCATTGAACTTACTGCATTTGTGCATCAACTTATCCCTTTTGCGCTCTCTGCAGGGTATATTTATGAATTTCCATAAAAAAACCCCAAAAACATTGCCACAAGCAATGACCTTCTACTTAGTGCATTTGTGCATTAATATCTTCCTTTGGCATGCCTCAAAGGGCACATTCATTATCAGGTTGTTTTGAAACTTTGTATCTTATGCAGGGTGACAAAGATAGGAGCTATTGATTTTCTTTTCATTTCCATCAAACACTGTTGCTGTTAGCAACAATCTTTGAATTTATTCCATTTGTGCATCAACATTCTTCTCTGACATGGCCAACAGGCCACATTTATCATAGGATTGTTTTTGAACTTGGTGTGCTCGTTAGGCAAGACCATTAGATAAGAGCTATTGATTAGCATTCATTTCTGTGAAAAAAATTACCATTTACAATAACCTCTGAACATACTGTGTTTAACCAGTCTTACAGTTTACATTTAAAAATGCATGGATTACTCGGACGTTGTGCACACGCAATGCTGTTATGTTGACTTTTCATCAAATAACATTGGTACCAATGATCTTCAATTTTGCCATTTCATTTATAACTTACCAAGTTCAAGTTTGTCAAGTTGAGCTACAGTGTCATTGACACTTCATTTTAAGATATCTTCAGTTGCAATCCATATGGTTCCTTCAGTTGCAATGAACAAAATGAGGTTTTTAACCTTGACCAATGAAGTCCATTCACCATCTCAGTCTTTGTTCATCTGTCTAGATCACCTCATATGCTTATTCCTATCATAACATAAAAGTCGGTGGGGGATATGTATGTCGTTAGACTGTCTTGTTCAAACCAACTTTACCATTGGCACCTCCATAGTGGCATTATGTCTTGTTGACGAAGGTTATATTACAGCACTGTAGGGTTTATAATACAGTATATGGAGGGTGGATTAGAACTACATGAAAATCACAGTGGGTTTGAAAAATCAATTCTCCATTTCTGCAACATATATTCTCTGGCTGATCATTCACCAACTAGCAAAAACCTAACCTATAATAAGAGAACACCTGTCTTATGAGAACACTTTTGCTCGGCAAAAGGGGTGCTCTCTTAAGACAGGTTCTACTGTAAATCGCTGTGGGTTTAGATTTTACAACCGTTGATTATTTACAATTTCTGACAACCAAAAACAAAAAGCACTTTCCAACTTTCATCTCATGGACCATTGCATGTGCACAACCCGGAGATCCATAACACAAAAGTTTGCAATTGTTAATCACACTTTTATAAAGAAAAACTCTTTTTTTTTCGAGTGGAAAATCTATCCATACACAATTTAGTGGTGATCCACCCTCCAAGCACTGGAGATTGAAAGTTTAATGTGTTTATTTCTGACACGCCAACAGGTTGATCCTGGTTGCATTTGATGGGCATGTGAAATTTCTCGTTAGCTGGTAACAATAGAGGAGGATGCGCAAGAGTAAGATAGTGATTGCCACTTCCCAGTGGAATCATTCCAGCTCTATGAAACGGCTCTAAGAGGGGAGAGAGTGAACAGATTACATCTGGTACCATTAATGCAGAGGGCGGATTACTACTAAATTACTGTGGGGAAGACTTTCCACATGACACTTATTTAGAATTTCTGAGAACAAAGCACTAGCAAACTTTCACCTCATGGATCACCGGGCAGGCCTGGCATTCTTTAGGAGTGCAGGAGTGCTGCACGCCAACTGCACACCTAGAAAAAATTGAGAAGGGCAATTTTTTGCACCCCTTGATTTTCTGGAAAAGCCAGACCTGTTTGGGACTTCCTTTTAAATCTATTATCATTTCCTCCCCTGAGTTCCAATGTGTTCTATGTGCCTACTGGCACATAGAACACATTGGAACTCAGGGGACAATTTGTCAATGTTGCATTGATTCGCAATAATTCATGACCCATTCTGTGTCACATTTCGATACATTTTGAGTGTGGAAGGCAGTCACTTAAGAATTGAATGCAACATTTTGAATAATGAGAAGAAGATGTGTGTGCCAATTTTTATACGCCGGTTCTGAAAAAAACGGTCGTATTATGGTATACCGCTGTCCACATGTCGTACAATAACTTGAAATCGCTTCGAGCAATTTTTGTATTTTTTTGTGGAAAGTATATGTTGATGGAAGGAATCTCCCTTTCAATTTGTGTCACCGCCCGGTATGTCATTCCAGAGTTATGGGACTTTATTTGTCAAAATATAATCAATTTTCCACATGTCGAACAATAACTTTAAAATGCTTAGAGCAATTTTCATGATTTTTCGGTTTCAAGTATATGTTGATAGAAGGAATCACCCTTTCGATTTGTGTCGTTGTCCAATTTGTCATTCCAGAGTTATGGGACTTTATTCAAATTAATATACACAGAATGTTGTTGGTTATGATTATTGTACAAGAATATAAAAAAAACCTGACTGACAAGTACACATGTATATTCATATTGTGTGCTTCCCTCTTGTTACTAATAACGGGCATATCATGCGCTCATGGCGCAGCTGTTGATTCCACTATGTAGCTGAATGTAGTACAATTTTTCAGTCACAATATTAATACCTTGAAATGAATATAACCAAAATAGCATACTAGTTTTTGCATTGAAAATTTCAGGTGCAATTGCACTCCCAAGCAATCTGAGGAGGCAGGGTATTTTTTGTTTTCAAAAAATTGATTAGCAGTTTTTTGGTGATTGCCGAAAATTGATTAGCAGTCTAGAAGAATTGATTAGCAATTCACATTAACATGAAGTTGTTCACTTTCCTTTTGCTTTAGCCAAACAAGAGGCAGTTGGCACTTTAAAAAAGCATGTAAACTTGGCAAACACTACAGTTTCTCCAAATAAAAAGATTAAAAATAAGCACTTTGAAGTATCTTCTATCACTTCATATGCTTGAATGATGTATATGTGATAGAAGATACTTCATAGGGCACTATGAAGTCTTCCCAGCCAGCCTACATTTATGGATGGTAGCATAGTGAATGTTTGTAATATTTACCCTAGAGTGTTGGAAAAATCCCCCTCCCCCCCCCCCCCCCCCCCCCCCCCCCTTTATGGAGGTTCGAGATTTTCCCAAAAGTAAACAATGCACCGCCAATCTCAGACGTTCATTGCAGTGCACCCCCAACTCACACTTGGAATTCCTCCCTTTTGCCTAAAGCTCATGTATAGGTCGCACACCCATTTTCAAGTATATGCAGTCAACAAGAATTAGTTGCAAGTTTATACGTTTTGTCAATTTGGTGATGCAACGGAAATAGGTAAGTTTTCACGAGTTATCACGTGTTGAATAAGATAAAAGAATAAAGGAAAATTATTATGATTTAAAAAATACTTGCATTTTATTTGTTTTTGTTGTTTGTTTATCACCCCAATGTCTCCATCCCTGTCAAGAAAATCCAACACTCGTTTATGCCTGAGACTTCATAGTTTCAGAATCAGAGCACCATTTGCGCTATAACCTGCACATTTGTTGTGTTGTGTTTATGTTGGTTTTTCCAAAACGTGTCAGGAAAAACCAATATAAATACAACTGCGCAGGTTACAGCGCAAATGATATCAGTTTGTTTTCATTTGAGAAAGCCCTCAAAGTGCCGACGGTATTGTCCAATCAGAATATGTGATCATAAATTAGAAAAAGAAAAACGTCACTGAGGATTCCCATGCTAAATTAAACTTGATGATGTGTTACTATTTTAAGCCCCTCTACAGTATCTTCGTTTGTTTTTTATTCTCACATTTTGTAAATTATTTGGAACAATAAACTTGCAAAAATAGATTGTTTTTAGCTCATCTTGACAAAGTCAAGCTGAGCTAATCTCATCGCTCTCCATCCGTCGTCCGTCAACACCATGTTTTGGTCTTCTCCAAAGCCACTGGGCCAATTCAAGTGAAAGTTTGTGTGAGTGATGGTCCCAAAGGGGCATTTCATTTTTGTTCAACTCAGCATGCCCAGCACCATAGGGAGGGAGTGGGGGAAAATGCTCCAAAATATTTTAAAAATCTTCTTCTCAAGAACCAGTGTGTACAATGACTTGATATTTGCTATGGAGCTTCCATATGAGGTGTAGAATCAAATTTGTTCAAACGAAGTTCGTGAAGTAATATTTGGCTTTGTAATAGGAGGGGTAAGATTTTTGGCCCCGCCCAAAATTTCTATTTTCTGAACCGATGGTCTGGTATGAACCAAATTTGGTTTGTGGTAGTATTGGGTCATAAGTACTTGACCCATGCAAAAAAAAAAAAAATTCCCGCATCCCCATGGGAACACTGGGAGCTAAAAATAGAAATATTTTCAAACACCCATATTTCCCAAACCCCACGGAACAGAGAGCTTTTATTTGGTATGAAGTATCCTTATGACCAGTAGAATTGAATGGTAAAAAAAATTGCCATCGGTTATGTTAGGGTGTTCTGTAATGGGCATCGAAAAAATGCTGAGTCAGCATATTTGCAAAAATTTAAAAAAATCTTTTCTCCAGAACCAATCATCAGAATCTTTTGATATTTGGTATACAACATTCATAGGAGGGTCAGATAAAAGTTTGTTGAAATAAAGCTCATTGGTTCATATTTGGGCTCTCTGCAGGCGCCCAAAGTTTTAACATAGGGTAATATGGGGAATATTATTTAAAAATCTTTCTTCTTCAGAACCACCAGTCAGAATCTTTTAATATTTGGTATACATCATTGTTATGAGGATCAGATTCTAGATTGTTCAAACCAAGTCCCTAGGTTAATATTTGGGCTTCCTACGGAAGCCCAAATTTTATCTTTGTTCAATATGGAGGTTAATTTAAAAAATTCTTCAGATCCATCAGTCAGAATGCTTTGATATTTGGTATGCAACATCTCTATGGGGGTCAGATTCAAGTTTGTTCAAATCAGATCCCTAGGTATATATTTGGGCTCACTATGGTAGCCCAAATTTTTACTTTGTGCAATATGAGGAAATTTCTTTAAAAATCTTCTTCTTCAGACCCACCAGTTGGAATGCTTTTATATTTGGTATACAATATCTCTAGGGAGGGGGTCAGATTCAAGGTTGTTCAATTCGAGTGCCTAGGTTAATATTTGGGCTCCATATGGGAACATGAAATTTAACTTAGTACAATATGAGGGAATTTCTTCAAAAATCTTCTTCAGATTCACTTGTCAGAATGCTTTCACATTTGGTATACAACATCTCTAGGGGGGTCAGATTCAAGTTTGTTCAAATCGGATCCATAGGTTAATATTTGGGCTCGCGATGGTAGCCCAAATTTTAACTTAGTGCAATTCGAAGAAATTTCTTTACAATTTCTCTTCTTCAGATCCAACAGTCAGAATGCTTTCATATTCGGTACACATCTCTAGGGAAGTCAGATTTAACTGTGTTCAAATCAAGAGCCTGGGTTAATATTTGGGCTCTCTATGGGCGCCGGAATTGGCCATTTTGCTGAAGAATTAAAAATTTTGTATCCAGTACCCTCCAGAGGTACTAAGATTAATCCGCATAGGTTGTATCAAGGGGCTTCATAGGGGAGCTCTACATTTTACTTATGATCAACTGAAGAAAAGGCATGATGCCCAGATTATTTTTGTCACTCCTGAGGGACTCAACGATTGATAGTGTAGCCTATGGAGATGGCTTGCTTAATGTAGACTCATTCTTGGACTCTGTTTAAATTGTGTTCTGTACAAGATGAGCGCTTCAGGCCCCGTGGGGCCTCTTGTTTAATAGAAATATTATCAGCAACCACGCAAATACCAGCCATTTCATAAAAATAATTGACTCGCATCCTGCGAATCACTTTTACGATTTTGATTCGCAGACAGTCGTAATTGTCTCGCAAACTGCGATGCAAACCCGAACAAAAAATACCCTGGGAGGGCAATTGTTTTGCACTCCTTGATTTTCTAGATTGCCAGGCCTGATCGGGGGCAACTGGAGATCCATGGGATGAATGTTTTCTGGTGCTTCTTGTACTTTTATGAAAAATTTGAAATGTTCTTAGTGGAGAATCTACCCCCACAGTGATTTAGTAGTAATCCACACGTGGACATATTGTATACTTGCAGAGCAAACAATTTTTTTAATGCATGTATTAAAATAATCTCTGTATTTGCTTTAGGGCATTTTTTAATATCTTTAACTCTTAACCCGCTGAGTATTTTCAAGATATTTTACATCAAGTCTAGTCACGGTACAGCAGCCATGACTAGATTTTATGAAAAATTCATTTGAATTTAATTTGAGCAATCATTGGTGAAAAAATCCATTTATTGGAGGAATATTTAATTAATTGAGTCCAAATTATCCTTATTCTCAGGCCAAAGCAATTCTGCCTTTGTGCGGGAATATCCACCAACAGGATGCAAGGGGTTAACATGGTGGTTATCATCTGTGAATGTTTTCAGTTATTTCATATATCATATTTCATTTTTCACCCTAAATCATCTGGGGAGTGGGAAGGAATGCGCCAGAAATTGGAATTGGGCACAAAATAGGCACGCACGTGCAACTGCTCGCCTCTTATGTCCACGTCTGGAAACAGCAGAAGAAACACTAGATGGAGTAGTATGTTCATGTATACCTGGTGTGATGTCCTGTGCACTGGTAAGTGATGCTGGCTGAAGTGATGCAGAGTATGAAGTGAGCTCTGATGTCATAACTGGAAAAGTGGTCATCCGGGTGCAAACCATGTGTGGTCTACATTGAGTAGCATTGGTAGCGGTAGTAAAATTGCTATAGTAATGTCTTGTTTCTGATCTGCTGCCAACCAGCAAGAGGTTATGTCCATCTATGAAGCACATGAAAGGAGATTCAGTACACATAACTGGGGTTGGTGCCACTGATTGTGAGGTAGAAACACTTGAACGACTCGTTGCAGAATGAGGCGACTGATAGCGGGACCTTTGGTGACTAGCGTCTGCAGCATAAGGCGGCAGGACATTGTCTAAAAACAGTTGCAATAACACAGGCATTTTTGTAGATGGCAGAGTCTTTTTACCCTTATGTTGTAGTGCTACTCCGACAAGCCGTAGTTCAGTTGCGGGTATCATTGAGATCCAAAGATGTTAGCCTCCTGGACTGTAAACCAGAAGTTCTTTCCTTTAAGGCATGAAGCGCACATTGTAATTTTGTAAAGCTATATCTAAAAGTAATAATTCCTTCACAAAGTTACTGGTGTGCAAGCCATGCGGCTTAATTAGAATATTTTTTGTTTCTGTCAGTGAGGTCAAATCAAAGGCGACATCTCATAGTCCGGCCGCCTGGTCACGGATGCCTGTTTTTGGTGTACAAAGTTTTTTTTCTCTGTGGATTCTGGTAGGGTGGGACATACTTGTGAAGAATTAATCGGCTGGTCATTTGTCAGCCTTGAGCAATTTGAGAAACTTGGGTTAAAAAAAAGATGGCCACCAAAATGGCCACAGTGAATATAGAAATGACGCTGTAATACATGTTTGACTGCCAAACAAATGATTTTTCCAATATTTCAAACCATTTGGGTAATGCACAGTAAGTATCTTTTATTTCAAGTACCAATGAAAAAAAATGGAATTCAAAAAGGCAGCCAAAATGTCGACAAAATTTGGGAAAAAGTCGTTTTGAGATCATACTTAACACAACACTCAAACTTCTGACAGAAATATGTAGCATTACATTGATATCTTTCATTTTCCGAAGACAAGAAGTAGTACTGCAGTATTGCTACAAATTGCAGGTAGAGTTGTAGAAGAAATGTCAATGAATAAGCAGCCCAATTGCTGAAACCCTATACTGAACTACGCAGTGTGTCTGCATCTGCTTCGTTCAACTGAGCTGCTCTGCAGTCTGTCCCCAAATGCGTCTGTTCATTACAACACTCAATTGTTGCTTTAAAAGCACAAAAAAATTGTGCATGCCAATCGAGAAGAGCTACACCCGCACCTGTTAGTTTTGCAAGGCTATGTACTCAAACAGGAACACCAAACCATGCGCAAAACCATGTCGGGGGCAACCAGTACACCAGTTGGAAGAGTCACGGGTGTTAAAGTTTTTGAAATTTCATCCTTGATAAAACCAAAATTTGTAGCAATTGTGGGGGGACGAGGTCTAAAGTGTGCTTCCAAATGCTTACTTGAAAATGTGCGTGTTTGATGTTCTCTGAATGCTTTGGTGATTGGAGGTAGGCTACACAGGCTGGGAACTTTGGTAGCACCCTTCTTTCCTATCTTCGATGTCCAAACACTAATTCGCATCTTGAGATGGCATGAGCCGCAAGCAAGTTTGGGATAATACCTCTGTGCTTCTCAACAGTTGCTGCGATATCAACAACCGATTTTCATTTTATGGGAGATTCCAGGAAAATATTGCATGACAAATTTTGGTCCTGCAGAAGCAACGTGTACACATCAGTGTCATCTGCAAGAACTAGGACATTGTCATTGCCAGGTGCAGCCTGAAGAGCTTGTTGTACAATAATGTTATCAGCTTCTTCATGCTCAGTTGCCATGTCATGCCTATCAATAACTACATCCTTGTTTATTTCAAGTGGTGCAGCGTTTTGGCCAGTTACAAACAATGCATGTTGCCTGATGTTGTCAACAGCGAACTGTTTGACATTTTTGTGAATCAATTTAGATGTGACAATCAACTGTTTCTTATATTCAGTTACAGTCAGAACCAATTTCTGAGATGGTAGTGGGGACGTTGCACTCAACGTAAATTTCCTGCAACAAGCCTCGCCACTTAGCTCTAGTGGCACACTTAGTACTGAAATCTTTGTACCTGTCAAATACAAAGTAGGTCTCTCCAGACAAGAGTCTCTGCTTCACTTGTTCCTGAAATTTCTTAACATAATATTTTACTGTTGGGGGACATAATTTGCTGGGAGCAGTCCAATGTGGTATCCGCAGTAGCGCACAACCATCTATTATTGTGCAAGATGACACATTTCTCTTTGATGTCTTCACAGATGAAATCATAACTGCAGTTTCTGATTTCAGATCGGACTTAGATTTTGATATTCGCATATCACCATTCTCATTGAAAAGAGCTGTCGGAATTGGGGACAATTCATATGATAGTATGTCATTTATACTAACGTCTCTTGAGCTAGCTTGAAGTCCCATTACCTGTGAGTAAATAAGATTGCTGTCAAAGGTTTTGTTGTCACTCAACTTGACTGACTTTTTCATAACTGCCATTATTTCAATGGGCATTGATATCTTATCATAAAACCCACTCGGGAGTTTGTTCCCAAAATAATTCAATGTTTGCCGGCCAATTGATATGGTCATGCCCAAATTTACATTTTGGGTAGCAATCTGCCTACTGACTACGTGTATTTAATATTGCATCAGGGAGTTGTGTGGGGTCCAGTGAGTGTGTGACCATTGCGAGTTTGTTCCTGATACCCTCACGATCTGCATGGTCAGCAGCAATTCTCGCCTTCATCTCCTATTTGTGTTCAAGCAATGTTTGTTCTTGGCGAGGAGCAAGCTCAAGCATGCTCCTAAAAATACCAAGACCCAAAGATATTCTACCACTGTTGGGGTTTCAACCCAAGGAAGCCTCCCCGGGAGAGCCAAGCTGCAACTTGGGAAAGAAGGGGAGGTCAAGCATGCCTCCATCCCCCAACGAACGGTCAAAAGAACAGGAAAGCAGAGTGAAGGCGGAAGGACAAGCCCAAGCATGTCCACAGTGGGAGGTCCCAACCGCAACAAGACAAAAAAAGGTGGGGGGGGGGGGGGGGGGGGGGGGTCAAGCCCAAGCATGCCTCCCTATGCTTAATGAAAGGACAAGATAACGTAAAAGCGGTAAGGCAAGCTCAAGCATGCCCCACTCACGAAGATAAGGATCGCGATTAAAGGAACGAAAGGCATTGGTCTTCCACCGCCCCATTAACTGAATCTGTGCATCGCTGTAATTCTTTGGGGCTGCCAGTGGGGCCGCCCTAATACGGAAACTATGGCCCTTGAAGAAGGTGGGGTCAAGACCGCTGAAGAGGAGACACCAATGTAAGGTAGAAGTAAAGTCCCTGCGGAGCTGGGGAACCATCAGGGAAAGCAAATAGAGGCCCTGGGGTGGGTCCCCGGGAGAGTAAATTGTACTGTAAAAGCTTCACGGGGCAAACAAGGTGAGGTTGGGCCTGTAAACACACCTTATGGCAGGACTGACCCAAATTGTGCTTAAAGTCGCAGAAGACCAGGACCACTGACTGTGGAGACCAGAGGAGGGCATCCGCCAAATGCAAGACCATGTTGCCTTGGGAGGGACAGGAGGGGCAGAGCTCTTCTTCTATCCTGGCAAAACCTTAAAAAGCCGTGGCAAACGGCCTGAAAAAGGCCCTGTTGATATGCGCTAGGTGTGTACACATCCAAACTGGAGACTAGACACTAGAGAATGTCTCTGTGATGGGGAGCCAAAGGTCTGTCGACGGACATAATTATTTAACCCCAGCAAGCAGTTTGTGCACAACAAAGTTCTGAGTGTGATCCGGGAGACCCCGCAGCTTGTGGACATATGCCAAACCTGATAACATGGAGGTGATGGATTTTGCAGAATAATGTTCCCGAAATAAAAAGGACACAAACAAGCCCATCACAGAAACTGGAATCGGTCACGAAACTAAAATGTCGAAGCTTGAGCAGAAAGCAAAGAATTTTCCAAGAGTTCCCTCCTAGGCACGTCTGGTGGTTGGGACTGAGGCATGGTCCAGCAGATGATTCAGTGTCAATAAGTGGTGCAATTTCAGATCCAGAGGGATGCAGACAGGGTCTGGATAACAGGTTGGAGCAACTTCCTTGAAGGCGGTGACCTGTGAACGAGAAAGGTGATCAGAGGTGATATTGAGTCTGCTGGGGACATGTCGAGCACGAAAAAGCACATTATGTCGCAAACATGTAAGCACGAGAGTCCATAGTAATGTGAGCAGGTGAGCATCCTAAGAGGTCTGAGAATTTATGATGGACACTACGGACTCATTGTCAGACAGGAACAGGATACGTTTGTTTTGCATGTGAACCAGATTTGTGACCGACCGCCCCTGGGGGGAACCCTGGGCACCCAAGTGGAAGCCAAAAGTAAAACCATCTAACAAGATTTGAGAAAGTATGGGATTGTATCCTGACAGTAGGCTATTTAGCTTGCGGACCTGAACTTGGGTGGCAGGTGGTGGAAGTGGCAGCCGCTGGTCGAGAGAACCAGCCACGGTTGTATCCCTGAGGTCCTCGAGATGACCCACCCGTGAAATGAAAGGAGCACTTGGTAAAGCTATGTGACTGCTGACATTTGAAACAGGTGTGGGAATAACTACAGTTACCCTCACACGTTATGCCCTTGTGGGAGCGAAAGCAAAAACCCTGGGAATGGAATGTCTACCCTTCGTGGAAGTATTGCCCGACCGCACCCTGCTAAACTGTGCGCAGACACACGAAATAAAAACCAGGTCGTTTCATTGAGCAGTTTATATTCTGGTTTATCATTCTGGATTAAATTGTCCAAACCTCCTGAAGAGCAGGGTTATCTGGTTTATCATTCTATTTTTGACATGCTCAGTGGAACGCACATAAAAGTTCAATGCCTCGCACAACAACATTAAAAAAATATTCTGATTTTGAGTGTCGAAAAAGAGATAAACAGGGCAAGGTTCATGAAAAAATGCTATAACTAAAGAGAGAGAAACTATAAAAAAAGTTAACGATTATTTATCCCTTAAAAGTGGCTTTTCAAAAATATTCAATTTCCAACTGAAAGTGTGTTTTTCTCCCAGAAAAATTGTTGCAACTTTCAGAAGATCCTTTTTGACCATTTTATTTCCATGATAGCAGCAATGCAGTTTCTGACACCATCACTGGAAGATTTCTAATGAGGGCCTTTTTAATGATGGTTCTCTAAGATTGTTTAAAAATGAAAGCTGGGATATGTTTCCCATGCTTTGTATATCCCCCTCCTAACAATGCATTCATGCTTTGTGTTTCCAAGCGACATCAAGTAGGGGTTTACGTGGAATAGTATTTGCATTAAACATATTCTGTTGGGATTTCTAAACGACAGTTTAGGTTTACATGAAATAGTAAACCAAGTAAACCGGAATAGTTCACTGAAATGTACCCTCAATCAGGCTGATTAGTCTATTTTTAGAATAAGCAAGAAGCCAGTTAACACTTTCGCTGATGCGCATGGAATTGTGGGAAGCTTTGGGATAAACAAATACACATGGGAACAGTGACAGGAATATAAACAATGATGATATAATTACACTTTTGGAGGTACTAATTAAAATAATTCGCAAAACTACTCCAACGGCCTTCATTTTCACAATACATTTTTTTTTCCTGTTTGAAATTAAAAATAATTTGCAGATTTTTGGGACCCAAACAGCGTGTATTTTCTATTCATATCGAAATGTTCATTTTCTTATGTTTGTCATTTTGATATTTTCCTTCCATCTTTTCAGCACAAATTTAATGTAGTCAACTATTTCAAATAAGTTGCAAAAATAACCCAATTCCTTTTATTTCTGCTGTGTATTTTGGTCTTTCAATCAAAGTCATTTGCTCGCTCAAAATTCTGTGACGGAACATACCCGGTACCGCTTTTTTCAGGCCTCATCTTCTGTTTTTAAAACTTATTTCTATTAAATTTTAGCTTGCTGTTATACACTTAAAGTACCAGTATTCCCATATTTATTTGCTTGAATGTGTCATTTACGACGTTTATCAAATTTTCACCTGGTGGGCTCAAATTGTAGTAGTGCTGCCAGTGGCCTGGCCATGGGGAGGGGTGGGGGTGGGGGGTACGCACCCCCTCCACTTTTCCTCCAAATTGGTCCTCGAAATATGTCCAAAAATGGCATAAAAATCGTAGGGGGTTAGGTTGTAGATTGCTTGTCCTAATATCTGTGTCGGTGAAAAGATAGACAGTTGTCTGTACATGAAAAACCTCAAAATATTCTCTCAGATGGAAGGAGATGGGGTGTTTTTGAACCCTAGAATTCAAAATTTTTGTACCACGGGCCCAACCATGGTCAGCCCTAGCCCGTGGTATCGACGACCCTTGGCCGCCCCATATCAGACATATTTATTTTCCTCTAGTGGAAACCCTGATTATTGTTAACTTGGTTACCCAGCTCAAACTTTAGGGACGCAAAAATCTGAGATGTGAAGGCTTGGAAAGCTTTCACTTGCTTTGGACTTGTTACACCACTGAGTGCTGCTGACCCCACGATAAAGTTTTGCTGCTGACTCCTCGATAAAGTTTACCATTCCCACAAGCATATTTTTCCACAGGTAAAATAAAAACAGAAGCGTGAATGAATTGAAATGAACAGCATTGAACACAAACACAACCAATTAATGTTTTTAAAGATACACATTTGTGCCGCGAATGAAAACCATTGTGGATCTGCGCTGAGATGTTCTACGAATTGTTTTTCTTTCAGTATGCAGTGAGCATTGGTGGGATGTTACACACATATGTGTTGGTGCCTCATTGGTTGGTAATAATTAATGGGCAGGATTACGGTAGTGTCATTGTGGCGAAAACAGAACAACACTCCGCAGATTAAAATGTCGTATTATTGACACTTTTTTGACACGCAGGCCTGTCAAATTAATAATTTTCTTAAGGTTATGCATTTTCGAACAAAATAGTTTTCTTTTGTTTGATTCAAATCCTGTTCGACATTTAGTTTGCGAGGTGTGATTTTTTTTGCCAGGCCGTACTGATAGCGTGGTTAATTGGTTACACTCAGTATTTTCCCAGTGCTATAGATAGTAACGCAAACGGGGTTCGTTACCCCCTAGTTTACACTAGAAATCAGGGGTGATGGAAACCGAGTCTTTAAAGAACTGTACATGTAATGGTCTACATAGAAAACTTTTACTGCCAGGTGTTGGTGACTATAGGCTCTATTCTACCAAAATTCCAGCAGTAGCAATCATTGACAGCTGCTGACATCCTGAAGTTCCCACAGGGAAAACTTCTGTGTGAATCTCTTATGCAGAGTAATATGGCTAGTTATACTGACATTTAGCAATAAATCTACTGAACTAAAGAAGCTTCCTCCCCAACAAACACTGAAGATGCTTACTGGTCATGAGAATCAGCTCTCTGGGTTGATTCTCATTACCTACATGTGCAAGCCATCAGTAAGCTGATTTAAAGAGCTTTATTGAATTAAAATGTAATTCTACTATTTGGAGGCAAAATTATCTTATTTATATTGGAAGTACATTGGAAGCAAGGGTGTAATTTTGCTTCAGATTCAGAATGTTTTCTTGTGATTATCCTACAACTTATTTCAGCTGGCACTCTGTAGTGAATGTAATGGTTAGTACAGTGCAGGCAGAAACAAGCTGTATGATAACACAGTAGTAGTACAGTGTTAATGTAAATTAGTTGAATGGTAACCACTTTCCACCCAAGCGGAATAATGCAACCTGACCAGCCATGGAATTGATACCATTTTCTGGAAAGCTCTCACAGCAGGCCCATCAAAGGATGGTATCAGAGCCTTGTTGAATATAAATTAAGGAAGGAAACCCCATTGTTATACTGTAAATTAATTCTGCTAGTACCAGAACTTTACCCTGTAGCTTTCTATTTACAAGTCAGACTGGTGTAGTAACTTTAGGGGTCACTTTTATCCATTGGGGTGGGATTAGGAAAAATAGTGGTGAGCACAAGCAGTACTTATGCTTGGTGTTGTGAATGCTACACAACTCATATTCCCAAATGTTAAACTGATGTGTTCCATTTGAACAGTGTTGAAATGCACAAAGAAATATGCATGGTTTTCGTTTGTGGTGTTCAGTGGACCAAATAATTCATAATAAGTAAAGGTCATAGCAGCAACTAAGTTCGCCCGCAAGCTTCAAGTAGAACGTCTTGACAGAGGTGCAAGGCAAGAGGGGCGCTGGTAGCCCATCATGATTGACCGGTTGTTTCTGTTAGTTTGTGCATGCTACGCCCACGAATACTCTTGCTATTTATCGTGCACGGCAGTATAGCTCCACCCTCACCCTCATGTGGAAGGAGGTAGAGGGTATGTATAGTTCATAGGTATAATTTTGTTTATAAATGGGCAGTGGAGGGGGTTGATGGTCCCAACTTCATAAGATACACCTGCGGTGGGTGTTAATGAGAGGTCGCCATAGAAGGACTGTATATCAGCCCCTGGGTTGAGGGTTCTGGGTTCAAAATTAGTTTTAACACAACCCTGTGTTGTGCAGGGCTGTGGGCTCTTTCATGGCAAAGGCCCATATTAAAGAAAAAGTCCATCATGAAGCAATTGTATGTCTTTAAGGAAGGACCTGGAAGGCCTTTGAGGCGTTGGTATAAATTTTAACACCTTACCCGGTACAATCTTCTCGTGTACTGAGGGTGTAAGTAATAATATAAGTAGGTAATATATTTGCCAGCCTTGTCAGCTAGTGTGGTGAGGTGAGAGTGTTGTTCCATTTGACATTGTGTAAGCCACCTACATGTGCGTTTGACATGTCAGACTGTTGTTTGTTTGTTGTGCAGCGGTGCAGGGATAGACAGCAGATTGTGGAAGAGTGAGCTTTGCTGGTAGGAGCACAGTGGCCTAGTCATGTTTGTTTAGTGTCGACTGTCCTGGTTTAAGGTTCCGTAATATGCCCTCTCTGGTACATTTATGGGCAAACTCAGTGAAGGTAGAAGTGAGAATAGGCATTTTCCCGGATCAGTGTTACCCACGCATGGCTGGGCCATGGTTTGTCTACGTGGGGAAGGACAGAAAAAGTCGCCCGGCCTGGTGGCAAGTGCAGGTGAGAGGCTTGCGTCCGAAGCGTTAGGTTCAGCGGAAAGGGACTAGGGTCCCTGCTCATCTAAAGTGATATAGAACCTTATGCTCTCTGATGAGGTATTGGTAGGACAACTGATGGTTCCAACGGTGAATCAGGTGTCATGCTCCGGTGACGAGGGGTAAGAGTCAGACACCAAGGGACAAGTATTGTCCCAAGGACTGACATGAGTGGACTGGTCGGTGGACAGAGTGGTGTTCAGTGGCTCGGGGCCGGCTGATTCCGTGGTGGTTAATATCCATGGTGGTATAGGCAGTGACATTGGTATCGCCATTGGACTCATCTGAATATTCGAGTTAAGAGGGCAATCTTCCTCCGGAATATTGACCTGTGACCATGGTAGTGAGCTACTACAAGGGGTCATAGTACCATGACACGTGTGCTACCACAACAAAGGTAATTCATACACCTCGCCTACTTTCGGTCACCTCCACCACTGCTGTACTCAGTACACTTAAGCGTACTGAGTACAGAAGTGGTGGAGATGACTGAAGTGTACTTAGTACAGCAAAGGTGGAGGTGACAGAAAGTAGGCGAGTTAAATGTACTGAGTACAGCAGAGGTGGAGGTGACCGAAAGTAGGTGAGGTGTATGAACTACTTTTGTTGTTGTAGGTTGGACCTATGCTCCTTCGGGGAAGCTTGTTGTTTTGAAACTTAGTGTGTTTGTATAAGCAGTACTCTTTTGAATATTATGGGGGTCCTGAAAAGGGCCGTTGGTAGGCGTAGTGTGGTACTGCAATCATGATTCCTGTTTATTAGCAGGAGTGTTATCCGTTGATTGTGCTGTTGTCTGTGATTCAGTCCCTGCTTTGGAGGCTTCTTGCAGAAGCAGTCCTGCGACTAGCAAGGAGATTTTTGCAGCCATGTCTGCTATCTTCTGATCTTCAACTGCACCAGTATCTATGTCAGTAGTAGCCCACTGGTTTATGTGTGTTATCGTTTCTTTGACACTCTGGGAATGTTTGGCAACTAATTCTTCTGGTTAGAGATCCAGTTCCCTCTGCTCTGGGATGCCTTTGGTTATTGGTGGACGTATGGTGTAGGTCCAATCTGATGATTGGAGATGGCTTATCCAGTCCTGTGCAGGCTTGGGTTGCTGGTCTTTCAGAAGGATCTAATTGGACGCATGGTTAGAGTGATTATGGAAGTTCGCTCCCCTGTGGTGGGGTATAAATGAATCATGGCGGATGTGATAGTAAACGTCACAAAAGGTAGTGTTTCCATTGCAAGCTACTGCCAGTTTTCAAAAGCATGGATGTTGAAGACATTGAGGTCATCACAGATGAAATGTCAACTTGAATGATGAATGTGCGAGCCAAGATCATCAAGAGCAGAGATAAGTGACACCACAGTGCATGGTGGGGGGGGGGGGGGGGACAGTCCTACAGTCCTAAGTGGGCATACCCCCGAATGGATCAGAACTCATAGGAGAGGGAAGACCAGGTGGAATCTGGATTGTAAGCTAATGAGGCACACACCTGGTAGGTTACCAGTCCAGGAAATGCCTGATGTAACCCTCCTCTGTGAAGAATGTGGGGGTAGGGGGGACAAAGGAGTTGTGTACTGGAATTAATCAGTTAGTGGTTATGTTCATGGATGTATGAGTTATTTGGTAGAGTGTACCGCTAGTTGGTGGGCCCGGTGGACACAGGCAGGTCGATCAGACCCTGAGTCATTCAGGCGGGAGACAGGGTATGCACCAGGATGTCACTGAGATTCGTGCTGTGTTTGAACACCAGGATTGGAGGTTCCGGGAATAACCTCCGTAGTTTGGTATTAGTAGACAGGAGTTTCCCAGTATTTTAGCAGCGCTTTCTTAATTTTAGAAATAAATGTGTTGAAAGTGGTGGGGAAGACCAATGGAGGCTCCATGTGGGCCTTATTACTCTGACCTAGGCTGGTGATAGTGAGTAAAGTTGGTCAATCAGTGAAGTTGACAGTGGAAAGCATGGGTTCAATCTGTTGCTTGGTATAACCCAGTAGTAGGAGTTTGAAGGCAAACTGCTCCTTGTGGTGTGTATAATGTGCTTCAGTGGAGTTGTTACGTACGAAGTGTGTGAGCTCACCTTTGATGAATCCCTTGAATGTGGCCGGAAGATTGGCTGATAGGCGGTGAAGGTATTGGAATGCTTCTTTTGGTTTGATGTGAAGGCACACATCTATGACACCAGTGGCTTGGAACCGATCGCCTTTATAAATCTCGGTATCAAGGAAAGTGACTTGAGGCCTCGTAAACGAAGCGAAACGTCGGGTATGTCTGGTTGGTTCTTTCCATGAAGTCATGCAGGTCCGGCGCAGATCCTGTCCAGATGATGAAAGTATCATCACGGTAGCAGAGCCATTTGTGAATCTTACCCTGGCCCATTGAAAGGAGTTTGGTCTCCCAGGTATGGGCTGAAATGTCGGCTATTTCGGGACTTGCTTTACTGGCCATGGCAGCTCCCAAAGTTTGTATGCACATCCGCTCATAGAATTGGAAGCATTGTGCTTGATGATCAGCTTGAGGAGTGTTAATAAAGAGGCAGTGGATGGTCTCGGGATGAGATAAGGTATATTTCGGTACTCAGACAGACCTTGTTCAACAGCCGCTAGAGCTTCCTTGTGTGATATGTAAGTGGACATATTAGCAATATCAGCAGAGATGAGGATGGAGTCTGGGGTGAGCACAAGCAGTCCTTATGATTTGTGTTGTGAATGCTACACCGCTTGTATTCCCAAATGTTAAACTGGTATGTTCCATTTGAACCATGTTGAAATGCGCATGGTTTTCGTTTGTGGTGTTCAGTGTACCAAATAATTCATATACATGCACAGCTGTCTAACCTTTACTATAGCTATAGAAACGAGGTCTGAATAAATGAATTTAGGAAAAGGTATAGAATCATCGGAATGCAATGGCTGGGGATATTTTTCTACAAAACTGATATATATTTTAATTGTCTGCAAGAATGATTAGTGTCACTTGAACATGTTATGCGCAGACACATGGATTTGTTTATCCCATTTAATTTTATTTCCGGATTTGCGCAGTTGAAAGTGTAAACTGGCTTATACTGATATCAATTTTAAATGAGAGATACACCTAATGTAGTCAATCTCGATGAGCTAAGTACAATTGGTGCAAGAAGGTGGTGATGACACCTGGTGATCCATAAACTCTCGGAAACGCAGTTTCTTCAGAATTTATTACAACAGATATCGATCCTTTAGTGATTAGGTTTTAGACATTGATAGACACCTCTGCATGATTGAAAACAAGCACACCTGTTGACAGTTTCAGAAATGAGGTTGATTAGAAATGAACAAGTCCATGTTGCCTGAGACATTATTTTATATAATAATCAAGAAGAAATCCTAAGCCAGTTAAAAAAAAACTGTGTGTGTTTTAATAGATGTGTGCTAGTAGCCACTATTGTGGCTCTTCTGAAAAGTGCTGAAAGCCACCTTTGTGGCTTTACACTGTATGTATCGTCTTATTTATTTGCACTCTCTATAAATAATTGCTTTGTTATTTTTATTGAACAAAATCTTTCTAAACTGAGGCTCCCTTTACTGGTAGCATTGTGTCTTTGAAAAAAATACTTGTTACAAATTACCTTTGAAATAGAATTTAGCACTCGACCAATAAACATGAAAACAAAAAGCTCCAAATAATATCTGGTTTCATATTAGGCAAGTAGTATGCTGTTTCTGTTTCTCAACCTTTGCCTCGACTGAATTTGACGGCTCATCCAAAATAAGGAGTATGAGGATGGGATTTGACATTGGTAAGACAACTTGTCTCTTAAATCTGAAAACCATGGGTGGCAGGCTTCAACATCAATATGGGCTTTCACATACTAGTAGGTCAGTACACAACTTGCTCATGATGTCTTAACTACTGATTGTCAAATGATGGCTGGAATCCAATTAGCTTTAATGATGCAGTACACAAGGTCCTCCAACATCATTTTTAGACGATGTCTGGTCTCATAGTGTTGGTGTTCAGGGCTTATATTTTGACGAGAATCCGAGAATCGATTCGTTCAAAGATTCACGCAATAAAACTGGCGAGAATCCATGTAGATTCTCGCTGCACCTCTGCTAGGATTCGCTCAAAGATTCACGCAATAAAACCGGCGAGAATCCATGTAGATTCTCGCTGCACCTCTGCTAGGATTCGCGTGAAAAAAATTGAGTCAATTTAACACTTTAACTAACACAGCGGCAACAAATTAACCAATAGAAGGCTAACATGACCTGAAATATCCTGACACTTTGTCAATAAAACCTTACAAATATGGCTGTCATTGGAACCGGCTCATATTTGTAAGATTTTATTGGTAAATATTGTTCATTTAATTATTTTATCATTTATTTATTATTTATTGTTTAAAAATTATCAAACTTAGTTTTAAAAACTAAAAAAGTGTATTGGATAAAAGGTTAATGTGTGTTATCAGTATACAACAGTGGTTCAACCTTGGTGGCTTCATGGGATTCTGGGACACTCATAGTAGGTATGGATTCTCGCAACCATTTTCACGAGAATCCAAATGGATTCTCACAAATTTAGACGAAATATACGCCCTGGGTGTTGTTGCTTTCCGATACCCTGCTGGAACTGACCCCTCGTCACCTGGGCATTAGCCCATTTCAAATTCCTCTCCGTGGAAAACACAGGAAGCGGGGCAGTGCTTGTTTACTGCAGTAAACAAGTTCTGCTTTACTTATAAAATCCTCCATGGGAACCCTGGGAAGTGAAGCAGTGCATGTTAACTGTGGTAAACAACCTCTGTTGTACTGGTGAAATAGAACCTGGTCGCCATTGCTTGCTGTAGGAGTCCTCTAAAATGGGCAACATAGGTAAAAATGATTGGCTAAACTTGACTTTATCTCCATGTTGCAGTCATGATTAGCTATTGTGCAGAAGTATGTGGCCTTAATTAAGCACCAATAAATAAATAAATTTACTTGTAAAATATGACTCCGGTCCTTTAAATTGGACATGATAGGTAAAAGCGATTGGCTGAACTTGACTTCATCCATTTGTTGCAGTCATGAGACAGCCAAACATGGTGAAAGTCACTTCAACACCAATAAAAAAGTAAAGAAAATTTCAGATTCCACTAAAACATTGTGTCCTTCAAAATATACATACAGGGTTCTGTCAGGCCTCATCTGAAGTACTTTTCACTGGACAGTAGCCAGTACATTTCACACATACTGTAGTCAGCAACTTATACACTTATGTGTAGCTGATGTAAGTACATGTAAACCAAGGAAGCATGACCACTTCAGCTAACGTAATTGTTATGGTCTGGCAGTTTAAGTGTTAGACACTTGAATGGCAGGTGATATTGTCAGTTCCGGCAAGCTTGAAGGTGCTTGAAATTTGGCCAGGGTCCTCTAGCAAGCCAGAAAATAAGCAGACTGACATCTGCAAAATGAGGTCCCCACAGGGTGAATTTAGTGATGCTACCCTGCACAGCAGGGTAGCATCACTAAATTTACCCTCTGTGAACCTCAATCTGAATCAGGGTCTCAAAACTAAACAACGAGGTACCCAGAGAATAAATTGGCCCACTGTATTGGATAGTATCATCAAATTCACCCTCTGGGGGCCTCATTCTGCAAATGTCAACACGGCTTATTTTCAGGCCTGTCCTCTAAAGTCTTTGAATTAGAGATGGGTCTAAAAAGGTTATGCTTTTGTGTGCTTGTATAAAATATGTACAACAATCGGTTTGTATCTGCGACTGTGTTTAAGGGTGTCTAACTAGAGCGGTCCATGTAACTTTCTCTTCACACTGAATGCAGCTTTAATCGAACTGTAGGTTATCGCTCTGATGTTGAGAAAAGTCTTGAAATTTATTTG
Organism: Pictodentalium vernedei; assembly: GCA_031216915.1. NCBI lineage: Eukaryota > Metazoa > Mollusca > Scaphopoda > Dentaliida > Dentaliidae > Pictodentalium > Pictodentalium vernedei. Next base: position 738,016,805 of record CM062297.1, read on the forward strand.
TAAGTCCTTCAATTTTTTTCATTCTTGACACTGAAGCCGGTCTTCAAAATATACAGTTAAAACTAGAAGTCCTGTCATGAAATGCGCACAAATAGCACGTTGATCTGTGTGTCAATCTACGCATTATGACCATAGTTAGGCTATCAAATTCTGTACATATGGCCTGTGCACAAGCAATGTTTCAGCCATGAGTAACCAAGAGAACCTGCCGTGCTTTGGATGCCATTCGATATGCCAATTGTGCGCAATTCCTATGTGTAATTAAGCCTAGATAAGCGCACAGTTCGTGACAGGACTTCTAGTTTTAACTGTACTCTTTCTTGCAAGTTCATGAGAAACTTGAGAAAAAAACAAATTTTTCAGTTCACAGACCACATGGTAGTTGACCCATGGGAACCCTGGGAAACTGGAAGTTTGAGTTTTTAGTGATACTAACATACAGTACAGTTGCCGTGGATTAGTCGTAATCCATGCATGGACAGGGATGTCCATGCATGCGTTTATCGGGTAAAAAAAATCTGCAGCCAAATTTAAATTAATGAAGGACCGGGTTGTACCCGGTGCTTCATTAAATAAATATTTGATGACTATTCCTATAATTATTGTTTGGAATCTAATATTATTGTGTCCGTGGATATTTTGCCCTACTGTGGAAAGTGGCCAATCCACAGTGGCCATTCTGAAAAAGGGAAAAGGTGGATGCCTTCCAGCCAGGTGGCTGGATATCAAATCATCCTGTGTGTTCTGCAGGATATTTGCTGGTTTTCATTTCTAAAGCATTTTTTGACTGGTCTATTTTATATTACTATGTGCAAGCCATTCATTGTGATTAAACATGTACAATTGCTGTTATTTCGCATTGTAAATTGTTTCTTGAATACAATTTTTTAGAGAAATTTTGTGTTTTTATGGATAATTTATAACTTTTTCCAAATTAAACAGCCCTTCCTACACATTTATGGATTTATTCATATAATTTCTTATTGATTTCCAGATAAAGTAAACAATTTAATTATTGCTTCTATTCGGCAAGATTTATCAAGTGTTATTTTTGGATAACTTGCTCCCAAAGATCAGGAACTGTCAGTCTTGTGTATGCTATCAAACCTGAAATGATTTATTGAGTGCATGACTTTTGCAGTACTGACGTTGTGCCATCACAAATAATTACCTCATGGATTCAATGAACAGAAGTTGCAGCACCTTTGTTGATGCTTGCCTTCCGTTTTTGATCATTGCTGTTCTGCTAGTACAACATTGAATCTCTGTTCCTGGAATATCAGCTTTACTCTTGCCTGATGAATTATAGTGACAGCTGAATAATAGTGATGGTGCACAGCAACTTTCCATTAACCCTTTCAACACTAGTGGTATCTTCCAAGCCAGTTAAATGGCAGAAATTGGAAGAGTCTATATCCATTATTTGGGGGTAGAGCAATTAATATTTTCAATGTGCAGCCTGAAGGCTGCATGTTGAAAATATTAATTGTTCTACCACACAGGTTCACTTAGTAGCCATCCTACTTAATGAAATCATGACATATCGTGTTCCTGGAACTGAAAATCGGCCTCTTGTGTTGAAAGAGTTAATTCATTTCCTCCTCTTGAACAGTGAAAATTTTAAAAATGGTTGTCTCTAAAGTATTCTTTTGCAAAAATGTACTCTGTTAAAAGATGACTTACTGCATTGTTGTCTTTTGAAAAATACAAAAAGAATGTTTGGGCCTAAAAAAGGTAATCTGTATCTCAGGCCCATGCCGCATGCTCTCTTTTTATAATGAACGCAAACTTAAAGAAAATAATAAAAATCTGATATTTTACCCAAGTTAATAAAATTGATACATTTGTCTCTTGAGTACAACAAAATTTTGCTTAAAGCATTGCAAAGCCGTCTTGCACTCAAGAGACGAAATACACCACCACCCTTGCTATCCTGTAGATTATGAGGCCTAAAACTTAAATACACCACCACCCTTGCTATCCTGTAGATTATGAGGCCTAAAACTTAAAACAGACTAAGAACATGAACTTTTGATGGCAAAGAAATAATTACAAAAAGAAAGAATAAAATAAAGACCTTCCCGCCCAAATGCAATTTTACAAAAAATGGCCCGAGAAACAGAAGATTTACTTTTGTGGGGCCTTAGCCTACTAGTATGGGCAAAACCAATACAATATTCAAGCTCTTGTAGTATTCATAAAAATGTTCCATGTGGGAACCCTGGGAAGTGAAGCAGTGCTTAAAAACTGGTGAACAGGGTCTGATTTACTGGTAAAATAGGATCTAGTCACCACTGCTTGGGTGGAAGTCCTCCAATATGAGCAGCATGGATATAAACAATTAACTACACTTGACTTTATCTCCATATCCCCATGTTACAGTTACAATCAGCCATTGTGCAGAAATATGTGACCTTAAACACCAATAAATAAAAATAATAAAAAATGTTGAAAACATTCCCAAAATTTGGATGAAAATCCAATGGGGTCAAAAAGAAAAACTTGTTTTGGGCTTTAATTTTAAAAATATTTCTTGTATATTTGGTATATACAGTCTATTGTTAGTCAAAAATGTTGTGAAATTTCTCTGAGGTAGGGTCAGTGTGTGGATGTTTTTGAGGGGTGAGACTTACCTTTAAAGGCACTCCCCATGTGCTGCCATTATCATAGGCACATTGTTGCCCCAAAAGGTTAGGTCATTACTGGTGCCGAATGTCACACTCCAGAAGTTACATTTGGTGCACTCAGGGCAATGGAAGCATTGAAATGGAAGGAGAAAGTGGGATTCGGCCAGTAGGCACTCTCCCATAAGTTGTAACAAGGCAAATCCTAACAGATTAAATAATTTTGAAATATGAAGCTTTTGAGTTGTGGTGCCAACACTTCAGAATAAAGCCCAACTATGGCTTTCAGCACTCTTCCAGTTAAAGATTAACTGAGCCCAAGACATAGGTATGTACTCAACCAAAGTGACTCCACCATCCCTCTGAAGGTAAGGAAACTTGATTTGTTTGACTCTCAAGTTCACTCAAGAACTGAACAGTGACATAGTCATGGAGGGCCTGAGGGAACCATGCCTCATCCCCCCCCCCCCTCCCCGTCCTTAAAAAAAATCCCCAACAATCCTGAATTCTTTGATCTGCATGGGATGTCAACTTTTGCATTATAGATGACCTACCATGGCTGGTGAAAATTGGGTGTTTTTTCCAAGCCTCAAACATGTCTCCTGATAATGCCAACTGGGCTTAACACATTTCCCCAACTCAAAATTTTAATCTTTGTGATAATTATGTGGCATAAAAATGCTTGGACCCCCTTCCCCCAAAATATTCCCCCCAAATACCCCCACCCACCAATATAGATTCCTGGCTATGCGCTGGAACTGAATGAAAAGGCTTTGAAACCTCAAGGATTGTAGATGGTCAACTGACTGCCAATAAGTTTGGTCGAGTTGAAGGGGAATATTGTTCTTTGACAACACCATCCATACCACCCCACCCCACTCTCAAAGAATGTTCATGTTTGTTTCTGAAGGCATGGTTTCGCAAAACAACAAAACATTACAATGCCTTGTTTTGAAGTGTACTGTTTTGTTGGAAGTTTTCAGTTTGAGATCCCAACACTTCTTTATTTCTGCAGTCACCCAAATGATATAGGCCTAGCTGCTATAACTTGTTACTAACACACAACATTAGGCAGGTAACATAGACAGTGGGAAGGGATGACATTGGAGGGTTCACATACTGGCGTTGTTAAAAGTCAATGTGGTAGACTTGCATGAATGCCTATGGTGTGTTCAGCATCTATTCCACTTAGTTGGATAAGACGAATTTGAGAGAGTGGGGATCTCTTGTACTGAAACTGTTCATATTGAAGCTCCAGTTGCAGATGTTCTCGGATGCCATGAGACAAGTGGCATTGGTGCAGCATTGTAGAAGAATAAATTGTTTATTCATGATTAAAATGTTGGGTTTTTTAGCTCACCTGACTGAAAGTCAAGGTGAGCTATTAGTCCGTTCGCTGAAGAATAGGACCTGGAACAAATTGTTAATGAAGGTTTCTTAGTATCATTTTGTTCGGGAGAATACCTAGATCAATATATCCAAAATCCGCAAAAATCCACCTTGGGGAAATTTTTTTTATCCAAGATGGCATCGAAAATCGAAAATTCAACTGAAACCTCACGGTTTGGCAAATGTTTTAAGATTTTCTCCATTCTGAGAGCATTATACCACACCAAACTTATGGGATGTGATGTTTATGTTGTAATCAATCGACATAACCGTGGATGATTATTGGCGAAGTAGCCACCACAACTAGTAAACAAGCTCAAAATAACACTTTCAGTTTTTTTTCAGTGATGTCTCACATTGTATACCTTAATTTCATATGTGTCAACATAGCCCCCATTTTACTATCCAAATGTCATGTATAGACTTTGTTGCTTTCAACTATAACCTCTTCTTGGTTCTGACAGCCATCTCTGCGACAACCAGAACATGCCATACCACACTTTAGACCATTTTTACGGCATGAACACACTTTAGTACCACACAAGTTTTTGGATGACAGCTTACATTTGCATCGGACAAGTTTTAGAAGTTTGCCCCGTCCTGGATCTTTATCGGTCATAATTGGCATGAGTATACTGCTTTTCATTTTCCATCCCCATGACTCCGGGACCAATATGTCATTTTGCAGGCTTTTCCAAATCATTACCTGGAGATGAAGTCGTAGACTGTGGTAGTAAGCCGCTTGTTCCGTAGGAGGTAGTTTCTGTGATTTGACCACTTTTTTGCTTGATGCCACGATCTCCATGAACTTTGCAATGTATTCAGCAAATCACCTTGTCCCCCATACATTTTCAGGAACATTCTTACGCCTGCTTTGCCCACTCATTCCGGTGTAACGCCAGGATCATGCATGACGGAGAATATCTCACTGATTTCAGCCGACTTGACTAACTTCTTCAAAATGTTCGTTTTCCCGTGCCCAAAAATCACTGATGTTGTGTCACAACCACCCCATGCATTCGCAAATAATATGTGGGAACTTATAACTTCTCCCATTTTGTTCGAAATGTCCTGAATTAGCCATACCATTCTTTCACCTTTCTCTGACTTCCTGGCTTCAGATTGGAAGTATATGTCAGCCATTTCATGCTTCCAATGATACACCAACATGACCAGTAAATCTGTATTGTTTGCAATAACCTTCACAGTGTTTCCTTACGAGGCAATATCTAGGGCGGATGATACTATGAGTATCGGCATCACCTTTACTAGTATGAACAGTATGGCCATCAGCTGTCAATAAGGTGGTCAACAATTCGATGAATTGAGACATGTTTCTTTTGTTTGAAAGAAACATTTGCTGGTTATTATGGGCGACTGCCGCTTGATTCACCCAGATATCAGCACAGGTTTTTCCCATCCTACGATGATGTTCATGGTGTTCAGTTGATGGACCATGGCCATATCCATCAAATACGACACAAGTATTCCCGTATCTGGTTCTTACATAGTTTAAGTATTGCATGCCAATTTCCCTGTAAGTCATTCGCTTTGCCCTTTTCACTCTGTGGAGAAGAGATCCATCATCGAGAACTGCAGTGGCTTGAACATTTTGTTCATTATCTTGACAATCGGCGACCAGCGCATTTGCTAATTGCGCCTTCAGAGGTTTTTGCATCAACTGATATTTGAATAATGATGTTGGAATCGTGGTGAATTCATATTCAAAGAACTTCTCCGTGTTCTCTTCGCGTTGCACTATAGCAGTCAATCTCGAAAAAAGTAAATTTGGGTCGAGCTGTAGCTGTTCATTTTCTACCCTAAAGCCAGGATTCAAGTTGTCAAGCGTCTTGATTTGGTCTTTCTGCCTGACCGATGTTTCAGCTACACTCAGGTTGTCAAGTGTTTGGTGTATGGCGATCCCGTACACCAAACACTGGTTACATCGTCACTTCCAGTCGATGTGAGACCAGATGAGAGAGACCGCAATCTAGTCTCATTCACATTAAATGGCGCCTGATCATCAAACCACTTTTGTATCACATTGAGATTATCGTGATCTCGTTTTTTCCTGGAACTTCGGACTTCCCTGCTCATCATGTTGTTCACTGCCGGTTTTCAGTCATCGCGTCATGTATTTGAGAACACCTATGCATAGTTTGCTTGCGTCAACTGCAATCGAACTGACTCTGTAAAACCTCTACCTCCCGCAGCTCTTTAGGGATCGCATTAAAGGTTGCTCGATCAATAAGTCGGTGGACAATCCTGCCCAAACCCTACTGCTCCTACGAGCAACATGTAGACCATGTTCTGCGAAACAATTATACAACCATGGATGATTCGTTGGTAGTTCCAACATAACATAAAGGTCGAGTCGGCAACTTTTTGCATAATTGATATGACCCGTGGCAGCAAACAGACTGAGCATATCTCTAGTACTCGCCAATGCAGATTCCAATCTCCCGTGCACTCTGCTTTAATGAAGTTTTTCAGTGTTTGCACTTATTCCATATATTGCAGCCATAACTTCACCGTTTGAAATTTCTCCCATTAAATTTGACTTGTATGCATCCAAGCATTGTTCTAGCTTTAACAACTCCCGAGATTCAGCAGCTTTTGCCAGTGGTATGTCTCCCTGATCAATGCCTTCATACAGGGTGCGGATCTTGTCCGCTTCACTCACAGTGAGCCTTTGCATTACACCTGCCATGTCAGAACTGATTTCATTGAGCTGATGGCCGTCCAAAGTATCACCAGACTGACCGGACATAGAGGTTTCCAAACCTGAGGTGGTTTCTATTGATGCTTCATCATCTGACATGACACCCTGTACATTACGTTGTGGTGGGAGTACTTCCACAAGCAGCTTGTTGAAGAGTGCAGATTCCACTAAGAAGTGGCCCTGCAGAGCTCTGGACACAGCCTTTCCTGATATTATGTGCGGAACAGTATACTGCCCATACACCTGTTCCAAAACTTCAAGACCAGCTCCCTTCATCATGGAACCTATACTTGGGAACCTAGGGAAATCTATTGACCTGATGTCAAATTATGTATCAAAATGCATACTGCTGATTCATTCCAATGACTGATACTGTAGTTAAGATCTTTTTCTTAATCGACACATGTTGAAATTGTGCTTTTTTTTTTGCGTAAGCGATGTTGAAAAAATGCTCAAATTACCCCCTAACTTCAGAACGCTGTAAAAACTTTTCCCCAAAGCAGATTTTAGCGGATTTTGGAAATGTTGTAGATACAAGATTTCCACTCAAAATGACAACAAAAAACCTCCATTAACAATTTGTTCCAGGTTGACCCACTGTCTTGGCTCCTATGACCAGACTATATTGTGATCACTCACCATCTGTCGTCCGTGAACATTGTGTTTGCATCTTCTACAAAACTGCTGAACCAGTTTAAGTGAAATTTGAGATGATTGTTTGTTATGGCATCGCATTTTGATTTTGTTAAAATCAAGTTGCCCCGTCCATCGGTAGGGCCACGCCCCAAAAGTGTGCCTAAATCTTAAAAAAATTTCTCTTGAACCAGCAATAGGAGAGAATTGATATTTGGTGTGCAGCTTCCTTTTGAGGTGTAGACTCATATTTGTTCAAGAGAAGTTTGTGGGGCTAAATTTACCATCGTTATGGGAGGGGCAAGAATTTTTGCCTCGCCCAAAATTTCTATTTTCCAAACTGAGAGGCTGATTTGAACCAAATTTGATATGAGGGCTTATTGGGGCATAAGTACTTAATTTATGCCCCCCAAAATTTTGCTGTCGCCCCGTGGCAACTGCAGGAGCAAAAAATAGAAGAAAAATTTAAAACGCCCATATCTTCAAAACCACACGGCACTGAGAATTCTGATGTGGTGTGAAGCTTCCTAAGGACCAACAGAATGGAATGGTCCAAAAAAATTGCCATCGGTTTTATCATAGGATACTTTTTATGGACTTTGAAAAAATGCTGAGTCAGCATTTTTTAACACTGTAGGTAATGGAAAAAACATTTAAGAATCTTCTCCCAAACCACTGCTCCAAGAGCTTTCAAATTTCACTTATAACATCTTTTGAAAGATTGTTTATTGAAATCAAATCCCTGGGTCCATATTTGGACTCTCTATGGGAGCCCAAATGTTCAGATTAGTGCAATATGAGGAATATTCTTTAAAAATCTTCTTCCGATCCACCAATCAGAATGTTTTGAAATTTGATATGCAGCATCCTCAGAGGGGTGAGATTCAAGTTTGTTCAAGCCAAGTCCCTGGGTTCATATTTGGGCTCCCTGTGGGAGCCCGAATTATAACTTAGTTCAATATGAGGAATATTCTTTAAAAATCTTTTTTTTTCAGATCCTCCGGTCAGAATCTTTTGATATTTGATATAAGCTTTTCTTAGGAGGGGCAGATGCAACTTGTTCAAATCAATTCCCTGGGTTGATATTTAGGCTACCATGTCAGGGGAGTGCCTCTGGGGCCTCTTGTGTTTGTCTTTTTTCACTCTGAGCCAGTGAGGGACCAAAATAAGATTTGATACAACAAATTACATGTGTTGATTGCCAGCATGAACTTGGAGCATTGATAAACCTTTGGCGGTTATAGCTGTGAAACCAGGAGTGATTGAGTCCAACAATTTTACAAAACCATTGTTTAAAAAGCATAGAGTTCACACCAGGTAACACAATAAAATTGTAATTGCTGATTAGAAAATTTTTGCACTCATTTAGTTCAACAAATGTGTTTCAGCACTGTGGCAATAGTGGAATCCAGTCTGCAACACTACAATTTGTTTAGACACTAAGGCTAGTGATGAACCGATTATCAAAACTTGCTATCAACTGATGACCGGTTATTTCTCTACCGATTATGCCGATTCCGATGGTTGAAGTAGGACACTGAAGAAAATCTGTTGGTGCCTGTTATACTACAGAATTTCGTTGATAAATGATCAATTACAAAAGCTTAATACCGCATAAGTTCTCAAGAGTATGCATATTTAGTGCTGGGCAATATTAGCCAAAATAATGTTTGCATTTTGTTTGGGGTGTGGGGAAAAGATCATTATTAACGATACAATCGCATGATATTGTTCTTGTGAAGATTGTGTTTTATTCTGGTAAATAGTGTTAATACGGTTTTGTGTAAGGATACAATACACTTGGCTGTATTAACCAGGAATATACTGAGCACATATACATGTTGGTACATTAACTGCGCAAATGATACTTGGGGAAGTGACCTGAAACACCAGAAAATAACTGCATTCAAATGGTTAAAATATTTTGAGACTTTTCATTACAAAGATATTTAGGTTTTAGAAGGTTGTTATATTTTCAGCTCAATTCATCAGTATTTGTCAGTATGAACTCCCAATGGATTTCCCTGGTGTTATCGATTCTGTGTGTTTCATTTTCTTTCCTGACCTCTTGTCTGTGAAAGGTTACCTAAATGACCACGAAGACACTTAATCACAGACTACTTTCAATTAAGGTTATTGAGCACTGTTGGCAAGCCAAACTAAAGAGGTTTTCCCAAATGTGTTTTACTGCTGGTGGTTACCCCTTGGTGCTGTAAAATCCCTGTTTTTGTTGTCATTTATCCCTAATTTGAAAGCATTCGGCCTAAAAAAGTTAATCTGTTTCTCAGGCCCTACTTGCAGGGTCCTTTTGGTTGCTGCATACTCTCTTTTAATAACCAATGCAAACTTGAAAAAATAAAAATTAAATGGTTTATGTTCTGATACCAACTGCAATACCTTGCAGTGATTGGTCAGTGCCTCGTTGATTTTATTTTATATCCCGATACCAACCGCAATACTTTGCAGTGATTGGTCAGTGCCTCGATTTTATTTTATGTCGCCGGGCACGCGCATATGTCTACTGTCAGCGATTCTTATGTCTACTGTCAAGGAAAGCATCTTTTTTTTCCAATTCTTTTTTACTTGTGTAAGAACGGGACATATACGTTATTCTGTTTGACAGGAGACATGGTCTCATGTTCCCTGCCTGAAACATATATTCAACCTCGGCTGATGCCTCGGTTGAATATAAATTTCATGCAGGGAACTTGAGACCATGCCTCCTGTCAACAAACAGAATAACTTGTAATGTCAGATATTTTATCCAAGTTAATAAAATTGATACATTTGTGCCTTGAGTGTTCTTTCACTCAGGAGATGAAATACACTACCACCCATGCTATTCTGTAGATTATGAGGCCTAAAAATAAAACAAACCAAGAACATGAACTTTTGATGGCCAAGCAAAAATTGAAAAAATAAATAAAATTTAAAAATATGCCCGTCCACATGCAATTTTACAAAAAATGGCTTGAGAAACAGAATATCCACTTTGTGGGCCTTAAATTAATTAATCACACTTTTTCAACAAACATGGGTAGATGCTGACAAAGTAAATACATACGGCCAAATTTATTTATATATATAGAATCGCTTTTGAGTCCCTGACTCTCATGTAAAATGTGAACCGATTTCACTAAATCTGATTTGGACTTTGCTTTAGCGAGGTCCAGACAGAATTTAGTGAACTAGGTTTATATTTTACATGTGGTCAGCGACAAGTTTGAGGGTTTTTTTATCACATGAACGAATATTAACATTAGTCGTGAAAATGGCATGCAAAACCCTAAATGCTAACAAGTGATAAGTAAACAAACAGCTTGTTACTAACCATTTTTCTTCTCTTCTGAATTTATTTCACTGAAATTAAATCCCATTAAGTAAGAATAAAGAACATCCAATAATAACCCTCTGTTTGTAATCCACAAGAATGTGCTAGAATCCACTTGAATCTAGCCAAACAAAAGTACCCCAACTATATTACCAATAAAATAGTTGTAGCATAAACTTAGAAATTTATCTATGTACATGTATTGGAAATAATATGTTGTAAAAACACTATATTTCATCTTCACTGGCCATACCAAACTCTGGATTCATTTCTTGGAAAGTGACCCTATAGAGCTTTCCAGGAAATAATGCCAGAGACTACTAATAAATTTTTATATCATTTATACTACAACATATCTCTAGCAGGACTATACAGAAACACTGGAAATAAGTCACTGGATAAATGCAAAATAATAAACATAGATTTTCCCTGATAACACCAAACCCTGATACAGTAGAGCTTTCCAACAAATGAAACTGGGACCGGGTTTCATATTCTCAGAAAAATATCGGCATAATTTGCTGTTACCCTACAATTTACTTCCAGTGGTATTGTACATTATTTTCTTACATTTATCCTACAATTAATTTCACTGGTAATATAAAACAAATTTTCACATGGGGTGATAGGAGACATCACAAAAAATCTATGGGCTTGCATTTCTCCGAGCCCTCAAAACATGATTAGAAAGGCATTCCAAATGCAAAGGTGATAGGGGACACCCGTGCTGGAAACAGCGCTGTGGGGCAATAAATTTTTACTGCAAACAATGCCAATCTGTTCTTCACTCAAATCTTCAGTAAAGTCTTGAAAGTTGGGCCAGTGCTGCTTGGATATTTCTGGATGTACTGCCTTTGCACAGATAAATGCATTGTAACATGAAGACATCATGAAACTAAAAAAATGTGTCTTCACATCAGGCACCACCTTCTAGATCAGTGATTTATGATATAATATTTAAAATTTAATCCATTTGGTCAACACCCTACATATGTTTTTGATAATCACAAACAACTTTTGAAACAATAATCTGCTCGCATTGAACATTTCTGTGTAACACAGTCCCTTTATCAATCTGGGAATGGAAGTTTGACAAATACAAAACAGGCTTTGTATCTTGCCATACACAAAATATAAGAATTTTTTTGAGCAAGGTTTGACTGGTGTTTTTTCAATTGTAAATTTTTTGGTAGCAAAAATGGGGGTAACCCTTTTTGGTTTGATCTAATAGTTGCACTTCAGTATATCACACAGACATATACATCATGAAAAGGTTCGACACACGGGTAATAATTTTCCATATACCAGTATACTGAACAATTACTGCCAAACAGGGATGAACATAGATCCATTATTACTTGGTGAGCCAAACAATTTTCTTGCTTCTGTCCCTTTCCAGTATATACTTGAAAATTGTACATGTAGTCTGTCTGCTTCACAAAGCTTCCAGCATTCAGACTCCAGACTTTCACACCCAATTTTATGGGTTTTGCTTGAAGATATTAGCGAAAGCCTAAATGCCCTTTAAATTTTTCAGATAAATATTCTGAAAAACAGCGAATTTTAATAAGTTTATCACCTTTACCGTCTCCCACAGGACTGGGCTCTTGGCTCTTGTGCAAATGCAGATATCTTCACATGAGGCCACAAAGTAGATCTTCTTTTTCTCAGGCCATTATTTTTGAAATTGCATGGTGTTGTTTTTATTTTATTTAATTTTTGTGATTGTTTCTTTGCCATCAAAAGTTCATGTTCTTGGTTTGTGTTATGTTTTAGGCCTTATAATTTACAGAATAGCATGGATGATGGTGTATTTCATCTGAGTGCAAGGAGGCTTTGCAGTGCTAAAGTATTGAAAAACCTTGTCGTACTCAAGGGACAAATTTATCAGTTTTATTAACTTGGGTGAAATATCGGATATAAACCATTTAATTATACCCCCACGTTCGAAGAAAATGGGGGTATACTGGATTACATTCGTCTGTCCGTCCATCTGTCTGTGCATCCGTGTGTGTGAGTCTGTCCGAGAATATTCATAACTAAGTAAATTATTATTTTTTATAATATTTGTTGGTCATAGGTATGCCCACACTAGTTTTTTTTATTATTTCTTTTTTTTATTACTTGTTCACTTGTTCAATTAGAAATTGTGCCCGTCCGAGCCAAATTTTGTCTGTTCAGCCTGTATCTCGGGTATCGAATGTTCTATTGCAATGAAATTTGCCATGAACACTGCTTATGGTATAGGCTTTAAAAATAGGATTCAACGATATTTCTCACATTCTCCTTTTTAGAGTTATCCCCCTTTTTGGACTTAGAAATTGTTGAAAACTGTCGAAGAAATGGGAGGAGGGGGGAGGGCATACTGGATTGGGGTTATTGGATTTCAGTGAAATATGGCATGCAGTTTGTCTATAACAAAGGCTTCTGTCTCATTGCATAAAATTTCCAAACACCAAACAATTTACCATACCTTTTGACTTAGAAATTGTTGAAAACTTTCGAAGAAAATGGAATGTTGGGGTGGGGGGGGGGGTGGAGGGGGGGGGTATACTGGATTGCGTCAGTCCATCTGTCTGTGCATCCATCCATCAGTCCGTACAAGAATATTCATAAATAATATTTGTTGGTCATAGGTATGCCCACACTAGGCAGTACACCATGTGGGGGATATGCACCTGACGAAAGTCCAGTTCTTGTTTTTTTTTAAAAGTTTGCAATGGCTATAAAATGAGAGCGTGCGGCAACCAAAAGGACGTTGCAGGAGGGTCTGAGAACCAATGTTTTACTTCTTTCGGCCTAAGCTTGAATTCATCCAAAAGCATAATATCGCTAAAATGTGTCTGAAATAGTGTTTTCTTCACCCTCCAATAATCATTTTGGCAGGGTAGGCATAGAATGCCCCTGGCAAAACATAAGCTGACAAATGATTTCATGTCTGGTTCTACTTCTTTCCATTTTGGGTGTGAACAGAGGAGGGATGCTTTCTCCTGTTTTTGGGAAGCATAATTGTTTATTTCTGTGCATGATTTATTCCATGGAGTGTCGTCCCAAAATAGTTTAAAATACTCCTTAGCCCCACCTCCTCGGCATGTAAACCAGAAAGACCATGTGTGATGATGCAGTTTTTTTCTATCACAGTTGGAAGTTTTTTTCAATCCAGTTTCCCATAAAGCCACCAGAAAATTCATCATCATCTGAACTGTCTGAATTAAAATACCATTGTTTTATCCATTCATCCGACTGACCACCACTATCATCAAAATTACTAAAATCTGATTCAGACTTGGAGCCTCAAATATCAATATTGCCCCCATCACTGGAATTGGAATCTGACATTTTATGTGAGCCGGTAG